>OX246746.1:36767139-36896556 GCA_945910005.1 Isoperla grammatica | reverse complement strand
CACACTATTTGAGACTGATAGATGATAAAGGACAATGCGGATTTGAACCCTCGCCCCTTGGTAGCATACATACGCTTTGGGTCTGCGTTCCCGTCACATCGCAATGTAATAAACGCAACACAGGTCAAAACTTTTATAGTAGCCCTAACGCAAGTATTCGCATGCCGATCTCAGATTGACTACTGCCCCTTTCAACCGCGCCAATTGAAAGAAAATCAACAGATACCTGGCGTTCTTTCACGCATTCGTAAATGCACGGTTCGGCTTTGTCGAGTGCACAGGCGGTTTGGCCACACGCCACACCCACCGTTACAGGTAACCAACGGAAGGTCATAAATTATTTCCAATGGACCTGTTTAGATTAGATGGTAGGAATTAGCGAAGAAGAAAATTAAGTTGTCACCATGAACTCGACTGTGTCGTAAGCATCAGAATACTTTCGTTGGGGCAACTTTAACTGCAACTCACTGTGATAAAACAAAATAAGTCCTTCACTTACATTTCCTTCCTGCCTCACAGTTAAACATTCAGATAAGCAATTTCCATTGCGATTAATTATGTTTCATACTGCTTTTTAATGCAGAAGAAGATTGGAAGGAAATGATGTCGTTCGTTTTTCTTTTCTTCCTCCGTCATACGTCGGGATTATTACCCAACGGAGCCCATAAACATTCACCGAAATGCACCGTGACCGGTTTACAAGCACAGTTGGGGGAACCGCTCTTCCTTTCTCACTCATAAAACGGTATTCGGTCAAGGGATTCACAAAAGGGATAAAAATTCGTAATATTTGCCAAAAATCTAGGATCGAATAGCGAATACAGTTCAGAGTTGGATGGCCTTGGACCGTTTCAGCAGCACCACAGATAACGGTGACAACATAGTTAGGGGAAGGAGTTCTGATAGTGTCATTGTGTCATGCTTGGGGTCTGTGCTTATTCAGTCAACTCCAAGTAATAGGTAGTTTGTCTAGTGTCATTGTATCATGCTTGGGGTCGGTGCTTCTTCAGTCAACTCCAAGTAATAGGTAGTTAGTCTAGTGTCATTGTGTCATGCTTGGGGTCTGTCATGCTTATTCAGTCAACTCCAAGTAATAGGTAGTTTGTCTAGTGTCATTGTGTCATGCTTGGGGTCGGTGCTTATTCAGTCAACTCCAAGTTTTAGCGTTAAAATTGTTAATAGGTAGTTTGGTGTGAACCAGAACAAATGAGCTTCAAATGTTCAACTTGTTGTCCAGTATGTTTCGCACGCATTAGAAAATCACTTAATTTATTTCACATCAATTATGTACAGAGTAAGAACACAGTCTCCTTATACTGTGGTAAGAAGTTGCATTGGTATATCTATGAATTTAATTTATCAAAGTCAACCAACTCTTTCGTATGTTATTACTATTAGTAAGAAGCAACATTCAATCCTTCTAGTTCTATCCCCTGCCACGGTGAGATAATTGTGTTGCAAGAGTCTTCACTCTTTTACCGCACGTTCATTTGTGCGGTATTCACTCCGTACCCATGCACACCACCCACCAATGAAATCTCATTACGCGAAATAAAAGTGCAACTCCACCCTTACACTAAGTTACAAGGCTCGCCATTTCTAGCAGCCGACTGACCACATTATTCTCTAATTAAAGGCGGCGTTGAATCCTAACAGTCTCGTAAACTACATTCATAATTTGTCACGCCGCAGAAATAGGCTCTATGTCTTTCTTGTGTTTTACGGTCGTCTGTGAATGCGCCGTAATTGAAGAGCTTGGTTTTACTTTTAAGCGTCTAACTGCGTATGAAATGCATTTGATAATAGCGTGGCTACGTTACCTGACCTCTGTGACCTTGGAAGAAGCTCGTAACACTAGTGCAAATAAATTCCTCGCCCAACAGGTCATTTTTCGACATTTTGCGTAGAATTAGTGGCATTGAAACAACGTTTTATTTTGTCACCGATTTTGTGGCCTTAGTTTTTATTGTGGTTAAACTTAAAAATGTGTACCTATGATTATATATCCTTATTGGCCTTACTGATGTGGAGGAATGGCTTCTAGTGTGCGTACATAGGCCTAGTACGGCTGACTCTGTATGTCTGTCGTAGAACCTAGAGTGCGCGCTGTTACCTTTCAACCATTTGATTGAAGTACGACATGACTGTGTTCACCCCTTTTCACTCATTGCATTTTTATACTGATATTAGCCTAGCAATCATCTGCACCGATTTTAAGATGTACCTAGTTCGGAATAATTTCTGTAAACTGTTGAGCTAATCAAATCCACATTTATTATTACAAAATCTATTGTAAAAAAAAAAAAAAAACTATATAATGCCGATGTATATATATCAATAAAACATTGAATCATCTTTTTCCATTGAGGCTCTGATAAGGCTATTTCAACCAAGTGAACCAACTATTGTAACGTTAATTTTTTTTTAAATTTATTTTTATAATAAGTGAAGTGGTCTGACATCAGGGAAACGAGAAAGCGGAATTATTTAGCCTACCGCTTCGGTCTAAATTTTGGATATGAAAGTGAGTGGATTTGGTGAGGCGAAGTGGCGAACTGAAAGTCCCCTGCAGGCTGCAGCACCGGTATCTACATTGTCTGCGTCCTGCGGCGGATGCGCAATAGGCCTAACAGGACCACATTTCGGCTTCTGCTTTGCATAGACTAGCGACTTAGGCAACCGGTGGCTTCGTCAATGTGCAAGCAAGTCCTGACAATAGGAAGAAAAAGTTTTATCAGCAACATTCAATTTCCAATGTTAAGGTGAAATAATCATTGGAAAGATTTGTTTTTGTTTGTTCGATCACGCCCTGCGAGTTTAGCCCACGCGCGCTATGTCACGTGTCCCTGTGTCACTCACGCGCGCTATGTCACGTGTCCCTGTGTCACTCACGCGCGCTATGTCACACGTGTCCCTGTGTCACTCACGCGCGCTATGTCACGTGTCCCTGTGTCACTCACGCGCGCTATGTCACGTGTCCCTGTGTCACTCACGCACGCTATGTCACGTATCCCTGTGTCACTCACGCGCGCTATGTCACACGTGTCCCTGTGTCACTCACGCGCGCTATGTCACGTGTCCCTGTGTCACTCACGCGCGCTATGTCACGTGTCCCTGTGCAACCCACGCGTGCTATGTCACGTGTCCCTGTGTCACTCACGCACGCTATGTCACGTATCCCTGTGTCACTCACGCGCGCTATGTCACACGTGTCCCTGTGTCACTCACGCGCGCTATGTCACGTGTCCCTGTGTCACTCACGCGCGCTATGTCACGTGTCCCTGTGTCACTCACGCGCGCTATGTCACGTGTCCATGTGCAACCCACGCGCGCTATGTCACGTGTCCCTGTGTCACTCACGCGCGCTATGTCACAAGTCCCTGTGTCACTCACGCGCGCTATGTCACGTGTCCCTATGCCCACTCACGCACGCTATGTCACGTGTCCCTGTGCAACCCACGCGCGCTATGTCACGTGTCCCTGTGTCACTCACGCACGCTGTCACGTATCCCTGTGTCACTCACGCGCGCTATGTCACGTGTCCATATGCCAAATCACGCGCTATGTCACGTGTCCCTGTGTCAC
This sequence comes from Isoperla grammatica, assembly GCA_945910005.1. Lineage (NCBI taxonomy): Eukaryota > Metazoa > Arthropoda > Insecta > Plecoptera > Perlodidae > Isoperla > Isoperla grammatica. The sequence goes on along the minus strand of OX246746.1, from coordinate 36,892,971 downwards.
TCACGCGCGCTATGTCACGTGTCCCTGTGTCACTCACGCGCGCTGTGTCACGTGTCCCTGTGTAACTCACGCGTGCTATGTCACGTGACCCTATGCCCACTCACGCGCGCTATGTCACGTGTCCATATGCCCACTATCGCGCGCTATGTCACGTGTCCATATGCCCATCACGCGCGCTATGTCACGTGTCCCTAATCACGCGCGCTATGTCACGTGTCCCTATGCCCACTCACGCGCGCTATGTCACGTGTCCCTATGCCCACTATCGCGCGCTATGTCACGTGTCCCTATGCCCATCACGCGCGCTATGTCACGTGTCCCTATGCCCAATCACGCGTGCTATGTCACGTGTCCCTATGCCCACTCACGCGCGCTGTCACGTATCCCTATGCCCACTCACGCGCGCTATGTCACGTGTCCCTATGCCCATCACGAGTGCTATGTCACGTGTCCCTATGCCCACTCACGCGCGCTGTCACGTATCCCTATGCCCACTCACGCGCGCTGTCACGTATCCCTATGCCCACTCACGCGCGCTATGTCACGTGTCCCTATGCCCACTCACGTGCGCTATGTCACGTGTCCCTGTGCCCACTCACGCGCGCTATGTCACGTGTCCCTATGCCCATCACGAGTGCTATGTCACGTGTCCCTATGCCCACTCACGCGCGCTGTCACGTATCCCTATGCCCACTCACGCGCGCTGTCACGTATCCCTATGCCCACTCACGCGCGCTATGTCACGTGTCCCTATGCCCACTCACGTGCGCTATGTCACGTGTCCCTGTGCCCACTCACGCGCGCTATGTCACGTGTCCCTATGCCCACTCACGCGCGCTGTCTCGTATCCCTATGCCCACTCACGCGCGCTATGTCACGTGTCCCTATGTCCACTCACGCGCGCTATGTCACGTGTCCCTATGTCCACTCACGCGCGCTATGTCACGTGACCCTGTGCCCACTCACGCGCGCTATGTCACGTGTCCCTATGTCCACTCACGCGCGCTATGTCACGTGTCCCTATGTCCACTCACGCGCGCTATGTCACGCTTCCCTATGCCCACTCACGCGCGCTATGTCACGTGTCCATATGCCCACTCACACGCGCTATGTAACGTGTCCCTGTGTAACTCACGCGCGCTATGTCACGTGTCCCTATGCCCAGCACGCGCGCTATGACACGTGTCCCTATGCCCATCACGCGTGCTATGTCACGTGTCCCTATGCCCATCACGCGTGCTATGTCACGTGACCCTAATACGCGCGCTTGTCACGTGACCCTATGCCTATTCATGCGCGCAATTATTATCAGGGAAATATTCAGAATTGTTTGATATATTATATTTTTGCAGATATAGCAATTATTGTAATAGAAGATTGGGAATCAAACCCTGAACCTCCAGCTGTTATTTGTATCTATCTTATCATATCCTGTAATATATGTATCTATTTAGAATAGTTGTGTTGGGTTTCACAAATGAGAAATATATTATAATATGATATTAGCATTATTTTTTGTTTGTTTAGCGTGTATTCTCAAACATGTAGCATTAATTAGTTTAAAAAGTCAATATTTTAGTAATAATTTTTTTTTTTTATCTGAAATTGGGGTTTTAGCAACAAAACATTAGATGTGGACCAAAAATTGTGATACAAAAATTAATTACTTTTTGATTCAGATTGTTCATTGACACTATGGATATAATAAAAACTAAAATAGGTGTAGTAACCAAACGGAAATAGTGGAATGGAATGTTCCGGAAATCGACAAAAGTGTATTATTTTCGCATTTTTTTACAATTGTTGCTTAAACTCGAGAAAACTCGCCGTAATTAGCGTGAATTCGTATATTTCGCGCTTATCACGTGAAATATAGTTTCACACTTGAATTCGCAAGAAAAAAGGGTTAAAAAAAGGTGCAAACCCTACCAAAGTTCAAGAAATTTCGTAAAAAATTACTTTTTTCACTTTTCGCTTTTATAGTTAATGCGAATTTCATGGGGCTCTATTTATAATGTATATTGCAACTGTAATAAAAGTTTGCTCCGACTGGGGATTGAACTCAGATCCTTGGACTCTAAATTCACTGGTCTTGCCACTAAAACTACCGAGGCACAACAACAAACTTCCATTAAATTGCTATTTGTTGCGTAAACAGAGCACCAGTACGTAGAGGTGGAGGATCTGATTGGCTAGATGTTTTATTAGGCCTTGTACATTATCCATCAGCTTAATGCTTACATACCTTAAATACATAAGTTAAAAGCGAAGGGTAGTCTCCAAGTCAAAAACCGCAGAAAATGTTCTTTATTTATTTATATCTCAATATTGCAACAAGAAATCGAAAATCTAAATCAACAGCGCACTGTGTTTTGGTAAGCCCTACAGACTGAATGAAATATAACCATTATGGTAGCGTAGTTATTTAGATTATTAATTTGATAATATGTAATACAATTAATTATATATAAAAAAACATACTGATTACAATGTAAGACACAACTTAGAGCATTCAGTATGTAGAGCTTACTAAACCACACAGTGCGCTGTTGATTTAGATTTTCGATTTCAAAGCCCATTCTTGTGATATAATTTATAAATTAAAATTTTGTGCGGTTTTTGGCGTAGAGGTATCCTTCCCTGTTAATAATTTAACAAACATGTATCAACTATTATTGTGACAACTGCCCACGTGTCAAAAATTTGGTAATGCATCAATATTATTTCTATTTGTTTGCAGAAGGTAGCAGTCCAGGATTTGCAATGCTAACCGTGAACGCAACGGACGCGGACTCCGGAGACAATGCCAAAGTACACTACTCGCTGCTGACGCCCGTCAAGGGTTTCCACGTGGACCAAGCAACGGGCACACTCTACGCTAATCGTTCGGGCATGGCCACGCCCGCGTCGGACGGAAGTCGGGACGTACGGTTGGCGATCGTGGCCACGGATGCCGGTACTCCCCCTCTCTCTGTCGTGGCCGCAGTCAGAGTTCTTGTCGGCGATGCAAACAACGCAAGGCCAAAGTTTTCGCAAGACGAATATCGGTGAGTCGTCGTACGATTTTCGATAAGAAAGCTTTTGTCAAATAAAAGACAAAATCAATTCTATATTAAAATCTCCACAGATATATAGTTTGGTTTTTGAAAGTGTTCTGCTCACATGTTACAAAGCAGCCGAATAATCTTCTTCATAATTCTCGGTATGTGTCGTTATTTTGGTGTTATAATTGCGATGCATAATGCCACACGATAAACTCTATGTTACTTTAATGGCAAATTTTATTTGAGGTTATTTGTCAAAACTAAATGTTTAATTCCAGCATTCACTTGCGGGAGGATGTCACTTGTGGAACAACAATACTGAAAATTGGAGCTTCGGATATGTCCCACGATGAAAATCATAATGTTGTCTTTACGATAATCGACGGCAATGCCGACGGGGCATTTCAAGTTATGAGGTAAGTGACATATTCCGCCAAGTAGGCCTACAGATCCCAAAGTACCTTTTTGAGTTACAAATTAGTTGCTTGTATGGCAGTTTAAATATAGAAGTTCTAGTCAAGACCTAGCAGAAGTAGGATACAATCTTTTCTTCAATGTTTCAACTATACAAAGAAAATGTATTATCATGGCCAGTGAGTGTGATTATGATTCAGTAAGAAGGGACAGTTGACAAACAGTATAATTATCAGTTACAATTTGTTGTCAACTTTTGAATTGTCATAACAAGTCCTTTCTGGTGCCAGTTAGGCCTTGTGATGTATGAACATTTAAATCATCTCGCCTAACGCGCTGCAGTAGGTTAGCTGTGACGCTGTATTGGTGTGGCGAATGGGTTGTAGAAAGATGGCTGTCTCGTGTTGTAACTTGTCTAACTGACCTCAACGAACTAAAGTGTATTGTATCTCTAATAAACTATAACCTCGTACTTTAATTAACAGTCTAATGATTTCTAAACATAAGCACTTACAACGATATAACAGGCCTACTATATTTTTGTGTGGTGAAAATGTTTGATAATTTGAACTTCAATTAATCTTGGATTGAACTGGAACTGTAACTTGTCCTGGCAATCTTGATGTAAAGTTTCTTGGCAGCATTGAATAAAGATATAGCACAATATATTCATCTACACCACCATGGTGTAGATGAATATATTGTGCCATATCTTTATTCAATGCTTTCTTTTTTAAATGACATTCAATTAATCAAAAGACATTTCTAATTTAAAAAGTTGGATTTATTATTCCTCATTCCTTATTGTGGACTAATAAAATTAAACAACAGCGGCTCATATCTAACACGAAAGAAAGTTTTTTTCAAAAAATGAATGGATAAAACACTGTAGTGTAGCTTATTTTTGTGCAGCGTGTAAGTGTGTAATCCTGATTGTTTCAGCCCCAGTGGAGACCTGGTGCTAGTGAAGCCTCTGGACCGTGAGACAGAGGATGCGTATCTGCTGAGAGTGGTGGCCGGCCGGCGAGGGTCCACCCCCAACAACTCCTCGTCGGTAGCGTTACACGTGATCGTAGACGACGCCAACGACAACTACCCCCTCTTCCAGGGAGCCGTGGCCGGCAGCTACCAGATCACGGTCAGCGAGGCCGCCGTGGTCGGACACTCCATCCTCAAGGTCACCGCAACGGATGCCGACCTTCAGGGCACCCCCAATGCCGAGCTAGTCTACGACATCACGTCCGGTAACGACCGCAACCTGTTTGCACTAGACTCGCGCACGGGAGTGTTGAGCGTTCGGAAGGGTCTGGACTACGACGCGGGCTCGAAGAAGTACACGTTAGTGGTGCGCGCTTCGGACGGTGCAAAACCTCCGGACGACGCCCCCCTATCGACGGTGATCACGGTTCAGATATCGCTCCAAGACGAAAACGACAATTCCCCCAGGTTTCCGGTCACGGAATATCTCGAGTTCGTGGGGGAGAACGAACCGTCCGGCACGACGGTGTTCACGGCCAGGGCGACGGATCTGGACCGGGGGGCCTACGGCAAGCTGAACTACACGGTGGTATCCGCGGCGGCAAGCGGCCACGCACACACGGACGAGTCCTGGAAGTTGTTCCGTGTGGATTCGGCCAGCGGAACGGTGGTGACCGACGCCGTATTCGACTACGAAGTCCGCAATCATTACGCGTTCGTTCTCAAGGCCGGGGATGTCGGGGGGAAGACGACCAGCGTGAAGGTTCGCGTCGAGATCGAGAGCCGGGACGAGTTTCATCCGCAGTTCACAGAACGAACCTACCGGTTCGTCCTGGCAACGCCGAGCTCTCCCGGGCAGTTGGGCGTGGGCCACGTGGTCGGTCACGTGTCGGCAACAGACCGAGACAAGGGCCCCGACGGCCGGGTGGTCTACCAGCTGACCACCCAACATCCCTACTTCAAGATCAACCGTACGACGGGAGCCGTGATGCTCAAGAAGAAGCTAGACAACGGAGCGACTGCTCTAGAGAGTGGCAGAGACGTCGGCCTGGTGGTCACGGCCAGCTCTGGCCGACAGGGATCTCTGACCAACATGACGGTAGTGGAAATCGCATTGGACCCGTTAGCAGACAGAGGTACGAATCTCGCGAGTAGTTCGAGCGATTCCGAGAACAATACGATAACCGCCGCGTCCAGTGGCCTCGCAGATTGGGCTCTGGGTCTTCTGATAGCGCTAATCCTGTTGGTTCTCGCGTTCGCGTCCGTGTTTCTGTTCTTACACGTGCGAAACCGTCGCCACAAGAAGGTGAACAAGCCGGCGTTGACCACGTCCGTCGTAAACGACGGGTTCGTAGACCCGGGCGCGTTCGACACCATCCCGATCCGCGGCAACGTCGGCGTTCAAGGGCCCACGTCCCAGTTCGGCCCCCCCAAGTACGACGAGATACCTCCGTACGTGGGGGGCCCGGTGGTGCATCGCAACAACAACTCCAGCAGCTCCAACTCGGGTGCCGCGACCACCAGCGAACTGTCCGGCTCGGAACAGTCGGGATCCAGCGGTCGGGGCTCGGCAGAGGACGGAGACGACGTGGAGGACGAGGAGATACGGATGATCAACGAGGGGCCCCTGCAGAGAGACTCCGGCATCATCCGCCAGGGGGACGAGGACAATCTCTCCGTGCACAACACGCAGGAGTACCTGGCTCGGCTGGGCATCGTGGACGGCGGGGCCAACGCGGGGGGAGCCTCCTCTTCTCGGAGGTGCTCGGAGACGTCGGGACCCTCGGGCAGCAAGGAGACTCTGATGCACCACCCCGGCATCGAGGGGCTGCACATGTTCGACGAGGAGGGAGGAACGGAGGCGGACATCACCAACCTGATCTACGCCAAGCTCAACGACGTGAGCGGCAGCGACCGGGGGAGCGGCACGGAGGACGCGGGAGGGGTCTTGTTCGGGGACGGAGTGAGCGGTGTTGCGGTAGGGGGGACGCACCAACCCTCCATGACGGGATCTCTCAGTTCTATCGTACACAGCGAAGAAGAACTTACGGGCAGCTACAACTGGGACTACTTACTAGACTGGGGCCCGCAGTACCAACCCTTGGCTCACGTCTTCTCCGAAATAGCCAGGTTGAAAGACGACACCGCGTCCGTGCAAAGTGCGAGTTCCTCTTCGAGCGGCAAGGCCAAAGTAGTAAAGACCGTCATCCCCCCTCCCCTGTTGACTTCCGTCGCGCCCCGATCCATCGCGGCCCCCGTTCTGTCCCCGCGTCATTCCGCTAGTCACCACACGTCCACGCAGCAGCTGGCCGCCCCCCCACATCAGCTACTGCTGATGCCTCGGTCACCCATCAGTCACGACGCCACGGGGGCCGGCTTCGCCATGTCTCCTTCCTTCTCGCCCTCTCTGTCGCCGCTAGCGACGAGATCGCCCTCGATATCCCCCGGGGTTGCCACCACGCATCACGGTGTGGTGCACACTAGACAGGTTCAAAGAACTGCGCTCGCGGAAACAGAACTACGGATCTGATGGCAATTATTGTGATTACTCGTGACGTTTGACAAGTTAAAAGTGATATTACTGTAAACATTTACTTGTATAACCAATTTGTGAGATTTGTATATGTACGCAAGTGTAAATAATAGTGATGTAATGTAATAAATTAAGAAAATGTGTAAATATTTTATGAATAATCAAAAACCTTCGTCGACGGAATACCGACGGAAAACTTGTACGAGTTGTGACTTTGCTTCTCACTTAAACTAACGATACCTCTGATAAATGCAACGTAAAATTGCACAGTTTTTGTTTTCATCTAAACTGCCTCCAAGGTCACACACACAACGTTTGTATTGATTGTATGATTGGCAATTTCACTGTTACTTTCAGTTCTAAAAGCTTTTGATCATTTTAATGGCAAGCAGCATGTACTTACTGTATGTAGTTATTATCTGTGTGTGAAGTTCATTTGAAACAGTGATGTAGTAAATTGCAGATCCATTATAATATGCCCAATAGCAATGTGAAAGCTAACACGTTGGCTGTACATTGTTGAAAGTCAATCATGATTGTATGATTGTAGATCATACAGGCAGACTAACTTAATGATTTGTCTATAATTCAGGCACAGTGTTGTCAATATTCATAATAACTGTCAATTAGTTTACGATAGACATCTTGATGGATAAGAAAAATATTGCCAATATACAGCCAAGTACTTTCACAATTATAATGTATCAACAGTAATGTTCAGTTAGTTACCATGCATAGCAAAACGATTAAACTACTGGTTTATATTATGAAGGGCTACTCTCTACTGGTGTATCTGAACATGCATTCCACTGTTAAATCTGAACTTAATGTGACTAAGGCGATAGTGCGATTTTCTTAATCGTATTTTAATTACGGACAGATTTCAATATTGTGTGTGTGTCAGCCCATAAATGATGTTTATTAACATTATTTCTTATGCTTGTGAGATGTTAAGCTATTTATTGTAGTAGAGCAATGGGGAGATCAATGATGCGTAGAACGTTTTAGTTCTATTTAGTATCGTGCAAGGAGTTGTTGTTCACATTTTATAGCACTTAACAGTTACCATAACAGGATGAATTAGAACAGTTCATCAATAGAATCTAATTTGAGTAATCTCCAATGCATGTATAATATAGTTATGAATAAAACAGACATGTGCATTGTAATATTAAGTTATGGTAGGCCTACCCACATTTAACAAAACGATATTGTGGTAAACACACCGTATCCAAGCCATCTTGTTGAAGTTCGTTTCTAGGAGCTAAGAACTAATAACATTATGTGATGATGTAGTGCTATATAGTGTAAACATAATATGTATGGGTCGTGCCTACACACACTTTGAAATGAGTTAATGAGGGCATAATGAGTATAAAAAAGCAATGTATTTTCTCGTGATATATTTATTGAAACGCAAACATTTGGCATTGTTAAAAACATGCCATTCATGTGGTGATAATTTTCCCTACTGGAGCTTTTATTATAAACTCGCCTTAACAAATATTTCTGATTCGAAAATAAGAATTGTTCAATGATTTTAAACTATTTGACTAATATGGATCAGACAAAAATCTCATTGCAAATGATGACTGTTTGTAAGCATACTGGAACTGTACCTCCAATTGATCAAGTTTTGATCAGTCATTCTCAAATAGTAAACAGTATGACAGTGTATTGCTGTAAGCATGGTTGTATGTGTGTATAAAGTATGTATGCTGTTGTTGATATAAATGTGAAATAGAATGCATAGAAAATCTTGTAAATTATTTTTGTACAAAGAAATGTGTACATTTTCTGCTGAATGAGAAGTCGAACATTAAACAAATTTGTAATAAATGCTGAGTTTAGTCACTCGTTACCATTACCATTATTACTACCTCAACTCCTTTAACGCGAATCTATCGTGCAGCGGATGGAAGAATTTAGCGCTAGTGTCGCGTAGATATTACCGTTGATCTACATTATTGGCAATAGGCTTATAATAGTTCAGCGAGTTGTCGATAGAATGCGCCGTAAAAAGAATACTTTGGTGGGAGTTTTCAAACGAGGGTTGTGTCCGACCCGGCCAGTGCGGTATGTTCAAGGCCGGCCGCCTCCCGCCGCGGTCAACATCAACCTTTGAAGACGGCATATAAAGCAATGGGTTTTACTTTCCAGTTTCCATGTCATAATGTTATAACAACAATAATACACAGTGCTGGAAGTAAGTATCTGATAAAGCTCAATAAGGACTCGTTTTTATTATGCACATATTACATGCGTTCGCTGAATGTCACAAGTGAAAATGTAAGTTACGGGGTGGGGATAGTTTTGCACTCAAGCTGGAGGGACACATTTCCAGACTGAAAAAGCACAGAGGGTTTGGGGGGGCGGGGGGGGGGGGGGGGGGTCTGCTCCCATATGTTATAAAAAGGAATATATACAATTAAAAATTATATGAACGACAGATATAATAAAATATAACATGCACCCAATAATGCCTAAATTTGGTTTCTACAGGTTGTGATTGCAATACCAATTATTATAATGTATATATTTGAATGACTTTCAAAATAAATTCCTTACTTTTTGCGGATATCGTAATCGGCTTTTGCACTTTCGAGGCAACTAAGAATGTGGCGAATTTTATACAAATCAGTCATCCCGCAAAGTATTCCGAAAAGTAGAGGTATCTATATTATTGCTGTGATGTATTAAAATGTGTACTGCAAAACATATAGATCAACGTAGATAATCTCTTGGATGTTGCAATGAGTTTGCTCCAACTTTTTGACCCCCATGCCTACGTTTTTGTCAGTTGAAAGTGGAGTAGCAGTGTCACTATGGACGTATAGATAGGTACGTGTAAGAGCAATAAAAACAAAATTAGCATCCCAACAACCCGAGAGATTATATAGTTTACTCTATTTATTTTTTAATACCCACAATAGTCACCGGCCGACTAGTGCAATGTTATTCATCAACATGACGAGTAACCTTACATCTCACATAATAATAGGTACAGTAGACACGATACAAGGGCGGTGATGTATACAATGTACACAATACACAATCAAGTCTTCATATGAGTCTGAGATCTCTCCTGATTTGCCCTCTCCCTCACTGAAAAATGATAAAGAAAATAATTACAATATATCTGTTCAAATAATTAAAACAGATGTGAATAAATAATAAAATAAGAGACATGAACATGTTTGCCCATGGATATTTTGGTCGGGTGTCAGTAAAACATGGTCTTGATTAATTTGTATTTAGAGTTTTGCTTCAAATTCATATTTTGTATATTAACATGCATAAGCGTCGCACCAATGACACTGATCTAAATTCAGATTCTGGGCTCTCCCCCGCAAAGAGTTTATTTTCACATTCAACCACATTCCTAAATATCCAAGCGCAGATAACTTTTGTTTATTTTTGTATAACAGCAATTATGTTAATTTACAGGTAGATTTTTCAGTTTGAAAGTAAGGAGCGTGATGCTCAGGGATTTATGTTTATAAAAATGTACTCCATGTATTTACAAAACTAAAAAAAGCTGCAGTTTGCGTTATTAATTACTTTTAACGTCTACGGGCGTAATTAATAACACTAATAACTTACGATTTCAATGCAGGAGGGGAGGGGCTTTGCCAGGTGATTGAATATACACTTATTTTATCTTTGACATTCATACATACATACATACATACATACATACATACATACATACATACATACATACATACATACATACATACATACATACATACATACATACATACATACATACATACATACATACATACATACATACATATATATATATATATATATACAACTGGAGCTCTGCCTAGGGTGACCATTTTCAGTAATAACGAAACTCAGTAATTGAGCACTAGCACAGTTCTCTTTGATAACTTACCGCGTGCGACCTGCTTTGTATTTTGCGAATGTAACAACCCATTCTACGGCTCGCAGACCCTTGCAGTTTTATAGTCCCAATATAAGTATATAACAGTACAATGTGAAGGAGGACCACATGCGCGCCATAGTCGGGGAGAAAAAAAAAAGAGGTCAGAAACCTTTCGAACAGAAACATTGTCATTTGTCCACATCTCAGTAAGCCCAAGGGGAATGCTCATTTCACTCGATATTTGTTTACGTGTGTGTTTTGGAGGGGGGGGGGGGGGGGGGATACCAATAATATGCCTTATGCGTATAGTTCATTTACTTTGCTGTTGGTAGGCCAAAGGGCATAAGCTCGGGTAGTGTTTGCACCAACCTCTGACCAAAGTACGAGTATCCCCACTCTCGCCTCGATACGTAACTACCAGTGTTGGGGCGAGAACTTTTAAAAAGAACGCGTTCCCGAGAACGCGTTCTTTTTTTGTGAACTTTCCAACGAACTTACTCTTTTTTCAAATGAGTGAACTTGAACTTTCAAAAGTTCTTTTTGAGAACGAACTTTTCAATTTTAGAAAGTTCTTTTGAAAGTTCATTCTGTTCGATGATTGAGCATCTGTCAACGCGCCGTCGAGGAACACGCGAATCGTTTTCGGTTCTCCTTCAGCTGATTTTAAAAAGCTACCGGCCACCATTCATGGAGTAGAATTACATTCAAGTCTGGCCGTTCGAACTCTACCCACCACAAGATGTTAGATCACTCGGTCGAGATAAGTGGGTCTGCAAGTGCAAGTGCCCAAATACCAGAAGTAATGCGACACGATAATTGGGCGGGAGGAAACGACTCTACGTGGAACTCCATTCACTAATCAAAACGCAAGATTGAAACATTTTCTAGAGCCAGTGTAAATTCTCAAGAGGAACAGATTTCTCGGTTGACTAATGGATTTGTTGTTATAGGGTGTTTGTGTCACAATTCTACTACCGTTTCACTTTATCCTAAAATATGGTGTTACTGATCGCATTGATGGTGCACTGGAGCAGCGCACCATCGTTGGAACCCCTAGCAATGTTTTCAACTCGAGTCTATTGAAGCAAAATTCGAGAAAAAATATGTCTGGAAATACTAACATTCTTCGACCAACAAAGGGGACAAATTAGCAGCTTAGCAATGAATGTTATCTTCCGAGTGGGTACCGTCTGATTGTCTGAACGGCCACACTTCACTTCGTTTATTTCCGGTAGACTCCGCCGGTCATCGGTCAGCCTCAAACCCTCACCCCGCGGGAGGTTGGAATATTATCTTTACATTCTGTACTTCACTTCACAGTGTTCAGAAGGTTCTTACCACGTGCTTTGCTTTTGAAGATCAAGTTCTATTTCACTGATTTCACCTATCTTATCTTTGGTTTCCGTCATGCCATTGAATGCCAGCATTCAATATCTTACCTTAACATGCATGTTTTTCTTCCTATTTAAGCCATACAAGGCAATCAATTATTCGCATGACTGTTAATACAATGTGGTGACACTTTTTCACAAAAGAACTTTTAAAAGAACTTAGTTCATATTTTAGACGAACTTGAACTTTTCAAAATTTTAGGTTTTGAAAAGAACTTGAACTTTATTAAAGTTCATTATTTGAGCTGTGAACTGAACTTTTAGAAAGTTCATTTAAAAAAAGAACTGCCCCAACACTGGTAACTACCTTCGGTCGGCGAGCCTTGCATTATCTCACAATCGCTATTAATCATGATAACGGTCGATGTCTATGTTAGATGTTCAAGACACCTTTATACAGCTACTACACAACTCTGTCCACCCCGCTACACGTAACGGAGTCCAATCACTTATCCGGATAGGCCTACACATGCAGTATCAGTGTATCACCCACTTTTCATAATGTCTATCATCTATGTGTAGAGATTTTCTTCATTTAGGGAAATAATGAAAATAGGAATATACTTTTGCGAATCAGAGTGTTCAGACGGAACTAACTCAGTTTGTTCCAATAGGTATTGTATGCCAGACGTGCACGGTGTCGATGGACTAGGCTGTTCATGCATCTTTCTGTAATTGAAATAATAAACATAATATTATTGTTATGCCATACCCACGTGCCTGTGGAACATTGGTGAACATCAATGAACGTTTATAGTTCTCTTACCTTGGAGGTGAATATTGCGGTTTCATGGCTTCTTTTTCACGCTCTTCTTTTTCACGCTCTTCTTTTTCACGCTCTTCTTTTTTTCTTTTAAAGCGTTTCACTGCCGCTTTGGCGTGCTTATTCCTTTTCCTTGGCCGACCTGGATTGACCTTCCTATTCCTCCCCATGTTGTAATGTAATGTAATGTAATATTGATATGTAATGTTGATATTACCGCCTGCACGCACCCGACTTACAGAAACCGTGGCTGCAACGCAAAGTGAAGATCGTACTTCGCGGGTCGAGTCGCGTTGACTAGCCCGTAACAGTTCCCGGTTTCGCCACTCGCGTCGCTACCGCCCGCGTTGAAACGTTGCGAACACGAGCGCCGCAGGAAGGTTTTTCGAGAGATTTACATAGCTTCACTAGACACAACGTTTCTCACTCAATTTTGGTCAGATTTTCACGATTTAAGATTCCTCTAAAAGCTGAGGGTTCTGTGCATCAGCATAAAAAAAGGTATGTTGTAATGTATAAGTGTAAATTATTTACGTTGAACTGAACATGACCGATTTTGAAAAGATTTTGAACGGTACACTAAAAAAATCACAGAAATAAAAATATTGAATTAATTAAAATGAAAATCCTACAGCACATTAAGGAAATATTAGTTAGTATGTGGTTTTATTTTCAGCTTCCTGGGACTTGCCATTCGGGCTCAAGTTTGTGGCCAGTTTTGACTATTCAAATTACCGGGACTGCCCGAAAAAAAATTAATAAAAATTAAATTCGATTTTTTATACACAAAATATGTTTTAACTAATCATTCTGTAACAATATTTATCAAATAAAAAATAAAAAAATGTGTGATAGATTCCCCTTAATAGAATTTTCAATTATATTTTAATACCAGTACTCTATTTATCTGTGAACTAAGAAGCCCGGCTAACCGTGTCCTTTAATTCATTCGAACATGTCATTGCAAATAACTATATAGCTTGGGTCTCGAGAAATTCAAAGTTTTACCATCAAGCCCCCTTGGGCAACTTTTCTAATCACCTATTATAGTATGTTCCTCTTCATCAGAAGCAAACACAAGAAGAGTGTTCATGTAAATAATAATTCTATCTAGGAATTCGCTTGCGTGTTATGGAAACACCTATTTTGTACTTTTTAGGCCAAAAGGTAGCATTTGAAACTAAATAATGGCATATGGCAGTTCTATCAAGTATAACCGTGTCCTATACCGCGCCCGACCAACCCCCCTCCCCCGCTGGCCGCCACGACAACCCAAGAACAGACTCGCAGCACTGATGACGTTGGGTTACGTTGATGTAGGGTTCCATGGGGGGGGAGGTGTTTGGGGTGGGGGGGGGGGGGGGGGCGAGTTTGTGGACCGGGCGACGAGCCGACGAGGCATCGGTTTCCATTTCTTGTGCTGCGTGGCAGTGGCAGTGATGTGCGCGGTGAGCCGGTGACCAATCGCAGCGTTTCCAGTCGCGGTGCTGACACGCGCTACTACCGCGCGTCAAGTGTAGCGCAAGGGTCGCGGTGCTGACGCGCGCTACTACCGCGCGTCAAGTGTAGCGCAAGGGTCGCGGTGCTGACGCGCGCTACTACCGCGCGTCAAGTGTAGCGCAAGGGTCGCGGTGCTGACGCGCGCTACTACCGCGCGTCAAGTGTAGCGCAAGGGTCGCGGTGCTGACGCGCGCTACTACCGCGCGTCAAGTGTAGCGCAAGGGTCGCGGAATTACGTCACGTGATCGTAAATAAAACTAGGTTAAGATTATCTTATGAATTTCAGAATGATAAACACACGGCAAGAGACATGGAAACAGCAAACAGGCCATTAGGGGTGGAGTCAAAAATGACTGTGGATAGTTGGACACGAAAAGATGGGGGTATAATCAACAATGAATATAATAAATCACCCGTGTTATTTCGTTGAAATTTTTTCCGCTAATATAGCTCATTTTTTGTTTTTTATTTTGTGAACAGCTCCCAACAGGAAGGAACAGCTCCCAGCCCTAATCCAGATAAATTAGTTTTAAACGTTTTTAGGGGTTTCGCTCAGGATTTCTAGTCATAACTGCCTAGTAGATTTATATTTCAATCTTAGATTACAATACATTGATCGGATCTTGATTTTTTTTTTTTATTTACGTTGTGGATGTTTTAAATACAGGTCATTTTAATCATGCTTATTTATTTATGTGCTCATATAATTTCCTTCATAGTACACTTTTAATAAAGGAGATGACATACGAAAGAGTGAAGTCTTGTAATTTCTCCCTGCTGATTCTGAATTCAAACATTTTATTAGTCCAATTTAATCCATGTATATCCTTCCTCTCCTATGCGAGTCAGTAGTCACCGTGGGTGCGTCAGCGTACCGTAAAGTGACTGGACCGCCCTGAAGTGACCGGATCGTAAAGTGACCGGTTTTCCCATCCTGGTCATTATTTGTGTAATTTTCGTTGTTATTGGTCGGTCCGATCGCCATGAAATACTGTATATATGCACCGCATGTAAGCGGATATCATGCAACAAAAATCAAACTTCAGCATCTGTTTTCAGTTCAGGATAATTTTTGCCAGTGGTGGACAGGAACGTCAGTAGTCTATTTTTCTAGAGGGGGGGGGGGGGGGAGAACTGTTCAGCTGTACTTATAACAAATTATGATCGGTTTTTCACACAGTTATGGATTTGGAAATTCTCCAGTGTCGGATCTAGGTATATCCAGGGCAGTCTCTTCATATTTGAGAGCCTGAGACAAAAACATTTCTCGGGGTATCCCACATAAAAGTGGCACGGGTTCGATGGGGTCTGGGGCGAGTCCCCAGCCACCGAGGCTCTTTATGCCGTAGGTGGAACTCTTTGGGTTGTGCATTATGTTTGATGGCCTAAAACGCGATTTCAGGCGAAATCTTGCCCTAAAAACGGTAAAATAGAAAGAAGTTGTTACAACGAAAATTAATTATGGGACGCGAGTTCGATCCTTTGTCCGTTGCTACATAATTGTTTAATACAAGTAGCGGGGAGTGGGGGGTGAAAGTATGTCCGTCGGCATTGTATTCCTATTATTTCCTACCAATAAAAAAAAACGTTTTGAGGATGCTATTTTTTAAGAACAATTAAATAACATTTAGGTAATACCTGGTACTTGATTCTTTATTCTCAGCGAGGTGGGAAGGCAATTGTCAATTTGAGGACTCCCTCCCCCCCCCCCCCCCCCCCCCCGCCCCACACACGAAAGTCTGATTGAACTAATGCAACACTGTTATAGCGATTTTTAACCACGCGTAACATTATATCGATGTTCAAGGATGGGTAATTTACACACAAAATTATGTGTCATACATTATAATGGTCACGAGTGTGTGCGTGTTTCTGTTTGTCGCAGACGACTGGTGTCAAAGACAGTAAGGTAGTGGGTAGCTGGAGAGGGGTGGGGGAGGAACGGAGAGCGGTCGGCTGATGGCCATGTGGTCAGGCCAGTTCTCGAGTAGAGTGTCTTGGCCGGGCTCGTGCTCGGCAGCAACAGCGGTTCGGGGGTTGATCCGCGCGGGCTATATACCGGCATCGTGTGTTGTACTGAGTGGTGAGTTGCTGAGAGTGCGGGGCTAATCATATACTTAGTGTTTATAGTATTATCCCTTCAGGACTATATGTGACTGTGTGAATCATATTATTGAATACATATGTATCATATATCACATATGAATCATATATGAATACAATGCCATACTTACTAATTGTTATATTTTCTTATATGAATCTTCAGTTTGTATAAATCTTAGTAACAATCATCAATCAATAAACTCCATGGATCAATCAGTTTCATTTAATTTATTTATTTTCCTTTTGATATGTACAATTTTCGTACGTGGGTATTGTCATAACTTAAATATTAATTAGGCATAGGCCTTGAACTAAAGTAGGCGTCTAGTATTTTACTGAAGCTGTAGGCTAATGATAGTAAAAGGGACTTGGCACCGAGGGCCTATATCAGTGGGCAATAGGGAAGTCTCGTGTATTTTTTTATTATTATTCTATATTAGGATCAACTGGCAAAACACAAACATATTTCATTTGTGTAACTAAGAACAAATTTTCATTGATAAAAACAAGGTTAAAGTTTTCCATATAATTTTGGCGGCAAAAACGGGCCATGGCGTTACTACTTGTATGATGCAATCAGCCAATCGCCTTTAAATCGAGATGTAGGCGCGCCACCGTCGCGACCATCATGGCCGTCCGAGCCAGGATAAACAACGCACGGCTAACCTGTGTTCCATACGTTTCTGGCAGTAGGTTAGTGAGTGACAGGGTGATGGTGTCTGTGATACACATTTATCACATAAACGCGTTTGTTGGGAACATACAGCGACCATTTGTCGAAACAAATAGGATTAATTTTGCAGGAATAATATTAAGTAACTGGTACTATATAGGTCAGCATCCCTTCATACATCATGTTTACATGCAAAAACTACATCTGATAAACGTGACTATTAACTGCACAATGAAAACAACAAAGTTAACGCTCCTTGCTCATATAAAGCAGGTTCGAGGAAGTGTAAACATATGAGTATTTTTTATATTATGTAAGTAAGGCAAAGACGGCTCTCGTTCATATCTTGAATCACTATTCCCCTTTTATCCTTTTTTCAAATTTCTTTTTATTATTTACGGCCCTCTTTTCGACCTAAACGCCCACCGAACACCATGCCTCCCCTACACCTCCCATGCCCCCAAAACCAGAAACGAATGTTCTCTACGAAATATACTTTCTAAAGCTAAAAGGTAAATGCAACGCAGCTGATTCTGGTGGGCATATGCGTAGGCATGCTAAATGTTGGATCCTAAAAATAGGTTTGTAGTTGATCATTTTGTATCAGTAGCCTGTTATGATTTTTGGTAGTAGAGGTAGTTGAGGTGTTTTATGCCTCCCACCCCCTTACACCCACATTCACACGCACGCAATCTACACTTGAGGGGAATTTTCCTGTATAATGCTGAATTTCGGTGTTGGCGTTTAAAATTACGAGATCAAACTAGGATAAAATGTTATGAATTATATTTGTGTCATCACCCCCCAACAAATACATTGTCACAATTCTGTTGGACCATCAAGTAAACATAATCTTTAGTAGACATAGTAAGTATTTTTTTATCAAATTTATAAATTAAACAAATTCCCTCCAATGTGTTTGAAGACAAAAAAAAAAAAAAAAAACCTATATGTCAATTTATGTTAGGACTAACTGTGCTCTTTTTTAACACAGTATATACGAAAATATATTTTACAAAATGGTAAACAAAATGTGTAATTTGTAAGACTGCATACCATACCAGCATGCAATTCGACACTTCTACGCAACTGCGTAAGCGCCGAACTCATTCGGATCTAAAAACACTTCGTGTTGAGAGAATATTTGTTTCGCTCGCCGGTTGCTACATTGTGGCGTAGATCAACAAGATATTGATCGTAAATTTTAACATGTTTACTTCCCCACAATAATCTTGATCACGTAATTCACTCATACTTTCTATCGCCGTCTATATAACACACAGCGAATACCGGCCATCTTTCCGTAACCTTTAGCCCATATCACACTACAATTGGAATCGTAGACTGGAGTCGCCAATTGCAATCGCAATCTACAATTATCCAATCACACTTGACCAGCTGACAATCCTAAAATCGTTCAACTAGGAAATAAATTCAATAATAATAACTAAAAAGACAAGCCTTAATCACAAACAAATATATAATTAAAGTTATTGGCTCTTTGTTTCCATTAAAATAGTTGTTGCTTGAGGTTATGTTGTGACAGTGCTCAAAACGTATTTAACCGTTCTCCTTCCTGATTGGTTCACGTGACTCGGATCTACGATTCCCAATCTTATTTTAGAGCTCCGTCTATAAAAAGATTGCAACCGTAGACTGGCCGAACTGAGCTACTGCGCATGCGCCGCCAATCGTAAGCTCGAATCTACGATTGCAATTGTCAGTTCGGAACCTAATGTGATATGGCCTTATCCTGGGTGTACTGGTTCTCGATTTGTCCGCCAGAGTTCAGCCACTTTGGATTTAAACGCGACTTATCAGTGAGAAGCATACTGAAATCGTGACTTGAAAGAATACATAATATTAAAGATATAATAATAATAAATAATAATGGTAATAGTAATAATAATAATAATAGTAATAATAATAATAATAACAATAATAATATTATAATAACAGACCGCCTTTTGTTTAGTTATTCATTTTCTGAGGATTTGACAACCGCTTGCCAGTTTTGACAACAGCTCGAGTAATAAGTTTCATTGTTTCATCTAGGAGGCAGTGGCGAGTTTATTCATAAACAGTGACTTGATACAGAGACATTCCAGAATTCAACGATTACTCAACGAAGTCAACATACACGTTCCAATGTTCAACGGATTTATCACCGGTCGTGTGCCAGAAATCATCGGTGAGTCTTCGTTGAGTAACCAGACTCAACTAGGAAATAGTTCGATGACCCGTTGACATACGGCGGGAATGTAGTTCAGTTTCAAAATGAATGAAGTGCTTCTGCAGTCTGTTGCAAAAGAAACAACAGCAGAGAATGTTCAAGGTTTAACTTGGGTCGTCGAAAAGCAGGCTCGAAATGTGGACCAATCCTGTTCATCAACTTCTTGAATTAGAACGTAACTAGGCCTAGCATTAATTAACTATCAGAAGAATTCACTACAATCGACAGGCATGAAGCAAAATAAATAACTTATTGTGACAGACGTTCTATTAAGACGAAAATGACGTCTAAAATCTTCGTCGTCATAGGCCTAGTGTTCAACTACATTTACAGCATAATTTCTAATTTTAGTTCGTTTGCGCCTCGGTTTTAATGCGTCGTCAGAGTTTTCGGAGTCTTCAGAATATGAAATAAACGCAGAACATGCTGAAACGACCGAAGCGATGATGGGAGGAATAATTTCTAATACTTGGTACATCATTTTGTAGGTTATGGATTATCGCGCCATACCCTGGTCACAGATAATAGGCATTCCAGAATTCAACGATTACTCAACGAAGTCAACATACACGTTCCAATGTTCAACGGATTTATCACCGGTCGTGTGCCAGAAATCATCGGTGAGTCTTCGTTGAGTAACCAGACTCAACTAGGAAATAGTTCGATGACCCGTTGACATACGGCGGGAATGTAGTTCAGTTTCAAAATGGATGGAGTGCTTCTGCAGTCTGTTGCAAAAGAAACAACAGCAGAGAATGTTCAAGGTTTAATTTGGGTCGTCGAAAAGCAGGCTCGAAATGTGGACCAATCCTGTTCATCAACTTCTTTAATTAGAATGTAACTAGCATTAATTAACTATCAGAAGAATTCACTACAATCGACTGGCATGAAGCAAAATAAATAAATCTTCGTCGTCATAGTGTTAACTACATTTACAACATAATTTCTAATTTTAGTTCGTTTGCGCCTCGGTTTCAGAGTTTTCGGAGTCTTCAGAATCTGAAATAAACGCAGAACATGCTGAAACGACCGAAGCGATGATGGGAGGAATAATTTCTAATACTTTGGTATATCATTTTGTAGGTTATGGATGATCGCGCCAACCCTGGTCATCGCTAGTGTTCCAATATTCACCGACAATTGCACTCAACGATGACGTCATTTACCGTTGAGTTGGTTGCATTTTCGTTGAATTTTGGAATGCGTATATAACTAATTACCTACGCAAGTTAATTAGTTATCTGTGCCCTGGTCATCGCTAGTGTTCCAATATTCACCGACAATCGCACTCAACGATGACGTCATTTACCGTTGAGTTGGTTGCATTTTTGTTGAATTTTGGAATGCGTATTACAAGTAATGAGGTAACAGGCCGTTTAAAAAAAAAGTGCGGGAAACAGAAAATCGAAATCTTTGAACCCTTGTAGAAATTGAATTAATTACTTAAAACACTTTTAGATTACGGGGTTTGTTTTTTTACATGAAAATCTATTTATTTAATATATTTCAACACATATTGGAGACTCATGAGACTTCCCTACTGGATACTTGTTTGCACTTTGCACAGTTAGAAAAATCATTTGTGAATATGAAAATGGTAACTTGCGCAGTTGATATCTAATTTGTATTTTTTTTTTTTTATGTTTGTATCGGGCGACATGTTCTATTAAATTATTAATGACTACGCTATGAATACAAAAATATTTTATTTTAATAATAATAATTTTTAACTCAGTTCCAACTGTTAGATGAGTGGTGGTTTTCCACCGTTATCTAGGGCATGAAACTTGTAAATACTGAGCTTGCCAGGCTTGGTGTTTCTTCCTTATCCTTCTTCTTCCATTTCTCTGCCAATTTATTCCACTCTTTTCCGTCTTTCCTCAGTTGTACTCTTGCCACATTCTCCCACATTTTATTCCGTTTTTTAACATCTTTCCTTCCTCATTTCTCTCTAGGTAAAACATATTAAAAGAATCATTTTGCTCCCCCCCCCCCCCCCCCTGGAAAAAAGTTGAATTTATAGAAATTGATACTACAGTATATGCTGTGAATTTTTAAACAGTGCTTTAGCAGTTTCGATGGGCTCATCAGACAGTCGCCTCTTCTATTGTGGCATGTTGTAATCATTTCACAGTTGGACAGCTGAAGTGGATCTCTTTAGAGCAGTGAAGTACAATCTCACACAGTTGTTATAGGCCCCATACTTTGTTCAATTCAATTCAAATTTAATATGAGCTTGCTAAAATAAAAGTTCCTTTGTCAAAAACGGATTGCGTTACTTGAAAAGTTCCCTAAAAAAGGAACATAGTCCTTTAAAAAGTTCCTTACCCAAGTATGGCCACCACAAGCACGTATGCACTCAACCAGACCAACCAAAAGTAGACATTCTTTGTATATTTCAGGGGAACATGTCAGATTGAAGTCCAATGATCAAGTAACCTAGATTCATGTGATTCTATTATGCAGAGACTAACTAAACTTTGCAACACAGTTGCAATACTTGAATCTTGATTGTATTTGACACATCGCAACACAGAGTACATGCACTAAGATAAGGCAAGCTAATTTATGCAAACAAAAGTAACTAATATAAAAATAAGACGCAGCATTAACATATAACAACCAAATTATAAATATGTACATTAGTGATATTTATTGAAAAATACATTTAGTTATGCATTTTACATTAATTTCTAAAACAAAGGACACATTCACAATATTTCTACTTATACAAAATAGAGCAAGCAATAACCACACAACACAAAGCACTAGGTAGGTTACAGTACATATTACTGGGAAAATGTATACACAAATGACGCTAGACAGACCATATTTTACCATTATGGCTGGTGTACCTACCTCTAACCTGATGGCTTTCAATACAACTTGAATTTTGTCTTCATTTTAGTTTCGAAATATGAATCTTTACAATATTTTGGATTTTCCGTTATCTGTAAATCGTGGTACTAATTAATTTCAAGTCTTATCCTCACATAAATCTTAAAAGTAATAAATATTATTATTATTGAAAGTGGATCCCCAGACTAGATCATACTCAATACATAAAATTGTTCCATCTGTTTTGAAGCTCAACACAGCCAACTTACTGTATCAGGTCCTCCAACCGACTACACACCAACTCCCACCAAGCACAATCGCTTTCTTCGTGCCGATATTGTTGCTGCTGTTCATCGAATATATCCACGCAGTGGGCAATTGCAGTTACTATTTCATTCGGTCCTGCATCACTATCAACAATTTGAATAACCTCAATAACAGATTTTTTGTTTGCTACCAATATTAAAACAGGTAATTTTTCAATGGAAACACTTTTTATGGCATTCCTTGCACCAATGCCTAAAACTTCTGTTTCCACTTCCAAAAATCTATTACGAGTCGATTCCCGGGTACTACAGTCTTTTCCCCAAACAACAAAATAATCAGCAAACCATTTGAGAATGAATCCCGAGCAAATATGGGTGGCGAGCACGTTGCCAAGTGGGTCAGAGTCTCGATGGAGGTATATAGCCACTTTTACCAGGCTTTAAACACGATTCTTTGGCTGCGTCTTCTAGACTACCCAAAAAGAATTCTGGTTGGGAGTCACCATACTGGCTGGCAAATCGTTGTGCAAACATACAGGCTGCAACCGCATCTCCTACTTCTGTATCTGAAATGAAGAGTCTGAATATGAGACCAAGGAATGATACACTAAAAGTACTAAAACCCCTTTCATTCAAATTGCAAGAGGACCTAAACCCCCAATGTCCATTACAACATTTTACATTTTGAGCTAAAACAAAATTAATATTATGTCCTGTTTTGTAATCGTCTGCAGGGACTTCATTGATATAGTAGTTTTACATATAAATATAAATATGAATTTAACACAGTTTTTAGGGGTTTTACTGAAGTTAGATGAATAAAGTACAGAGTGCATTAAACCATGACTTCAACTAAATTCTAAATGCAGTACATAAAACCCTGAAACTCGTTTGCCCAGCGAGCTTCTTTGAAACTTGTATAAGATGATACATTATTTGGTAATGTGATTTGGATGAACACCCCAATAGTTCAAGGATAAAGTAAAAAAAGGGAATGAGTTAAAGGGGTTATACTGGTTATACTGTGACGTTTATACGCCTAGTATTTGCAACAGGGTCGGAGAATCACATTCTTTCTACAATCAGGCGTGTCCGTCGAGTTTGTACACTGAGCAGATATACTAAACAATTACACCCAACAGCCATATACAATACTATCTTAGAAGCAATTTGAGCAAGGAACCTTTATGCACATCTCCCATGGTTGTTAACCACACGTTACTACATGAGTCCCTCCTTACTTGAAATTTATGTTTAATTCTAACTAGTAGTTGGTGTTCCGTGTTAATGGTTTTCTTTTAGTTAAAAATTCAAAAAAATTTAAAATTTAACTTCAATAATATTTTAATAAATTACTAATTATTGATTGTAAAACTTTTTATGCATGTTTATTATAATGATGCATTACTAGAGACGTTTGTTTTTCGGAATCCGCGATAAAACGAAATTCATTATTTGTGGTGTAAGAACTTTTTTTTTTACCGATGTCGGCATGTTGGCCATGAAGGATAAGGAATCAAATCGCGAAATAACACCATAATATTTTAATAACGCGAATTGAGTGTTGAAATAGCGAAATATCACCATTTTCAGCATTTTTAACTATTTACAGTAAAAATTGCATATTTTACGTAATAATTACTACTTTTGACCCTAAGTCGGTAAAACAGTTTAGTCTCAAACTGTTTACCAACCACATTTTGGCGTGGTTTGCAGTGTTGCTGGTAGATAGCGTTGCTCAAAATAAAGCGGTGTGAAGCGAGTGAAAATTTCCGTTGCTTTGAAACTTCCTGATTTCTCCATTTCCATTATAAAAATAACACCGAAATAACACCACATTTTGGGTTAGAATAAAACGATTTAAAAAAAAAAAACATTTTCAAACACCTCTATGCATTACTAATAATATATTAACTTAGAATTGCGTGATTATAACCGTCGTTGTTTTTAGTCTCAGGTCGTTCCTTGCCATCAATGCTCTCAACTTTCTGTTTCGGTGGTGGGTTTTTTGCAGTCGGTATTGATTGATAATGATTTATAAGCATGTGTTCCTCCTAAGAAAATATAACTAAGCCCTTCATACCGAGTACACGTAAAATAATAATGTGTAAACATTTTTTTTTTAATTTTTACACGTTTCTAAAATATTATCATAATCACAACTATTAGGCAGCGGACTGGCGCTGGTCTGGGAACCACTGCCCTATACCACCCTAACAACACAACTGCTCTCACACTCATTAGCATCATTTGGTAAATTGTATGAAAAGAAGGAAGGAAAAACTACAATGGACAGTTTGAGGTTAGATAATACTAAATAGTATACATACAAGGTGTTAGGGATAACCATATTCATGGAACATATTAAATCATGATTTGCATTTATCAGAATTCCTCTTCCATACAGAGTGAATGCAGAGACACTGAAACACACACACACAAGGTAGAACATGAACATATGCAACATGCCACATAGTTTCAATTCTCTGTCTCAGTCTCAGTAACATTTTGTTGCATACTATAAGAAGGCACTTGCTGTGTTGTATGTCTACTTTGGTGTCACTCGGGAAAATTTGAAAATACATAGTTGATTGGCACTCATCTTTTGTGAAATAGTATACACAATACAAGTATAGTATATAGTATACACAATACAAGTATAACAAGTAAGTATAGTGTATAGTATATACAATACATACACAATACAAGTTAGTCACAACAAAGTTGAGAAGAAAGTGAAACAATTTTAATACATACAGTACCACATATTTTGTCCAAAAAAAACGTTAAAAAAGATGATAGAAAATGCTTATTACACAAGCGTCAATCAAATTTGAAGTTGTAGGCCTATTGAATTAACCTAAATTAGAAACCACTAGAAGTTCAAAAAGAATGACACATTTTTCAGTACAAGAAATGAAGGTGATGAACTACCGGTAACCTAGCCTATTCACCAGTGTTGTTGCAGGATACATATAGGCTAGCATCGGTTTGCCTTGCTGTGTTAAAACTTGCTCCACTCCCATCAGGTCAGTATTTATTATTTACCTTGAGCAATTTGCTTTGACAATGATTTATATTTTATTTTAACATCCACACGTAAAAAAAAAAAAAATATATATATATATAGTTATTTACCACAATGACAGTCATGTAATAATCATGTACCATTTTAACAGACAGAAGAAATAGGCCTATACAGAATGTGTAGTTGTACTTATATCACATTCAATTGAGCTTCTTTTTAACAGGCAAAGGATAAGGTTAGTGATCACTGCAATCCCAAGGGTAAAACAGCTCGCCAATGCCTGTCTCACTCTCACAGAAGCATGGGACATCACAGGGCAATCGGAATCATTTTGTTGGGGCCGGCTGGAAACTAAGTCTTCAACTTGTGAGATTTACCACATTTTCTATTTGTTTTGCAAGTTGGGAACGTAATTTCACCAATTTAATAATAGTATTGAATTCCAAAACATACAATTTCTTCGTTTCCAAGATGAACTTCCCTACCACTAAAAAACCCTCGTCATTTAGTTAGAGTGCGCGAGCAAGCATGTTTTATGTCGAGCTCTCTTGAGCACAATTTGGCAACTTTGCTTGAATTTTGATAAAAACCAGATAACAAGGTTTGCTAAAAACTCTCACAAATTTCGTAGGTAGGCTCACAACAAATATGTAATTTAACTTTTAAGCAAACCTGACTTAAATAGCCAGGATTAATTGTTGATTACTGCCAACACCTAATATATTATACGCAGTCTTGGGTAAATTACTTTTGAAAAGTAGTGACATTACTTTACTCGTTACCTTTCATTAAAAGTAATGAAGTTACATTACTTATTACTTCATTCTTAAAGTAATGGCATTACTTTACTTTTCCTCCCGAAAAGTAATGACGTTACTTTTGTAATTACTTTTGCGATCTTATCAAATAAATAGGATAAGGTCGAATTTGGTATGTCATCAAATTATTTGTAGATGCAGATGCATTCTGAAACGTGGTTACCAGTGTTTTATTTATCAACGTAGGATATGATCAGTAGGACGGCTAGGCCTAGCTCCACCAATCCCACTTATGCTTGTGGGTGTATCAGACAACATGTTAAACGATGAACGATAAATGATTAAATAAACACCGCATCACGTTTCTACAAGGTTTGTTCAGTTGACGCGAACTAAAGAAACGTGGGTAAAAGCCTATTCTCGTTTTCACTGAGAGGTTACAGGCTAGCCAACACAACATATTTGTTGGAAAAATAAAGATTTTTTCGGTCGGTAAGATCGATGTGCAATTTTATATGTTGAAGTTGAGAACATTGAACAGTGTTTAATTTTGTCGCGACTGGTGGCGAAAACGAGAACTTGGTGAACACGGCAGCCAGCCTGCACAATGTTAGGTTAGGTAGGATAGGTTTTTTCGATTATCTCGGCAACTGTTCGTCGTAGAGCAAACCAGACCGTATCCCGTGATCACACTCGTTATTCTCTAACAAGAAATAAATTTGTTTGGGAGACAATTTGTCGGGAGTAACTTGGGGAAGTAACTTGCGGGAGTAACTTGCGGGAGTCACTTGCTCGGGTACTGCGGCTGTATATGTGGTTAGGGTATGCGGTCGTTTTTCGGGGAACTTTTCAAGTAACGCGATCCGTATCTTAATAAAGGAACTTTTATTTGAGAAAGTTCATATTTTCGGCAAACTTTTTAATACGTTCTTTGAAGCAGTACTGTAACTGTAACCTAACGAAAAGTTAGTAACGTAAAAATCACGTACAAATGTAATGAAATTACTTAACTCGTTAGTAATAAATCATTGTAACGCCGTTACCGATTCCGTTACTGAAAAAGTAATTTCGTTACAGTAACGCGTTACTTCCGTTACGTTACTACCCAAGACTGATTATACGGTACCTTATAAATGGCAAGGGTATTTGACGGTCGTTATTTCAATTTTTAATACAGTCTAGGAGAAAGTCAAAAGAGCACCAAGAGAAAATCTCTGCTTGAACTTCTTGAGAAATTTTGAGACTTACACAGCCGAATATTTAATTGAGATATGATATTTCTTTGTTTGTTTTATTCATACCTAATTTAATTTGTGTTTAAAATAGTGAATGGGTTATTCATCTCTGTTTTATTGAGAAGCTTTTTAAGCATTTGAACTTTGTTTCTAGCTTGGGCATGGTTTGTCGCCTTTATAAACGTCTATACTGTTGGTTAACAATGGATTGGCCAGTTTATTTAGAATAGTTCTCTTGTCTTGACTAGAGAGTAGTTACCCCTTCCGAAGCCCAAGCCTAAAGTTACATTATTGTGTGGGCTAAATTAGCCTAGGCCTATAAAGTATAAACCCTACATATTGAGTTTGGATTTTTAATATGTTGTAAAGTTTGCCTATATATTTATTTAGCATTGTTTAATTAAATACATGCCACATCAAAGTAATTTACTTGGTGCCGACTGAAAGTCGACGTAAAAAAGCTATGGCAATGAAGTTGGCTTAACAGCAGGGTTGGCAAAAACCCGTTTTTTTTTTTTTCGAAAAAACCCTGCCCAGTGAGTTTTATCGTTTTTTTGGGGGGTTTTATTGGGTTTTTTCGGGTTTTAGACAAAAACATATTAAATGAGTATGCATGCCCTCTTGTGCCTTCAGCTTGTTCTTTTTACGATTTATGAATATTTTGACCATATACTGCACGAATAATCTTAACCGTTCAAGCCTAAACCCATAATCTGACCTTGTACAACCATGTTACATGTTATATCGTATTACGTGATATGTACATAACTGTAATGAATGACCGTATTTGGTTGAATTCCTACTTCTTTCTCAACGTAATGTACAAGCCCAGGGTATTGTTTAGTATTTTGTTTATTGTTGTGTGATGAGAGCAAACGTATTAGGGGTAGGCCTAGTATAAAATAAGGAATTCCTATAGCATTGTAAAATTCAACAAAAATATTTCAAGCTCTTTCTTTTCATTTGATGACAATGTCACAATACAATATACTTCTTTAAATAAATCGACTTTTTCTCTACCCTGCTGATATGAATGTATATATCATTATCGTTGGTTATACCTAATATTATTAGCTAATTTCTCAGACCCCATGTCCTTGTTTTCGGATACGGGTTTTTTGAGTTTATCACAGATACTTATTATTATTGAGTTTATAAATATTCAAATATGACATTTGTTCTCAATTGACCAATGTTGAAAAAAGTAAATGTGTAGATGAAAACCATTGCGATTTTGTTTAGTTTCGATGACTGACGAATGGTACCTTGATTAGACGTTTCAAAAATCCATACTTGCAAAAAGTGTTAAAACAAGAGAATTTTTATGTCCCGGAAATTTGATTCATTTCTAGCTTGTCTTGCATTGGAGAGAGAAAAAATGTTAAGTACATTAGTCAAAAACAAATACATCTATTTGATATAGTTCCGGGAAGAACAAATTTGGTTTTATATGATCCAAAAATTAAAAACATCATGATATATTAATTTTGCAAAGTGTATGAATCATCAACAATCACAGAATTTATAAGTGGCTTATCTCCTCAAAAAAGGGGTGACTGAACAAGTAAGTTAAATATATCGTAAGTCAGTCAGCCTTTCAATTTAAAGCAAACAGTTTACCCACGCCTCTTGAGAATCAATTTAGTAAGTGGAATTAACAGGTGTTACTCCCTAATCGTAATCAAATCTTCATTATGTTGTACTGGACGTAATATGAGATAGCCTAGGCCTA
Source organism: Isoperla grammatica (assembly GCA_945910005.1). NCBI lineage: Eukaryota > Metazoa > Arthropoda > Insecta > Plecoptera > Perlodidae > Isoperla > Isoperla grammatica. The sequence goes on along the minus strand of OX246746.1, from coordinate 36,863,587 downwards.
TATTATATTTTTGAATGAAACTGCGGTAGACCTATACCCACAAACACAATAAAAGAATCGATAAAGGTGGCTAGAATATACACCTAAGTTGAGTATTTGAAAAAACCCACTTTTTGTCTAAAACCCACGGTTTTTTCAGGTGGGTTTTACCCGAAAAAACCCGCCGGATTTTTTCGGGTCGGGTAAAATCATGCCAGCCCTGCTTAACAGCGAGATATACATATTTTGTTTCAACTTGTAATAGGTTTCCTCGGCTTGTGAATGGCGAGTGGTTACATCTACAGCTACTTTCAGTTCCACAGTAAACTACTACCCACAACACCTAGGCCTATACTTCCCCATCTGTTTTTTAACTTAAGGTTAATTTTAACACTTGCAATTTATGTACAGTGAAACTTCTTTATAACAAATGTCTTTATAACAAAAAGATCTCCATAAACTGTTTTGGAGGTCCCAAAAGGTTCTTATGCATGTAAAGGTACCATCTTTATAAAGACATGTTCTTTGTAACAAAATAGTTATCTGGCCACCAAGAGTTTGTTATAAAAAAGTGCTGTATCTAAAAAATCAAAAGACTTTGTTTGTGGATGCATTATCGAATAGCCTTCTGTGAGCTTGAGACTTGGGCCCCTGGATTGATCACGAACATTCAGTATTTAGTTATTGCACTTTGATGTGAGCCAATGTCATCATTAAGATACTAGCAGCAACTGAGTGGCAAGTAGGCCCTACTGTGCTGACAAGTTAAAGCTTGAAAACAAATGTATTGAACTGAATAATCATATTATAGTATGACATCAATATTTATGTTGTGCAAGTTGTAAAACAAGAAAATAATATGTTCAACATAATATACAATTGGACAGGATTAAAATAAATTTCATAACAGATTTCTTTATTGTAGCTGCATTTTGCTGTGTGTGTGTGTATATATATATATATATGTTGTGTCTTTATGTGTTGACATCACATAAGCACAGCGTCGTTGTGCAAGGTCAGGTTGCCACCTTTACAACCGCTACTCTATACTACACATATTTATATATACGCCAACATTTACTTAACATAATTATTAATACATAAAAAGCTTAAGCTTATTGAGCCAGAGATAACACAAACTGAACAAGGCCACATACTTTGTACACACATCTGCATTGTTCGTCAGGCTTGAGAACAAATGTATTGTACACAGAATCTTGTCTCTCTCTTCTTCTTCTTCTCTTACGCCTGCATTGACACATTTATTGAATCAATTGAATGAATCAAGTGGTCATGGTTTTTATTAGTTTATTTTAACTTCTTTTATGGCATAACCATAACTTATTCAAGTGTAATTTAACTAGGGTTGCCACCTATCTTGGATTAACGGCAATAGTTTATGCCTATAGTATTTTCCACCTTGGAAAACGGAGCGGTAAACAGCGCTCTGAAAGCCATCGAGTTGTCACGAGAGGTGTGTAATCTTGTGTTAAAACGTCACTAGCGGTTGACGATCGGAAGGGATGAGTTAATGCTTGTCGCCACCACCCCACATGCGCACTACACTCCGCACTGTAGCCGACTGCGGCCAGCTGTTCCTACGTCACAGCACGCAACAAATGAATTGAATATGTAAGTTGAGGCCACCCAAATTAACCAGAAAACTAACTACCAGACCAAAATTAGTGAGGCTGGCTACAGTATTACAGATGACTACTCGAAATAAAGTGGAAGTTCATGAAACATTTACAAAAATTCTATACCCTCCTAGAATTGGGGGTTTGTGGGTACCCGAAATTCATTCTATCTCATTCTCTCGAAGAGTGTCCCATCTTTCAACATTCCATTGATAATGTTTAACTTTAAAACGACTCAAGAACCAATTAAATGTGCTAAATCATTGACTATATGATATATTTTATTTTCTCCCTTTTCGTAACTATTGATTTGGAAAGTCCCCTCATAATTTACGTGCGCAAGTTTTGAGTTGGAAATTTTGATAAAAAGGTGTGTAAATTACATGCATTATTACTGTAATAATTTATCCTCTATACCATTACTTCCATTAGACCATTGTAATGGATCGGGACTCAGAAAAGGTGGCAACCCTGTTTGAGGGCCACTCGAATAGAGCAATAGAGCATTGTTACTAGTTACTACCGCAAGCTATACGGATTGTCGGATCTAGTTCTATGATTCAAATACATATTATGTACGGCAGTGGTACTCAAACTTTTTTCCTGGAGGGCCACTTTTCCAAAAATCCAAGTAAAGCTGGGCCGCACTAATACAAGTATGCAGCAGCGTAACTAGGAATTATTTCGGGGGGGGGGGGGGGGGGGGGGGGGGTTAACAGGGAAAAGTGAGGTGTGGCAAAGCCCCAGCCGCCGGAGGGCTTTTTGCCGAAGGCGAACAATTTTTCGACTATTATAGATATTTCGTGCTTTTTCGAGTCAAAGCGTAAAACTTTATTACCCATTAGTTTATATTACGTTACAGGTAACAAATACCAAGTAAAGTTTAGTTGGTTTGTGATATTTCCTAATTCATCACGAATACAATATTATTTTCATAATACAGCAAACAAATAGTCAGTTAAAATAGTAAAATATATTAATGAAAACACAAAAGCTCTGGGCCGCATAATTGTTAATGGAGGGCCGCAGTTTGAGTACCGCTGATGTACGGTATACTGAAATAAATATGTCAAGCCTCATTCATTTGTCTTGTTTCAGTTTCTCTTGAAAATACTATTGAATATAGTAGATTGTTTGTAATGCACACAATAAAATAAGTTACTGAGATGGGAACTTAGAATAAAAGGAAATTCATAAGGTGATCTGCTGTAGTCAAGTCCATTAAAATAATGCCACTGAACAGGGATTACAAGTAGGTACCGTACTCTGATAAAACCAAACATTGCTATGTATACTGAAGTATGTGGACTTTTTATTCTTTTATGCTCCCACTTATGATGTCGGCCACAAGAGCGACTCTTTGTACAGATACAACTACAATTTAAAAAATGCTACTATCATGCATTTTTCGATACAAACGTTGCCCCAGTTTGAACAATAGAATAGACTGAAAGGAAGTACATAATTAGAAGTAGCTTATTATATAAAAATACACGGTCATCTATACACATATTTATATTCACTAGAGGTACTAATACATCAAGAACAACCTTAACTTCACCTGCTTAAATGGACTACCGGAAGTGTCCAACAAATATAACATCCAAGGCAGTTATGGTAGTCAGTAGTCACTTGTGAGAACATTTATTACTTGCCAAGGCAACTGCAACAGTTTCATAACAACTGGGATGCTCATCTTTCACAGCTGTGTGGATTGGATTAGAATTCACAGAAGGAACATATTACTATAATTGTCTTCAAATATAGGCTAGGTATACAGTATCTCAAAGTGTTAGATTTTATATACCGTACACAATTCTACACAAAATTGACTACAAGCCTGCTTACATGAAACTTTTACCAAGCCTAATTATCTGCAAAAAAAACGAAGGCATAATAAATGCACAAACAAAAATGTTTATGAGTTTAAAATAAAACGTATCATACAATACCCAAATTTTCGAAGACCAATGATGGAAAACTTTCAACTGACTACTTGCTGGCCTATATTTGAAGATATATTATAAAGTGAGTTACGTACAGTAAATTAGAGAAACTGTAAGCCTAGGGAGTTTTCAAAAGCAACTTCACCAAGGTGTGCATCGAGAATGACCGTGGCCGACTTGGGCTCTTCTTCGACCGACTGGATACCGGAGGTTGACGGTTCCCCGACGAGTTCCAGCCCAATGATGCGTCTTACGACGTCGGGCAGTTGTGGGACGGACTTGAGCTGATTGTAGATGCCCTCTGCTTCACTTAGAATAGTATTTACACTCATGCGCAGACACAAATCATTGATATGCTGAAAAAAACACAAACAATTAAGGTTAAAGATATAATCATAGGCCACAGCACACAGAAGAACAAAGTCTATGATATTTTTCTCAAATGTTCATTGGCAAGTGAAAAATAATTTTTGTCAAGCTTTATATAGGCCTAAGTTAATATGAAAGGTAGAAGGATAGACCCCAACAGCTTACCGTACGTGAATTGTAGACTGTTGTGGTAGAGAAATGAAATAAACCCCGTTACAACGTCACCGGTTACAACGAGAGGCCCATCTTTACGAGAGTTATTCAAAACAATGTCACATTTCTATAGGGAAGTCTGGTTACTTGAACTGGTTATAGCGAGAGCTATTATAACGAGAGCCCCGCTGTAAGGAGTGAATTATCTGTTTTTCAGAACTACTATAACATGTATTTATGATTGTTTATAAGGAGCGAAAAAAATTTCACGCCTATAGGTTGATAACTTCTTATATTTCACAGTGTTACAAGGTAAGCGTGCTCTATATGAGATGTGTTGCGACTATACACACGGCGCCCGACCTACCGCACCGACCGCCCCTTTCCCCCCACCCACCCGCGGACCGTGAAGACAATGACATAGCGCACGCTCCCCCGCGCACCGCGTCCTCTCATTGGTTCAAACTTCAAATTAATGAGATTGAGATGACAGTTGACAAGAAGAGCAAAGTGATGAGGTTCATTTCATGTTCAGTTTCAGTGCATCGGCTGTAGTCACGCGATCGACAGCATCACATTATTTGTTCTTACATTTGAAGTTTTATTATCGGTATGTCGAAGGCTAGCGCAAGTGCATTAGTTTAGCGGAAAAATTGGAAATTCTGACAAAGATAGATGAAGGAAAAACATCAAAGTCGAAGATAAGTCGGCAATACAAATTAAGTTCGTCGTCGTTGTTTACAATTTTCAAAAATCGAGATAAGATAGAAAATGCTGTTTTTCGGGAAAGCAAGCCTACGCAACACAAACGTTTAAGAACAGCCCAGCACGAGGACTTAGAGAAAGTGCTATTTGAGTGGTTCACGCAACAACGGGCCAAGGGAATACCCATCAGTGGGCCTATGCTTCAGGGCAAAGCAGATGAGCAAGCACATTGTCGCATTCTTTTGTTATGAGCTAAATCGTGTTCTGTGCGTTTGCCCGTCGACTAGCTACGCGAAGTGCGTTCTTTCACGCTGGCGGACAATGGACCCACCCTTGCCGGGCGGCTACGATATACGATCCTCGGTAACGAGCGAGCACTATATTAGGCCTAGCGCGACTTGTGACCTTGCGAACACTCGGCGCCAATTGTGTTTAGCACCGATAAAACATTTAATGGGTGTAATTTGCAAAGGTACTCTGTCGGTATAATACCATATTTATCACTTTTAAACACTAAGTACCCTGTACTAATATTATTATTTTTTTGTGAAAGTAAAGTTGTTGCAGTTGTAATCAAAATGAAAATTCTGCTTTCTTAATACTGTTTATTATTTCTCTCACTTGCCGTGCGCACTTTGCTGGAGTGTGAAGTGATCGCATGAAGGCTGCAAGGCACGACAGATGGTCTCCCCCCCCCCCCCCCCAGGCAGTGAGCATACAGCTGGAAGCCTGCCAGGCCTCAGCGCACGCTCATATGTTGACGAGAGACGATTTAAATCATTTTGTGACATTGTCCGCATATAGCGAGAACCTCGCTATAGCGAGTGATGGAGCTCATTTTACCCAGTCTCGTTATAACGGGGTTTTACTGTATAGGCTAAAGGACAACACAAGTTTTCCAAGATGTTTCGGTACAAGACTTTGATCACTTGGGAGCGAGTCACATAGGATGGATAGTCTCCGGCAATACTTAAAACCCGACTTTGGATGTCGTAGAGTAGTATATTTGAATTATTTTCTTTCCTCCCAAGACAGTGTTGAAAGCCCACTCTGCAATGATATCAAAAACTTGCAATACTACCTTGAGTATCTCTGTAAAGCCATATTGGTTCTCCATGAGCGCGTTCTTTTCACCATCCAGTATCGCCACACAGATTAGCAGGTGGAAGTTGGGACAAGGCAGTCCGCTCCAGAGGACCTCCCACAGTCGCATCGTGTCGTAGTAAGAGAACTCCCTCTTGAAGAGCACCAGAAGCCATCGGAAGCAGAAGAACATGTTACCCGACTCGTGCTGGTCCAAGTAAGCTGCCAGCTCTGGCTCCACCACACTGACAAGGCAGTGAAGTTGCTGCAGCTGTTGCTTCATGCCTGCTTGAGCCAGCTCAAAGTTGCTACTCTGTAACAGCAATCGCAAACAGACAAGTTAATTAAGATCATCACCATTTTTTTACTTTTGTTCATTACATCTATTGAGTTAAAAAATGGCGTTTGCGTCACATGTGATGATTACATTTTGTTATTTGAGAAAATTAGTTTTCAAAGTAGTTATATTGTACGTATATGAATTGGACAAATGGCAACACTCTTCCCACCACCCAACGATATCTACTTCACAGCTAAACTAGTCTTATCTTGGATTCTTGGCCACGAGCATGTTCAACTTTTGTTTTATGCATGGTTTTGCTTGTTCCAATGAATTGTTGACTTATTATTCTACATTTTTAATCAAAATCAGTTACAGGTTTAGACATTCGCAAAAAGCCATTTTCGTGGCCGTTGCTTTTTCGGATGTGGAGATGTTTTGAAGACGGCATCAAACGTCCACGTCGTCAGGACTTGGCGTAATTCTTTCTATCGTGTTCCAAGCGCCAGGTGCAGACGAAGTAAAGTTCGTAAATCTGATCGCATGTTCGAGCCATAGTCTACGGGTTAAAATGAAATAATTTAAAAGTTATGTATTTAATTAGATTTTATTTCACAAGTAGGAAGACGTAAATCACGACATTGTGGGCCGCTTCTGAGCAACTGTGTCACGAAATGATGTCGTTTACTGATCAGTCGTAGCTCGCTAGCAACGACGATAACTGTAGTTTGAACCTTTTCCACACAACGATGGTCAACTTATATTCAAACAAAATGGCGGTAATACTCAAACTTTTCTTGTGTGGGATGTTTGAATATTTGAATACTCTGGTTATAGTCCGGTAATATAACAGGTACCCAGCTGTGTACATAATTACTCAAACCAATCCCTAGTATATAGTAGGCCTACCTTTGAGTACTTTTCTACCAATCTCAGTGAGATGCAAGAGTGAATAGCGGAAGGCTAAGGCCTATTCAAATAAACAAAAATATTTGGCCCGGCAAGCTGATATAAATTCACTTAGGCATACAAAATAATACTTTCTTAAAGTTAACTTTTAGTTTTTCCTTAAAACGAGCATTATTAAGAATTTTTTTTTTTCGGACTGTCTGCAATAAGGTTACCTAATTCATAACTTTCAATGCCTAGGCCTTTCATAAATCACAACTAAAGAAGGTACGTACTGGTATGCATGCATGCCATTCTATTTGGGGTCGCTTTAAATCTGCACTGGTCATTTAATAAATTAATAGTGACCTCAAAGTGATCAAAATTGATCACTTGAAGTCAGTGGTACCAACTTTTTAGGATTAACAACTATGGGTGCTCAAAACTTAGGCAAACTCTACGGAAGGGGGGACTCCGGGGGGATTGACAAATTTCAACCACTAATTGTGGTATTGGAGTAGATTTTTGAATATAGAAAATGACCGACATTCAAACTGACTTTGAGTTATCCTAAACAATGAACTAAAAGACATAATTTTATTTTAGTGGTTTAATTTGGCCATTTTCCAAGCATGCTCTACCTCTCAAATCAACATAATATGTACATCCATAGTTGCTTTTACACGGACAAGAATTACCACAAGTCTTAATTCCCATAGAGCAGGGGTCGGGAACCTGCGGCTCCGGAGCCGCATGCGGCTCCTGATTGGGTCTAGCGTGGCTCCATAATTTAGTAAGGAAAGTAGTCTCTAATATCCAAAAACAACTAATATTTGAAATATTGCGCGCTAAAAGATTTTGCGATTGCCTGAATGAAATCAAAGTATTTCTGGAAAGTAAAAACTACAATGTTGATGTGCAAACGCTTCTAGAAAACCAAGCGTGGCTGCAAGATTTATATTTTCTGTCAGATATCACGCATCATCTGAATAACCTCAACGTGCAGCTTCAGGGTAAAGGCAACACAGCGCACTATCTTCTTGAGACTGTGCTTGGATTTGAAAAGAAAGTGTCGATTTTCATTCGCGATGTTGAGACCAGAAACTTCCGTCATTTCAAATACTTCAAATCGTCACAAGAAGATGATGTGGATAACATTGATGTGGATGTGAATTCTATTGTCGCCTCACTGAATGATATTGCAGGTTCGTTATCTGCACGATTCCGTGATTTTCGTCCCTTCCAATCAACACTGGAGTTTGTAGTGAAGCCATTGAAAACAGACTGTAGGCCCTACTAAACTAAAAATAACCGCCTTTTTTGGCGTTGTTCTGGCTGAATTGCAAATGGAAATCGCCGAGGCATCAACGCGAACCATCTGGAATGAGAAGTTCGAGAAGATGACTGTAGAACTGGAAGATTTGGAACGGGACTCTGAGAATACATTGCCACGCCCTGAAGAAATAATTTTTCGAAATTTCAATGAGCTACCAACCGAATACAAAAACATCAGGAAAATGGGATTCGGTCTCCTTGCAATATTTGGTTCAACCTATTTGTGCGAACAGATATTTTCAAGCATGAGTTACATAAAGAATAAATATCGAAATCGTTTGAGTGACATAAGTCTTTCATCATCTCTAAAGTTAAAACTATCGTCATACAGACCAGATTTTCATTTACTTGCATCAAAAATTCAAACTCAAAAATCACATTGATTGAACTCTTCATTATACGTAAATACCTATTATTGAACTTTTAAAATATCTTGTGTAATACTAATTTGTAACATAAAAATAAAGGTTGATATTAGTGATGTAATTTGTGTTATGTTAATTTTACTGTGGCTCCGACTGGTAATCAATTAAAAATGGTACGTAAAATTGGCTCCTAAGGTCAAAAAGGTTACCGACCCCTGCCATAGAGTATCAATTAAAAATCACTTTTTGCATTCATTGACTACATTAATTTTAATTTCTAAATATGATACCTAAATCTAATTAATTATCGATTAACGATGATCTCTAATCTCCGACAGGGAAGTCAAACCTCAACCTGCAGTGCTACACTGCTCAGCCTGATGTGGTCATGACAATTTGAGGACGGCTCATTTGCTTAGCTGGCTGGTTTGGAAGGGGTAGGGACCACGTATGGACAATTCGTTCCGAGGCTACGGCTTCGATCATTGGGGGGAGGGGGTGATTGGCGGTAATTTCAAATCAGTCCTACTACTTTTATGTAGTCACATTGAAAAATAACTCTTGCATACAGTATAATATCATTCAATCCCTATATATATTTTTATTTTTTTTATATCCATAAAACATTCCATAGAGGAATTCATTCATGAAGAGAATTAAGTTAAAGAAAATGATGTTTCGAGCTTGGCATGCCGATACTGATTCCTGGGATGCCCAAGATCAATGGTGGAAACACCCTTTTACCCAACTAAATGATGTTGGAATAAAGAGTAGCGAAATATATATAGTATATATAATATATATCCAAACATATACATTTTTAAGTTTATCTTGTGGGTGCTTTGGCCCTCCTGCACCCACGGAGCTCGTACCAATGCTCGAGATCACTAGCCGTGTCGATGAGTAGAATGCATCTTTTATGCATGATGTTTCAGTTCATTTTAAGTCAAACAATTAAGTAGGAATTTTAAACTTTACTCAATTCTTGTCAAAGCTTGTTTCTGTCGAGTTGAGTACTAATTAGTAATAACATGACTTGTATCTACTTTTAAAGGGCTTGCACAAAAAAAAATAGTTTATAAATTGACATTCGTAAGGGCCACAGTTGTATGACACTGGACATTGCCAAAAATCTAGGATGTCAAGTGGTTGAAATGTCACATAAATAATAAATATGTAAATATGAAAATGTGTTCAACTAAGTATGCTTACTGAAAAGTCAGCCTTTATCATGATGTAAGGCAATTACTGTAACGGCCATTGGTGATCTCAAAACTACGTAATACAGACAATTATATAACAAGTTGATAATACATTACCACTAGTTCCATAAAGCCAACAAAACACCAAAAGGCTTCAACTTCCTGTGGCATGATGAAAAGTATGGGTGAAAGCAAATCACTCATGCCTTGAACGTAGCCTAGATCAAAGTTGAACATGACGTATGTCATCAAAATGTCATGGAGATGCTGCAGATTAGGATTTTCGTCACCGGCATAAAAAGACATTGTTCGATCTGTACGGTTGACATCTTTTTCTATAAAAGAAAACCAATTGAATTAAAAGGTATTATTGGCAATAAGGGGAGCTGTCAAGAGTCAAAAATCATTACACAATTTATGTAGATAATGTACTTTGGACTTTGGAGCGAAGGTAAAGATATTTAACTTTAGATTAGGGGTCTGCGGGTAGTACTTGTGACGTTTGGGTTGGGTTCGGGTAGTAAAAACAAAACAACTTCGGGTATCGGGTTGGGTTGAGGTAAGGAAATAAATATAAGTTACTAAAGTAAATTTTTTATAAATAAAAAAGGAGGGGTGGGGAGTTTTTTCGACAAATTTGCTACCAAAAATTTTCTGACATGTCTCAAAAGCGTTTTATTTTTAATATGTCCCCCCCCCTCTCCTAATCACACAACACCTTGTGAGATGCGATAACAGGTAGACCAAAAACAACCGGACAAGCACAAAATTGATCTTTTTAATAATATTTGTCAATCGTCAGACATGGCAGTAAACTCACAAAATTATTACTTAGGATTCTACTTGGATTTTTTTAAGTTACCCGATAAAGCCAGAGTTTCGTATTTAAAAAACGCAAATTTTGGGTATATACAACTAACCAAAACTACCCAACATTTTCGGTACCTGCAGACCTCTACTTTATATGCCTTTACAACGGTATGTGTTATTCTGTAATTGTAACGCAGTCCTTTTGCAAAACCTGTTTCTATTCTAGTGGCAACACTCTCGAAAGGTCCCCTGAAGTAAATCATTGCAATACTGTATAAACAAAGCGTTAATGTTTTCTCAACCTTTTGACATGGTTGTTGTACCCATAAAACCACAATAGTAACATTTATGTAGATATTTGTGTCTGATTAGTACACAACAACGAGTGGAAGTAACCACTGGCGTAGCGGAGGGCCCCGGAGACCCAGCACCGTGGGGGAGCCCCTGTAAAATCAAGATTAACACACTATATGAAAATTGTCAATGAAGTAAACAATTACATAAAAGAGAAAATTGGTAATACCATATTCATCACAAGATTTCAGGATATCCCTAGTTTAAATGATTAAGTATTTCTGAACACAAAGGTACATAGACGCTTGAAAGTCATTTTCCAGACTCTTGTTTTGCAAAATTTTCTGCCTTTGGTGACTGGCTCTACCCCCACGGCCCCACCCCAAATCCTTAAAATAGCAATCCCGACAAAGACCCTCCAGTATAAAATTCTGGGTGTCCTAATGGAGCGAAAAGGCAACTCACTATATATACGTTGATTTAAATTGCATAAACTGAACACTATAGACCTAACAATGAAGTTATGCATATATCCGATGAAGTAATTATTAACAAGGCATCCAAAGTGATTGACAAGGATGGATATGAAAGGGAGGCGTGTCTCTACTGGGTTGCTAGATGCATGATGACAACAACAACAACACAAGGCATCCAAAGTGATTGACGAGGATGGATATGAAAGGGAGGCGTGTCTCTACTGGGTTGCTAGATGCATGATGACAACAACAACAACACAAGGCATCCAAAGTGATTGACGAGGATGGATATGAAAGGGAGGCGTGTCTCTACTGGGTTGCTAGATGCATGATGACAACAACAACAACACAAGGCATCCAAAGTGATTGACGAGGATGGATATGAAAGGGAGGCGTGTCTCTACTGGGTTGCTAGATGCATGATGACAACAACAACAACACAAGGCATCCAAGTGATTGACGAGGATGGATATGAAAGGGAGGCGTGTCTCTACTGGGTTGCTAGATGCATGATGACAACAACAACAACACAAGGCATCCAAAGTGATTGACGAGGATGGATATGAAAGGGAGGCGTGTCTCTACTGGGTTGCTAGATGCATGATGACAACAACAACAACACAAGGCATCCAAAGTGATTGACGAGGATGGATATGAAAGGGAGGCGTGTCTCTACTGGGTTGCTAGATGCATGATGACAACAACAACAACAACAACACAAGGCATCCAAGTGATTGACGAGGATGGATATGAAAGGGAGGCGTGTCTCTACTGGGTTGCTAGATGCATGATGACAACAACAACAACAACAACACAAGGCATCCAAGTGATTGACGAGGATGGATATGAAAGGGAGGCGTGTCTCTACTGGGTTGCTAGATGCATGATGACAACAACAACAACAACACAAGGCATCCAAGTGATTGACGAGGATGGATATGAAAGGGAGGCGTGTCTCTACTGGGTTGCTAGATGCATGATGACAACAACAACAACAACACAAGGCATCCAAGTGATTGACGAGGATGGATATGAAAGGGAGGCACGTCTCTACGGGTTGCTAGATGCATGATGACAACAACAACACAAGGCATCCAAGTGATTGACGAGGATGGATATGAAAGGGAGGCGTGTCTCTACTGGGTTGCTAGATGCATGATGACAACAACAACAACAACAACACAAGGCATCCAAGTGATTGACGAGGATGGATATGAAAGGGAGGCGTGTCTCTACTGGGTTGCTAGATGCATGATGACAACAACAACAACAACAACACAAGGCATCCAAGTGATTGACGAGGATGGATATGAAAGGGAGGCGTGTCTCTACTGGGTTGCTAGATGCATGATGACAACAACAACAACAACACAAGGCATCCAAGTGATTGACGAGGATGGATATGAAAGGGAGGCGTGTCTCTACTGGGTTGCTAGATGCATGATGACAACAACAACAACAACACAAGGCATCCAAGTGATTGACGAGGATGGATATGAAAGGGAGGCGTGTCTCTACTGGGTTGCTAGATGCATGATGACAACAACAACAACACAAGGCATCCAAGTGATTGACGAGGATGGATATGAAAGGGAGGCGTGTCTCTACTGGGTTGCTAGATGCATGATGACAACAACAACAACAACACAAGGCATCCAAGTGATTGACGAGGATGGATATGAAAGGGAGGCGTGTCTCTACTGGGTTGCTAGATGCATGATGACAACAACAACAACACAAGGCATCCAAGTGATTGACGAGGATGGATATGAAAGGGAGGCGTGTCTCTACTGGGTTGCTAGATGCATGATGACAACAACAACAACAACACAAGGCATCCAAGTGATTGACGAGGATGGATATGAAAGGGAGGCGTGTCTCTACTGGGTTGCTAGATGCATGATGACAACAACAACAACAACACAAGGCATCCAAGTGATTGACGAGGATGGATATGAAAGGGAGGCGTGTCTCTACTGGGTTGCTAGATGCATGATGACAACAACAACAACACAAGGCATCCAAGTGATTCTAGTTCCAAGCTCAGTGTTGCGGGCGACAACACACGAAGAGCCGCTAAAGTACGTTGAAAAGATAAAAGAAAAATGTTGGATAGTGATAGTTTACAAGTTGCTGGGGGTCCCCCGAATGCTGCGCTACGCCACTGGCTACTACAGTACTAGAGCTGTTGAGCAATCCCAAACACTCAAATACTGTACTAATAATTTTGTTATAAAGACGTTTGTTATAAAGCATTCTCACCAGTAGTAAATTCAAAGTCACACTACCCTTTCAGAAAGAATATATTATTAATCTGTTTGTAGTCTAAAAATACCTTTAGACATCTACAACATTGCTAGGTTATCCACTCTCACAATCAATTGTAGTCTTGACTTACTTTAAAGAATAAAGTCAAGCTCTAGCCCAGCGGTACTCAAACTGCGGCCCGCGGGCCGCATGCGGCCCTCCTGAAAATTTTTGCGGCCCAGAGCTTTTGTGTTTTCATTAATATATTGTACTATTTAAACTGACTGTTTGTTTGCTTTATATGAAAATAATATTGTATTCGTGATAAATTATGATATATCGCCAACCAACTAAACTTAACTTGGTATTTGTTACCTGTAACGTAATATAAACTAATGGGTATTCTTAGAGTTTTACGCTTTGACTCGAAAAAGCACGAAATATCTATAATAGTCGAAGAAATTTTGCGCCTTCGGCGAAAAGACCTCCGGCGCGGCTGGGGCTTTGCCCCAGATCCCTTGCTAATTTACACGCCTAACGTTTCCCTGTTAACCCCCCCCCCCCCCCCCCGAAATAATTCCTAGTTACGCTACTGCATACTTGTATTAGTGCGGCCCAGCTTTACTTGGATTTTTGGAAAAGTGGCCCTCCAGGAAAAAAGTTTGAGTACCACTGCTCTAGCCTATTACAGGTTAAAGTTGTAACTGATTTGTTTATTAATACTATTACGTTGTTTTGTTTATTAGTTTTAGTTAGTTAGTTTTGTTGTATGCCTTTTTGGTCTGCTGATTAGACCACATGCTAAAGCAGTACTATTATGAACTAGGTAAATCATAATTTCACTATTCTGAAATCTTGAATTCAGTTGTTCCCATTTTCTTTTGTATGCTGTTAATTAAAATGATGCTAACAGCCACTATGTTGTTCTATCTTGCCCCAAGTAAATCCAACAAAAAACAGTAAATGGTTTATTGCTATTGACATATTGTAGTAGTGTAGCTTATTAGAATCTAAAATGTGCTTCCTTACCTGTAGTAATGTAATGTGGCACAAGATGGGAGGGGCACAGTGTAAAACAAGATCAAGATATTAACAACAGATTGCATGCTTTGATTGAATATCCTTTGATGACTAAACACAGCCCTGAGATAAAGGGACATTTTCAAGTTCAAGATTGTAAACTACTGTATAATTTTTTTGGTATTCAAATCACTTGGTTATTGTTAGGGATGTCAAACGATTAAATTATTATAATCGATAATCGAATTCACTTTCACCTCCATAATCGATTATTAATCGATTTTAATAGTTTTGTTAAATGTCGGTATAGTAGCAAGTTTCTTCCAAACTTCGGTCTGGTTTCGGTTAGTTTGAATTGCCCGCGCAAGCCACGAGTTCGCAATTCGACTTCTTTTCGACTATCGATATATTTTACGTCACGGAGTATTTTTGTTATGTTCTGTCCAAGATTTCGACGATAATTTCTGTCCTAGTTAGGCCTGAAGGGCTATAGTTATTCACTTCCCGTTTTTTTTTAATATGCGTCGTAATATTATTATTTTCATGTGCAGCGTAATTAAAATTTACGTGATGTGAACTAAAAATCGTAGCGACTTTTCTAACCTTACATCTCTTGTTTTTTGTGAACAAACATAACAACTCGTATTTTTATAGATCGTAGGCGTCGAATGCTGGGTCTAGGGTAGGCGACTAGACACAGCTATTCAAAATATGACTGGAAATTCTGCTCAAATTATGACGCAAAGTTATGCTGTTGCTGTTCTTAGGCCTAGGTCTAGGCCTACTGTAAATGAAACTGAGCAATAGCGATGCTAGCGCTAGCGCTCGCGCTCGAATAGGCGGCAGATCTTGAGAACTAAATTTAAAAAAGCGCGAAAATTTAAAATCGATTTTTTTTTTAAATAATCGATTAATCGTTTTCAATTAATAATCGATTAATCGAATCGATTTAATCGTAATCGTTGACATCCCTAGTTATTGTACTGTATTAAGTATAAAACTGGTTTACAATATAATATGTACCTGCTCTCATGATCCAGGCCATTTTGGATTTGACCTCGGACAAATTGCAACATTAGTGTTTTTGGTATCATTTTCTTCAGAAAAACATCCTGTTTAACATAGTCAAAATCCGCAAAAATCCGACGACTAGGATTTTTTTTATAGAGCTTTAATTAAAATTATAATTATAATTACACTTCAAAATTTAAATGTACCCAAACTAGTCGAGTTTGGATTCAAATGAATGCTTATTGCTGCAGGTTGACATTTATGATGATTATCGACTTCATTTTGTCACATAGGGGTCACAACAGGTCATTAATAAGTTACAAATTATTAATAAGATCCTACTAGGAATACATTTTAAATTGTTAAATTAAGGTAACGGCGTATCAATAAAAAAAAGGTTTTTGTCCGTATTATTCATGATTCCCTCCTTACACGATAGGTATATAGAAATATAGATATTTTTATTCCCTACAATAAACTGTACATGACAACATTAAAATATTAATTAATAAAGTTACAATATTTAATAGGGTTGCCGTTTGATAATCAATATATCGATCGATACGATTATTCGCCGAAACGATCGATAGTCGATTCAGTCTTCCCGAATCGATTATGACTATATCGATAATCGATCGATAATCGAATGGCTCGCCCGGCCGAGATTTTGAATTTACCGCTCGTTACGCTTCCTACGTGCGTGGCGCCTGGCAGCCTAGTAGCTTCAACCCCCACCCCTCATCATCCACTCCCTACCCAGGCCTGCCCTCCCCCGTCGAGCAGTAGAAGGAGGCCCGGGCCGGTCTAGTCACGAGCGGTAACCTGTCGCCTGCAGTGAGCACGTGTTTCTTGATCCGTTTTCTTTTTCTCTTGTTCGCGCGATGTTTTTGACCACGGCTAAAACAGATGTTTACTCCGCCGCAACTAAGAAGTGAGGTGTGGAAAAACTTTGGTTTTCGTGTCAATGAAAAAAAAGAAATAATTGACAGTAAGAGAGTAGTTTGTAGGAAGTGTAATGGTAAAGTGGCTTACAGTGGCAACACAACAAATCTTAGTACACATTTACGAAAATGTAATGCTTACGCGACATCAAATTTTTATTTTAAAGTAATCCCAATTTCAGATGATTGTCTTTTTCCGGTCCATTATTTATTTGTTCGCGCGTGTATTGTTCTCACGTATCCGTGGTGTGTAACCGGCTGTCATGAATCCTGAATGACAACTGCGCATTTCCCAGCGCAAGCCGACCACCCCTCCTGCATTCCAACCTCCTTAGCCCCTCCTACCCGCTCAAGGTCAAGCCAATGACAAGGCAATTTCCACGGTCCACCCCGGCCACTACTACAGCCAGCAGTCTCCAGTTTCATCTTCGATCTCGGCAGAGTAGTATCTTGTGGCAAACAGCATAATACCCCCAAAAACAATATACTCGCAAATGGTCCGCCTCTTATGCGAAAAATAACGTAATTTTGATTCGATTATCGATTATCGATCGATATTTTTTTAAGTCGATTATCGCGATCGATAATCGATTTTACTGGTCCGACTATCAATGCTGAAATTCATATCGAACGGCAACCCTAATATTTAACAAGTTTGTGTACCACAGGGCATTTGGGAAAACGTCAGTTCAGTAACAATACAAATCTTAAAAATCAAAATAATATAAATGATAAAAGCACACATATATAAAACAAAACTGGAGAGTTTCAGACAAAGAACATATGGTGTCAAAAAAGGAAAAAGAAAAAATATGGCACTATACTACTAGACCTAAAAGTGTAAGGACACATTAATATTTCAGAATATGTTTTCATAAAGCTATTTTTCAGAATAGCTTAATGAATTTGTATTTGAACACAACGATCTTATATCAACTTGCATGTCAAAGTTACAGGTCCATATCGGTAAATGGTAAACGGCAGGTAAAATGTTAAATAACAGTAAGTGTAATGGTAAAGCAGATTCCATTACATTCCTCAGGCAAACAAGCACACCTCTTTGAGTGGCAATCAGTTTTACAACAACTTTCAGAATATTATCTGGAGCTGGTGCTAATCACACAAGTATAATTTTCCCTTCTTTATAACCCATATATATTGAATAAGATTCAGGTCTACTCCTTTCCACGCATTTATTTGATTGTACACGCTTACGCTGTGGTACCTATTTAACAGCTCCTGAAGTTGGTGGACGCGGTTCAGCCCTAACAAACGTGTTTCTGACGCAGTCTTTCCCGTAAACCATCGGTAGCGGAGATTTTCAAGGTTTTCAGTTTTCTTTCCGCCATGCATGCCTACCACTGCCTTCTTCCCCCTCTAGGGTTGGCTACATAGCTCATACATAAAACAGATTAAATACCATCTTCTTCAGCTTTGGTTGCTAATAAACCTTTGAAACAAAACCCGAGGATCAATTTAGATTACGTCGTCACCTATCTTCATGCGAACCATATCCAAAAAAGTATTTCCTTTTAAAAGTGACCTTTGACACATTTTCTCCTGTCATAAATTAATCAAGTATGGGCCACCGTGTACAAACACTGTTACTTTCGTCCACGTTGACACTAACATCTGCTACCTGGCCCGTTTTTAAGCTTCATTGGGATAAGTATCTTGGAATGGATCCATGTGATTAAAGAAACAAAGGATTGTTATGTTATCTTTTCGTCTCTTTCTTGTCTCTCATTCGATGAGTCAATGTGTTGCTCACTGTCTTATATGATATCCGAGTGGTTTCTTGCATATCTCTGTTTACATCGGTGCATTTAGGCAGTACCTACCCAGGGACTGTTACGTTATCGTGGCAGGCAGATGTGTGTGCTTTGTTAATCCCGAGACCTGTACCGGTGGAAGCATATGCTTCTGGTAGGACCACCCTAGCCGAACAGATCGAGGAGGAGAAGCCAGACAAATGTAGTCCACACCCTCCCTTTTTCTCATCGCCCTCCTACTGCCCCTTCCCTTTCCTCCACATCTTCCTCTTCATATTTCACCCACTTATCGTCTCGATAAGCCAAGTTGCAAAAATATGGGACGTAAAACCCAAATATCATCATCATTTAGGCACTGGTGAGAGAGACTCAAACTGATTGATGAAGTTTGATTGTTGATAATGAAGTCATACCTCAACCTTCTCTAAATTAAAACTACACTTATAAGATCAGCTGAGCGACCTGCGCAGTATCGATCAGATATTTGGTTCACATGCGAGTCATCCTGAAAGACTTGGCATCCATCAGGATGATCCTTTTCGAGTTTGTTAATCGCTTGAAGATATAATCGCGCCCTTCTCGTGTAAGCGTGCCTACTTGCTGCTTCAAGATAAGGTAACGTTTCTGAAACAGATTGCAGAAACAGTATCCTGTTTTCCATCTGTTCAGATTTGATAAACTTTTTCATTATCTACCATGTCCATGAATTGGAACCATTCATTGATGTTTGGGCTTTACGTCCATTTGTTTGCAAAAATAGAATAATAAGTTACAAGTCCGTTGATTTTCTAAAGGTTCTTAAAATTTTGCAATAATCTTTTGTATCTACAACAGACGCAGCTCGTTCCAAAAATCCTTCGAATATTACACCCAGCTCGTTGAGATCTACGATCGTCAACCTCCATGCTATCTACACTGTGGGTTTATTGGATGGTGGGCTGTTATATTGAATATCTTTCCAAATAGAAAACCATTGCGATTTTGACTGATTTAGCACCAACCACAGATGATCTTATGAAAGTTATACGGTGTTGTAAAACTGATTGCCAGACTCGAAAAAGAGCTGTCATTAGTAGGGAATGAATTGCTCGTCTGCCTGCAAGGAATGCAATGGAATGAGCTATACCAATTCACATTTACCTCTGTTAACCACAGTGACAGCGATATGAACACGTAACTTGATAAGAGATCGTTGTAGTTTCAAATTGTAATTCATCTTACTACTCTGGAAAATAGCTTTATGAACACATATTCTAAAATATTGATATTGATGTGGTCTGTACATGTTTAGGTCATAAGAGGGGTACTTATCGTGAAAGGAGAGAATCATCGATGATATTCAGATAAATACATATTTGAAAATTGATATGGCGTTATATCAATTTAATTATTTAAAATATATTTTAGTAACATCTTATTAATAATTTGTGACTCATTGTTGACCTCTAGTGGCCCCTGTGTGATAAAAGGAAATCATTGACCATAGTAAATGTCAACCTGCACTTATAAGCAGTCATTTGAATCCAAACTCGACTAGTTTGGGTACATTTAAAATTTAAAGTCTAATTATAATTATAATTTTAATTAAAGCTCCATATAAAAAATCCTAGTCGTCGGATTTTTGCGGATTTTGAGTATGTTAAATAGGATTTCTTTCTGAAGAAAATGATACCAAAAACACTAATGTTGCAATTTGTCCGAGGTTTGGTCCAATTTTTATGTAAATGGCCTGGATCTCAAATAGTTTCAATTTCCTATGTATTCAATGTAGTCTTTTCAAATACTGAAATAAATACGTGCCATATGACTGGAATAGAAATGTAAAATTATTATCAGAACAGAACCAAATCATCCAATGAAAGAAATACTTAGCATTTAGCAACAGCTTGTTTAAGAATAAGACGATATTTAGGCAAAGATGCAATAAGAGAAGAGTGGATCGACTATGGCCTCTATGCTAGACTCAAGGTTCATGATGTGCCAATGTGATGTGTTCAGATAGGGGTTTAAGACAATATTGTTCACAAGTTTTGTCAAATATCATAATCCAAACTTGTGTTCAAGGTTTGGTCCAAGAAAACATCTCCAAACCAAGGCTCTAACTTCTGTATGATACTGGAGAAAAACAAACAAACAATTTAATCCTATCACAATTATTCATTAAAAGATTTCCGATTGCCTAGTGTGACAAAGTTAAAGCATGCAAATGCAAAGTCTCGTTGGGCATTAGAAAAACAAAATTATTTGTCCAACAATATTGGATATGCCTATGTTAAATTTACAAATCTTTCAAACCTGGGTCTTCTTTTGCTAAAGTCACTAGGGCCAACACTTCAATATACTACTCCCTTGGAGGGGTCAGAAGATGGCTGGGGGAGGGGGGGAATAACTGCATTGTCTTGATTAGGCTGTTGTAGTTTTTGTTACAACGCTAGAGCCCAACCCAAATTTCACAAGCACGGCCACCCACAAAGTAATGCCTATTAACCAGTTCCGTGGTCATGACGAGATATTACGTCACGCCCGTAATATCCCCGTAGCGCCTTGGACGTAATATCTCGTCATGAGTATTTTGAAATCGCTTCCACAGTGGCCGTGACGAGTCTCGCTTTAAGATTTTCCCGCATTCTCTGCAAGAAAGTTAGTTCAATCTTTTCCCGCTAGATAGAACTACTTGTATTGAAATTCTGTCAGCAACACGTGTTTCTAGAGAAGGAGGAAACCACACTCTGATTTGCTAGCGACAGTGGTTAGCAATGGCGTCCGCTTCGAGAGCAAAGAAACGTGTTAGAGAAGAGGATATTGAAGATATTATTGGTGATGATAGTGGTAGTGAACTTAGTGATCTTGAAAGTGAAAGTGAATATGAAAGTGCTACAGATGTGGAAGTAACAGACAGTGACATTGCGTCTAATGTGTTGGTTTCGGACAACTCAAGTGACGATGATGTAGGCGGAGCTCAACAAGGAAGGTGGTCCCAAGTGGGGGCGTTGCGACCACGTTTCCCTTTTATTGGTTTGCCTGGTGTCAATGTTACAATTGATGACCCCAGTGACCCACTTGAATATTTTGAGTTGTTTTTTACGCGCGATATAGTGACATTGATTGCAACAGAAACCGCGCGCGAGCTGGGTGAGGAATTAAGTCGCCACTACGCGCACGGCAAGCGCGAGGGAAAGTCGCCACTGAACTGGTTAATGACTAAACTATCTCCCCTCCCCCCTCACTAAATAATTAATAAAAAGAATCACGTATTTCACTTACAGTCAAACTTCGTTAGGACGTTTCTGAAGGGCCAGGAAAAAAAAAACGTTGTAAACGTGAAAACGTCATAACGAAAATAAACGAAAATAAATAAAAACATGTCAGAATTGAATATTCTTTAATTTGAAATACAACGATGTTTTAGCTAGTATAAAAAGAATGAAAAAAATACTTCAATATCAAAAGTTATTAATATTTTACAGGCCTATATTGTGAAGCTGGCTACTGTAAATAATAAAGTACATACTAATAAAAATATTTAAATCACTCGTCGCGCGCTTCTGAATAACAACGAAAGCGCCCGCGCATTGCCGTCAGTCAGTCAGTCTGGTTGATCTCAACCACACCAGACAGTCACCCGCCCGCTCCCCTCTACACTGACCGTGGACTGACAAACCAAAAAACCTGTCAAGCGGGTTATATTTTATCGCAATGGCCTGCGTCACGGCCTTGCTACGCTCACTGTGGATGGCCGGCGGGGGGTTAGGGGAAGGACCTTGAAATGAGAGCGAGAGCGCCCACGGAAAAGAGAAAGAGATAATTTTGACAAGATTATCACGTGAAAATAACGTACCATTTTAGCCAGGTTTGAAGTAGGGATGACTTCGGATCTAATAATTTGGAACCGGATCCTCCCGCGCTGGATCCGGTTCAGAACCGGTTCTTGAACATTTTAATTTTGTTTATATCACATAATATTTATATGACACTAAGCCTGTTTTTCTTTGACTTTCGTACAATAGTCCCACACAAATGACGAATTCGCTCGTTTCAAGCTACTTGAAGCACTCATTGTCAAGTGTCAACTAATCACTCACGTTGTTTGCGGCACGAAAGACAAAGAGCTACTGGCGTGCAGTAGGGGTGGGTCGACCGGTCAGCCTACATTAGCAGACGACACCGGCGGCGACGATTGTGGTGGCTCGCTGCGCGCTTTTACCAGTGTCGTACCGACAGCATTCGAAAAAAAAGAACCGGTTCCAAAAAATGGAACCGGATTGCAATTGGGAACCGGTTCCGAACCGGTTTCCGGATATCCGAAGTCATCCCTAGTTTGAAGGCGAGCTCGCTTTCATGTTGGTTCCGCAAACTGGTTCTCTTGAATCTTTACTCTATTTTTCATAATGGTGTTTAGTGTTGACGCGGGAATCTCTAATGTTTTTGACAATTCGCTTCGCGTCTTATTGGGGTTGCGATCAACAATGTCAATAATTTCCAGTTTTCTTTTCAAAGAAAACTGAGTGGGTTTTCATGACGGACCTGCTTGTAGAATAACACAAAGAACATTGACGGCTGTCTGAACAAAACTCGGGCCAGACAGCACGTGCGAAGATCAGGTAGCGGGAGGGTTGGGGTGGGTCAGCATACTGTAGTCTATTTATAGCGAGCACAGTAGACCGCCGCGGGCCGTTGTATTGTTGTTATGTCGGCGCCTGGAGAGGAGGGGGGGGGATATCTTCAGGGTTTGTGCTGCCACTGACGTTGGGCGGTCGCCGTCGAGGGGAAAAGGGTCTCAGCTATAGGCCTCGTAGATAACGAGCTGTCATTTTTAAAAGACCACGGCTCCTCGAAAACGTGGTAAACACAAATAAAGTCGGCACGGGACAAAGAAATTATTGCATCCTAAGCGTGAAAACGTGCTATTGGAGAACGTCATAACGAATAAAAATAACATAAGTCTTATACAACTTGAGCGTGACAACTCATAATTCGACGTGTTAACCGTGAAAACGTCCTAACGGTAAAGGTCATAACGAAGTTTGACTGTACATGTTTTTTCAACAGGTACCCAGTGTTGTGAAGTAGCGCCCTACTTGTAGCATGTTACTTTTTTTGGTAGCGAGACTGGAAGCGCGCTACATTTGAAAATGCGGTAACGTAGCGAGTAGCAAGCTACTATATACGAGTATTTGTAGCAAAAATCGCCGCTACTCTATTTTTGCAATAAACGAACACGCGTTTACTTCCCCGTTTGCACAATTCCCACTGTCACAGGTTCGGAATGACGACTGTCCTTGCCCTTCTTTCTCTATAGTCCCAAAACCGTCTCCCCAGCGCTGAGTTTGTTTTTCACCCCGTGAACTGTGATATGAGTATGACTCAGTTCCGGACCGTACCACCGTTTCAATAAATAGTACTTACTCTTGGTCCTTTATAAAAAATTAAAGTAGCTGTAAAGTAGCGTCACTACGTTTTTTGAGTAGCTGTACAAGTAGCGAGCTACTTACAAAATACAGTAGCTGAAAAGTAGCTAAGTTACTTTCAAAGATCAAGTAGGTAGCTGTAGCAGTGCTACTTTTCAAAAGTAGCTTTAACAACACTTCAGGTACCTTACGTATTTAGTGTGCTAAAACCAAATTACCAATAAGGCTTTTCCTCTCCCTAAAGTCTGAGAAACGCCTTTCTTGTTCATCGCTGAGGGTTCGCCATTGCCGTTTCATCTGATAATATTCATTTACTTTCTGCTTTTGAAGCTGTGTTCTCTCGTTATGAGTTGAGTTCCACGGCAAATAGCCCAGCAAGTACTTCCAAACCTCTTTGCGTAGTTCATGACTAATACCCTGTAACAATAGACATAAAAATGCTGTTAATTGTTAATTACTAAATAATGTGATGGCCTATAATCAGAGCTGGGCAAAATACTCATACATTTGTATTTTAGATACAAAATACTCAAATACATGTATTTTATAAACAAAATACAATTTTTTTGGAGAGTTATATTTTCGATACAAATTTCATATATATACTATTTACAAAAGTACTCCAATTTGCCTATGCTATAATGCAGGGGTGCCCAACTTAATTTAGAAGTGGGCTACATGGCATAATTATTCAATGTTGGCGGGCCACATATACACATTTGGTTATTCTATACCTAGTCCTATATCAAATTGCCCGTCAGAAAATGGTCTCCCCCCCTGCTAGTAATTGTGTGCAACACGAAAACTAGCGCGGACAGACGCTTGATTCTCATTTACCTTCTTTTTAAACATACTGTGCTGCGATACAAGATTTTTCATAAGTTTATTTACCTTTTCAATTCGAATTTATCCTTTATTTATGTATTTATCACACTCGTTTTTGTGCTTTGAGTCATGATACCATTACTAGATCACAACTAAGAGGGTGAAACATATTTGCGGGGACATTTGGTAAACCAGTAGGCCTAGCATTTGTTTTCTGTGCCAGAGTCTCCGACAATTAGTAAATCGGACGTCGCCACAGAAAACAATACCACCCCTTCCTCGGCTTCCAAGAAACTAGGCTTGACCGAGAACAAAACTAGAAGAAGATACAAAAGAATTCTGATAATTGTTCTCTGCGAAGTCTAAAATATAGTTATACACATATCCACCGAATAAATTTCAAAACGATGTGCTTTCAGATTAAACTGATTTTTTTTCGTGGGTTTAGTCGTGATACTAGAATCTAAATGGGAGGTGCGGGCCAGATGAAATGGCTTGGCGGGCCGCATGCGGCCCGCGGGCCGTATGTTGGGCACCCCTGCTATAATGTCAATATTGGGAAATAAGGAATTACCTTCACAGTAGGAATACAATTTTGGCTTTTGGTTAAATATAGAAAAAAAAGTGCTTTCTAGTATGTCTATTATCGGCCTTAGTTTGTGGAACCAACTAAATGAACGGACGGTGTGCAATTTTTTCTAGTACTGTAGTTACAGTTAGGTTGAAATCTGTCACATGGCAAGCTATACACCCCCTATTGGAAAATCTATTTTCTAGAGAAAAAACTTTCTAAAATGAGAAATACTAAGACAAATTTATTGTCAATACAAATTACAGGATACTTGAAGCACGGGTACTTTTGATTGAGGATGCACACCGATAAAATTTAAATGATCGATAATCGAAAGGTTGACTCCATTATTGATCGATAATATCGAACAATAATTTAGGAAAAATAGCAGCAGCGTTCACGGGTATTACGTGGATAAGAAGTATTCCCCATATGCCGTGCTATTACGTCGCCTAACCGAGCGCGTAACTTACAACGTCTAGCGAGACACTGCCGTGAGTGGCGTGACGTTGGCGCCCGTGACCTTCATAGACCCGAACAAAGCCGACAGGCGACGAGGCTCTGGAACACGTTTACGGAGGGATGTAACTGTCAATAACATATCCAACATTGACGGAACAATGCGGAAGTATATGGAACACAAAACAACTTTTTACTTGTCTATGCGATCATTTTTTTCTGCCACTTACTATGACGAATAATTAGAAAGGACTAAAAGGAAAACACGGCGGGTGGCTTGCCGTGGCTACAAAACATAGCGCTGTCTCAGTCCCTCTTTAGCTCATAGACATTTGCGCGCTCGCTCACTGCTTGACTCGCTGGCCAGCAACCCCGGCTGTCGGCGACAACAAGTCTATGGAGGATCGAGGCGGTCGAGGTTCCGTCGAGTTGTGCAAGCGGGGGATAAATGAAAAATATCAATACTGGTTCTATTATCGACGCTGTATTGATTATCGAATAAATAATTCGATAATATTTTCTTTATCGATTATCGAAATTATATTGATTATTGAATATCGATTATCGTGTGCATCTCTACTTTTGATACAAAATGTATTTCAAATAGGCCTACATGTATTTTTGATAGGCCTAGGCCTACTGCTAGGCTGATTGCTCTGTCCATAATGCAGAGTTAGAAAATTATATAAAATAGGCTAGCACATGCCCAGCTGAGCATATTATAGATAATTTAACATGTCCAATTTGTTTTAGGCCTACCTATTTTTGTCCAGCCCACTTTTCAAAAGATTGAGATGTGCCATCAAATTAGTTGCTATGAGTTTCCATTTCTCACTCTCCCATATAATAAATTCACTAGTAAACTGTGTCCGTAGCAAAGCTGAGAATGCCGCAGGGCATTTTTTTCACTGTATTTATAATAAGTTATTTGTACAGCCCGAGTGCGACCGCAGTTTCCTTGAAATTGTTGGGTCTGAAGTTCTGAACTGTCAAAAAGTAATCAAATGTAATCGTTTGTTTGTTATGGGGACGCCTATTATTTGACTCGATATTGGGTTTCCAAGAAATGTGCACGTGGTTGAACTTCTGTTATGGCTTCCGGTAAGGAATTTGGGGATTCGGTCTCATGTTTGTGTTAGCCAGGTAATGGGGGTGTACATCATGGGTGAAATGCCAAGATCGACGAAAGATGGACTGATTGAAACCGAACATGAAACCAAAGGCAGTGGAAAGCGGCCTAGTGACCTAACTTTTTGTCATTTTATTTGCCCAACCACTATTCTGACATAGGCATACCCTGAGCATCTCCTAACTGCCAACTGGTATTTTTGGAGCCCTGAGTTTTTTAAAACAGTTTTTTGATATCTCCCAAACATGAGAAGAGGTTCATATGATATATTGGAAAATGTCTTGCACATACATTTTGAGTCTAAACTAGTATATGCCTAGGCTTATATGGTAGCCTACAACTAAAAAACTTACCCCTCTAAAAATGATTTCTTTGATTTTGGATACTTCAGTCACCCTTCCATCTTCATCAAAATGAGAGTTCCACTGTTCAGCAGTGAGTGGATAACCTCTGGAAACTGGCTCTCGCTCCTGTAAGTCGGCTCCGATAACCTCATACTCGTCACCCGATAAACCGCTGGCATCGTCAATGGTTAAGCTTTGATTCAGCAGTTCAGCTACCTCATTCTCCCCTCGAGGTTGTTCCAAGGGACGGTACACTAAACAGGAAACATAATACAGCTAGTTAAGACAAGAGGCTTGTAATAGTTCTAGTTTGTAAATTAGCTTTTTGTCTAGTTGGTAAGTTAAATAATCTCACTGCCTTGCAGCAGTTGTTCAACACTTAGGTGCTGTAAAATATCCAATTGGGGTTTTCACCTTCAAATTGCACATAGGCATAAAATAGCTTACAATCTAGGATAATAGATTTAATTACAAATTACAATATTTCCTTGACACTATTTAACTGGTATTGTATCAAGTTCCTCACGCAAGTGCACACACCATACTGCTTGTATCCAAATATACTACCGTATTTAGGTTACCGGTAGGCCTACAAACCATACAATTAGGCAAAGAGAAAAAATCCAGATCATCTAGGTTTCGGTTATACGAGAGTGCATTGTTCCCAATTAGATCAGATAATCAAGGTCATACTGTAGTGTCTACCTAGTACCTTACATGCATAGGCCAATAATATTATTAGAATCTCCCCCCCCCCCCCCCCCCCCCATCCAGAGAGGGTAATACATATTTAACTATTAAAAATATCATTCATAGTAGCTTACACAGATACAACATGGCTTATTTTTTCACCACTTTTAAGTAAAAGCTATTCAAATAGCTCTTGGCAACTTGAGCCCTTCAGCAGCAATAATTACCATATAAATGTTTTCTGATAATGGAAACCATTATCAAACCTCTAGGCCTACTTTCTTTGAATCAGTCAATGCCTCCTTTTTCCAATTGTCCTTTGTGCGATTCAATAATTATTAACAACATCGACGGCAACACAAACGAGTCAGAGAAAACATGTTTTTAAAGCATTATAAAGAAAATGATTTCATGAAAAACGAGCGAAGACCGTAACATTTATAAATCATCAAAACTTACGAATATGAATGGTTTAAAGACCCACTTAATTACAGAGATTTTTAAGAAAAATACTCCTTTTTAGGCCTACATGTTTCGTCAAAAGCTCTCCTCCCAATTAGGGATGCAACGTTTAAATTAAACGTAGGCATGACATTAAACATATATATTTTTTATGCTGCAGATAAACGTTCTTGATAGAGTGTATACATGTATGTATGTATGTATGTAAGTTTGTTTTGTTTGCATACAGACCACAATAAAGACCATTATCTATCTCTCTCTCTCTCTCTCTCTCTCTCTCTCTCTCTCTCTCTGTCTCTCTCGTGGGTGTACGGGTGAAGCTTAGTTTTCCCATGTGCGTGCATTCTCGTGTATGGTGTGTAACTGTGTGTCTTGTACTGTGTCTGTTATCATAGCTATATTATTTATTGACAATTATTTTCTTTATTGTAAATAATATAATGCCGTGTTGTTATGTGTACGGTTGCAACAACAAAGGGACAAAGGATGACGATCCTCTTCCTTCAAGTGGACTGAATGAAAATTGAAATTAAAACCGGCGAAACAGTTGTTTGTACACTAGCAACTAGCAACTGCACACCCGCTTTGCAAAAATCTATATTATTATTATTTAGGTCTATGTTATGAAGGCTTCCATGTAATGTAATGCTACCTTCAATGCAAAAAGATTAAAAACAATTATACCTATTAAATATTTTACTATGTCACGGAGAAGAAATAAGTTAAAGTTTAGATCAGTCAGGTAAAACTTGCACAGATGTCTCTTCAAATGGAATAAACCCAGTATATTTGCCCGACACATCCGGGAACCGTTACCTTATTTTATTCACTACACAAGCAGGTATAATAACGGGGTTGTGTTTGCCCAGAGCTGTGTTTGAGTTAATCCAATACACAAACTGTCGGTACGCTAAATGCCGCCATAAATTGTTTGGTACTGGTTCGATAGAATACGATTTCTTTTTACTTCTTTCAGTTGCAATTAGTATGAAATCAAAATTAAGTTATCAAATATTTGGTGGTCCGTAATGCACACGTTGTCTTCTAACATACTTCTCACAGCCGGTATTTTCGCACAACAAATACATTCGGCGGCTGTGGGCATAACTGAACATTCGTCACATTTGCACCAATTTTCCTTATTGTTCCTATCGCCATCGCTAATACTTTCAATAGACTCTTTGGCTTTCTCTATTTCTGCCAATTCTTCTGCAGAATATTCGGGCTCAAACTGGTACACAGTAGTAGCCATCGAGAAATATGATACGCAAAGTGTTACAATTACGAGACGATGCAATGCAAACCCGTCACCCCGACTGACTGACGCTGCCTGCCCCTCCTTCCACTCGTTTCCCCTCCTCCGAGTATCGCGTGACTGGAAGTGCCGATGTGCACAGCAACGCTCAAAACGAAATGGAGCACCCGATTAGACATCTTTATTTTGTACCTGAACAGAAGCTCTGATTACAAAACCAAAATATACGAAATCCGCAGAAAAGAAAGACGCAGCAAAAAGTATTACATCATTTTTTTTTTTGAGCAAAATCCTCCAAGGTCCCAAGGCATACAGGTCGTCCCAATGCTATTTCTTGTGGGAGATTTTCGCCGATGGGACCTAGCTCGAAAATCACTAACTTTGATATTTTTCCCCCGGGTTATGGTGAACCCGATTTCTTTTCATTTAGTCGCTTATTTCATAGCTAATCAGCCTTAGCTAAACATATTTTTTTGGTGTAGCGGGTGAGAACCCCTTTAACAAACCCAATGCTGTTACCACCCGATCCGAGTGTGTGTGATTGTGTGCCGATTGTGTGCTGACCGGTGGTTGTCTTTGTGTAGGCCTACATTAGTGCAGTGAGTGACTTACGTGGATTTGACTTTGTAGTGTGTGAGTGACAGTAGTGTAGCCTCGTCACATAATTATGGACAGTGATAATATTCCGTGTTACACCAAAACAAAATGAATGAGGTAAAATACTTTTAAAAAAAATACTTGAGTTACGAAGATCGACTGTTAGCGAAGAGATTAGGTCCACCAAGACCAGACTTGTGCATTAGTCAGGCTGTTTTGTTAGCTACAGGTGCAATGGTGCATAATGCATTCTTCTGTTTTACATGCCTTTTGTTTGGCGGTGATTATACATGCGTAGGGATTTGTCACATATAGTCTACATAACCACACACGACAGCTGTTGTTGTTGTGGTTGTTGTATTTGTATTTGTCAACTAGCCCAGTTGTCATAAGTAGGTAGTTTAGTTCTTAAGTTGGTCATACTGTTTAAATCTAGCCATGACTCGACGCGGGAGTCGGGTGTCCAATTTCAAACATGGTAGGTTTCTTTACGTTTTATTAAAAGTGTTCAATAAATCTATTTTCATCCTGAAGTATTGTGTACTTATTTTAGATAAGACATAACAGGATTGGTGTCAAAGATTTGAAACACTTGAGTGAGAAAACCAAAAAACATGAACTATCCAAAGTCATTTGGACAATGAAATCAGTCTACCGTTGATACGTAGGAATAATATCAGACAACAACTATAGATGTCGGCTATAGAATTTCTGTTCGTAAACACAATGACACAGATGTTAAAATATTAGGTACGTTTGCATGTGCTGGTATTTTATCAAGCCTATCTTCTGTATCTGTGTCAGTGTCTAAATGTAGCTCATGCAACTAGCTACCCTTTTTAAATGTTAACTGATTTGTGCCCTACCTATTTCAAACCCCACGAGCCGCCACTGGTGAGCCATACAAACGTCTAACCCCCCTCCCCACAATGTGTAATTTCATTTTCTTTAATGCTACCATAGGATACTGTCACTATTTCAGTCCCTTTGTTATTGATGTTGCCCCAAAGAGTACATTTACTTCAAACTAAGCCATAAATCAGTTTTTTTAAGTTAATTTGATACAATGTCCAGTTCAGTGTTGTGGAGTACTGTATCTAGGTACTTGTATCTAGATACATTTTGTGTAACTTTACCTAGTTATACTTATAATTTATTGTACCTGTATCTCGATCCTTTTTACAATGTATCTATACTTTTTCAGATACATAGGTAAAAAGATACCCTTTGAAGTTTATTCAATCTTTAAAAAGAAAATGCTGGCGATCGTAAAATTTACAAACATTTCTTGTTCGAGAAAATCACGCGAAAAGTCGAAAACTGCATTACCGTCAATTAAACATATTTTTCTTGAGTACAATACGATGTTGCCATCCTCAGCCCATGTTGAAAGGGTATTTAGTACAGGCGGGCAAATTCTAACTCCACGTAGAAATAGGTTAACAGACCAGTGGCGGCTGGTAGGGGGAGGCAAGGTAGGCCGGGCCTCCTCAAACATTTCCGGAGGGAGGAGGATTTATCTTGTCTGTGATCTTGTTTAAAATGGTTCTATGTATTTCAATGTTCATCTTACATAATATACATATTTATCGTAAAAGTTTTCAAACAAAAAATGTTCAACGTTTCAAACTTTCGCGCCTCTTCAGAATGTGGCTGTAGCCGCGTCGAACCAGTAGAAACGCGAGGAACTTCGTGAGTCCGGGCCTCTCAGTCGTTCAGCTTATAGGTAGGCCTACCTGACTGAGCGGTGTGCGGGGGAATGCGGTAGACATACTCCCGCCCTCCCCGCCTAAGTTGCTGCACGTGCAATAAGATGCCAGAGAAGGCCGGCCGCTTAGTTTATTTTCGGATTTTTCATGAAAGTAACCGAGTCGCCCGCTTTCCATAATATATCATACTCAGCAGTTTGTAGTTTGCAGGGGATTGTCGGTTGTTTTTCTGCTGGTGTTCTTCCTGTGTTGTTGCTTGATTCAATGAAGTCAAATATAGTTGACGAGTTATTAGTGCGACCATTAACGAGACATGCTTCGAGGAAAGAGTAAATAAAGATTTAAAACAAGACGGAAGACTGAAACCAGCTTTGCCATTACTGCAAAGGGATGGAGAGGAACAGGCGAGTTTTGTTCGTTATGGTATGGAGATTGTTATGGTTAACGGCAAGTGTCGTCAACTTAAATCCGGCAACTTAAATCCACATCCACAACCACATTATAACACCTAAAACAACGTAGAAAAATGCAGTTTTAAAAAAATCACCCTGCGGGGCAAACTGGGGGGCTCGCCCCCCAGACCTCCCTGAACTGCCGCTAATTTCCATTGCTTCCATATTCGATCTTTCTTGAATAGGGAACTTGCACTTAACTTTCTAATGTGATTTTTAAAATCTGTACACGATATTTACTGATATTATGTCTTTACAATTTAAAAATCGAGTCATTCTACCCCTCAAAATAATAAGTAGCGCCTTCTTTTTTTAGTAGCGTACACTTTTTTGGCGCGAAAAAACGGCCGCCACCATGATGAATCGCTAGTGACGTTACATGATAGTAGTCTGCCGGTGTCGCGCAGTCGACTGCACGCGTTTGCCCACACCGCTCATCGAACATTGTGCACTATGGAGACTAAAACATCTTCTGGCGCTTATAAGTTGTGCATAGTACCCATGTGTACTAACACAAGTGTAAAGACTCCAGAGAAGATATTTGTGTGTGTGCCAAAAAAACAATAAACGACGAAGACAGTGGTTGGAAGCAGCGAGACGAGATGTCAGTAAGAACCCTATATCAATGACATCGATGTTGTTTTGCTGCCAAGATCATTTCAATGTGAGTTATAACTTCATTAGTATAGTTTATATATGCATATTGTCACCTAGTTTTGCAACTAATGTATAACAGGACTTGCTGGCAAAGACCGTTAGTAGGCCTACATATTTATATTGTTTTGAGAAGAACGTTGTAGGCTTATCAACAACAGCGCTCACAGCATGAACCTGTGTTAGATATGGCATAAGGAGTATGATATTATTTTCGTCCATTTAGCTTGAAGACGATATGGAGAACTGGACGAGATATAATTTAATGGGTGGCCGACTAAAACGTAAAAACGACGTAATTCCCCATATATTCGATTGTCAAGGACGGAGATTTGCTTCTACTCCAAACGAAAGGTCTGCAGTCAAGAAAAGACAGATTGTCAGCTCTGTTCATAAGGCTATCAACGTGCACACAAATGTGAACCAAGGTAATTCTAAATAATATGTTAAAATGTAGGCCTACGTTGCAGGCAGCACTGGAACAATAACACAGTGTGCGTTTGGATATGAGAAGTTCTGGCCGTCGTAATCACATTTACTGACATGCCAACACCAGATGCCAACAATAAATTACAGATCGCAAGAATGATTTGAAAACCGATATCAACATTGCATAGTTACATTTTTATTTTATTTTAAATTAGATAATGAACTCAGTCTAGGGATTGGAAGGATAAACGGTTAAGCGTGTAATGGTGGGTTAGAGGTTATTAAATTTGTCACAGGGTTAGCAACTGTAATTCAAGTTTTAAATAAATAAAGACGAATATAATAAAAATTGTGATTTAACATCTGCTTGATCCATAAACTAAGTATTGTTTACATTCACAATGTTTTGGGTGGGCATCTATAGGGAGGGGGGAGGGGGAAGTGTCCATGACCCTCATTCATCCAAGCTCTCGAGTATCAACAAGACTTCAAGTGTCTTCTTTGCAGATGTGAAGGAGTACAAGGTCAAGGGATCATTTAAGAAGTGTTGGGACTACTAAACCAGCTCGATATCGTCACGAAATCTCCCTTTCGAAATGCCACTCAATAAGACATGGAATTTCGGGGGGGGGGGGGGGGGGGGGGTATTACTATGTACATATTTTACATATTATTTAGTTTTACAAAATCAATCATGATGGGGTTTGGTTTGGACTTCGGAGATAAATAATTAACAAATCGGAATAATGACGACAAAATTCGCCGCCATAAAACCATCTATGTGCGGTAAATTTGTGCTGCTGGCCTTTGTAAAGCCTCCGTCTGTCATTTTAGTTCATGCAATACGAGCTACTGATAACAACACGACGTTGGGCGTGAATGATCGCTCATCGTGCACTGAAACACAGGTGTAGCAGTCGCGCGCTCGCAGGCCAAACCATCATACTGCGTCACAGAGGCCGCCGACCAATCAGCGCGCGTTTCTTCGCGGCAAGAGAAAATTCAAATAAATGTGATATTCAATTCATTATTAAACCCGTTCAATAATAATTTTAAAAAAAAAACTTTTGCAAATGCAATTGTTGGACACCAGACTGTAAAACTAAGTACTTGTTACACTAAAAAAAATCGTATGCATGTTCCCTATTGTCCTGGCCTCCCTATTATTTTATACCACGAGCCGCTACTGTAACAGACGATATGTTCGAAACATTCCTGGTATTAAAGAACAAAATGTAAGAATCAACATTGGAGCATGTGTTATGTGTGTGGTACAAACCTGTGAACTAGGGCCTACACCGAATAGTATTTTTACGAACCGGATAATCGGTTAAAAAAAACGGTTAAAAACCGGTTTTTTCCAAAAAAAAAAACGCAAAAAAAAGTTGCGTGTATATTCCAAAAAATGCAAAAAAAACTGATTTTGTGGGTAAATATTCCCCCCCCCCCGCCGACGCTGCACTAAACAGCTTTCACGAAAAACGCACATTATGATGTCCGCGCGTATTCGGGAAGTTGAGTACTGGCCAGGCGTGTTGCGCTGTGGGTTGGGAGCGGGTGGAGGGGGGGAGACGCGGCTGCCGAACAAACAGACTGGTGAGTGAAAAGCGAGGTGAAAAGCGCTGAGTTGAGCAAGTGTCGAGTGTCGACCGTCGAGTGACCCGAGTCTACTGTTTTGACATCGCGATAACCAATTAATTACACAGATAACTCACTTGTCACAACTCGCAATGCGAACGTGCGAGCCGGCCCAGTGCTGACTGCTGACTGTCTAGGGTCCCGCGGGCACACGAGAATGCGCCTAGTGTTCCTCCACGGGAAAGCGCGGCGTATTTAAAAAACGTGATTTTTTTATTTTCGTAAAACCGGTTTACGAAATGAAAACCGGTTTCCTACGTAACTGGTTTCCGATTATTCGATGTAGGCCCTACTGTGAACACAATGTTGTGCATATGCATAAATTGTGTGAATTACCGGTATTGAAATAAAATTAATTTGGTTCTGAAAACTTGCTAAATAATTTAATTGTTAAAACAAATACAAATAATTTTAAGCCAACTTTAAATCGAAGCCTAGCTGCATATTCATAATGAGAGAGACTTCCATTTGCTTAAAAATCACAAGTTTTGACACCTGTATAAATTATGTATGTAGCCTGCCTATCATATAAAATATGGAAAACATTAATTGAACCACAAACTATAAGTAGGTAAGGATTAAAATCACATTCACAAACAAACGGAAACGGAAACCTTGTCGAAGACAAGGAATAATGGCAGTACAGTGTCATGTTTCAATAGTTAAATTTTTCAACACATTTTCACTAATGACCTCTGGTCATCCTATTCCTGGATAATAATCCTATGAACCCATTGTTCCGTTTTAAAAAGTACCTTGTATCTACAGATACTTTTTGTAAGTATCTTGTTTACCTAGATACATTTAAAAAAATGTATCTTTACCTGTATCTAGATACATTTCAACCAAAGTATCTTTACCTATACTTAGATACTTAAAAAAAGTATCTTACCCAACACTGGTCCCGTTTGATATAACGTCGAAAATCAATAGTCCCTTCGGCGACGTTATATCAAGGTTGTACTTACCCTTTCGAGGGTAGGTAGGTCCTACAGGGACATTATCAGTCAATCAAATAATAAATACATACTAATGTAGTTACATAAGAAAATATGCATAAATTGTACCTCTTGTCATTTTCATTTTGGGGGAGGAGACGACGAAAAGTTTAAACACGAATTTTTTAAAGAAGTAGAACGTTTAGGCTATTAAACGTGTTTGCCTATCCCTACTTGCTATTAGGCCACTGAAAAGAATGCAACCACTCATTCAGTCTCCTCAGTAGAAGCCCTGTGAAATGCTTTATGTAGCCTACCCTATATGCATGCATCCAAGTCTCTGGATTATAGGTAGTTTAGGCCTATATCATTATTAAGCATATACCTATAGTATTATCAACACCTATAGTAGCCATGGAAGCAAAGACCAGGATCCCACTCTTGCGTGACAGAAGAAACATTGCCGCAGCATGTCTACACGAAAAGTTGATACGACTTGACGAGGGAGAATGGAATAGGCAAGCATGTGAAGCATTGAAAACCCATTAAACATTTATTACAACAGCCGAGGAAATTAAGCAAGAACTCATTGGACATAATTCAGTATACGGCTAGAGAGAAACATCCACTTCCCAATATCAATATCGCTGCATTGGAAGTCCAACATAATGTATCAATAGAAAATTTAGACCACAAAAAATCAACATATAGAGGAGGAACTAAGAAGAACAACATTGAAACATATACATGAGCAGTACCCTGAAAATGAATGGCTGCATGTCTACACAGACGGATCAGCAACACCTGGAGTTGGAAGAAAGGGAGCAGGAATATATAGTCGAGAGTTTGAAGCATCATATCCAGCAGGAGAAAATGGAAGCAACTTTAATGGTGAAATAGTGGCTATATGTAAAGCACTGGAAAGGATCAAAGATGCACAGCAAAGGAATTTTGTCCTACTCTCTGATTCCAAAGCAGCGATCCAAGCAATAGTTAGCAATGAAGGAAACAGTAGACATTTTACAATGCAAACTGCGCATACTGCGGTTACAAAATGCATGAAAAACTGTGAAACTACAGTGGATACCATCTCATTGTAACATTCTTGGAAACGAGAAGGAAGACTATTTAGCCAGGCAAGGGAGTTAACTGCAACAGGAAGAAAAAGCACTCTCCTACAATGCAGTCAAATCACACATCAAATCGGCAGCAGAACAAGGAACCAAGCTGAACTGGAGGGAACAAGGAAGAGGGAAGAAATGGGAAAATTACACACCAAAAACCACTCGGAGAACGAAATACACCAACAGAAAAGTGGAAACTGCCCAATTTCGACTGAATACCGGACATGACCTCCTAAAGCCGCACCTCCATAGAATAGGGCTGGCTGCGGACGGCGTGTGTGATCTGTGTGGGAAGGAGGAGCAAACCAGAAGGCACCTGCAGATTTGTGAGGGACTAAGAGCCCAAAATGACGCTATGCCAGGGGGCATAAAGTTTCACGACAGGGAGGCGAATCTCTATTGGCTGACGAGATCCAGCATGATGGTCAGATAGATCAATTGTGGGCATATGAAATAATAATATTATTAAGCATCTGAACTTACATAAGACATCTGTGAGTTTGGAAAAGGCTTGTAGAGTAGTTTCAACAGGCCTGTGATGCAAATTACGTACAAACTTCCAAACGGTTTCCGACGGGTTTTCTGGGAAAAGATTGAGCTCCGCAAATGATTTTGCAAGTACTTGAGTTTCTGGTTTATCTACAAGGTACAGATTTTTATCTTTCTTCGACCTCACACTCTTCACACAGCCTCGAAGTGCCATCAAAAAACAATCTGCATTTCCATGTTGGAAGAAGTATTGAGATACATGGGTGCTATTAGTAGCTTTATCACGTTCCTCAAAGGATAACTGTTGCCCATTGCGTGTAATGCGATAACTTTCTAGGTTAGCCGCATGTATTTGAGAACGCAACCAGTTTTGCATGCTGGTAGGTCCTCTACTACCAGTTAAGTTAAGAGCTGGTCGTTCTCCAATCGTGTTCACCATTGCCCATTCTGGATCATGAGTTTCAGAAACGACTGATACGGTTGTTGGTTTCCACTCGATACAGATGCCAGTTGTAGGGTACTCAACAATACTTAAAGTGCCAGATGAATACTGGGAGTCATCACGATTCGAGTTCTGTGACGATGTAGGCATAAGAACACCATGGTGAATATACAGCTCCTGCAACAGTGCAAATAATTCATAATAGAAATTTAGCAAGATAGGCCTAGTACATGTAGGCCTAAGCCTAACAACACCTTCAAAAGAATTCATAGTACCGGTAGCCTTAAAAGCAAAATGGATATCTCAAGAACCCACTTTCCCAAAATTCTGTTTGTAGTTTGTACAATGCCTAGACATGCTATATGTTTATTTAATCTAGGGTCTCTTATTGTATTTACAAGTGTGAGAAGTGTATTTTCATTTAGTAGGAGTAGTATTCTTTATTAGCAACGGGGCTACTGCCCCTTGCCCCACAAGTGCAATATAATACAATACACTACAATAAATTGAAAAACATCAGTCAGTAAGTCAAAGACTCACAGTTAATACACGATTATAAATACATATTAATAATACATGTTCATTTTTGTAGAGGAAAACCGATTGCTTTTGTATGCTACAGTTATGCACACTCATTCGCAATTGGTGTTGATGTTGATCTCTAGAATTTCAATATGAATATGACCCAGCCAAGGTTTGTCATTCTCATCCTAGACAAAGTCTAGATTAATTCTTTTAGTTTAGAAGAAAAATGTGAAAAAAGAAACTAGCCAAAGCATCCAATAGTTTCACATTGATTACTAGAGAGGGTGGTCTCTGGGTGAGCCCGTTTTGCTCTAATATCATTATAGCACTAAGTTATAGCAACTAAGGTAAGTTTTTTTTATCAACATTTAAGATAATTGTGGCTCAAGTTATAGGTATAGTTATATTATATATATGCCATAATTATGCAGTCAGTCCCCCAGTTACCGTTGATAACATGTGTGAAGACAAAACCCTTATCTAGTACACCGAATGTAGTACCGAGTGTTCCGACTTTCGAGTGGCCCCATTTTACTTTTATGGCATTCGTTCTGTATGTTAGTTTGTTTCTATGTCTCGTGATAGCAGTCAAACGGAGAGTCCGATCAAGTTGAAATTTGGACTATTAGCAAGCTTCCATGTGAAAAACACATTAAAACAAGTTTCTTTTAATGTGTTTTTACTGACCGATTGGGCTAAGGTAATGAGTTTTGCTCTGTCGGGGGCGATGGCGGCCACGACACATGCAGATATATAATAGCTCGTATCTCAAACATTGTTTAAGTTACGTAAATAAAACTTGGCACGTGTGTTCTAGACAGAATAAGCTCAATGTTTTGTATGAACACAAGTTATGGATACGTTATTACTTGTATTGCAAATCATCAAAATACAAATATCCACTTATGCGGTGGATCACTTAATTACTTCCTTCTATTGTAAAATGATAAATAACTAGAATTCCATAATTTATTATTATTGATCATAATATTATCTTTCATTTGACACCACTCACGTAATTTTATGTTATATGGAGCACTCACAACAAGCGATTTAATGCAATACCGTAAACGCCGACATTTTCCAAGATGGCGGCTAACGCACAAGGCGGATTTTGGCGGACCCGAATTATGTTATATAAAATGAAATTTTCAAGTGACCCTGAAAAAATCAGCTTTCTCCTAATTTTGTCCGGGTCGGTATAGGAATTTGGGCTAAAGTAACCCCACTATACTGGACAAATTGGTAAAGTAAAAAAAAAAAAAGAAAAAAAAAAAAAAAAATGGGAGCAAAATGTGAGTTAGACATGTAGGCCTATGACCATATTTCAAATCTAAAAATCTGGTACAAACTACCCAAAGGGAAAAGGGACTGGACAAACAAAACGATTGGGGGTGTGGGGGGGACGCTCCCCACCAACAACACGGTAGGCGATTCAAAAAATAGGCCTATACATGTTTTTGAACTGGTTCTAAGTGTTTTAGAATGTTACGGTACGGGAGTATTTCCTGACTTAGCAATGCGACAAATTATTTTTTACATATGAGACATCGTAAGAGACCCAAGGACTGAGCGGCAGGGAGCACAGGTGAAACCGACGTTGTTGTACATACAATCGTAGGTTGTACAGTCTTGGTTAACATAGGCATTAAGTTAATATTTAATAAACTTGTAATAATAACAATCTCTAATAATCTTGCAATTAAGTATTGTATGTTATAATATAATACAACACTTTGATTGCAAGTTGATAAAATCTGGGACTTAATAAGCTATTATCGGAATTCCGTGACATTACAGTGCTTTGCAAAAAGTCTCGGGACGCCGAGACAGAGGGTTAAAAAAAGGGACTGACCCAGCTAATCTGGGATGTATGGTCACACATACCATAGTAAATTTCTATCCCGCCACGAATATGTTAATAATTTGGCTGTGTCTCCTACCAACCCACTTGGCAGGAGTGCGGCCCTATACGGAACACTTCTGCCAACCCCCCAACTAGCAAACCTAGCGTAGGAATGTGGAACTACCACGAAAACCCCCATTGGTAGGAGTGACCCCTACTACGAAACGCTGCTATCAACCCCCCTGGGAAATCAGCTGTATAACACGTGGGTAAGGATGTGACAGCTTGACAACCCCCGTGGGTAGGAGTGGCTCGATCTACAGAACATTCCTGCCAACCCCCCTTACCCACGTGTTATACAGCTGATTTCCCAAGGGGGTTGGTAGCAGAGTTCTGTAGGAGTGGCCCACTCCTACCAACGGGGGTTTGTGGTAGTTACACATTCCTACACTAGGTTTGCTAGTTGGGGGGGTTGGCAGAAGTGTTCCATATAAAGCCGCACTCCTTCCAACTGGGTTGGTATGAGGAACGGCCTAATAATTTAACACGATCTGATAGATATTAGAGGTAGAAATTACATTTTTATTGTTGACAATAAATAAAGACAACAACAAATTCCCAAGACAAATGAAATAGGCTCTTGAAAATAAAAACCAGCATATTGGCCTAGTCGCTCGATATTGTGCTACTGCTATCTGTGAGCTATTTGAGTTGATTGAACAAGGCGCTTGGTTAGGCCTAGGCTTGAACCTCTGGAAGAGGGGGGGGGGAGGGAGATAACTCTGCCACTGGTGAGGTGCACCGCCAGGCGCCGCAGAGAAGTTTCAAGAAATAGAAATATATCTAAGGGCTGGGGCATACTTAAGGTGGAATTCTTTAGGCGGGACTACGACCGCAGTCAATTCAATCAAGTCAATCAAGTCAAGTCAATTTCAATGGTAGTCGCGTACGTCAGTTTTTCCCTAGAAGTGATGGTGATCGCATTCGCGTCGTTCTCTGTAGATAGGTTACCCCAGACTGCGACCACATTGCTCCAAGAGCAGTGGGGTCGCAATCACGCCGCATAGGCCCATCAGAATTGTTTTGCAGTAGGCCTAGGCCTAGTTGTGTACCCTACCTATTGAAAATTGCGTAGGCCTAGGCTACTTTTA
This sequence comes from Isoperla grammatica, assembly GCA_945910005.1. Classification (NCBI taxonomy): domain Eukaryota; kingdom Metazoa; phylum Arthropoda; class Insecta; order Plecoptera; family Perlodidae; genus Isoperla; species Isoperla grammatica. Next base: position 36,821,937 of record OX246746.1, on the reverse strand, counting down.
GTTACAATGTTATGTACGCCTAGCCTAGGCCTAGGTCTAGACCATGATGGATAGGCCTAGGCCTACTAATGAAAACTTGGCTTCGCATAGGTCTAGTTCTAGGGCCATACAAGATTAGTTATGTCTGGCCTACGCCTATCACGAGATAAAGAGCAAGTAATAAAGTAGAGCCTACGCCTAGGCCTAGACGTTTAGTCTTCAAGGGTTGGTCGGGCTATGATAGGCCTAGGCCCTAGCATGCCTAGCCTAGATCAATTAAATAGTAATAGAACTTAATCACTTACTTTCCCTTCTTCTTCACTTTCATCCATTTTCAATAACACCTTTATCTGTCAAGTTTTGACACTTATCACCAGCCTAGGCCTAGGAGTAAGCAATGTTCACATTCATTGCTCGATTGAATTTGTTGTTGTTGTTGTTGTTGCTATTGCAATGATGAAACAGATTCGATATATTTCAAAACATTAATAGCAGATGAACCAACATCAAACGATAATAAAGGAGAATAAACAACCATGGAATTGAAAGTGGAATACATTTAGAACTCATAGAGAACCCTGAACTTAGATATTTAAAGACTTATATAATAAATTACGTGTACAGAAATTTTCTTCCATAAATCTGTTTGTATGCAGTTTTTTTTTCATACCAAATATTCGAAAATTCATTATTTTTGTATTGGTGAACCTAGTCGAAAAGTAGTTCTTCGATGGCAATTTGAAAGGCGGTGGTTTAAATTACGGGAATGGAGGTCACAGGCCTACTTGTCAACAAGTTTCGTTGTCAATTTCCATATTAAATGGATCAAAGTGACGCAGCATGCGGACCTTAATAAACGTACAACCTCACTACCGTCTGTATGTGTTTTTGTTTTTGATTTAGTAGGCTAGTGTGCTTGTATCAAGGCGTAGGCATAGTAAATTTATATTTCATTATTTAGGCCTAAGAGGTGTGACAAGTGCATAGGTCCTCCCTAGGCTAGATTGGTCCTTGTTACCTTTCCCCTAGGCCTTCTCATAGTTTACGAGGCTGATCAAGGTCTTTACAACCATGGCAAGAATTACCTCTAAATGACCTAGTTTTTTTTTAGTTATTTTGTGTACTTTTACTCAAAACATAGTGCAAGTGAAATGAAACAATTAAGTAAATAGTGGATATTGACAATACACTGATCATGTCAAATAAGAAACAACCATACATTAACAAAGCACCTCCAATCGAACTTGGGTCTGCTCCCCCGAGGTATCAACCTCCACCGCAAGTCACAAGCAGTACTGGCATTCTAAAAAATTATCCGTCATCACAGTCAATTGCTCCCACAAGTAAAGATGTCAAACTATTTCCGGCTCCCATAGCCATAGACGGAGCCAATAAACAATTGTATCCACCACCTCAATACCCTAACCCTCCCCCTGTTGTTCAACCTCCTCATCGTCGACCATCTGGTCCTGCCAGTGGACTGCCTCAAGAGGAAGACCTCCGTCTTGGCCCTGTCGATATGTTAAAGTTTGTACGCAAAGCTGAGGGTGATGCAGCAGCACGAGTTTCTTCTGATGCACGAGAGACTGCTCGACGCTTGCAAACCTATACCAATGAAGTACGTGTTTTGAAAGAAGCAAACCAACGATTAAGTGACGACAACCAGGAACTGAGAGATCTCTGCTGCTTTTTGGACGATGACAGACAAAAGGGACGTAAATTGGCTCGTGAATGGCAGAGATTTGGAAGATACACTGCTAGTGTTATGCGCCAAGAAGTTTCGGCTTATCAGAGCAAACTGAGGGAATTGGACAACAAACAGCAAGATTTAATAAAAGATAACTTGGAACTAAAAGAGCTATGTTTGTATTTGGATGAAGAACGCAACCAGAATACATCAACCTGTCCTTGTGGTCTACGCTCAGGTCCCAGAGATGATGGGGATGGAAGCAGTTCAAGCACAAACGCTGATGAGCCACCATTACCTGCGCACGTTGGTGCAAATCGCATAATGGAAGAGAGTATGCGTCGCCAGCGAACAGTGTTCAATGGTAAGTGTTGCAATGTTTATGTTTTGTTACCATATGCCAAAAAGTGGACACACTTTTTAGGACTATGTATTACTTTAGGCCTATTAGATGTGAATGTGTTAGAGTGCCTAACGGCTTTGGATATCTAGCAATGGAGGTGAATAGAAAGGAAACCTACAGCTTACCTTGTTGCTGATGACTTTCGGAGTTGGTAGACACAAAAAACATAGAAAGACTAGACAATAATGTTGAAACTGTTTCGGCCTGACGTGGCCTTGTTCACCCGACGAAGGTGGAGAGGAGAGTCTCCTCTCCACCTTTGTCGAGTGAATAAAACTCAACAGTATTTTACGAGTTTTTTTAGTCTCCTCTCCACCTTCGTCGGGTGAACAAGGCCACGTCGGGCCAAAATAGTTTCGACATTACTGTCTAATCTTTCTATTGGCTTATTCCATTGGGTGCACTAGTGTGCACCGAGTGCGGCTGTCGTATTCCATTGGGCTTGCGAGTGCGCACTCGGGCAACCGTCGCGTATTCCATTGGCCGCACTGCACTCGGCAAGTGCATAAAACTCTGCACTGAGTTGCACTGACTTCGGGGGTCTGTGCAAAGAATCGAGTGCGGTTTTGAGGCGCGTATTTTGTATTTTGACAACGACTAGACCAAGATGTATGATGTACAAATGGTAATGTCTTTGTAGTGTCCTGTAATAATCGTAGACCTAGATCCATATTTTATGCAAATAATTGGGGCAAGCCACATGAAATGGGTTATTTTAATGCAATTTTAGAAATCTTCTGAAATAGGCCTATGTTGACGAAGACGTAGACCTACATTATTATTTCGAGAACAGATAAGACAAAATTTAAGCCGAAAATGCAAGGATATATTTCGGACGTTGTATGCAAGATCCGTGATATAAAACGTGCGTTGTATGTACAAAACTATTGTGATATTGAGGTTATGTTGTTGCACTGGTGTGTTCCATTGGTATGCACTCAGTGCAACACTCGGCGAGTGCATGACGTCACAGCGATATTTCAGTGCACACTGAGTGCATACCAATGGAATTTGTTTTATGTTTTTTATGTGTTTGAGCCTATTAAGTAGGCATTCAAACTAAAAAAAATGGAGATATAGCTCAACCGAGGAAATAACAAAGGCTGCCGTGGCCAGAGTACGAACAATATTTTACAGGCCTAAAAGATAAAAATAAAAGTCACTATTTATAACCTTGCCATCTCACTTCAAATAATGTATATATTGCCGTGTTTACTAAAAAAGTTTCCGTGGTCATTCTTGCGTGTTGGTTTGTAGGATCTTTTTCATACAATTTTATTTATTATTGTATTTCTTGGAAAATATGGTAAAAAGTATTTCTTAGTAGGCAGTGTGTGTCCTAATAAATACCTAGTCACAGGTGTACCTGGTCACAATTAAGTCAAAGGTGTGAATTTTCAAACAAGACTTTAAAAGTCCATGACCCAAAAACAATAGGCCTATTTTGAAAGTTGAACCCAGATTTTGTTTATAAAAATGAAGACAATGTGATTTTTATGATTTTATCTGGAATTAACACGTCTGCTTATTTGTTAACAGATCAAATGATTCAGTATGTGCGTGGATTGGAACAGCGTGTGAAGCAACTTGAGACCGAAAAGCAAGCGTTGCAACTGAAACTTGATCAGGTGGTGCCTCCTGCAGTGATTTCGGACCCTGGCGACACTTGGGATCCTAATGATGTATGTTCATTTGAATCATTTCTAATGATAAACTTAATTTACTGTTGTTTTCTTGTTACCGGTACTGAAATGCAATACGTATATGTGAATGAGTGGTCATTGCCATACTCATAGGCCTACTTGAGGAAGTTCATTTCAAAAAAGAACTCTTAGAAAGTTCAGTTCACCAACCAAATTATGAACTTTATAAACATTCTAGCTCACTTTGTCAAATTCAGTTTACTTTGAAAAATGAACTTGCTTTTTAAAAGCTCATTTTTGTATTTTGTATTTTGTACAATAGGCCTATTTAACTATCAATTGAATATAAAACCATCTATTCTGTGTTTCTATTTGTAAAATGGGTATATGTACTAGTGTCTTGAGGTTAAGATAAGATAAACATTTGGTTGCTATTTTTTTAGAATAGATTTTGTTGGTAAATTCCAACCAGTTGGAATATCTTCAAGAGTGTTAGGATACGCTGTAGGTAGTGCATAGTTGGCACCTATCATAAAACTACACTATAGTTGTCCCAAAGCTACCTTGCACATGCTTTCGTCATAGGCGAAGGGTCCGTAGCCAATCAGCGATCGGTATTTGCGCGGGTGTGTCTTGGGCGGTTCGCGGAGTGCCTCGCCTGTGACGAAAGCATATATAAGGTAATCTTGGGCCAAGTATAACACTAGGCCTACATCTAGTCTAACTGTTGTGGCAAGGCAGATATTATACAAGCCTGGCTATCTGGGCAAGGAGGACTAGGGCCTAGGCAGGTAGCTGGACAATTAGTCTAGACTCTAGCTCATTGCTCAGCAAAGCCTTTTTGCTAGATTTCGGAAGTAGGGATGGGACGTTTAAGGTGATTATACCCCCCCTGAAAAAACACTTTTTCTACAAACTACTTGCAAATGTGTATGTGCGATGCATGTAGTGTTCCCCCCCCACAACTACCACAACTCCAACTGACCTTCGAGCGCTACGTTTTCTTGCCAGTCGAGTAGGAAGTTCTGGGTGAGCAAGGTTCATGCTGGCGCTCTGCTCACTTGGTGTCCTGTTTCCCTCCAATACTTAAGATTGCATCAATACATTCACTTTCTCACTACTGCTGAGCGGCGCTAGGACACAAGGAAACAATAAAATCATTTTCTTTGTGAAAATTACCTGTCTAGACCCGTAAAGTAGTTACGGCTGGACTGCGACGCGAGCATACTGATGCGCTTTACATCCGTGTACGTATAATACCAAAAGTCGAACAGTTTTTGACCTAGGCATGAGATTGAAAGCATTTTTGGGATATAAGGGTCGAGTGCATGATACATACTTTATTTCTTTTGTACGTGACTCTTTTCATAAATAAGTTATGGAGTAGTAAAAACTAAAAACAGCATATACTCGAGGGCCTTTTCACCGGGACACGAAAAAATATATTACAAAAAACTGGACACATACGTAATTGTGTTTTAAAATTGTGCAGCCTATCCTCATTCCTAAGATAACAACCTAGGCTATAGTATGCTACATTATTGTGAACTTAACAAATATGGTATAGAGGTCTTACTAGCAAGCATTAACGTAAAGACTTTGAAGCTGTCGGTAGGTCTATACTTGAAAAAAATGTAATTTTTTAAAACCTGTTTTTGCAGACATATTATCAATATTTAACAACCTTCATCGAAAGAACTAAATTTAAAAAAGTTACAATACCTACATTCACCTTAAACTAGGGGTGTGTAGATCCTAATTTTTGATTTCGTAACCGAATCTCGAAACTTGAGCACGGATAGATATCCTTGAATGCGAATCCGAATCCAAATATTTTTTTACCTTTAACTAGGGCTACCAAGCCATCTTAACTATCAGAGATACATAACTATAATATTGTTTTCTACCACATTGCTGGCTTAGAGATATTTACATAGGCTCTATACCAGTAGAGCCTAAAAATGTGAACCAAGACGTTGCCATGGCCATTTAAGCATATCAATATTAGGACAAAGGCTACGTACAAGTCTTGTTTAATTGTCTCTCATTGAAACTTGTAAGCTTCATGTTTTGTTGTTTTACCTTCCCATCTCGATATCAATGTAGGTAAGGTACGGTACGGTGAAATAGCGCCTATGCTGTCGCACATAGTGATGGGAATTTCCATGAAACTTTTTTGCTTGCAAATTTTTAACAAAAAAAAAAATTACATTAGGCCTATGTTGTTTGATTAAATATGAGTTGCTTGTGTATCAAAAAATTTAAATGTTTACATTATTTACATTTAAAACTAAATTGTTTCTTTCTTGTACATTTAAGTAAGGCATAGTTTGTTTCTTATTTTCCTACATCCACTAACCTGATAGGGCAAGGAATAAAACATGGGCTACAGATAGGTTATAAGATTTGGTGGTTAGTACACAGCTACAATGGTACAGCAGACTAAAGCTATATAATATGATACTGAAGTGTAGTTATTATGAGAATTAGCTAGTGGATGTACAAGAATGAATTAAATGTAAATAAATTAATAAAAAAAATAAAAAACATACTGATACGTAGGCCTACTGAAAATGTTGAACGTTCCATCACTAGTTGCACGTGACATAGTTGTTGTTGTTCTCAGCCGTGCGGTGGAGCCCGGCCCGAGGCGGTGGTCCAGGCGCTGCAAGTGTTGGAAGTACGAGAGCAGCTCGAACGTAATCCCGGAGAGTTTGAGAGTCTTCCCGTTGTCGTGGAGACCTTCGGAGCCAGCGTAGTCGCCGACCACGCTGAAATCTCGGGCCCTGATCTGGATGACGGAGAGAAAGCTCTGGTTCGGGAGATGTGCAATGTATGAGAACCAATTTCTTGAATCTTGTAATGTAGAAGGTAAATCCGTGCAATACGGCGTAATTGATTACGCCGTATTGCCCGGATTATAGTGTAGGCCTAAGTAATATTTTCTTCCACAAATTACGTTTGAAACACAACGGTCGTGTTGTATTCGCGACCATGTATGTATTTTACTACACCATAAACTTTCCACACATTGAAAAGAAGTAGAGCAACTAATGATGGTAACGGCTAGCAAACAATTCTCTGTGAGTAGAAAATGTCATTTGAGTGTGGTCAGTTTGATCCTGATATAATATTGTGGTGCGCTACTTGTCAGAAGGCGGTGACAATTGGGCAAGACAAAAGAAACCTGTCGCTATGGACTGAATAATAAACATTGCTTGGTGTCAAGCTCGAAGGATGGACAGGGTTCCAAATAAAATAACGGGTTCTCATTGACATTTATCATCGGCATTAAGCCACCTAGTTAGTTCTTCCACAATATGTTATAGTCCAACCTCGTTATAACAACATCTACATGGAAGAGGTAAAACATTGTTATATCAAGATTGACGTTCTATTGGAAAATTCACAAATTTGATTGATTGAGGCCTAGGATAATGGGATAAGACAAGTATGATATACAAAACCTTGAACATTGATTTAATAGGCCTAACTGTACTGACGTGGGGTCACATCAAAAACTACAATTTATTAAGGTAAAGTAAAAATATATAGATAAAATAATGGAAACAACCTATACTAATGGTAAGATAAGATAAGAATTTGAGTGCCGGCCGCGTTACAGCTGTTAGTAGCGTGCGAGTAAACAAGCGGGCGGGTCAAGTGGTGGGAGATGCCGCAACATCCAGCGGTCTGGGGTGCCTTCCTTTGTTTGCACTTAACTCGCATGAACACCACGTCAGGAGAAACGTCTTCATCCACTTTTGGCAGATGAATTGTCTGTACTTGTTATGGTTGTATTTGTAATTAACCATAAACCATACTGGATATATGTCCATATACTGCATGTATGTCCATATACTGTATTTATGTATTTATGTAAATGAAAATAATAGCATTTATGCTAATAAAGATACTGCTACTACTACTACTACTACTAATTTTGTGTTTCTTATGGTTTTAGGTTGTTTGGAGAAAATTGGAAGAGGGACCGGCTTCTAGAAGATAAAACAGTTGCCTCGTAATTTTTTACACAAAGGTTAAATACGTTAATTAAGGAATATATAATACTCCTGGAAACAACAATCTGAAGCTCTGGTACAACTGTACAAGACCAGTTATCCCTCCAGCAAGATAGTTCCTACAAAGTGCATCTACAGGAAATCCATTGCCTTTAATGTTCCTCTGCTTGCAAATAAGTGAGGTAAACAAATCCTTCACACTTTACTGAGAAGCATGTTGCTCTCCTGGAATACGTTACAGTTAATGTTTCATATTCACAATGCACAGGTCTGAACAGTTTCACTTCTGTCACAAGGACAACTTGTACTAGTAAGTCCTATAGATATTATTTGGTGAACTATGGAACTAGATAGTGGGAAACTTTCAGCAAAAGTATAGGCCTATTTATTGTTGCTCATCCCTCAAACTGTCCGTATGGTTATTTATTGATTACTAACACACTTGCTAGTAACAGAAGCAGTAGGTTACATAGAAAAGAAACTTATTAGAAGAAACTTATTCGGTTAGTGTAGAGTAGAACATATTCTAATACACAGATATAGTATTTTATTAAATGCCAACATTCCTATATGCCTAGGCAAAACATCCACTTAATTAAATTCAAAGAACCAATGTGTTTTCATTATACATAATGGCCATGCCTTAGAAATGATTGTACATCTGTTGAGTATCTCTCCAAGAAGAAGATGAGAAGTACGGGTAGCCTATAGTATTCATCAATGTCATTATTCACGATGTGTCTCAAATGGGAACCTATCACTGAGCCAACATCCTCATAGGCTATCAGTATGTTGGCTATTCTAAATATGAAACAGCAGTTCACAACAATAAATACAACAATGTAAATAGTTACACTGATTAGTGTACTTAACTGTTGACAAACATACTTCCAAAACTATGGGGAACGGGGATCTAGGTTAGAATCCTAACTGAGGCAGAGGTTTTGCATGCATATGCTTTCTGATTATCACACATCATATAGGCCTAGTGTTAAGTATGTCACCTTTGATATTTTCATACTATTTTCTATAACAAAGACGTTTTATTCATGTGTAGAGTAATAGGGAATGTCATCAGGTTGTTAAGCTAATACATAATATCTGTTGGTATTACTGTAATTAGGAATGTGAACGATAATCGCATATTGATAATATCGTATATCGATATTATCGCGATATGGCTAGCCATATCGCGATAATCGTACGATATTAAATTCTGTGCGATATCCCGATAATCGCGGCAAATTGATTTCATATTTGAATTTGGCGCCTGCTCAACGTTAGCCGAGTGACCACCGACCAGCCGCCGAGTGCCCTCCTTCAATGTAGCCGCAAGTAAACAATTCGCCACTACCCCCCCCCCCCCCCCACACACATATGACGCAATGTTCAAAAGTAGTTTTAGTGCTTATTTCATAATATCGCGGCGATATATCACGATAAAAATTGAAAATGCAATATCGAGACGATATTTTTTGCGCCCATATTATCGCGATAATTTTTTATTGTTGTTGCGATTATCGATATGGAATTTCATATCGTTTGACATTCCTAGTATTAATGACATTTTTTATTTTACTTATTTATTATCATGAAAGAATATACTGTAGTTCTCTTGGGGCTAGTTGTCATTGTTACATTACTTGAATTCGTGATTAGGGATACTTACGTTTTTTAACGTTTTAGATTTTAGATGCTAATACAGTGAACATTGTATCTTTGAAAATGCTACAAAAAAATTCTACAAAATGCTAATTTTACAAAAAATAATGTGTTCCCATTATTTTCTAGATTTAGGTCAGAATTGCATTCTTACCCTTTAAGTTGTTACAATTGAATTGATTTTAAATATTTGCACATCAGTTTCCATTTCAAGTGCAAGAAACCCCCCCACCCTGATATTCAAGGTTTCAATGAAAATAAAAAATAGACACTTCAAAATGTTAAATTTTGAGAAAGTGAATGCTAAACAGACGTATCTCTATTCATGATTGTTAGAGATACGTGAAAATAGCCTTTTGTGTATAGATGCTACAAACAAAGCGCTATTTTTCAGTAGAAACTAAGGTTTTTCTGTTCCTATTTTATTATATTTAACATAGTAATTATACTTTGTTTATGATAAATGCAATTTGGTTGATTTTAATTTTAATAGTATGACATGATTTAAAAATAAAAATTTGGGAAAACTTCATTCTCAAGTTTTTAATCTTGGCAAAAAAAAATAAAAATAGATGCTACAAAACGCTATAAAATGACAATTGAAAATGCTATTTTCACGTATCACTAATGATGGTGGAAGAGGTTGACTGCAATCCATTGTGATTGTCAGTGCTCAAGTAAGCTCTCAAAGAATGGCTCATCATTCAAGAGTATACGTACTCCATCTGCATTTTATTACATTTTTGTCCATATTATTTTATATTATTTATTTATACATGATATTTTTCTACAGTGCATTATTTTATTTTCATTTGATTACAAAATATTACTTATATCACTTAAGTAAAACCCAACCTCGATTATCTGAAAAACCAGATTATTCAACAAACATTTTTCCCACTTGAAAATATTTTGTCTTCTATAGTACATAGTATTCTAAAGGTGTTACGCATTGCCGTAGCTGTGTGACTTGTCTGGCTAGAGTGACAGCTCATCCAGTCAGAGGGATGTCACATTGTTTAGTTGTTTATCGTGTACTTAAATAAAACAAATCCGTATCAACCAAGTTTTTGGTTATCCGATCTGGGCTCTACTATATATTCTCTGAGGAGCTTTCTGATTTCTGATAAATGGTAATGTTTCCTATCCTGTGAATCTCTTCGACGTAGGCTACAAATATAGGTTTATTCAGATTGTTACTAACAAACCCTTGGCATAAGGGTTATACCATCATTCGGTGTTCTTGAATGCTTTTTCTTGCCAATAATATGCAGGGTGGAGTTTGCGTGTAATGTATTATACAGTAGAGTAGAACAAAGTATCATGTGTGGCTAATTGCTTGCCAGTGTTGAGGAACTATCTTGTTAGCATACTTGGCATAACAAAACAACCTCAACCACAATCATGCTTTTGGCATTTTTTTAAAATCTAGTTATACTCATATGTATAGCCTATATTATTATTATTAGTATTATTAGTATTATAAGTATTAGTATTATGTATTATTATTATTATTATTATTATTATTATTATTATTATTATTACTATTATTATTATTATTAACACTAGTTTTTCATTCACTCTTCCGTGATCATGTCTTTCATTTCCATTTAAATAATGTTTCCCATATGACCTGGCTTCACACACACAATAGTGTGCTTTCCTCAGTTCTTCTTACAGTATACAAATACTATACTGCAGACAGATACTATATAGTAGGTAGAATCTCACTTGTTTTATTTCGACAAAATGTTTTTGTATCAAATGTGCAGTTAAACACTTCTGTACTCGCTGTGATGTTGTCCAACAAAATGATGTGGGCTTAATATGCAGCTGAAGATCATTTTTAAGGAATATTGCATACAAATCACTTTATTGTTATGTCTTTGATTAATGGTGTTTGTTTTTTTGTATGATGACACATATAACGGTTAATGGTGTTGCCTCTGATTCCTGTTTTTATGTGTTACATTACAACCATGGGAGTCGACAAAATGGTGGTGGAACAATCACTGCATTCTTCTTCTTATGGTATTATTGAATGGACAATTCAAAATTGATATATTTTTTATTTGTAGTATTATAAATAAATAAAGTACATTTAAATGTTTTTGGTTGATGTTTGAACTTACGAGAACACAATACTGTATTCCAAATCGTCTGCAGTCAGATTGTATACGGTACAAATGCTGACAAAGTTTGTGTATGGTGCAGTACATTGAAAATAATACCTTGACTTGTATGTTGATTATTGAATTGTTTTGATGGCTTGCTCAAAAAGTCAATGTTGGGTGATTTCACTTAACATAAGCAGAATCTACTGACTGGAGTCCTATTCTATGACCTTATTTTTGTCCGGAATGAAAACAGCGTAAATATGTAAGAATATATGAATTCCTATTACATTTACTTTTTTGTTGAAGACAAATCATTGGATTTGCTTTCAAACACTATCAATAAGTCTTCACAACATAGTCTTTTAGGGAAAAAACAATTTAAGTTGTAAAGTGTTGGAGGCTTTCACAACCTGTGGATGAGAACTGGCAGGACTATAGTCTATTAGTCTTACTGTTACTCGACTTTGTGCCACCAGTGGTAGTGGGGTAAAAAACAAATATTTTAAGGTAAATTATTTCATAATTTATAGGATTGTCTCGATTAGCCTAAGTTGCAAAAATATGGGACGTAAAACCCAAATATCATCATCATAATTTATAGGATTTTATGAGTTATGAGATAGAGATACACCACTAAATAAACCAGTTTAAATTGGAAGTTCAATAATATAACTATGTTCTGTGGGGGGGGGGGGGAGAGATTTTGGTATCATTCAATTGAACTAGTTATTTGGAGGGGGGATAAAGAAACTCGATTAGTGATCAATCTTTCTCAAATAATAATAAAGATGATTTATACTTTAGTATATAAGCAGCTCATATCATCTATCATTTGACCAGTCTTGAAAAGCCACCAACATGGGTGGCGTAACGTCGAGTAACAGTAACTCAAAACAGCCCAGGAGTATACCAGTTCTCATTTATAATTTAAATTGTATTTAAAAGTCTTTAATTCATTTGTAACGAAGCATGATCTAACCATAGGGTTAGACAAAAGGTTCAGAGGTAGGGTTCAAGTGTTAATCATGGTTATTCCAAGTGTGTAACATAACCTAAACACTATAATTACTGTTTGCTTAGGATGAATTCTCAATTATCACACTTCTTGGGGAATATTTGGATTCCTCAATCTTCTCATGCTCAGTGTTGCGCATATCGCCATCAAAATGTATCCCAAACATAAATAGACTAGCCGGCGCAGTTGGCCGAGGTCGATTAGGCCTGGTCTAGTAAACCGCGGTCTCTGCGTTCCAGGTTCGAACCCTGGCTTGGGCATGGATGGCGTATTTTTATCCTCATAATTACCCACTCGTCATCTCGATTAGCCTCGTTGCAAAAATATGGGATGTTAAACCCCAAATATCATCATCATCATAATACACTACCGGTAGCTTATTATTTCATTTGAATTCAACTTACGATCTAAGTGTTTGCTGAAAAGAATCCTGGACATTCCGCTTGTATCACAGGTGTTTATAGTATAATCATTGCGATTACATTACACCATTACAATTCAGACATAATTTATTACTGGATATAAAAAATCAATTTACTGAATAAGGCTCCTGTGTCACTATTGCTATTGCTTGCTATGTAATGTGTCTCTTATATTGTCTTAATTATTTGGTCCAAATAAGTGTTATTTCTGTATTAAAAATTAACCCTTATTTTAATATATTTATTACATGAGTGTGTTACTTACAATGCACTTGACCTTAAAAATGTACCGTGAATGGGAAGTTTTTGAGATTATTATGGTTTATGTTGTATGTGCTTTAATTCTTGCCTCACCTCTTAGAAATTGGAGAACTGACTTTTCTAGCATGCACAACGATGAGGATATACATACTGTTACATCTACCTAGGTTGCATTCTGTTACTTGTTGTGAATTCAATCAGTATCAGATTACTGGATGCATTCCAAAACTCGCTATCCCGGAACTGGTGCTATTTTGTGTCACAGGTTCATTCATTTAAGATGGCAAGTTCGAGCTGTAAACTTTTACTTGTTTGTCCGCAAACTAAAGAGATAGTTTAAATTTGTGTTGATTTCCTTGAGAAAGAATTCTTGAGGAATGTCGAGAATTTCGTGTGAAATGTTAAAATATTACCAAAATGCAAATCGTTTCCCCTCCAACCGTCATTATTTTGCAGGATTCAGAAGTTGAACCAATTCCATTTCATAGACCTAATAGATTGCTCTGGTGTTAACTGGAATCTCAACAGGTCCAGCAACTAGTGGAATGCAACCCTGAAATTTTCCATTTACTAAGTTATGTCAAATTACCGATACGCTTTGTAAGTTATTCTTGGTGGAAAGTGACCAAACAATATAGTAATAGTGCTTCATACAAGTGCCAGTTCTGCATTAATATCACTAGATAAAGAAGTGTTGTTCCCAAGATTCCAGAACTAAGCAATCTAAGCCAGAACAGCCACGCTTTTGTGAGGTCTACTCACATGCTTAGTTTACTCTCCAACTCCATTATACATATTCCAAGTGTTAATGTGGGAGTCGAGCATTGAAGATTCTAGGCCCACCAGTTTATTAGGATCGTCAGTAATACTAGACTTGACTACTATTGGCACCCATATCTCATCAAATCAGCTGTTTGTAACCTATATTTATATACGTATTTGTAACTTTCCAAATATTAATAGTTATTTTGGTATGTAAGGAGTTTATAGATATAACTTGGAATAAAGTGTATCTACCAATAAAAATGCATTGATGTAATGTCATTTTGCCATCCCAGTATTATCCAAGACCTTAAGTAACCTAGTGATTTCCCCATTGAGAACTTTAGACTTTAGACTTGAATAAGCTGTAAACTCTTTGTGTGAACCTTAGTTGTTGGGCTCATCAAGGCAGTAGTGACAAAATAAGCAACATAACTTGCCTCTGAATTAAAATTAGGATTTAAGTTTTAAGGTATAAGGTATAAACAAACAAGACATAAATGAAAAGAGAAGGAAGTTTATTTATTTAAATTTATACATCACATTTCCTTAAAAACAAAGCCATGAACAGAAACTATAATAGGCAAATATGACACAAACAAGTATTACAATACTTATATTAACAAGTAATAATATTAGGTAGACGAACAGGTACACGGGCCACGGGCTGGTGGAAAATACTTTCTAGTATTTGCAAAGCCATTTGGCTTTCCAATCTCTGTGGCCAATAATCCAAGCAATGTTTCGCAGCTAGTTTAGTACATATTTGCATTCTCAGTAAAGGGTCATAAACATGTTTATTATTGTTGCTAGCCATTGGCATAGCAATGGAATGCAGTATCATGTGTCTATGAGAAGGGTGCTATGTAATTTATGCCATTAACTCATTCCCGAGCTTTATCAATATCGTTATCCAAAATGTAAATTTACTGGTCTTGGAAAATGGTTAAATGAATCCAAGTTGGCTAAGTTTCACACAAATTAGTGAACTTGATACTGTAAATTAATGAAAAACAATCTATCCATGATGTCATTACTTTTGTTGTCTTCTATGCCACTGTTCACAACCATTCATTTAATTGCAATACTATGTGAAAGGTACATAAGATGTGAAATACCTACTACTGTACTGCATCAATACCAGCACATCGATTTGGAAGTGTTGTCAGTGATACCATTAGCTAAAACCACAGTTAAAAAGTAGCTTTGGAAAACAGAGTTGGAAGCAAATGCTATCGATTGGTAATAGTGCTGTACTATTTCCAGTCAACAGACAGATTTTGATATGGATTAACAAACATACATAATACTATCTACCATAATAAAACTCCTGATTATCTACTATGCAATCATCAAACAACCTTGATATTTGAAATATCAATACATGTGTAACAATGTTACATGGATACATAAATCACCAGAAGTAAACACAGATATTATTTATCAACCATATGTTTACTGTTTACATAAAAAATAAATGTTCTTTCTAATATGCTATCTTCACAATGAACATTGAGTTTATCATGAATATTTTTCCTCTACCAAAGTTTCCAAACGGAGGTGTGTTTAACATCACAATAATATTCTGGAAACAAGTTTGCCACAACCATAATAACTGGTGAGCACAATACAATTGGAATATAAAGTAAAATAGGCTATATGAAAATATCATGCACACACACTTCAAAGTTCAAACTTGTCGTAGGCTTTTGCGAGAGTACTTGAAACTTGGCTGTCGGGTGTAGCCAAATTCATTGAAATTAAGATTCTTACGTTTCGGACCGATTGCCGGGTCCATCTTCAAGGCAGTCTCAGAACACACTACTCAGTCCGCACAAGATGGTTGGACCATGCAATCAATGTACGTGACAATAGCAGACAGCCACACACATGCACACGCACGCACGCACACACACACACATGGTTCAGGCAAACAAATGGGAAATACTCACTATAGCATAAAACTTGTGAAAGTATACTTGAATATTGAATATTGTGGGGAAAGGACTGTGAATAATAAATAACGATAACAACCAACTAATATGTAGGTATTACTATAGAGATTCTACCATTAATAACAGCATAGACAATTCGAGAAAGTCGACGTTGTTGGTGAGAACGAAGCAAGTTATAGTTTATCTAGTACGTACTGTCCCATAGTAAAAGTACCCAACAAGCGAGCATATGCAAACCGAGATGTTCTGTAATGTGCTGGCCTTTGCTTAACCTCGATAAGGTAGAGAACAATACATCGCAGACTTGTATTGTATTTGGATAAGAGACCTAAAGGGGACAACATGTTTATTTTAGTCTGCACCGCATAAATGTACAGACAGCTGTCAACATATAAACCAAGGATAGGACAGAAATCTTTGTTATCAACAACTCTTCGGGTTAGTTCGCGAGTTCCTGGTTGTGTGAAGTGAACACAGCAAATATGCGATTCAGTATGACTTCTGTTCGTTTTGTTATCCTATCGCATATTGACACTTTAAAATACTAGATCCTGGTTATACAGGATATTAAAATAAACTTGGCATATATTACCGGATTTGCAAAACGCCCAACAACTTACGTCACGTCACGTTAACTCATTTTTCCACTCGTGCCCGACCATTAAATGTTCGATCAACTCACGCACATACACCTTCACTGTCACACTAATACTTTTAATAGCGTACAATCCTTCAGTTCAACTGCTGCACCTCCTAGGATCTTTGACAGTCACTCGTCTTCCTCCTACCTTTTAAAATAGCCATTGTTGCCATGGAGGGTGAGGGGGGGGGAAGTTCTTTGCAAAAAGCAGTCTGTGCTCTGGATGTGATCTGCCATTGTCTGTAGCCTGCATCAACTTGAGTAAGGAGCTGAGATGGGCCAAGTCCAACCAACCCCATGACAGCAATAGGGTCACGCACAATCACTCGTGACATATATTGTCAGTCGTCACACATACATGGTATGCACGATCACGCACAATCGTGATTAAAGTCTCGAGTCACACAACCAGTAAACGCGAGGATAAAGAACGTATCTTTACTACCCTTGTATATATGTGAAAGAGTGAACATTAGAAACACAATGGATGGGAAATAAATGTTTGTGATGGGTCATTCATGATCACTACCTACCTATAAAAAAGATCCTCTTTGCAATACTATCAATGTAATTTGTGCAAACATAACAAGTACCCGGTATACAACTTGCGATGAACTAGGGACAAACACAAATTTGAACTTTAAGCTTTAAATTATCTTGGGCAAGACTTGGTGAAATACATCACATTGCAAAACTGTTGCACCCTTATAATCCAATTGAAAAAATGCTATAGGCCTAAATACTATAGAAATATTTGTAAACTAGTGTTTCACATGCTTCAAACCATCAATTGTGGCATTGGCTGCACTTATTGGTATAATTTTCTGTATATACCTCTCATTGATGAAACTAAAAACTATGAAGTAGTTCTCAAGTAATAAAGCCTAGTCTTCCACATTTATCACAACCTTAAAAGGGTCAGTATTCGTTCTAGTGACATTGTAGCCTTCCATGACACGTTAAGGTATGTAGGTCTACAGGATAGGATGAGCACTTGTCA
The DNA here is from genome assembly GCA_945910005.1 of Isoperla grammatica. Classification (NCBI taxonomy): domain Eukaryota; kingdom Metazoa; phylum Arthropoda; class Insecta; order Plecoptera; family Perlodidae; genus Isoperla; species Isoperla grammatica. The sequence continues at coordinate 36,804,369 of OX246746.1, read as the reverse complement.
ATTTCAATAGAAAATCTACAGACATTTATGCATCGAGTTATCTGACACAACTTAACTTCTTCCGAGTTACTTGTTATTTTAATTGAATATAACAGTAATGTTTGATTATGTGTTGATCAGCTTTCAAAATATTTGTTTACAAGTTAAATGTTTCATTATTTTATTGTTACATATTTTAAAAGTTGGGATGCATAGTTTTAAATTTGATCCAGTAGATAGTACTTCTACGAGTTAGCCGTTACAATAAGATTGGTTCTTTTAAACGTGTATGGCAATACAGTATTTCTTAATGTGCATAGGGCACTTACTGGAAAACTGGACTTACTGGAAGTGTCCAAGGAAAAAACAACCATGACAAAAACTCTATCCTAACCATGTTTTCTAAAGGAGGAAGAGAGAATATGTTTGCAAGATGGAGACAAAATACCCTCGGACTTAGATCGGAGGAACAAGAGTAATATGTATACCCTGTACCTACTAATTAATTAGAAAACATGTTGAGATAAATAATGCCAACTGTGGATATATGACGAGAAGAATACTAGTGTTCGCTTACCATATAATTACTGTACCTAGTAAACCAAATATTTATTTTATCAGTATTCATATTAGGTTCCCACTTTTTACTATTTCTAAAACATGTTTCCAAGGTATGTATAACTGTGCATTGGATTCACATTATATAAAAAAACAACCAAAACATTTTTGTCTTGCACCTTTTCATTTACTGTATTTTGATAGTTTGTACTTCTGAAGTGTTTTCTTGAGATTCCCTCAATTGTAATATAAGTAAATAACAAAGATTAAACTTTGTGTAATATTTCAAAGGAGAATTGTAAATTTAGGAAGTCAGGTCAAGTAATCTAAATCACAACTTTAAAGTACCGTATACAGTTTTATTTAAAACGGAAAATGTGGCTTCTAAGTTCTAGTGAATGAAAGCCAAAATTAGTTTATTTTCTAAACACACAGTTAAATGCTCAGCCTAGTAATTACTGTAGCATTTATGGAACAGATAACAATGTATTATTGACCAATTCATTTAACATTAGCTGGGTTAAATCACTGTGTTTGCCAAATTCAAATTTATTTCATCCGGTTATTGAATACTGATTAACTTTGTTTTTTACTTTTTAGTAGCATCTACCTATGCCAGATAGGCATATAGCCCTTTTTTAAATACTGTATACTTAATTTGATATGCATTGTTGGTAAAATACATAACTTGTTTTTGTGTATGGGTTTACAGGTAATGGTAACAAAATAATACGGTAACTATCCACCAAATACTGAGGTATTACCTCAGTTATCTTAAAACATAACAAGAAAGTAATCACCGGTTAACATTAAGCACTACTTCAAGCAGCAGCTAGCTTTTGTTCTCAGAAGAAACTAAAATGGGATAGATAATGCACTGGTCCATGATAACACATGTGCAAGAAGAAGCGACTTGATTCCATAGTAAGCCCGCAGAGCTTTCAGTTTGATTAATGCACACAAGCACATAAAGGCACAACCTGTGGCAGAAGTACTAGTGTGGAAGTAGGCCAAACAGATGTGTACGTGTAACTTATATGTGAAGCATTACTTAAAAACTACTAATGGAAGCAAGGTGGTGTGCATAGTAAACATTTTCGTTTACAGTAATAAACTGATGGTAAATCATGAATTTGGATGACCTATCGGTTCGGATTTGGGTAGTAACATTATTTATTGGTGAAAAACTAACAGTTTACTTAAGGTTCAAAAAGTTTTAAAAGTTCAGGATTTAGTTTTTTCAATAGGATAAAACTAGTCCTGCAACTTGTTTAACAGAAAAATCGTTTGTTAACTCTAAACACTAGTTTTTTTTTTAAATTTTTAACTAGAGAGCTCATTTGGAATATATGAAAAAAACAAAATACTTTCTTCAACTAATGCCAAGTATACAACTATAAAATACATGATATAGACTAGTGATGACACTGAGTTAGTAAATTTTGGGGTCGGCTCTGAAGCCGTGGAAATCGATTTCATGATATCGGCAACGAAGATAAAACATATAAAGGTAACGGCAGGGGAAGGGAGGAAGTACATTGTTGGCCAGCTACCCGACAACATAACGAGCAGCGATGGAATTGTAAGTCCATATCTGACACAGCAACCAACTTGCAAAGATATCAACTCCTTGAAAATGGAGTTTACTAGGAATGCGAATCGAGTAATCGATGTATCACTCACATAGACATATTTTAAAGCAATCATGGGAAGGCATGTGATGTAAAGTGCAATACTGCAATACTTACTTACAATACTTATACTTGTGCAATACTTTGCTCCACATGACTAGAATTTATTGCCAACTTATAGAGTTAAAAATATCCAATTTAAAACCAAATTAGGCCCACATAAAAATAAATATGTAATATGGTGACTTAGTATTGCACTTACATTTATTGGGTGTGGAGGGGGTACAGTTATGATTTTTTATTTCTACAATCTATATCATAATGTACGATACTGAATGATCACATTTTGATAGAGAATCAATGCAAATTTGAGAGAACAGTCATGTTGTTCAAGCTAGAAGGCAAACTTACTCAGCAACACAAATTGCCCATAGTTGCTCCTCAGGATTCACGATTTCACACCAATTTTTTAGAGAGGTTCTTACAAGGAGCTGGCTAAAGGAGGCTCCCTTACCACCCAAATTTCAATTCAGGAATTTGAAAAACAGCTAAGATAGTTGGGGTACTACACCTAATTTTGAGATATTTGATGTAGGTACTTTTTTGTTCGTAAGTTTCCTAGGTTTAACACGGCAACTATTAAATGTATTCACGTACGCCAGGCCAATACAATACCCATGAAATTTGTTAACCGTATATAGGCATAGGGTCTAAATAATTCATCAAACATATACTTCAAAATCAAAGTTAGCGTACTTCTAAATTTAGTTGTTTTTAAACCAAACATGATTTAACTAGGTAATATGTTAATATTTTAACATTAGAGATGGCCCAATTCCGGCTCCAGACTGGACACGACCTGCTTGCCAAGCATCTGCACGGGTTTGAGGTTTTCGAATCCAGTATAATGTAGGATGTGTGCGGTAGGAGAACAAGACAGGAAGCATTTCTTTGAATGTACGTATCTGAAGGATGAACGGGACAAAATGCCAAATTACATGGATCGAAGGGAAGAGAAGACCCATCTCTACTGACTAACCAGAAAACACATGATGGCATGATGGCAATTGTGGGCATAAGAAACGAAAAAGAAGACAAGACAAACAATGTAAGACAAGCTGTTACCATGTTTCTCATAAAACACCATAATAACTCATCAATCATTATCATTACGATAGTGTAGGGAGGGACATCACATAACTCTACTTAATGGTAGCCTACACAAAAAGAGCATTTTTAATGTGTATTTCCAGAACACAAGATACAGTAATACATACTACTGAACTATGTATTCTGGTTAAGGGTGTGGTTTTTATATTCAGAACTTGACTTAAATCTATCTACGATACTGGAGTATGTATATGTTGGAGCCGGAGCCATCACACCAATGAAACACACAATAAATGGTACAAGGACCCCCCACTGAAAATCAGTTCTTGAAACCGAGTGGGTAGACAATAAATACAAATGCATTAATTTAATTTATTACACTACTCCCAACTTTTACTTCAAAATAGTTTTCAAGCTTATGAAAAATCTATGTTCATTTGTGTGTATGTGTAATGGTTGGTCTACACACATGTTTAAGAATTTTGTCTAAAGATTTTTGGTTTAAGGGTTAACAGAGACATTCACACAGATGATTATGATAATACTCAATTCACTCCAGTATTCACAACACCATTGGCTAGAATGCTTCTGACGTCACAACTGTATGATAATTGATTGGTTGGTCTAAGGTTTGTGTCTAAGAAATGAAATTTGGTCATTTCGTTAAACCTTAGCCCCGTGTGTGAACGCTAGCGTTGTTTTCCTATTGTTCAATACAAGGTCTTACGCCGTGCTTAAGAGGAAGGACTACTAGCCAATATTAAAACCCGCGAAATTAACGTATTTTCGTCATATCTCAATAACGCCACACAATATCGAAACAGTGACACCTACGCATATTTTGGATTCGTGAGAGCTCAATACCAAATAAAAAAGATTTCGTAGATTGTAGTAATTATAGTTGTAATTTGTAATTAACTTGTAAATTAATTAAATTCGAAATAATAATTATAATTTTTCAAACTAATAAATCTTTTTCATAAGGTATTGAGCTCTCACAAATCCAAAATATGCGTAGGTGTCACTGTTTCAATATTGTGTGGCGTTATTGAGATATGACGAAAATACGTTAATTTCGCGGGTTTTAATATTGGCTAGTAGTCCTTCCTCTTAAGCCTTAAACCTGTGTGTAGACCGACCATTAATAAACTCTGATGACACAGCAAAGAATCTAAATCTATTTGGAGACAAATTAGACTAGGGTGTACATGGAAGACTCAATACAAAATTGAGGCTAATTCTAAGAAAGAAACACTATCATCTTGTCCTGTCCATGCATTCACTTAGACCTGTACAGGTACTATAACATGTCATCATGTTAGCTTTTAAATTAGTATTTCATAATTTCATAGGCGGTCATTTGTATATATTGCCAAACTAGGAAGAAGCCTTTGAACCGGTATGTGAGGTCGTTTGTAATGTAAGCTTAAAATTGACTTGTAATTAATTTTAAACCAACAAACTACCGGTAGGCTACTGCCTTTCTCAAATAATAATGTGTTTTGTTCTGTTAAACTGAATGCCTGGAGGGGTATGTTAGAAACAAAGATAAGTTTGTAGCAAAAAGAAATAATTGCATGAGTAGTTTAAGGGTTTACCTACAAGTACAACACTAGTCCTAGGTCTACAATCATTTAAAATGATTAAATGAGGTGCAACTTGGTACTTACTAGTTATTTTTTAGCGTACATTTGGCAGGTTCTAACAATACAATACATGGTTCATTAGTACGATTGTAGAAATCCCCATACACTACATTGCAATCTACTTTTAGAGAAGTACCCTAGCGACTATTGTGACTCGTGTAAAATAAATACTATATTCTTAATTCTTCTTCACCTGGAAATGACTTAACTGTTGACAAAGAACTGACCGTTTTTTAATTTTGATGCATATTTTCTATTTTTTAAAGTCTATCTCAGCCTACAACTGCAGATGTCGTCCACCTTCTATCTACCTCTTAATCATTGTAATTGGTATTTTCCCGATCCACTATTATTGAATTAAAAAAATAACTCTTACACTTTTTGAAAAATGTCCTTCAAAGATAGAACTCAATATCAATTAATTAGCAAGGATAACGTAACTTGACAGACACGATGCAATGTAATACCCAGTAGTAAATATTTATTGAGTAATCCCATAATATTTGTATTTTTTTTTCAATCTTTTTCTATCTTCATTTTGAAATCACAGTAGGGTACTTGATAAAAGTATCTAGGGCCTAGGCAACTTGTAATATACCCACCCTGGCCACCTTGTGTGCGATGTGTCGAAAGTGTCTTGTATTATGGGCAGTGGTCAGAATGGTTGTTCCAATGTTACGTATATTAAAAGTAATGAAGTCAACTCAGAGCAGTGTTGTTGTAACTTGTAAGTGAAGAAGTTGAAACCAAACTACCAAGTCAAAAAATTTAAAAGCAGAGATAGAGACAAAAGTATTACATTTCAATTACAGGTGGCATGAAGACTGCAATGAATCATTTTACTACAAGAACAAAATATATAGTTTATTCAGACTAACTTCAAAGTTGTGAAAGTTTGAATTCTATGAATCGGACTATTTTTAAGGTAAGTTTAAATTTAGCTCTCGGGGGATACAAAATGTTTTGCTAGTGTAACAAATGCAACGTCTTAACGACCGCCTATAAATTGGGTTGATCCCAAGTGCATGTTACTCAAACCTATACTGTTTTACTTAAACATAATTAACGTAATGAGTTCTAAACAATCCAGTTATTTAATAATTATAGTGATTAGTAATTATTTATTAATAACATTTCTTTGCTATGTTAGACAACTACACACAGTATTATAATTGCAACAACCCTCTTTAATTCAAATTGAAAAGGACTCGAAAACCTCCACTTTGAATTACAAGATATTAACAATGCACCTTATATACAAAGTTTTAATAGGAACGTCATTTCTATCCAGTTTGAATTATAAGCTGCATTTGAATTCAAAGGAGTTAACTGTACAGTAGGTTATCTACTACAGTAATACTATTGCTGAATTATTATTTAACCTTTAATTTTAAATAATCACCAGGGCCCGGATTCACAAGAGGTCCTAAGTCTTATTTTGGTCTTGTCTCTAAGACCGGCCTAACTTTGGACATCTTGTAAAACCAAACCCAGGTCACATGAAGAAGTTACTGATTGCTGGGGAGAACAAGGACATAATGAGCATTCCAATAATATGTTTTAAAATCTGTTCTAAGATATTTTCCTGGTTTTTATAAGAGGTTTGAAGTTAGGCCAGTCTTAGAGATAAGACCATAAAAAGACTTGGGACCTCTTGTGAATCCGGGCCTGTTGTCTTTGTTTGTGGAGTTGCATTGGCAAAGACCATCCACTCATACAACTTACTCTCATTGGGTGTATTACTGTACTATATTCTTGGACTTGGATACATTGTTACTTATTTTCTAAACCCAAAGAAAATGGGATTTGATTGTAAATCTTTAATATATTTATCAGGATGTACTTAAATTGGCAACACAAAACCTTCAGTCAAAGCTTAGCCTTCAAGTAGACATATTGATGAGCTAAATACTATAAACGCACAGAATACAGATAACTCTTTAGGACCTACTCCTTTTCAAAGTACTGGCTACTGGCACATGAGAGAAAACTAAGACAGGGAATTTAACACTGATAAATGTGCGACTCTTGTGACATAATGGAAATTTAGAGAAAACAAAAAAGGAACAGATGGAAAATGGGAATTTGTCAAGTAATACATTCTAGATTAGGAATGCACATGCCATCGACATTAAACAACAATTCTCTAGTTGACAACGAAAATATTATTAAATGTTGTTCTCTAACCCCTCATTAAGCTGCGAATGATTCTACTCACGATCCCTCGACCTCTGGGCAGAGATCACCCGTGTAGGCCTAGCCCTACTACAGCAGATCTGTTGGCAATGTTCGAGTATCATCCAAACAAACCAGCCTTTTCTCTCTTCATACGGCTATGTGAGAGCTTTCTCTACGTATATTATAATACAATGTTTTACTGGCCAAAGTAATCAAAACTGCAGTCAATTTTATTCTTGCATGACAGCAAAATGCTCAGGTGACAAAGTAGAAGCAACAAAGTGAGTTGAGTTATAGTACGGGAACTAAGTTGTTTCTTTCACATGCCAATAATGCCAACAGTAAGTAAAGGACAGGTTCAGTCTTCGTATTTGTTCTCAGTGCATTTCGTATTACATTTAGACCGCGTTTAACTTAGCTTACTCTTCAGAACTCATTAAATGAACCATGTTTTAACCTTAAGCAAACTCAAAACTTCTTTTGTTCAACCTGAAATGCATTGAGTGAGATATTTAACTATTAAAAGTAAGGCTGGGCGTCGACATCGATTAATCGATTAATAATCAATGTCGGTGACGATTTTCGACATCGTTTTTTTTTATCGATTTTTTCGTCAATTAATTAAATAACTAATCAATTGTCAATTTTTGTGGTTTCCCGTAAAAACGTAAATTCACTTCAACGCGACAATTTTAATTTCACATTTCAATTAATAATTGTTGTCACGCGAGAGCACCCCCCCCCCCCCCCCTCCTTCCGGCCGCGTAATCTTTGAGATGGCATCGCGTAATATGCAGTCGGCAGCGCGGGCGAGGGGTTGGCGCTTGGCCGACGGAGAGGCAACGATCGCCGGGAAGCGAGTCCGTGCGGGCCCGCACATACGCGGCCACTTCATCCCACCCCTCGGCAACAATATGCCTCATGTTGCAGTATTGATAGCTATTTGTGGTCGTAGAACATATGATTTGCAGCAAACAAATATTGCTCCATTTAACAGGTGACAAAGTTTTTTATTAAAAATTGATTAATTATCAATTAAAAAAAAAAAACGATGTCGATTATTTGCGTTTCGATGTCGATGTCGAAAATATTCCGACATCGCGATTTGACATCGATTATTTGTCGTCGATGTCGTCGATTTACATCCATGCCCAGCCTTAATTAAAAGTAATTATTTTTTGGGTTAGGCCTGTACGAAATGTTTGCTAAAAGATAATGACTATACTCAAATAAGGTGACGTTACTCATTTGCTTATGGTTTGGTGTGGTAGATTAACACTGATTATGTTTCATCATTTCATGTCTTTATGTAGGCCTACTGACCTTTCCTTAGCATAATCAATTGCCCATGAAACCAATTGATTTTACCAAATGCACCCGTATAAGATGTCAATTGATATTTGATTCCACTTCATAATTACCTACAATGTGAGGTTGAAACTTGGAAAAATAAAGCAAAAATGAAGTGGATGTTGAAAGTAAGCATAGGGAAGAACTCGCGCATCCTGTCAATAACGGACGCAATTTCAAGCCTAAATAACCAGTGTTTTGCTCTCTCCGACTAAAAATGGCAATTTGCTATTGTAGGCGTATCAATATAAATAGATGAAATCTATTTAGCTAACTGTAGTATGTAAATGAGAAAGACACCTTTACCAACTAACCTTAACACAGCTTAAAGCTTTACAAAACTGAGTTACCATAATGATATAAATGTTATGTTCACTTAGAAGTGAATTGCCTCATTCATACACTAAGCATAGAAAATATATGTGAACCTAATAGCATTCTAAAACATGCCTGAGCCTAAGCAAAAATCAAATATATTATGATTTATGTAAAAGTGTTTTTTGTTTCAGTTTCAACTTTCAATAGTACTAGCAACATATACTTAACAAAAATTAAAGCAGTATCACCATAGAGAATAAAATAATACAATAAATCAACTATGTAGCAGACTTTAGTGGTGACATTGTTACATTACTACTATGTACATTGACATTGTTTTGTGTTGACTAGGAGATTTTGAAAATTAGAATAAATGTGTACACTCAGATCAATGTACAATTCATGTAAATAAATAAATGGTGATGTATCTAAGTCAACTGGCCAATGGTGATACGTAAATAGATGGTATCGTAATACGAGAAATATCTTCGAATATGGGTTACTGACACTGTGTTTTATGAAGTTTTATCAAAAGTTTCATAATGCTAAATTAATACGTAGTATAATCTCAGAATCTGCTCAATTTCTTTTAAAAAAATTACGGAGATAAAGAAAAATCTACATTTTTACGTAAAAGAAGTGTAGGCTTAAGAACTACTTATTGATGAGGCACGTAAAAAGCACTTCAAATTGATTTTATATTGTACGAGTAAGACATAGGCCTACTTGAGCTCTTAAAATTATGTCTTGTAGCCACTTTTACACATCTTGTTTTCTCATGATACAAAAATATCAGTTTGCTTTTAAAAGTCTACTTACACACAAAACTCTACTAAGGGTATAAAAGGGTATGTATAGCAATAGCATGCACTATAGTAAATCAAGGGTCTACTATAATTTTAAATTTAAATGCCTGCAAGCAAGCAAGCATCAATAGTGTTACTTTTATGCACACATTGGTTTGGATTGAACCTTCAATACATTGGCAGGATCAATTGAACTTTTATGTGTTCCAATTCGAGTTTTACGTGCCTCTAAAACTATTAACCCATTGGAATACCATTATTCTGCAAAAATACCACCCCTGAAATACTATTTAATTTCCATGTTTTGTTTTTCAGCACCAATAATAATGTTTTATTTTTTATTGAAGTCATTAATGAAGCAATCTCTACAAAACTTTCAGCATACAATGTAAACACCTGAGTAAAGCAAATTCTGCATTCTGGAAGTTTCAAATTGCACATTTTATAGTGGTATAGTCTGTTCAAAGTCAAAGTTTTATGAATATTCATAGTAATTTGGGCACCCCTGAAATAATTACCAAAAGTGATAAAATATTGTATACAATCTTATTTCTTGTAAAGAAGCCATAGTTTTGTTAAAAAAAAATACTGGCAAGGCCCATACTATTTTTTTTTACGTACAGTCATATGAGAAATAGACCTCTACTTTTGGAAATATAAGTAGGCGGTAGGCACAGGCGTCATCATCCTGGTATTTACGTTTGTAAAACCCTCGTCTTCTGATTCCATGATCGAATCACTTGCATTATCATAAGATGAAGAATCACTAACATATAGTTCTTCATCAGAGAAAATATCCTCGTCGTCACTACTAAGATTAAACAGTTCGTTGTCAATATCACACGCTTTCGTAAACAACTTTCGCTTTACGGACGCCATAGCGGAAAGCTTCCTTCATCTGCCAGACGCGCGTACATAGTAATTTAATTGTTAAAACGATACCCGTGTCCCAATCTAGCGAAAAGATTTCGAACTAAGCTATCGACATATGGAAGATTCAAGTCGGTAATAACAGACCTGCCTAGAAGTGCTATCTAGTGTGAAAAACATGAACTAAAAGTGTCACGAGTAGGACTCGTGATTGTATTCCTGCGGACTTTCAAAGTGCCACGAGTCATACTCGTTTTAATATTCCAATGGGTTAAGTATTTAACTGTAAACTAGGTAACTACACTTCAAATATTTAGAAAATACAGATGAACTAGGAGTTTTAAAATTCTGAAGAGGTTTGAATCTATTAGTTTAAATGTATATTTAATTCCAAGATTTGCATATATGCCTATTGCCTACCTATTTATTACTATCCTAAAATATTACAGCAAATTTACTGAAAAGTCTAATAAACTGTATGTATTGGTCACATTTCAGGATCCACTGCAAATAATGACCATAGCCTAAAATTTGAAATGTTTTTTTAACTCCAATTATGTAACTGAACATAATCCAAATGTAAATACAATGATCTTCATGTTTTGGTACATGGGAAAGTTGTGTGTGCACTTCAGTAATCAATAGTAAACTAGATTCAGGATTTCTTAATTTTCTTTAATAATTCAGCTAAAACAGACTTTACTATACACAACAATTTTTATCTCAATTATGAGGGCGCTAGACATATAGGCAATATGTTTTAGGAGTATTCTGAGTGTTGTTTGATGGTAATCTAGACAACAAAACTTATTTCAAAAACTTTTTGTCAATGTTTCTATATGGGTAATTACAAGAATTTACACAATTTAGCATGTTAAGAGATTGATTGACCAGAAATATGTTTGTGCTGCTAAACAGACCTACTTTCAACAGAAATTTTTACAAACAATTTTCATTTTATTAGGCCTAGGCCTACTTGATTTTATTTTTGAGAAAAAAACGTTTGCGTTCTACCCCTCGTTATTACTTTTCCAAATGTAATAAGTACACAATCTCCTTAAAAGCGAAGGATACCTTTACGTCAAAACCTGCAGAAAATTGTCATGTTTTAACTATATCTCAAGAATGCACCTCAAAATCGAAAAATCTGCGAAATAAGCGCGCTGTGGTTTGGTAAGCCCTACAAACTGAATGATAAACGTATCAAAAATTATAATCAGTATGACTGTGATTCATAATTAATTAATAATTTAATAAAATAGGTATTACAGTCATACTGATAACAATGTTAAGTATATTTATCATTCAGTTTGTAGGGCTTACCAAACCACAGCAAACTTATTTTTTAGATTTTTGATTTTGGGGTGCATTTTTGAGGTATAATTAAATCATGACAATTTGCTGCGGTTTTTGACGTAAAGGTATCCTTCGTTATTAACTTGGGGTGTTTCACTTTTACGAAAAATATTTCCAAAATGCTTTTCTGAAACATATTGCCTGTTTGCCACACTCTCTGTATTGTAGGAAATATAGAATACTAGGGCGCATAGGCCTATACGTTTAAATTTTGCCTTACATACATACAATTTTGGACTGAATCTTTGATACCAAAATTTGAATCGTCAACTCCTAGCTTTTAAATCTTTTCAATCGTCTTAAAACTTACGAACATTTTGGCAGGTAATATAAAGCTCCTTTAAAAATAAACAAAACTCCATGAACACTGGCATGATAAAAGAAGCGAAAAGGTACTTGATATCATGATTGTGGCTAAGCAAGTATTATAATGACTTTGTAAGTTTCTCGTCCACACTTGGTCCTTGACCGAGGGATGGCTCGGTAGTGTTCAACTCGGAATCGTCGGATCCAGCATCAGTCTTGTTGGGCAAATTCGATGGCCTCTTCTCTCCTCTTTCATTGATATATTTTGCAAGAAAATAGCGTGCAATGTGCAGCATGAACACCCACGACAGCACGTAAAACGCGACGGCAAAAAGTTTAGCCTCTCGATGCGGTCGTGGGTGTATTACGGTCGTATAGCACAAGTACGTACCCCACACCATTCGGAAGAATATGAAGAGTAGCATGAAGACAAGTTCGGTGATGGTATGAAGCAACGTGTCCTTATATCCGGCAGAACGAAGCATCCACCGAGCTTGAAGGAACGGGTTTGTGATCTCCAAGCAAAACAGTCCGGCGGTTGCTTCCGTGCCGGACAACCCATTCATTAGGACTCGGCCGAGAGCTGCGATACTACAGACGTGATGAAGCATCATGGTCACCCCCTCGGTTTGATGCAGCAAGCACCATCCCATGTCGAAGAAGAAATACCCAAGGCTCACAGACAATGTTAGCTTCTGAGAAAGTGTGGTGGGACCACCTGTAAGTAAACAAATCAAGGTCCAGTCACATATCAAGAATGTTACGTACTGTACAGTATACACCCTAATTGGAATCAAAGTTATAAGTCATCAATTGAATCAAACGTCGTTAATTCCAAGCTCTAAATAGTCAAGTCCAAATTAACTTTAGTACTATAAACATGGTTTAGAATTTAGATGTTTCTTTCGGTAAGGGACAAGAGAAATTCATGAGTTTGGTGTTCACAGTTTCAGTAATAAAAACTTGACCGTTACCACCACCACTTTTTGTAATTATGCTTTCCTGTCCTTTCACTTTCTTTTGTTTTAAGTTAGGCATATTTCAACAAATATGGGCTATTTCACCGCAACCATGCATTTTAAGTTTCGCTTCTTTTCCGTGCATTTTCATTTGTAGGTTTGATAGAGTTCTTCGGCTGCTTATTTTTACAGACGACAGTGCTACTATGCTCGTGTCTACCTTGACTTTTACTTGTTTTACAGACTGCTGTCGTTGATGCGTTTCATTAGACGTCAGCACTAATAAACATCTGTTGATTCTCAACTTCTCAGGCCTCGTCCATCCGCCCCTCGTATTCATCCTGCCAAGTATCTAGCAACTTCACCATCAACATTTTAAGGCACAAAGTAGCAGGAACCTTTAAAGTTCCAAATTATACCAACAAATATGGCCAACGTTCCTTGTCTTATTCAGTGCCAACTGTGTTTAATGTGCTACCATCCTCACTTAAAACCCTGTCATCTATTTCTAAAGTTAAATCTGAACTAAAAACTCATCTTTCTGACACCTTTTGACTATGAATTCTTCAATTTATTTTTTTATTTTATTTTTTTTTATCTTAAAAATGTTAACTTTGTATTTGTATTGATTTTTGTGTACCTACTTAGAAGTTTCAAATATAGTTCCATACATTATTTTGCTAATTGTAATTAGGCTACATGTTCCGTTTTTTTGTTACCGTCACTATGTATAAATTTTTAATTTAATTCCCACAGTTAGCCAAGTTTTGGCTTTGTGGGATCTTGGAGTCATTCCATAGTGATGTTTTGTTTGTGTTTTTCATGTATTATTACAATGGATTACTTAATTTAAAAAACAACTCATCCACTTTATGTTGAAAAGCTGCATTCATATTAGTAGCCCTTTCAATTTGGCAGTTTGCTTGATGATGAAACCAAAGAATTCGGCTTGTAGGCCTACGGAGTGGGCAGCTTGTTTCTTTGATGTTCGAAAACAGCATATGTAGCCTAATTGTTTCAATCCACATATCCCTAGCTGACTTGTATCTTACAAGCAAGGGCATTACTTAAGCATCCCAAGTATTTACGATGATTGGACTGGCAGTGCAATCCACCTTATCCCAAACCTTCCAACTTGCTTCAAACACATCTTCTGTGGAGCAGTACGGTCATTCTCCAGTGCAGAGGGTATTATTACTGCACCAATGCATACCTCATAGCTCTGTTGGTATCAATCACATAGATACAGATACATGAGATTTTTCTTGTTAACGTCTGGTACCACCTACGTCTAGTACCAAGCAAATCCGCTAGTTAGGCGCCACTGGTCAAAATTACGCGGGGTTTGAATTTGGATGCCGGCAACTTATCAGACGTCTATGAATGGAAGACGTCTTCTGTTCATGGGCACAGAGGAATGCGGGCGGAAGGCGAGGGTCGGTTATCGCTCCAAAGTGGCCGACGACTGCGTGGTCTCAGATAACAGGAAAGTGTGTTCAGCTTGATATGACAATTCACACAATGAAGCAAGAACGCATTTTATTTATAGCTGCACTGCTAATTACGCTACAACTTCCATTCAAATTGCATTGTTATTACAAAAGTGTTCTTTAAATTAGAATGTGCATTTTAATTTTTTTATCATTTCACGACAGAAAGTAGTTTTCTTGACTAGCGTAAGCGTCCCCCCCCCCCACCCCCCTCGGTGTCAGTTATCTTATCGCTACAAAGTGCTCAGTCGACTGCATGGTCTCGGATAACAGGGACTTTGTCTTCACCTCCCTTTATCACGCATTGAACTTTCGAGTGTTTTGGTTTTGTTTTCTGTTGACTGAAATCATTTACCACGTTTACATGCAGTTTTGAAATTATTTTCAAAACTTGTGAAACGCGTTTACATGTAGTTTTGAAAGTGTGATTCTGAAAACGTTTTCAATCCCAATATGTTTCCTAAATTTACCTCTAGGCAGCGCCATTTGGCACACCGCTTGCTATACGTGATGTACATGTTGTTGTTGTTGTTGGCGAGCGTCAAGTCGACCGTCAACACTCAACAACAACTAGGCCTATAACCTCAATTCACACCGCTAGCTATAATACAACTAGCAAAGAATCAATTTGGGATCCAGTCTACGTGGCGGTGCGGTGTTTACATGACAGTTTTGAAAACTAATTTTCAAGTCAACCCAGTTTCAAATCAGGGTTGACTCGACTCGACTCAAAACCGTTTACATGGAAGTTTGAAAACTAAAAACGATTTCAAAACGGTTTCAAACCTGCATGTAAACGTGGTAATTACATAGTTTTTCCGATCAAGTACTGTTTTTTTTTTTTTAATAAAGCAATATGCTTGGGTCTGTACTCTTCTTAGACTATTAGCTAGGTTGTAGCTTTGGAAAAATCCGTCTATCTCGTTTCTAATTTCCCCCACAACTGGCCAAACTTTGGTCTAATTATGGTTAAAAATATATTTTAATTCATATTTTTGTGAGTTTTTGTATCGGAACGGAATTGTTTTGTTTTTTTATATCCACAGAGTAAAAATTTGAGAATGTTGCTATTGTTAAACTGTGCACCTGCATTGGCGGTGAAACGCCCGCAAATGGGGGTCTGGTAAATGCTCTTCAGTTGGACTGTGTTTTTGTAGATTTGAAGCTCAATGAAAATTGAAAACACTCCTAGCTGTGCTCCTAGTGTCCTGTGTCTTACGAGGAACATCCGTACCAAAACAAAGTTGAGATTTGTCTTAGACCAATGTTGTGGCGTTCTAAATTACAGAGCAACGGGTACATGACGGGGGGGAGGGGGGAATGACGGGTTATGTACGTATGGCTTTTATGTTATAGACTTATAAGCCTACTGTGGTTTCTTTTGTGTTTAGTGATTTCTTGTAGATATTAATTTGTTTGCGTTGTGTTATTACGTTGTGTCTATAGGTTGCATACTACACAGTTTACTTCATACCCGTATTCAATAACTAAAAATGTGAATGTAATGAATTATTGGGAATCATTGTCGGTTGCATTTCACAATTGTACTTGGGTCCATGGATAACCACACGCACACCTGTTGGCGACGCTGTCACTAGTGAAGAGTGCGTATTTTTTTATACCTAATCCCCTGTTATAAATATATAGCTTCATTTAGCTACAAAACCAGTGTACTGTTTAATTGTATATATATGGAGCAATCGTCATAAGTTTTTCCCGACTGGGATCGAACCAGCGCACTCCGACATAACGTACCAATACTCTGGCATAAGAGCTTATCTAATTGCTGAACGTAGCAATTTACACATTAATGGTTCTTGTGGCCCACGATTATTTCAGATCGTAAGATCATAATTAGACCGCCAAGCTGGCGTACACGGGTTCCATTCTAGTTCGGGGCAAATATCATTAATTACTGATTAGTCTCTTGTTACAATCGTACAGTAAATTAGAAGTAATTCAACTGCAACTTTGAACACTGTCCTTTATTATTTATCATCTAAGATTGTATAAAGCAATTCAGATTTCCAGTTAGTTTTCTTTAGTCTTCAAACAAGTGTAGCTCGGTCAGTTTTTACAATAGAATCGAGATTCGAAATTTGGTATCCATAAAATAATGAAAATAAACACATACAATCACTATCTGCCCAACATATTACGGTACGGGCGAAACCCTCTAGTGGGGCGGCGCGTCGCACTTTCCACCCCCTAGGCGGCGCGGAAAGTGAAAAACGTCGACATACTGGACAATGTCCAAGAGGGAAATTTTCCTGGCTTTCCGACGGTATTTTTGGATTTTCCATTTTCCGACATTTTCCCCGCCTTTCTTCGCGTGGAAACTGGAAATGTGTGGATTTCCGAGATAATCGCGATTTTTTTTCGAAAAATCGTCACGCCCAAACCGTCGACTTTTTCCACCCGCCGACCCGGTATTCGGAAGCGCTTGCCCTTCGCACACAAAAGGGTGGTGGTCGCGATTTTTTTCCACCCCTTTTACCCACCGCCGTGGAGTGGTTTTTCCGGCAATCGGCGAAAAATTCTCCACCCCGACGTGCGGCTTTTCGTTTTTTGAGGGCAAAGAATTTTTCAAAAAATTACTTTTGTTTTTGTTAATGCACACCACTAAATTGCAAAACTTTTGACACACCCCACTTTAAATACCGGCGTCCCGTTCGATAGTTACGGGCAACCAAAGTCGGCAAAGTTTTGAAACCCGATTTTGGCCGATTTTCTACTTTTATTAAATTTCTCGTTCAAACAGCCCTGCCCGTCGACTCAAACGAGTTATGCCCTTTGTTTTTGTTTCGTTACCTTACGTTATCGTCTGGCTTTCTGGTAGTTTGAAAATTTTTGATTTTGTCCCGGAACTTTAGTCACACAAATCGTGTACATTTTGTAGTGTTTGCCGAAAAAAAGTGACGGGGCCAGTTTTTTTCCACAGTTTTGGGTTTCGAACTTTTTCGACTTTTAAGTCGTAAAGATGTTTGTTATACGCGATGAAAATACGGAGGACATTTTCAAATTTCATCCCCATTCCTTAGTTATGGGCACTTACATTTTCGTTTTACACGGGTTTAGATTTTATTTTTTTTCGTCAGGTTAAAATTTTTTAATATTTTTTCTTTTTATATTTATGGATGCTGAGCACTTGCCCGTACCGGTACATGAAAGAATATTTCCAAAAAGTCACCCACACACCGGATGACAGACGTTACCGCAACGTTTTTCGACGGTGGCGAAAACACATTCAAAAAAAATCTTTAAGTTTTGGCGTATTAAAAGTGTTGTTGAAATGACACTCAAAACTTTTTTGTACCCTATGTTAATAAGTGAACATATTTCTATTGGATGACACCATTTTTAAAACTTTACCTTCACGGGCGTCCCCGATAATGTGTTTTGAACGATCGAATGCGCCCGTTTTTTTTCCGGTACATTTCATTAAACGTCGAAACAAACACTTACGAAATTTTTTTTCATTTTTTTTAACAAAAATGGCATATGTCCGTAGGTATTGACGACGTATTAGCAGTACCCGCAAGTACCGGGCACGTACCGTTTACGAGATTTTTCATGTGAAATGGCTACGTGCGCAAAGCTATTTTCAAGTTTTCAGTTTTTTAGGTTCTTTGGGTTTGAACTCTTTTCACACCCACCCTAATAGGGGTAGGTACGTTTTGTCGCTACAGTATTCTTTTCAATTTATCTGACTTAATTTGGATATTTTTTTTTTTTTTTCTACCCGGAACTGTACCCCCAACGAGTTTTTTAATTGTTCATTGTGTAAAAAAACGACGAAAATAATCGACCACTTTCTGCGACTTTTGGCCCGGCACACTCAAATATTTTTTTAAAGAAATGATTTTTACATTTAAATAAATTTAACTAAATTTAGAAACTTTGAGGACAGGCATTTTTATTTAGAAATGTCCCTGGACTTAGTTACGGGCCCCCAAAGTTGGGACTTTTTTAATTAAATTTAATTCTTTGTCGTGTTTTTCCAGGGGAATGTCGGAAAAAGTGTTTTAAATGTGTTAAAAAAGCATGTTTAAATTTTTTGTAATTTTTTAAACCCAAATTATCTAGTACCTGGAACTATTGGCTATTGTTTCAACGTACCCAGACGTACCCGGCACGTACCGTCTCTGACATATTAATTCTTCATTGGGTACATGTATGAATCGATTTCTCGATCGTCACTTTCTGGACGTTCCCCCATTAATTCACTTTTGAAATCGGACAGCCCATTTTGGTATCTTCTGAAAGCTCGTTTCAATATGTTTTTTATGATATGCTTTTGGTTGACGACAACTGTACCGGAACGTACCGACAAGCATTTGAAAGATCCAAAATGTGCCGAAATTTCAACTATGTCTTTTCAAGTGACCAAAGTACGAACTTATTATCAACTTTTTCAAAAATTTATGATGGAATAAGTTTGGGCAACTCTTTATTTAATATTTTTAGTTCTTACTTGATGGAAAAAAATTTAAACCTGAAGACACGAGGGTGTCGTGTACATGGATGAAATCGGAATAAACACCCATTTTCGTCCTTTTCAAAACACACCTTTGTGTTGTAAAGCGTCCTGTGACCGAACGGTATAACTTACGGACACAATGACCACATATTTGAAAATTTTAATTCAATATCAAATATACGAGCTCTTTAAATCACTAGAAAAGCTCAATCTGCAGCTTTAATACACGCCCGTGTAAAATGATGCGAAATATATAAATTTACTGTTTTTGTACAACAATACTGTTGTCCAACTCCTTGATCGACTACAAGCTATTCGAAAGAAGTAGGTGACGCCATCTAACGGCGTCCTAAGAAACTAATCTGTTGATTATGGAACGATTATTTTTCAAGTCGATTTTATTGACTTCGATTCGCGATCGAAGACATGAAGCCAGGCGAGGCCCATATACTCCGCCGTTGCCCAATGCCCAATGCCCAATGTTGTAGCATAGCATAAAGAGTTCAAGTGTCCAGTGCCTTATGGGTCCTCGATTCGAATCCCACATTTTCTAACACTTAGAAATTTTTCGACATGAAATTTTTTTTTTTCTTTTTTCAGAATCACACAATTTTCAAGTTTCTTTCTTAAAATAAGTATCTACGACCAATTAACATGACACGTACATAGAAAAACTCGAACATTTTTACATCACTTAAAAATTTTTCAACATGAATTTTTTTTTTTCAAATTTTTTTTTCTTTTTTCCAACCGAAAATTTTTTAAAAAGTGACACAAAAAAAAAAAAAAAAAAAGTGACAATTACCCAAAAAAGTCGAATTTTCCAACAAGTGACCTTTCCCAACAGTGACGGCAGCGGCTCAAGGCCGCGACACGTACATAGAAAAACTCGAAAATTTTTACATCACTTAAAAATTTTTCAACATGAATTTTTTTTTTCAAATTTTTTTTTCTTTTTTCCAACCGAAAATTTTTTAAAAAGTGAGACAAAAAAAAAAAAGAAAAGTGACAATTACAAAAAAAAGTCGAATTTTCCAACAAGTGACCTTTCCCAACAGTGACGGCAGCGGCTCAAGGCCGCGTCAGCGGTCTTGTAAATATGAATATTCTGTTAATTCATCAGTCGATAAATTGTATTGGCGGTCATTTCTGGTGTGTTGTGATGTCAGCCGTCGACCTACGAGTGTGATAAGATATGTTCTGAAATATGATCCGACGCAGGTGCAGAACGAAAGATAACAGCGGACTCGAGCAACCTTCAATCGAGTTGTGGAGAGGGTAACACATACACAAGCCTGATAAGACCAAGCCCATCTATTTTGTTCCCATAAATCACAATAAAAATTAGTATTTGATACAAATATAAGTGGATATACATTCGATAGATAGCCTACGAAGATTTCAGTCAGGATATTTTTTATAGTGGTAACATATATTTACTGCCATACATTATTACGTGTATTTGTTGAATCTACGCACTGCTGTTGCGTCAAACTTGGATTATGCAAAATATATTACAGGTGCATAGGAGTGAATTACCAATTATAAAAGGTTTTTATATTATTATTATTTTTATATACAATATCTTTTATGCTATATGTAACGTTGTACTTGTGAATGTCATTTGGCGTTGTAATAAATAAATAAATAAATAAATAAACAAATAAAATCAATAAACATACCAATAACAAGTGATCACGAAACCATCTTACCACATATTGCTAATTAACCCATATTTAATATTAGTATGTGATATACAAACAACGAATTTTCGTCCTTGCATAAATTATTAGGTCAGGTTGCTTATGCAGCTCCCCAAAACCCATTCATGGATTCTCATCTCAGTAGGCCTACTGGTGATACGCGGTTGAGAGTCTGTCTCAAATGGTGTAAATTGATAATCTTTACAAACTACAAAGTGTATCGTAGATATCTTGTAGATTAGGCCGATATTAACACAAGTGAAATTTCGAAATAATTGTAAGCGTAGGTGCAGGCGAGCATCGTTGAGCTGCATTTCAGTATCGAACTATCCATGCGGTACGACCACATAATTATAGTGTAATTAGGTATGTGACAGGTGACAAGCTTCAATCTGTTCCAAAGTTGCATTTTGTCCTTCCCGCGAATGAATGGTCAACTTACTACCGAGTTCCAAACACTGCCACTCTAAGCGCTCCTTGTCGAACAAAATAATTCTTAAAATTTTAAAAACTAATTTAATTGATAGTTTGAGAACGGTGAAAGATATCTTAAAAATTTAAAAAGCATTCAAGTTCTAGAACCAAATGCAAGGTCTGACCGTCGGTCTTTTGTTAATATCATATCATATTCACAAACAATAGATAATTTAATTAAGTTTCATTAATTATTTTTTTCATTGAAGTCGAGTTTGAAAATTGAAAATATACCTGCGGTTAGACCTTACAATTTATGCGTTTTATGCAAAAACGTTTGAATTTTGTTGCTGGATTAATATTTGGTCTAAATATCGATCTAGAACTCAATTTTACAGATGTTAATTAAAAGAGCATTTACATTATGTAATTAAAGACATTAGTAATCAATTTATAGATACAATTGAAGCTGATGATTTAAGCTTTCTAAAAAGTCCACGATCACCTTCATAGCTTTATTAGTTCCTAAGATATAGGTACTTTACTCCAATGTACGGCAAACTATGTTGCATTCCCCCTTACCCCTCTAGCGGGCCCTAGTGCTAGCGATATCCTAACCTTAAAACTATAAATGTTAAGATAAGATAAGATAAGATAAGATAATTTATTAACCTGTTGATTGGTACATTGTAGAAATATAGGTATTGTCATGGTCTTATTACTAAAGGTATGATAAGAGTATGTACTAGATTTAAATTGAAATAAACATGATAGATGGCACGCTGGCCAGTACACAGACACAATGCATAAAATATAATACAATACAATACAGATACAAATACAAATATCAGATATGTGACAGTAAAGGGAGATTAGCCTAACATGTATGTGATGTTATAAATATAAAGGGAGATTAGCCTAACATGTATGTGATGTTATAAATGTAAAGGGAGATTAGCCTAACATGTATGTGATGTTATAAATGCAAGGCAAAAGAGTTTACAGTTTATATGTCGAATTTTTAAAGAATCGAGTGTGTATCTGATAATTAGAGGTCAAGGGAGATAGTTTTATAAAAATACAAAATTAGTGTTAACCTATATAGTGGTAAGTCTATTTTTGCTTTTCCAGCACAAATTATATAGGCCTTGGCCTATATGTTTTTTTCGGGCGAAAACATGGTGTCAAATTTGCCATAAGAACGATGGGTACGTTAAATCGCGATAATATCGGAAAATCGCGCCGAATAGAGACGTTTCCAAAGATGGCCTAGTAATATCTTTGATAGCTGATTTATAGTTTATTGATTAGGCTAGGCCTACACTTCTTAAGTTATTGATACAATGCCATTGTCATCATTTGAAATTATTGAAAGCTTTGCAAAGGGCAAAGGGATGGTCGACTAACATCAATAGAAATAATCAAATGAGTAATAACCGCCGTGCAAAGTTGTGAACTAAACGATAACAAGACGTACTAACAATTTATCATGATACTGGGTGCAAAATAATATCGCAATGATAATAGCGATATAACGTCGCTTATCGTATCGTATCGTTATACGATTATCCTTTGCATTACTAATTATTACTCAATTATTACAAGAAAACTTATATACCAATTTTAAGACATCAGAATAACACTAAGAACTTTTACTTTGCAAAGTTTAATATTAGGACTATCTCTTTGCCTTAAGAGCGAAGGGTAACTCTACGTCAAAAACCCACAAAATTTTCATATCGATATACGATTATCATCCGCATCACTAATTATTACTCATTTTTTCCTTATTGTGTAAGCCTACCAATTCCAAGATAAGGTACTAGAAAACTTTTATACCAATTTCAAGAAATTAGGTACTAAAAACTTTTATTTTGCAAGGTTTTAATATTGGGACTATCTCTTTGCCTTAAGAGCGAAAAGTACCTCTACGTCAAAAATCCACAAAATTTTCATTTTTAAATTATAGGCCTATCAAAGAATGGACTTTGAAATCGAAACTTTGCATCAACAGCACTGTGGTTTGGTAAGCCCTACATACTGAATGCTCTAAAATGTGTCTTACATTTAATCAGTAGGGTCTATGATTTTATTTTTATTTTCTTCCTTAATTATGGATTTAATAATCAAAATAACTGTGCTAAGGGTTAAAATATTTCATTCAGTATGTAGGGCTTACCAAAACACAGTGCGCTGTTGACGCAGATTTTCGATTTCGAGTAGGTATATTCTCGAGATATAATTGAAAAATGAAAATTTTCTGCGGTTTTTGACTTAGAGGTACCCTTCGCTCTTAAACCAAATTTGTAATAAAACATGCCATACCTGGTTCAGTAAATGGGCTGGGTCCCAAGTACCAGGCTACACCTGCTAGGAAGGTCACAGTTGTTGCATGGATTGCAGTCACTGTGCGACAACTCCACTCCGGTTCGATGTCCCATCTCTTTTTCAGCGAAAGGTAGCTTATAGTCCACAAAATTCCAAATATAACGGCCGCTCCAAGTTCGAGATACATCTCGAGCAAGATTTTCTACCATATGTGTAGCCTGCAGAAATATTTAACAAGCTATTAGAGTTGAATTCTCAAAACCTTTTTTAGTACATTATTAATTTTATAAGATGGCCTACAGTAGCATTAATTCTATCCAAGACCCATATAAGGTGACTTGCTGCTCAAAGGAAAAGTTGAAAGAATGGTTAGGCCTATTAGAGCAAAAGATTAAAAGTACATAGGTAGGCCTACTGTAGGCTACCTACTAAAGCAGTTCAAACAATAGAAAATAAGAGATAGGCCTAGTTAGATTGTTACTTATATTAGGGTAGCTATAACTTTCATTTTTAAACATGCAGCCAAACTTTTTGTTCCTAATTCTTGTACCAGGAAGGACACCTGGTACAAGAGTAATTTTTCGTTGGATGAACGACTATTGCTTAGTTAAAAACCTGTTTGGAATACCTAAATACAATAGACCTACACAATACCTATGGAGATGAAAATAGGCTGTAGTTGTACCTCACTGAGATTATAGCTGACATGGGTCGAGCCCTACAGAAAATAGAAATGGTTTTGTTTTTCCCCAATTTCCCGCTTTGGTGGTATTACTTTTATAAGGCGCATAACAAGCAAAAAAAAAACGTTCACGATCAATTAAGGAATATCACATAAACAAATAAAAACGAGTCATTCGTGAGTATAAACAGTAGGCCCTACTTCCTATTTATTTCCTTTAGATTTTAAATTCTTCTGAGCATGTTCTTTTTTTACCCTTTGAACACTTATTTGTGCCCGAAATTTAACACTTTTTCGTCATTTCGGTCTTATTTCGCGAATACAGATATTTCGTGGATTTCGTGGTTAAAGCTCCAAAACGCGTTATTTCGCGATTCAAAATTTGCATAATTAGCACGTTGACACGACATCTCGTCCATAATAGGGAACACGCGTATGCATTTTTTAATCAACTTTTAAATACCTTGTTTCTCATGTAATAATTTTGTGTCTTTGAATTTTGAATAAAAGTTCAGTCGTTGCCTCAAAATAATTGGTTCGGTAATTTTAAATAAAAGGGCGTGAAAAACGAGCTGCTTGATGGGATTTGATGTCATGGTTTGTCTCTGTGTACGCTCACCGCCTTAGCGATTGGTCTCTGTTACGCCTCGCCTACTGAGTCATGACGTCACAGCACCTCAACGCATTTCAGATCCCCGAGTTGAAACTTGAATAAATGCGACAGCCGACAACAAAACCAATATTAAACCTATTTAAAAATATATTTTTTTCTTAGGACTTGCACCAATATAGTTTTTATATCTAATACTATTAAAGTAAGTGCTTCGTTTAACAAAAAAAATCGTACGCGTGTTGCATATTATCATTTTTAGGGATATAGGCCCAACAGTTTTGTTTTATTTCGTAACACGAGTTTTACTTGGCTCTATTAGGTATGTTATTCGTGAAGAACCGTGGGTAGGGCCTACAGATTAGACTAGTTAAAAAAATATGATCAAGTCAAAATCAAAGCAGTAGGGTACTCACAAACAATAAGTAGGCCTAGGCCTACATACCAAGATTTCCTCCCCCAGCTTATAAGGTCTTCAGAAATTCATCACATGCTGAAATCAAATAAAACAAGAACACATTAGTTAGCACATTCTCGATCCCCATGAAAATGGGTCATTTTAATTAAGATATCATTTCAAAAATACACGATATCAGTGCAAACTGGTGTTAATATTTTTTTCTGTGTAGGCCTGCGCCTGCCTACATGTAGGAGATTAATGTATGTAGGAGATTAATTCATGGTTTTAAACAAGATTATTTATTTTAAACAACACGATTTTTGTGCAAATTTGGCAGAAAGGCATGCTAGTTTAGCGACATTTCGTGGTTATTTCACAGAAAAGTAAAACAGAGGATTTCACATTATTTTCAGTTTTTCAATATATCACATTTTATTTTTATGTATAGGAGCAGTATAGGCCTGTACCTACCTATGTACAATGCTTGAACCCATCTCGTAATGAAATGCCAACAGTTAGGTGTCACATAAAGCAATCTGCATAGGCCTACAAAGATCACATGATTTCGCGATCACAAATTTCACGGGGTTCGTTTGATAGGTTATATAATAAATAATTAATAATAATGTTTCGTAGAAATACTCGTTATAGGCCCTAGAGTGCACACCAGCCATATCTGATGTGCCCCTCTTCAGATGACTAACTAGGTTATTTGGTGTTTGGATAGCTGGGAAGGAATGTCCAAGGCAGTGGCGTGCCGTCCATGGAAGCAATGGAAGCATTGCTTCCATTTTATTTTTAACTAAATTACCTATGTATACCCTCAATGCTGGCTAACAATATCGCTTACCAGTAACACTAAAATAGAATTAATCAACCAAACTTAACTACCCGAATTATGCGAAATAACTGACAGCGCAATGAAAAATCCTTGTACCATATTCTACGAGTTTGAATTCGAGCGCCAGGCCTTCGCTGTGGGCCAAGCGACGAGGGTGGCCGAGGGTTGACGAAGAAAAGCCGAGTGGAAGCAATGCCTCGGATTGCATCCACCCAGCACCCATAAGCCAGACTGTTCCGAGAGACACGTGGGTTTGAAAGTTGTTCGTGTTTTTACCTCTTTATAACCGTAAAACTGTTTCGTTTATTTTCTAAATTCATTCAGTGTGAGAAAGAATGCGATTCTACATTGATTAGTTGATTATTTGAGTATAATTGTAGTGTGTGACACATGTTTGGTGTGTTGTTCATCTACGCGCGAATAAGCAATATGAAGGATTGCTTCCGAGTCTGCGGGCTCGATCGGATCGCTTGCTGTGGGCCAAGGATCTAGGTCTAGCGCGGATGTGGAGGATCTAGGTCTAGCGCGAATGTGCACTCCTTTCTGAATTTGTACTATCAACTTTCAATAACCATGAATATGATTGAATGTTATGTAATCGATGAATTATTTGCGCGCCCATTTAGCACTCGATCTTTTCAAGAAAAATGTGCAATTATTGAGAGTGGCCGACCAACATCAGCTCTGCCAAATCTCAATTCAAAAACCAAAAAATGCACTCGGCATTTTAGCACTGATATTTTATAATGGATCAGATTTTTGTTCGTAAATTTCTAATGGTAAATTGCCTAAAACTCGTTAAAAGGCTCGTACGGCAATCACGATAATCCGAAAAAATCCGGGGCTATGCGCCCCGGACCCGCATTGACTGGGGGGCCTTCCCCCCAGACCCCCCATGCATGTATTAGGTGGGGGGGGGGTCTCACAAGTGCCATTGCCAAGGGATTACTTAAAAAAGTAGTTGCTTCCCCCATTAGAAAAGTCACGGCACGCCACTGGTCCAAGGGCTATCAGGAGGACTCAATCCCAGCATGCCTTTACGACTGAAGAAAACCTCAGAAAAAACCTTCAGTCAGGACTGCCGGTGGCCGGACGGAATCGAACCGGCGACCTTCCGAATTAGTCTTGCGTCTTACTGTCGAGCTACCTCTATCGATGTTATAATATATACCGTAGGTAGCAGGAGCGGATTAAAGAAAAAGGGCCCGGTCAGCTTTTACCAAAGGGGCCCGTCCGTTTAGCATATTGTTTTTAATAAACTAACTAATATATGTATATAGCATAATATTTATTAATTACTCACTAAAGTTCTAAACATGAAAACCCCTTCTCCAGTTTTTCCTGGCAAAAGCTCCAACAATTGAGATAAGTCTGAACTCTCGACAGTTTTTTCCGATTCATAACCGCAAGATTAATTAGCCGTGTTTGTTTCATAGTGTATATAGGATTCATAGTTCGTTGATAGAATTTATTTGGAAATAATAAACGAATGAAAAACTACGGTTGCCGTCGTCTTTGGGATATATTAAATTTGGCATGTCTCTTCCAATGGGTTGAGAAGGCTTTTTAACAATAAGAATGTCAAGTTGATCATTTGAAATAACTGATCCACTGAACAGAGCTATATCAGTCAAGAAAAGTTTTCTCAAACATGTTAGATTGGTCTGCAATTTTTTTACTTTGGTGCAGGACACGTGGTTTTGAGACAACGCAAAATCTACACTTTCACTTACATACACTAGATCTTTGTGATTCCACTTGAACTTATATATTCACAGTATCGTAATTATTAGGGGAAATGGGTTTTGCGCTGTTTTGAGAATCACTGTTTAACACGGTAGGACCGTAGAAGTGTTGGTTACTACAAGGCTCGAGGTTTTCTGTTACAGCTGTATAATAAGAAGCACCTGTTTTATTTTCTACTTCCAAAGCGTGTTGAATTCCGCTCGAATTTTCAACGTTTTTAAATTTTATGTTCAGCACAATTTGACACACGCAAAGGCCGCGGCCACACAGGATCCGTGCAGTCCGGCAATCCGTGCAGTCCGTCATATCCGTCTTATACGTCTCGAACAAAACCATGAAACCAAATGGCCGTGTTCACACAGAATGCGTACGCGTCTAATCCGTCCTTTCCGGCTTGTCCGTCCTGCGTCTCGTTTCAAACCAGTTTGTTTTTAGTCGCAGGACGGACAAGACGCACGTAGAAAATGAGCACTGAACCCTCCAAAGAAGATATTATTTCTGCTGTCTTTAAACATCCACCTTTATGGGATACCAGCCATAAGGATCGTAAGGATCGGAATAAAGTTCAACGTATTTGGTATTCGAAAATATTAAAAAAAAAAAATTCCTGGTGCATTAAAAGTTTCGGAAATAAAGTGTGATATTCACCAACATCTTGATTATTAGCACAAATGTCGTGAACCCACAATCTCTCATCAAAAACATTAAATTTTAATTCAAAACTCTCTGAAAGAAGTAATTTGCAAACAATCCTTGTTGGAGACTGAACGCACGCAAACCGGATCTTGTGTGGCCACCCCCAAAAAGCCGGACAAGACGCAAGACGGAAAAGCCGTGTGAAGACGTGCTGCACGCGCCGGAACGGATCCTGTGTGGCCGAAGCCAAAATATTGCCAACAAGAACTTAACTTTCTTTGTTTAGGGTCATGTCCGGCAGTTATGAGAATTTTATGCTATAATGATAATATAACTCGAGTCTTATGCTTGTATTTTGTCTGTTCACTAATTTTTAAAACGTATACCACGCTCACATTTTACTTTTGTTTAAATAAATTAAAATAACACAGTTGCCATACGAACTAAGTTGCAGTAGACTCACACGAGCCACGAGACACAGAAACCGACTGATGAGGATAAGTTGGGTCTTTCAAAGAAAGTAATGGTCATTTTACAGTCAGATTAACAGTTGTTTCATATTTGCAGAATATTTCCAGATTTCTGGAATGTAGGCCTACTCAAAGTAACGCCACAGGACTAAAGGTCGATTGTTAAACCCTGGGGTTGTTTCCGTCTCTGTATACTGTCATACATGTGGCGACCATGACGAAGACTTTATTGAGCGCTATAAACGGAATCATTCTTTTTGAAGCTCTTAAGTTGGATATAATTTTATTGGTAGTAGTTGCTACAACGGGTTTCGAAAACACCAATGGTGAATGGATCTCGGCTTATGTACACGAAAAACAAACGGAGTTGATTCCCAAGGGGCGGGGGGCCCGAATCAGCCGGGGCCCGGTCAGTATTCGCTGACCGGGCAGACCGTTAAATCAGCTACTGGTAGGTAGGTATAGGATATGCCTAGGCCTAGTATTTTTGTTAGGCATATAAGTTTCTGATCTTTATTTCAGACATAAATAAGTGTCTAGGTAGGCCTACCTCTACCAATGAGCAATCGGTATCTGAAATTAGGGCTCACTAGTTGGCCATGAACTAGGGTACTCGTTTATGATGAAAGCGTCTGTAAGGTTTTTCCAGGGTGACTTTAGGACTAAGGGATGGTTGACGGCTAAGTCTATTTAGGGCTAGGCCTATACTTAAGCCCACTAACTTAGGTCCTGGATTGAATTTAAGAAACCCAAATGAATGTAAATGGATAGAGCTACTACTAGCCTACTACTACTAGGCCTAGGCCTACTTCTTCTGACCTACTACTGAAC
Organism: Isoperla grammatica; assembly: GCA_945910005.1. Lineage (NCBI taxonomy): Eukaryota > Metazoa > Arthropoda > Insecta > Plecoptera > Perlodidae > Isoperla > Isoperla grammatica. The sequence continues at coordinate 36,774,671 of OX246746.1, read as the reverse complement.
TCCCATTCACAATCGCTCTGCTGGTCCTAGGGCTAGGCCTACCTACACTGACTGTAGGGCCTACACTACAACTGGCCTAGGTTAGGAGATGAGCCTAGGCCACAACAGTGAATCGCATGGCACAACCTAACCTAGATTTTATTTTGTGCTAAGTCCATAGCTTAGGCCTGCGACTAGGCCTAGGCCTAGGGGCAGGAACCAAGTCTAAACTTGAAACCGAATTTCATATAGGTCTAGGCCTAGGCCTAGGAAACAGGAAATGAACCATGACCAAGATCTGTGCAAAGCTAGTGTCTAGGCCTGTTATTTTGGCAATAGAAAAACAAGTTTAAAAGCTAGGCCTAGGCAAGAATTAGTCCTAGGCCTAGGCCTAGCCTAGGCTAGGCCTAGGGCCTGAGACTTCGGTCTAGGCCTAGGCCTAGGCGCCTAGTCTTACGTCTAGGGCCTATAGGTGAGTTACTAGGCTTAGGCCCTAGCCTAGGCCTAGGCTAGGCCAGTAAATACTATCCAGCCTTAAAGGCTGGATATTCACTGGCTAGGCACAGGCCTAGGCCTAGGCCTACCACAAGAATGGGTTTGGCCACTACCCAAGAACAAAGTAGTAGGCCTAGGCCTACCCTATCCTAGACTTACCTACCTTAATATTTGGATTCTGATCCTGGTCCATTCCTGTAAATAGATCTTGGCATTTACCTAAGCTTATTTTATTCCCATACTAATCACTATAAAATTACCGTTAACTCGACGAACAATACGTATACGCTAGACTTGAATGACAGTACTTGCTTCAGTTAAGATACACTATAAATTCATGTATTTTACAAATTATTGTGTAACCTGAACTCTCTCTATTCCATATAAGCAAAGATAACCTGCATTGTACAATGAAATCAGCGCGCGCACACTAACGTAATGTTACTGCAATTGTATACATGCTCACTGCCTTCCACAGTTGCGTCATCAAAATACTTTCTGCAAGCACAATTTCTTATTGGTCGGCAATACCGAAGTCAGAACGGTGATTGGCTAACGATCAGCTGCAGACTTTAACGTTGTTGGCGGTACTAATACAATTGGCAAAGCAGCTATGATAATATGTAGATTCTAAATAGAAACGACTGATTTGGAGAGAAAGTTACTAATTTATATTCAGGTAAAAATTAGCGTATTTGATTTGAAAAACAGGTTAATAGTTTTGCGATATACATGAATTTGTTTGTCTGTTTGTCATATCGTGATGATAATACCACTTGGACCCTTTTTCGAAAACTGGTTACTGGAGCAGAAGGCCAGTCCTTTTGTAATTTGTTTTTATTCTCAGCCAGTGGCGTAGCCAGGAATATAATATTCCGGGTATATAGCTAGCTAGATAATTATAGTTTAAACCAGATTACCACATACCTTTTTTGTGCGCGGCACTGAGTTGGGGGATCCCCTCCACCCCCGGCTTTGATAAAATTAATGAGCTCGAAGTGGATCTAAGGTATATATATATATATATATACTATATTTTCAATTTCAAAATTCGTTAGAGTTGAAAGTAAGATTATCAAACAGTTTTAAAAACCCCTTATAGTTTACCACGGATGTGACATATAAATGTATTAGTCCCATTTCACTCGAGAATCAGCTCCATGTTTCCGACTTACTTTCCTGGTAACTTCTTACTTAGAAATATAAACTGGGTCCTGATTGGCTAGGATATAGGTTCATTGCAATTATGCGTTTTAGTCTGTTTGATTTCGTGTACGTGTGTTCTTAGTTGTTTACATCGTTATTGCATGATTTATTATTAGTTATTGTATCGCAATTATTGTCGAGCAATGCTTTTTTATTGATAACTATTTTCGATTTGAATTGAATTGATCTGGAACGGATTGTGCTCTAGTTGTTGTAGTGTTGTGATGACGTCTGAAAGTTGAAGCTATAGTTGACTTCACAATCTGATGTGTAACTAGTAGGATTGATAAGACTGAGCTGAGACTGACCCGTTATACACATGCATTATGATATGATAGTGGGGACATGCAATTGCATGCGGTTCACTGCAATTTCTTTCATTGCATGCACAACTTCATGCTGTAAAATATATTAGTCCACATTACTAAATCTCTGACCTCGTTTCCCATTAAAGCTAATTTTAATTGAAACCGCGGTTGAAACATTAACTCGATTACTATGAGCGTATTATGATGCTTGCATCCACCACCGACGTATGAAGAGAACAGCTATAAAACAGGTACTTACGGTAATGCACTAAAATACTTCATTATTAAGCCCAAAGCATTCATTTTAGCCACAATACAAATTTGTTATCAGCCAAAAATGTATTTCTTGCGAGAAGTTACATGTCGTGGAGAGGATTGCGGCTGTGACCACAAACCCAAGGTCAGTCACGGTTTATAACGCCTAAGACGATGCCCATGAACGGAGGAGTAAACCAATAGACCTCAAACAATGTTCAAAAATTAAAAATACAATTTGTATGGACAGGCATACCGTTAATAACACGTTATATCAAATACGTTATGTTCTTGAATCTGGAAGAAAATGGAAAGCGTATGTGGAATTGGTAGAGGAAAATATCACGTTTGCGTATGCCCACCTTTTTCCGTGCAAACTAACCACTACTTGCAACGCATGAGCGCAAGTCTTTCAGCCATGCATTTCCTCCTATACGGAAATGTCGTAACAAGATTGTTACAGAAGACACTATTGTGATTGTATTCTGACAGTTTTATACCGTGTTCTGTGCGTGCTGTTAGTTTTTTACCTGTACATTCCAAAACGAAATTCTTTACATTTTTAAGTGCTTGCCTGTAAATAGCCTGCGTACAGGGGCGGACTGGTAGGTACGGAACTACGGAAACCCGTACGGGGCCCCCCCGGGTGGGGGCCCCCTTGGGGCCCACCACCCAACCCCCTGAAAATAAATATCTTATGCGATATAGATTATGCAACTAAATAGTAAGAAGAGCATAATATTTCATCTCATGTCAGTGTAGAAAGGGACATAACGTATCAAATAGACCATCTACAAGTGCTACAAAGATTTCCGCTTTCCTCGTCTAGTTTGTTTTAAAATATGTAACATGTCAAATTGTTGGGAAAGTTATTTCTTTAATTTAATTTCCAAAGTGGTTCACAGTCCACATGTTCCACATATTTATCATCGTGTATCGATTTTTAAACATGTTTATATGCATTCTACAAACAAATTTATAGGAAACAATATAGTTTGAAATATCCAACTGCCAGTGTTGGGAAAGACGGAAAGTTCTTTCTTTAATTTACTCTTGAACAGTGATGTTCACAGTTCAACATGTTGTTCCACATACCTAACATCATTTATCGATTTTTACACATGTTCATATGCGTTCTAAAAACATTAATAGGAAACAATGATCCTCCAAATTACTGCTCGCTATAGCTCGCAACTTGAGAGTGACTTTTGATAGTTTGCGAGTAAACTTGTTATATCAGAAAAATAACACATCGGGCTGATCGAGTGTTTATAAGTGTTCAAAATTTTCAAAAGCGAACATTTAGGCAAAAATATATCTATCGCAGCCTACTGAAATCCGATCCCGCGCAGCACTAGCCATATAGGCTACCTTTCTCAAATGACAGGATCGAACTTCTATCCTAAGTAAGGAGTTATAAATGCAATATTGACTTTTGTACATTGTTTTTCATGATAGGATATCGCCTCAAAACGAGTTTTAGGCCAGTAAGCATCATGCAGGACCGAAAATTGTTTCGCCTTCGGCAAAGTTGTCTCCGGCGGCAGGGGCTTCGCCCCAGATCCCACCTACGTCCATCGCTCCCTCGTTGCGAGTAAAAATTACGAGATGCGAGTGAACAATTATAATCGATATTTGCAGAAGGTTGAGAAACAATATAGTTTGAAATATACAATATAAAACTGCCAGAGTTGGGAAGTTTTTTCTTCAATTTCGTTTTTTTAAGTGGTGTTCACAGTTCAACACGTTGTCGTTGTTCCACATAACTATCATTATTCATCGATTTTCAAACGTGTTTATATGCGTTCTACACAAAATAATAGACTGAAAAAATTTTCGCCTCCGGCGGCTGGGGCTTCGCCCCGAGACCCCTTTCAACTTCGCCAAGTTCCGGGGCCCCTAAAATGCTTTTCCGTACGGGGCCCTTACCCCCCCAGTCCGCCTCTGCCTGCGTATATCCTGCACTAACACTTGGAAAAAACTGTGACTTGTCACAACGTACTTATAATCGGGTGTTTCCTACTAAGGCAGTAAATATGACTTTACTCTTCTTCTCTTGTGGCTTTAGGGGCCTTTACACGTGCACTCTTGCGCGCGGGATTCGTTGTCGCGCGTTCTTTCCTGCAGGTAAAACTGTCCGTGTAAAAGCAAGCTTGCAAGGGAAAGAACGTCGTGAATCATCTGAACACTCCGAACACTCCACGCACCACGCAAATGTGTAGTAAAGACGAAGGGATTAGCATTTACACGAACACTCTTAAACGCGCGCTTTCGTTTCCCTGCGGAGCGTGCGCGCAAGAGTGTAATACTGTTTTGTACACCACATCCCTCTTGCGCGGCTCTCCAACCCACGGTTTTGCGCGCTGTCTTTCCTCTGCACAAGAACGCGACACGCAAGCGTGCGCGCAAGAGTGTACGTGTAAAGGCCGCTTTTGAGGGTAGACAATAAATACGCGTTTTCATAATATTGCAGTAAATCTTATCTGGAAACATCTTGCACTAGCAATATAGCCGTCAACCTGTCGTTAAGCCATGACTTGAAGTAATCCATTTTATGATTATTTTATTGCTATTCGACCTTCGATAGTAATTTGTGAATTATATTTATCACATGTAGCTATGAATAATCACTAATCTTCCTGAGTTTATATGAGGGTTTACTGTTTAGCAGCGGTTGTCCTTGCTGCAGCCTGACAAACTGGGGGAGGGGGAGGGGTAGGGGGAGACACAGAAATATCGGCGTTGTATTATTACTTTTTTGTATGATACTGTATTTTGGGTGTAATGTAATCAAGGTCAAGTCTTGTTTATATTTGAGTTCTTTCGTACCGGTTACAGAGCGCGCGCATTTGCGTCAGAATTATATTTTTGTTTTATATTATGTACTTGATATTTTTACTGATATGTATACTAGGCCCTAGTATTGCTTTCATGTCTGTCGTAGAACAGAAGACAAATCATTCTTTGTGTATTAAAATCATATTATTCATAACCCAAATCAACACAGTGTATCGTATTCTGCAGTATCACACTCGCCTTCATAATGTCTTTGACAATCACCTAAAATGAGTGTACAAGGCAGATAAAAGGCACAATATTATTTCATATGGATACGTTTTGTGTAGAACACATAGATAGTTGTGACGAAATAATAATTAATTCATAATTTTTCTTAGGAATACCTGTTATAGGGGGCATACCAGCTTTGCCTGATGTGCCGCTCTTCAGGTGACTAACTAGGTTATTACGGTGTTTTGTTAGCTGGTAAGGGATGCCCGAGGGCTGTTAGTAGGAATCAATTCCAGCACTAGCCTTTAAGACTGAGGAAAACCTCGGAAAAAATTTCAGTCAGGACTGCCGGTGGCTGGAATCGAACCGGCTACCTCCCGAATTAGAGTGTCGCGTCTTACCACTGAGCCACGTCTCTATCGGTGACTGTTTATAGGACCAATTTCCACGCTTTGAGTTATGGCTGAGGAAAACCCACAAACGACTTCAGTCAGTATTGCCCGTGGTGGTAATCAAGCCCACGAGCTCCTCAATTACAATATACCGACTATCCTGTCTGAAAACTTTGCTTAGGCTTAAGGTTTACTCAGTCATAAATCGAATGCTGGGATCGAATCCTATAAGAAAGCCCTAGAAAATTCCTTCCCAAATATCCAAATAATGTGCCAGTTGTACCAGACCTTGTAGTTAGTCACTTGAATTATTTGACGAAAAAGATTAGGAGCTAAGAGATGGGTTCAAGAAATTGATTGAAGCAGTGAATTTTAGGAGATCGAGTTTGAATGAATTGACCAAAGCGAGCGATGCCTGTAGCAGCTGACTGATGGGAGGAGGTGGAGGTGCAAAGTAAAGAGTCGTGAAATTCCCATAACTCGTTCAAAAGGGGGGTGAGGGATGTGGGAGAATACATGTTTAAAAGCGCTACTTGTTATGTTGAAAGCGCTACAAATCTGCTTCGAAACTGCTTTTTCCGTACGTGAACCTACCACGAGTTGTTTTTTACAAGGGATGGGTTGGGGGAGAGGGCTTAAGCGCCCCCCCCCCCCCCCCCCCCCAGAAATCCTAGATTTAGTTATTGTCTCCAAAGAATGCACTCTGAATATTAATTTCATAACATTAATATACCTAATAATTTCGATAATGAAATTGGTGAATTCAGTAATTGTAGGATTCTCATTCAGCAGACAACTGCACTCCTTTAAAAACATTTAAAATCACTAACAAAATATGTTAAAGCAATCCCCCCCCCCCCCTCACCCCTCTCAGGAGTTCCAGACTGCATATTTTATCTCGTGATAATCCACCAGTTCCCCCCGAAATGTGCCCCAATAATACAACGTTGAACGACTGTCATTCACAACGACGCCACTTTGGAAGCGCTTCCGAGTTGCGAACCCTGCTACTTTCCCGCTTCTCTGTGGCGGTTTTATAATTAGTTTCCAATATGGAGTCAGAGGAGGAGGAGGAGGAGAAGAAGAAGAAGAAGAAGAAGAAGAAGAAGAAGAAGAAGAAGAAGAAGAAGAAGAAGAAGAAGAAGAAGAAGAAGAAGAAGAAGAAGAAGAAGAAGAAGAAGAAGAAGAAGAAGAAGAAGAAGAAGAAGAAGAAGAAGAAGAAGAAGAAGAAGAAGAAGAAGAAGAAGAAGAAGAAGAAGAAGAAGAAGAAGAAGAGAAGAAGAAGAAGAAGAAGAAGAAGAAGAAGAAGAAGAAGAAGAAGAAGAAGAAGAAGAAGAAGAAGAAGAAGAAGAAGAAGAAGAAGAAGAAGAAGAAGAAGAAGAAGAAGAAGAAGAAGAAGAAGAAGAAGAAGAAGAAGAAGAAGAAGAAGAAGAAGAAGAAGAAGAAGAAGAAGAAGAAGAAGAAGAAGAAGAAGAAGAAGAAGAAGAAGAAGAAGAAGAAGAAGAAGAAGAAGAAGAAGAAGAAGAAGAAGAAGAAGAAGAAGAAGAAGAAGAAGAAGAAGAAGAAGAAGAAGAAGAAGAAGAAGAAGAAGAAGAAGAAGAAGAAGAAGAAGAAGAAGAAGAAGAAGAAGAAGAAGAAGAAGAAGAAGAAGAAGAAGAAGAAGAAGAAGAAGAAGAAGAAGAAGAAGAAGAAGAAGAAGAAGAAGAAGAAGAAGAAGAAGAAGAAGAAGAAGAAGAAGAAGAAGAAGAAGAAGAAGAAGAAGAAGAAGAAGAAGAAGAAGAAGAAGAAGAAGAAGAAGAAGAAGAAGAAGAAGAAGAAGAAGAAGAAGAAGAAGAAGAAGAAGAAGGAAGAAGAAGAAGAAGAAGAAGAAGAAGAAGAAGAAGAAGAA
>OX246746.1:36483825-36766939 GCA_945910005.1 Isoperla grammatica | reverse complement strand
CCCAGCATTCGCTTTGACGACTGAGGAAAACCTCGGAAAAACCTGGTGGGCCACTGATGCGCGTCTGTGTGAACGCTCCCGTTTAAACAATGTAAATGCTCCACCATCAAAAGCGCTTCTGAGTGGCGTCTTGTGAAACAACAACGCACTTATTACCTGTTTACCATGTTGTTGTTTACCATTCTTGGATTCTTGGCCACAGTTCAAGTAGGCAAAATAACCATTACTTTCTCTAGAGTTCTGAATAAAAAGTAACTCTTTACTGAAGTATTTTACGGTACTAGAAAGTAATACCATGCTACTTTGGAGTCCAAATTGCTGGTGACACATTTTTGTTTCGAGGTTTCTAGTTATTGTCTATTAGCCTCATGCACAAAGATTTGCCGACGCAAGCTTGGCGCTCATTATAAATGGCACACTATTCAGTCGTATATTACAGGTGGTTGGAATCGAATCTGCAACTGGAGAACAAGGCGAAACAAGAGGCTAGCATTAAGTCAGACGTCGTTAATACGAGGGGGTTCCCAAAAATAACCGGAATCGCGTTGCGGGGTGCGGAGCTCCCGTAGTACGCGGTTATCCCGCTAGGTAAGCGTAGAGCGACTCTTTCAGAGTCAGTCTGCCAAGTGGCGTTGCTTGGGAAGGTTGTGTTTGGCCTTAATGAATTTTTTCATTAAAGCTGTTTCGCCTGTTCCTAGTTTTTTTGTCTAAAAAATAACCGATCTTGGAAAACAAATCTGGGCTGGTTTGGGACCATTCTTCCAAAGCACGGCATGCTTCCAAAGCGACCCCCTTTTTGCTGAGGAGTCGGGAGCCGAAGCACAAACTTTACAGCGACCCTTCTCATCCCCAAGTCTTCTGATAAATTCGCTGAACCGAGCTCCAAGTAACTCCAGATAACTTCTCGATCTCCTCAATGGTGCGTTGTCGATCTTCAAGCACAATAGCGCCAATGTTTTTAATAAAACAAGGAGCAGCTGAAACAGCTTTCACGAAAAAAAATCACAATGACGAAACACAACCTTTTCAAGCGACACCGCTTGTCGGACTGTCTCGGGATAAGTCGCTTTACGCTCTCCTAGCAGGAGGACTACGTACTACGGAAGCTCCGCCCACCACAACGCGTTTCCGGTTATTTTTGGGTACCCACTCGTACGCTAAAACTCGGTATTGGAACATGTAACATTTTGTGTCGTAAGCCAATTTGAGTCAGCTGGTCAGCTGGTTGGGTCAGTACGTCGTTAGACAATTCATATAATAATATATGTGCATACACTAATCTGAAAAATACGTTATGAATATTAGTTCTGGGAATATTCCACTAGAAACAATGCTTATACGTTATTGTATTTTTCGATGATACTGCAAAGAGTAAGATGAGGTTGTTGTTGTTGTTGTTGTTGTTGTTGTTTCTAGCGGTAGTGGAAACCCTTCCGCTGAACATGAGGTTACTTGCATTGCACCTTGTGCGACACATCCACGCGCTCTCTCGGTGTAATATTGAATTACCTTCTCTTCTCATTCCAACGGGTTTTACTTTACTTGCACTACATAACATCATAATTTGATTTCTACTTCGCTTATTAAATTTTGAACTGGAATTTAGAAAAAGTAGGGGTTTACAGCTCTCTGGGGTTTCTTTTATAACACAAAACACAATAGGCGTACTAGGAAAACGCATTTGGAAGATTTCTTCATATTTATTAAGTTTTTAAAATTCCAGAAGCATGTTTCATTTAGAATGTATTGTAATGTTTTATGAATTGTCTTATTTTTAAATATTGGATTTGTGTAAGATATATCAAAGAATTATAAGAATTGAAAGTCTATGTTGTGGCTGACAAAAGGTTGTTTTATTCGTAATATTCACAGACTTTACAATGTACATTTCTCTAAAGATGTCAATTATCAGCGTATGTTTGGGTTCTGAATTTAGGTGAACACAATCTCTCACAAGCAGTCTGTTTACACTTTACACATCTGGTAACCCTATTCATCGAAAATATACTCCATTTTTGTCTTAGATTAAAAATGAATAGCCTACCATTCTCATTTTGCAATAAACGTTTCTCTCCTTCGTATAATGAGCATCGAGATAAACGATAACAGTACCAGAATACAGAAGGGAATACATTTGAACTTTTTTCATAGTTGAATTTTCAATTTAATATCACTACCTACGTCAACACTTCGAAACAATCAGTTTAATCACTTGGTTAAGATCACTCGGTATCAGTTTAAGTACTCGGTGGACTTTAAAATATTTCAGGCTTGTTTATGATGATGATGGATATAGACAGACTATTATTTGTTTCAAAACTAAAAACGTTTTTCTATAATGACCTTCAATATATTATCTACATACAGTTTAATACACACGAACAGAGGAAATTATATTTCATTTAATTGATAACTTTCATTCGTACTTATAAGTTGCTCGTGGATATCACTCGTTTGTTGAGTGCACTCAAAACAAAGCATCACTAGTTTCTTGAGTGCACTCAAAGCAAAGCATCAGTCGTGTCTAGAGTGCACTCAAAACAAAGCATCACTTGTTTCTTGAGTGCACTCAAAACAAACCATCACTTGTTTCTTGAGTGCACTCAAAGCAAAGCATCACTCGTTTGTTGAGTGCACTCAAAGCAAAGCATCACTTGTGTCTTGAGTGCACTCAAAGCAAAGCATCACTTGTTTTTTGAGTGCACTCAAAGCAAAGCATCACTTGTTTGTTGAGTGCACTCGAAGCAATGATCGCTTGTTTCTTGAGTGCACTCATAGCAATGATCGCTTGTTTCTTGAGTGCACTCAAAACAAACCATCACTTGTTTGTTGAGTGTACTCAAAGCAAAGCATCACTTGTTTGTTGAGTGCACTCAAAGCAAGGATCGCTTGTTTCTTGAGTGCACTCGAAGCAATGATCGCTTGTTTCTTGAGTGCACTCGAAGCAATGATCGCTTGTTTCTTGAGTGCACTCGAAGCAATGATCGCTTGTTTCTTGAGTGCACTCAAAGCAATGATCGCTATTCGCTTGTTTCTTGAGTGCACTCAAAACAAACCATCACTTGTGTCTTGAGTGCACTCAAAGCAAAGCATCACTTGTTTGTTGAGTGCACTCAAAGCCATGATTGCTTGTTTGTTGAGTGCACTCAAAGCAATGATCGCTTGTTTCTTGAGTGCACTCAAAGCAAAGCATCACTTGTTTCTTGAGTGCACTCAAAGCAAAGCATCACTTGTTTCTTGAGTGCACTCAAAACAAACCATCACTTGTGTCTTGAGTGCACTCAAAGCAATGATCGCTTGTTTCTTGAGTGCACTCAAAGCAATGATCGCTTGTTTCTTGAGTGCACTCAAAGCAATGATCGCTTGTTTCTTGAGTGTACTCGAAGCAATGATCGATTGTTTCTTGAGTGCACTCGAAGCAATGATCGCTTGTTTCTTGAGTGCACTCAACGCTTGTTTCTTGAGTGCACTCAAAGCAATGATTGCTTGTTTCTTGAGTGCACTCAAAGCAATGATCGCTTGTTTCTTGAGTGCACTCAAAGTAATGATCGCTTGTTTCTTGAGTGCACTCAAAGCAATGATCGCTTGTTTCTTGAGTGCACTCAAAGCAAAGCATCACTTGTTTCTTGAGTGAACTCGAAGCAAAGCATCACTCGTAGATTCAATGAGCTTGACTCTTGGAAGTGCAGCAAACATTGTTTTGATGGAACAAATCTATTTCACTTGTGGTACAATGGACATTATATAGGGCGGGTAAACCTCGTTCACTGAACCTCACTCCATTGTTTTGTTTAAAAAACGATTGTATAATAATAATACAATAATGTTTCGTAGAAAGCTTGCCTAGGGACAACTCATACCCCTCTTCACGTGTATAACTATGCTTGTCGGAATTAAGAATAGTTGGGAATGATTGCTCGACGGTTGTTAGTAAGACAATTCCAGTATTCTGCTGTGTGACTGAACATTTGGAGGGAACATTCAGTCAGGTTTACCGTATAGTGGATATCGAACCAAAGCATCGTGTGCCAGCAATGTACCGGTTTTATCGGTACTGTCTGCAACTTGCTTTTCTCAACACGATTCCTAAGTTTAGGTTGTCAAACATCCACTTTTGATTTGTAATCATTTCTAATAGGTACAATTTTATGAAAACCCTTCTAGAAAACGCTTTATCTCAGAAAAAAGTTCGGAGTCAGTGGCATAGGATCTACCATTACTCCGTGAATAAAGTACACAGCTAAATTATCAGGTTTACGAATGTTATTTGAATATTCTGTATAGTCCCTCAAGTTCCCCCCTCTTTTCCGTCTGGGCCCGGGGAAGAATAGGCCCAGAGTGACTCTGCTAGTCGTAAGAGGCGACGAAAGGAGACCCTGTCCCTTTCCCTCCACTGTCCCATTGAATATTTCTCCTCCCACTTGGCCTTGCCCTCCCTTGCTCGACTCCCATATGACGACCCACGCGACGTACAATGGATCTGAATCGCATGTGGCTTTATTCTTCGTCATCTTTCTCATCTTCATTATCACCCGCTCATCGTCTCGATTAGCCATTGTTGCAAAAATATGAGACGTTAAGCCCCATTAATCAATCATCAATCTCCCCCCTCTTTACGCTTCTGGTTCAGGTATTGCTCTGTGCTCCATTGTCGACCTATTATTAAACTAACTCGTCTCAAAATGGATCAAACGACGCGATTGGGCTTTGTGTAGGCTGAACCACCTAAACGATTTCTTCCACATCAACTCCGTTTGAGTCTAAAATTATGTTCAACACAACGAAAGCAATTATTGCAACCCATGCGTTGAAGGAGAAGCTTGGAAAGTGTGTGAACTTGATGACTTTCTTTTATATTAATTTGGCAGTGCAATAAATCGCCAATGAAAACTTTGATCACATTGTTCACCGGTATCACACAAAAATACCCACAAAACATAAAAACTTGGTTTCTTTTAGTTGTTAAAAATGAAATTTTAGAATAATTACTTACCAAGCGTATTGTGATCATTATGTACATACATAATATGATCACAATACGCTTGAAATGCGTTCGAAATGCTATATGTCAGTGAAAACTCTTTCAATAGCGAGTAATAAATGGGTAAACGACAAAAGGGATAAATTAATGTACTAAGACGAATTAAAATAGTTTATCTTTGAACTTTGTGCTGGAACGCTCTCCCGAGCTGGGCACTTTAGAGGTGGTGAAGGAATACAGAAATAAAAACGCGTAAGCCCGAGGGCTGGGGTGATAATAATAAAACTGTGTAAGAATGAATGGGGGTAGAACCTGCTACAGTGGATCCGGTGGCAAGAGTGTGAACACTCGAGAATGTGTCTGAATGAGTGCTCAGTAGGAGCGAGGGGGGGGGGGGGGCGTCATAGTCTAGGGCTGAACCATACACAGCCCATGACCAGGGCCCCTGATATAGACTGGCCCCCCCCCCCCCCTCTTCTTCGCAGTCCGGGAAAGACGAATAGAGACACATTTGGGAGCCCTCAAGGGACGAGCAGATGGTCGCTTAGGTCGCTTAGGCACCCTTCTTGGATGGCTGAGGGCCGCTTGGGTATTCTCACGGGGCGAGCCCTCGGAGTACCCATGCTGGCGATTGGGCGTCGAAACATGTCAAGGGGTTTTGGCGTAGGAGTTGTTGGTGAACTGTGAGATGAAGGTGAGTCACCAGGGCACTGTAGAAGCGTCTGGCCTGAGATACGATGAGATCGGATGGGAGAGGCGTTCCTAGGGCTGTGTGGAGGGAGACCACTCTGGTGTACTTTGGAAGCCGGATGCACTGAAGCCGGAGTATAGTGTTTGGGCCGCACCCCCATCCCATCCCCCACTATTCTGTACACCGCTCCGATATGGTTATCGTCGTATAGATGCGCTGGCGATCTATGGATGAGATGGACTGTGATCGCAGTAGAGAGTGAAGGGCAAAGAGCTCTGTCCAGGACGTGGGAACACGAACTGATCAAAGTGGGTGGGGGAGCATCTATAACGAAGGCAGGTATAGCGAGTGTGCAAGGTTTATAAGGTAGTACATTATGCAATGTTGTTTAGGTCTACAGTCAGGAAATTACTGTATGGTGTAGGTATAGACTGAAGATGGAAGTAGATGGACACCTGTTTCAAACCAATCAACGGACGGACTGAAAGTAACCGCTTCTAAAGTCGAGAAGTGAACATTTGAGATGCGAGAATGTTATGTATAACATCCGATGGGGGTGTATCAGCAGTAAAACGCGAGGTTTAGGTGGTGCCTATTGACATTCCTCCCCAAATAGTATAACACATAAAAATAGAATATATAGTTGTTCACCTAAGAGGGGCCACCTGCTAAAGCCGGCGTGGACACTACAGCATAACACGGTAGAGGCAACAGTCGTTGAGACGTGGTCGCTTGAAATCGAGTAGGAAATTGAGACTGGAAATTAAAAGTTCTTGACAGAACAAATTGTGAAAGAAAGTTAATGAAAAGTGAAAAGAAAGGGTCGGTCCGTTGGACACATTTTGAGGCAAGCAGGAATCCTAAATAACATCGCCGAGATAAACAGCTCAGACATACCGTGGGCATACCAAGGATGATATGTCGCCGATTATTATTATGGTCGATTGTTTAGGTTGATTTTGTTTGTTTTTTCCAGATTCATCTACATAACTTGTTTGTGTCCGCTGTATGTTGTGTATTGTAATTTAGATATCCCGCGCACAAAAGGTATATCTTGTGCGGGCTTCTTATCTTATTTCCTTAAATCTATATGTACAATTTATCTATAATTTGTATTGTTGAGTGCTACATAATTATAACGCATACAAATAATATCCAGAACATCATGTTCAACTAATGAGAATAAGGATAAAATGGCAGAAAGGAGGAAGTAACGGAGAGCTTTTAAAGCAATCGATGGGTTGATATCAGGAAAACAGAAGTGGTCTGAAATTCAATTTGCTCGAAAATTACACAAACCCCAATACGTTCATCACAATCACCACAAACATTGCAATTATCACATGAATTAGTAAAATACATGCAGGTACATTCACGGAGATATAGGCACGCCGCACGTTATCTTATCGTGGTTTCAACCATGCGTTGATCTAGAGGAAAATGTTTTTGATTTAGGCGTACGTTGTATTTTGTTTCTACGACGATGTTAATTAGTAGTTAGAAATATTAATTGCGTAGAGGGAACGAAAGTCGAAGTGATTGCAGGAGCCAAGATAAGTATCGCAGCTATTGTTCACTATACAGTAAAAGCAATACTGTGGATTGTGGAAGTCTTTGTTATATAGGCAGAGATAAGTGATTTTTGTCTGGTTGCGCCAATTCCAACAGAAGATAAGATCCTGGCTGGTAATGGCTTTGAAGTCATTTTATTCGCAAACATAGAATATTTGTGCTCTAGTTTCGTCCCGGGTAAAGATGCTTTTGGAAACATTCTCTGTATAACCTAAAACGATAATGATGATGCTTGGATATATTCCTGCATTTAATGTAATTCCAGGGATAACCTGTGACTGACTAGTGGCAATAAAGGCCCAACCACAATTGTCGGCATCGTCAACGTAATCGTAATCCGGTAATCATGAAAGAATTAGGTACCTTGGTTCTTATGGCGCTGTTCACAACTAAATCATATGCGGCAATCCGGATAGTAATCAGGAAATGTGTTCATATTTCTACAATTGCGATGCCGTTGATCCCGTACCCCAACGCCTGAGAAATTGGCGTTAGCTTTTCAACTCTATAAAGCTTGATATTAGTGATATAACAGTAATAGTTTCTTCTTTATGGAATGCAGCATGGCTAAGCTGATTTTGTAAACGATTGACGAATCAAGAAACGACTGACGAGCAAAGGAACAAATTATATGTCAAACATTGGCGCCTATTTATTTCGCATTTTATTTCACGCGCAATGCATTACGGGACGTGGCTAGTCGCTCGGCCGGCGCAACCATAGAGTTATTAGTATAGTGGTATCTCTATGGGCGCAACCTTGGGCTGGCGAGCTGACAGCTGACTGCAATGACAGCACACTCGCCCGTCGCCAGCCTACAGTGTATTCTTACCAATTTTATTTTTTGTTTTTTGAATGATTGTGGCATAAAACTATGAAATTATGAGTGCGAAAATGATGTAGCAACGAATTAATTCTTCATATTTTGTAGCTTCAGATAGATTTCATTGATCAGTTCTTTGATTGCGGTGAAGCTCTGCCTGTCGCACGACCGTATGATTGTTCTGCTACTTCGTGAAACAACACGTTCAAAATACAAGCTTCGTAACGTGTGCAAGTGTGTTTGTGCAATGCGTAACAAATAGCTTTAAATATGAAATAAATAGCTTTAAATCTTTTGTTTATGCGTGGGGGTTGGAAATTTTCTTTTTTTTTTAATAAATTATTTTCAAGCCATTGTTATAAGATATATCTTTCTCTTAATGAAGGCAGAATGCACTCGCCGTAAGGTATTTTCATGTAGCTTATTAGGGCATTGGTATAGTATCTTATAATATAACAATAAAAATATGATTATATTATAATTTTCTTAATTCTCGAATTCTAACTATGGAATACATCGATGTAACTGAAAGTCTCTCATAATTGAAGCATAGCTTTAGTGGGGTAGTGTACAAAAAATTGAGTGAAGTTGTTATACACTGCATTGGATGTGACTGTAGACAATGTGAAAATACAATTTACTATAATCGAAAGCTGGTGTGTTTTTATGCTATGAATTGTGTGTAACTATAAAATATAGTCCAAAACACAAGTAGAAAACGTAACAACACAAAACTAAAAAATAGACAATTACTCCAGAGTCCAGATATCAACAATTCGTATTCTATGACTGCGGTTATGGGACAGTAATGACTATTATAATGGGCTGTGATTGGTGGATAGGTGAGGGTCTGTCTTCAGCCTTGTCCTCCAGGTTTCGTAAGAAAAATTATAATAATTATTAGGAAACCTACCCAGGGACAATTAATACCACTCTTTCAAGTGACCAGCTTGGTATTGTGATATTTGGTATAGTTGGGAAGGAAAGGAATATCCAACGACTGCTAGTTTCACTAAATCCCAGCATTCGCCTTGTGACTGTGGAAAACCTTGGAAAAAACTTCAGTCAGGATTGCCGGTAACAGTATCGAACTGGCATCCTTTTGAACTAGAACCTTGCACTGAGCCATCTTTATGAGGATTTTGACTTCGCTTCCAAGAAATGTAAAACTACCAAAGGTTAAACATCTGTTATCTTTGGTAGTACGAAAGCGTCGATCTCTTGTATTAGCTATACGCGAGTATTTTGTACAACTTGTTAAAGTAACATTATCGCGCCAAATGTGGGAAACGGTTTTAACGTTTGGGTTGGCATCCGTGTAGGGCTCGTTTCAAACAGCATCTCTCAAAGGGGTTGATCGCGGGCGGGCGAGGTGGGGGTTGAGCGCGCGGGTCGGGGGTGGGAAGGAGGGGAGGGAACTGAGAGACCAACGCACGTCATTCGTGTGGCATTAGCGTGGAGGTGCGGTCGTCGCCGCTTCGCTCTCCGCTTCTCTCTCTGCCAGCGAGCGTGTGCGACAACATGACCTGCAGCAATTCTCACAACAAAGGTAAGTCAGTGCATGCCACCAATATTTACAAACGTTTTAATTGTCAATTACTAGATAAACATTTTCTTCCTGTCATACACTTGATACAGGAAAATCGGAATCGTTGCATTTATTTTCATAGAACTTGTACCCGTTCAATTCTTTCAAGATTGATTCCAATGTCCTGCCTTTCGTTTCGGGAACAATATATACCGCGAATACAGTACCTAATACACAGCTTATACTAAATAACCAGTAGCATCCATGGATCCCCAGCACTTCTGTTAAGCTAGGGTAGAGTTTAGCGATTGCAAAGGCCATCAGCCAAATCACTAACAAACATATTGTAGTAGCAACGCCGCGGACTTTTGACGAGAATATTTCGGAGATCATGACGAAGGGAACCGGCCCCATACCGACACCGAATGCTAACACGTTTGCAGATACCGCTAGAACAGGCAGCCAACTATAACTTTCCATGTTCGCTCCAATGTTCTTAAAGTAGAAGAATCCCCCTATAGCCGCTAAACATACTGCCATTGCAACGTTCGACACTATAAGTAGCATCTTGCGACCGGCTCGATCCATCAGTAGTACTGCGATGACCGAAGCAAAGAGCTGGAGTGCCCCTACCAGTATAGTGGCCGTGTTGGGAGAGAAGTCACTACCCGACGCTTGGAATATGTCCACTGTGTAGGTGAGGATCGCGAATATGCCGCACATTTGTTGGTTCATACACAGCCCCACACCTATGATGATCCCTCGTACCGATCCCCGGCTCAAGATATCCGCCAGTGTCAAGCTGCTGGAAGAGCCCTTCATCTCCTTCATGGTCGCCTTCATCCTCATCATCTCCTCCTCCACGTGGCTGGTCCCTCGTAGCCACTGCAGCGACCGCAGTGCCTGCTCATCCAGCTCTCGACTCAACAGACTCAGAGGGGTCTCGGGCAAGAACGGAAACCCGACGAGGAAAGCTATCGGCATCATCAGGTAGATAATCGCCATTGTCAGGAAGTTGACGTAGGAGCCGACGACGAAGGCAAAGAGAATACCGGCGTTGATTAAGACCGGGAAGAATGTGCCCAGAGCCCCCCTGATGGAGTCTTGAGCGATCTCCGCGATGTAAAGGGGACACATGATGAGGATGCCCCCTGCTCCAAGGCCAACCACAAAGCGTGACGCGTACAGCATTGAGAGGTTGTTGACGAATATCACGAGGAGCCAGCTGACGATCACAGGGATTGCTAAGATGTAGCCGGCCAGCTTACGACCCGACCGCTGACCGATGTAGCTGAAGAACGGTGTGGCAGCAGCGCCTCCCAGGCACATCAATGAACCGATCCAGGAGGCTTCGTCGTTACCCAAAATGGCGTCCAGTGGCGTATCTGCGGACTGCAGGATCGGTAGCGCGGTCGCCGGCCACCCCATTATTGTGCCGTACGCGAAGGCGATGATGTTCACTGAAACATGGAATAACTGGAAATATTAAATCATCCTCAATTAACCATATTTTATTGATATCTTGAGAAGTGAATTCGCTTCAAGATATTGAAAGAGTGATTCTTACCCGGGATTTGTTTTTTATCAGCTTAACAAACAAATTACAAACTTAAATTTGTAGAGTTGGACTCTCCTCGCTAAGATTATTGTTTACGGAGCGGAGGGTCACCCATAGGTGCCCTGGAGGTGTAGACCTGAATTATAGTGCGAGGACTGGGAGTGTTATCTATGCCACGTGCTTCTAGAAATACCGTTCGTTACTATACAAGTCCACACTTAAACCATTATCACACATGTAGGCACGTTAAATTAATCAAACTAATATTTGGTGTTTTGTGTCGTCGTTAGCAAAAAAATATGTTTTACATCATTTTGCTATGTTCATAAACACGTCTAAAATGAATCAAGCTGCCTTAAGTTGAACTCCTTGAAATTACTACACATCAATGATAAATGTAACGGTTAGTAATTCTTAAAAAGTCTATAGATTATTTTTATTATTAGATAAAGTTGATTTCCTCATATTTTTATAAATATCTTCCTGTACCTGTGATTACAGTTAATTTCAAACTGAAATTTTTAAGCTATTTCGATTTCTACACGAACCCTTGAAACGCATCGAAATTCGAAAGTTAAGTGTATTCAGTTGTCGCTGCCTGTAAGTATAAATTCATCTAAAGTGTGTTAGAAACTTGGCGTACAGGAGAAAGAAGACGACAATCAACGACGAACGACCGTTCTACACGATTAATATGTAAATTTTTAACGACTCTAGTAGAATTGAAAAGTGTAACTCGAGCTGTGAGCTGTGACGCACCGCAACTCTAGCCAAGCTGAAATTAAGTTAAAATGTCGAAACCTAATAATGCAGGGAATTATAATTGTTGGGTAGAGGTAATAGCGCTGAAAATAGGGGAAACAACATAACCATACGGAGGGAGATGGATGGCTGCTGTTCACAACCGTTTCTGCTAACTATAGTAATTGATAACCATGCGTATTTTCCTATTCACAAGGTTTGACTTTCATCTGTCAAATTGTCGACCGACACAATAATGAAGTGAGTGTAGCGAATGATTGTAATATGTCAAAGGGATTCTGTTTCCCAAAGGCATTCATTCACATTAACACAATATTGATCAACATGAACTAACCTGAAATCGGAATTCACGTTATGTACGTTTGCTGCGTAGGATTCGGTTTCGTATCAGAATCATTTGTGTTTGTTATGATTCGCTGCAGATTTGTACCCGTTGTGTACGTCAACAAGTCTATTAAAAATACATATTTACACAGAAAATAATTTTTCTATTCACGTTGATTTCTTTGTGTATTTAGCTCAAAAATCTCATTAAAAAGTAACAAAACTAATTAGGTTTCTCCCGAAAAAAAAGGCTTGTAAATTTGTAACCGTCAGTAACCAAACACTCTTGCAGAATACCTGCTTCTGCTACGTGTTCTCCATTCTGTCACAGTTATAAAATCACGCCCTTTCGTACGTATACATTATTATTATAGCACGTACTAAAAGGATCTTGTTAAACTCTCTAAGACTAAGGGACTCGTTACAAAGGCTCTCCCTAAAATTAGAGCCACTAGACCCTCTCTAACTCATTCTCTTGAAAATTATCAAAGTTTTGATAGCGCGCTAACAAAGGCTTACACATGCTACGGTGAGCCCTAACACAGTGTCTTATAATAAATGTTTTATCTACATTTAGATGCACAAGATGTAGTTTTAGTGCTTCGAAGTCTTTGAGAGTTAATTTCATCTTTAGAAGGATTCCCTAACAAATTGCGTTGCTTTTCTGACACACATTTATAACATTTTAACACTATTGCCTTTTCAATTATGTCTTTCAATTTATGTTTCAATTTATGTCTTACTATAGTGAACATTTAGTATAACCTAACATTTTTAGCATAACGTTTAGTATAACACAAGTTAAGTTTCATGTACAAAACATTGGGATGGCATAGTTCGAAACAGTATGTGAACGACGTTGCAAATTGTTTCAAAAGAGTGACAGACAATTTCGCTTTCAGGACCAAACTCTCCCACAGATTGCATTGCATCATGCAGATTGCATTGCATCATGCAGATTGCATTGCATCATGCAGATTGCATTGCATCATGCAGATTGCATTGCATCATGCAGATTGCAGTGCATCATGCAGATTGCATTGCATCATGCAGATTGCATTGCATCATGCAGATTACATTGCATCATGCAGATTGCGTAGCATCATGCAGATTGCGTAGCATCATGCAGATTGCATTGCATCATGCAGATTGCATTGCATCATGCAGATTGCATTACATCATGCAGATTGCATTGCATCATGCAGATTGCATTGCATAATGCATAGATTGCATTGCATCATGCAGATTGCATTGCATCATGCAGATTGCATTGCATCATGCAGATTGCATTGCATCATGCAGATTACATTGCATCATGCAGATTACATTGCATCATGCAGATTGCGTAGCATCATGCAGATTGCGTAGCATCATGAAGATTGCATTGCATCATGCAGATTGCATTGCATCATGCAGATTGCATTGCATCATGCAGATTGCATTGCATCATGCAGATTGCATTGCATCATGCAGATTGCATTGCATCATGCAGATTGCATTGCATCATGCAGATTGCATTGCATCATGCAGATTGCATTGCATCATGCAGATTGCATTGCATCATGCAGATTGCGTAGCATCATGCAGATTGCGTAGCATCATGCAGATTGCGTAGCATCATGCAGATTGCATTGCATCATGCAGATTGCATTGCATCATGCAGATTGCATTGCATCATGCAGATTGCATTGCATCATGCAGATTGCATCACGAGAATACAAATAAGCATTATATCTAGTCCCGACGCCCACTAACAAGTGTGTAAAGTAATCAATCATTGATATACGTTCAGATAATTTACTACACAATTGTACAAGATGTCAAGCTTATAATACATTTGTGTGGATATTGTATAGACAAATATACGACACGAAAGCTTGCTTGTTTGCGGCATAGAGACCCTGGAATTAGTTTTATTAAAATCAATCGGTTTTGCGGAGATTTATACTCGCATTTATCAAGATTCAAACTGAAACGAAAATTACAAAATTTTATAAAATATCATGAAGCAATAACCATGTCCAAAATACATTTTAACTTCAAATGTTGCAACCTACAAAACATTAGAAATAATATATTTATAATATATAGTACGTAAACATTTTTAACAGTAAACCCAATCCAATGTTTATTTTCTCAAAATAAATGTCAACGTTTCGACGACGTGTAGAGTCGTCCTTTTCAAGACATACAAATAAAAAACCCACAACAATCACAAACACTTATACATACAAAATCAAAATACCGTTAAAAATGTGTTCGTACTTTACATTTTGAAACCAACAAATCTAAGAAATCATATTGCACAATGGATATTAAGTTAATGAATATCAAATTGTTGACAATACTACATACTATATGCATAAGAACCTAATAATTCACTATTTTTGAGCTATTTCAGAAAAAATACTGGTCAAGTAGATTAAATGTTGGCGGATAAAAAAACACCCAAGCTTTTTGGTTCGAAAGTTTAAGTTTGGTTAAAAACCGCTATAGGACTAGACCTGTTGTATGGATTACACAATATACATGTGTATGTAAATTCGCGTCTCCACTGCGTCGGCAAAAGCCGCTCGGCCTGGCCGCGCGGCTTTTGCCGACGCAGTGGAGACGTGTCCGTCGGCCAGGCCGAGCGGCCTAAAAAGCCGATCGGCAGGCCGAATCGTTTCCCGACTAATGTCTGTAAATATCAAAGGAAATCGTGCCGAATGCCTCTTTGAGCTCAAGGAACCAATCCGGGTGGTATGGTGGAAGGGGTAGATTTGAACGCGCGCAACTTAAAATATAAACCCATCATTGTCCATCATGGGTCCAACTGCCATCCCCAGTGCATGCATTGTCATTGACTGGCAATTGGACACTGACTGAGTGACAAAGGGATAACACATGCACACATGCAGTTGTAGTACACCTGAAGTTGAAGTTTGTATCCTGTTTACCGATTTTGGGACCAATTGAATCCAATAAATATTGGAAATCACAACTTGACGTTCTAAAAAAGTTTATAAAAACCCCATTGCACCTATATTCGAGGATTAACAGATCAATATCAGACATTTATTAGATCACTTGCACTGTATCTGTCCCTACTGCGGAAACTCGGATGACCCAAAAGCGTGGTTTACGGCGTTTTTTATTTGCTACAACAATTATAAATGCTACTGAGACTATGAGTAAGTCTCGTCGTCATACATTTTCGCCCAAGCCGACGCAGTGGAGACGCGCCTTACATTTGATTGTTTTATGTGCGTATGTCTTGTATACATCTTGCCGTTCACCTGTATACCGTGGCAAATAGTTGAACATCCTACCGTTCACCTGTATACCGTGGCAAATAGTTGAACATCCTACCGTTCACCTGTATACCGTGGCAAATAGTTGAACATCCTACCGTTCACCTGTATACCGTGGCAAATAGTTAAACATCCTACCGTTCACCTGTATACCGTGGCAAATAGTTATTATTACAGGTGCCGTGCGAGAGCGTTCTCAACTGGGGATCGAACCCAGATCCCAACTGGGGATCGAACCCATAACTTCCAGCTTTGCGTTTACCGGCGCCTTTGCACTTTGCACGATGATAACGGGAGCAATACACTGTTACATTCTTGGGCGGTGAACTAATTAACAAGTGAATTAAACGCAATCTAATGTTATTGACTAGGAAAACGCTCTGTGTGACGCGTTGATAAGCGAGCGCGGTACATATCTGCGAACTTTCTGGCGAAAAGATCTCAAAGTTAATAAAAACAACAATTAACAACAATAGAAGAAGGTGCATTGCAAAATTGTTTCTAATTTTCATAGCTATTACACTTCCCGAAATTGATGAATGCTGTGTAATGTGCGTTGCTAAGATTTTTCGTTGGTATTTCGTCAAGTGTTTTCGTCGCAGTCCGCCACCGTTACTAACACTTATTGAATAGAGCAATAGAGATGTAATTTCTGCCTACGTATAAGATTGCGTGTAAATTAGTATATTCGTGACCGGACAAAAATTTACTATATTGCCACTCACCACTCACATTTGCCCGTTACTGTGTTTCAGAAAAATATTTTCGAGTAATTTTTGCGTAACTTTGCCAATACTTACCAGATCGTGATAAAATGAACATATTCGTGACCGGAAAAATCTTTATAAAAATATGGATATCTCACATTTTGCCGTCATTTTGTTTCAGAAAAATATTTTTCAGTAACTATGGTGTAACTTTGTAAATTTTTGAACGACTTTGCCACAAAACTTTACACCTGCAATCCACATCATGGCTTGTGGATGGGCCAAATTTCAACTTGATCGGACTTTCCGTTCGACCGCTATCGACAGACAAAAAAATAAACAAAAACAAAACAGAACGATGCCATAAAAGTCTAATGAAGACTCTCGCTTCGCTCGCTTAATTAATAACTAGGAAACGCTCTGTTTGACGCGTTGATAAGCCAGCGCGTCAATATCTACGAACAATCTGGCGAAAAGATTTCAATGCTAGTACAAACAACAATTAACAACAATTCAAGAATGCGCATTACAAATTTTTTTCTAATTTCCATAGCTATTATACTTCCCGACCTTGTTGGATGCAGTGCAATGTGCGTTGCTAAGAATTTTCGCTGTCATGTTTTCGCCGCGGTCCGCCACCGTTACTAACAGTTATTGACAGCAATAGAAATGTAATTTCTGCCTCTAATATGTATCAAATCGCGTTTACATTAGTATATTCGTGACCGGACAAAAATTTACTATAAAATAGTCACCTCACATTTTGCTGCTACTGTGTTTCAGAAATATATTTTCGAGTAACTTTTGTGTAACTTTGCCAATATTTATCAGATCGCCATAACATGAACATATTCGTGATCGGAAAAAGCTTTAAAAAAATATGGCTATCTAACATTTTGCCGCCATTTTGTTTCAGAAAAATATTTTGCAGTAACTATGGTGTAACTTTGTAACTTTTCGAACGAATTTGCCTCAAAACTATACACCTTCAATCCACATCGAGGCTTGTGGATGTGGATGGTCCAAATTTCAAGTTGATCGGACTTTCTGTTCGACCGCTATCGACGGACATAAAAAAAAAAACAGAACGAAGTGCCATAAGAGTCTCGTGGAGACGCTCGCTTCGCTCGCTTAATAATATGTCTTCTATTTTCATTGTTTATGAATGATCATGGTTATAATACATTTAAGTCCCAACCACAATTGTCGGTATCGGGATTGCAATCGCAATCCTGAAATCGTGAAAAGGTATACAGATACATGGATATTATGGCTCTTTTCACAATACAGTTGCAATGACATAATGATTTAGCTTGAGAAAATATACGATTGCGATCTCGATCCCGATTACGATAACGATGCTGACAATTGTGGTTGGAGCTTTATATTAATAAGTGTTGGTAGTTATTGTATAGCATTCAGCATGTTTTACTCAATAACGCACAAGTGAAGCAGCGGCTCACGAACAATAGTGTTGGATGGTACCGTAACAGATTGTTGGCTAATCCAATCAGAAAATATCCACTTTTCTTTGTGATGTGAGTAATTATTCCTTTCAAGAATTCTTCGAACAACTTGCTAAGCTTATTTCTTAAAGGTCTCAGAATTTGCAGTGTTCACTTCAATAAAACAAGCCTTAAAATCCTACTTTCTTCGAGTTGATTTCATTGTGCAGAGCTTGCGTCTCATGTTTATGCGAGAAGGCACCTCGACAAGAATTGCCTACGCTACTTGCTTTAAGATAAGCCAAATCCATTTCCTTTGTCAAAGGTATAAGCGTCACCATCAGTTTCCGCCATTTTCTTGTTTACGTGCTTATTGAGAAACTTAACACTATTAGCGTTGTTTTGTGAAATACAAGTAATGGAATGCGACGCCTGGTAATAATTAATGTTATAATTGTTACTACTGCCGCTATTTCTCATCAATAATTTACATTAGTATTGTGGGATTAATATCTCATTTTATATTATTTCTTTAACCATTTTGAACAGCTATTACGTATTTGCATATTTTCATCAACATGGAAATAATCAGGAGGGCTATTCCTAAAAGTTGTCACGGTGACAATTCTCACTTTAAGTGATATCTACGTGTTTATCACTTGCTATTGGCTGATTGAGTGTTTTCCACGCGGTCCGACTATGCTAGCAATTTATTACCAATAGCATTCCAAATTATCACACTTCTTTTAGTAATAATAAAAATACAAAAATAAGTAGAGATTTGTTCGAGTCTCTTCAGCGTAAAAGAAGTGATACAGTATATTCATATTCAAATTCCTGGTAAATAAAATTAAAGCTCAAACTAAGTTGTTCGATTAGAGACCCGTTGGTCACAGGGGAAGCTTGCGAAGCAATATATCTTTTATAATACATGTACCTTTTTTGCATTATTCGTTTGGTTGAAATGTGAAACAAAAGTTAATAAAAATGAAGTGATAATAAAGTTTTAAGTTATGTGTGTAGTTGGTGCTACGATTGGAAAACATGAATATTCCATAGGGCGACCTTGAGATAATTAAGCGCTATTTCTTATAAGTGTTACTGTTTCAATAAATATTTTATTTTTTTTAAATTACCATTTCTAACTCAGAAAGTGTTCAAAAACTTACATTACAAAACTTTAGAGAAAAAAAATTGTTATTAAAAACATTTATAATTATATTAATAATTTATTTGTCTGATTGAACCAGTGACATATGATATTTAGACACATGTCAAGCAGAACCCTTATTATTTAATATATTACAAATGGATATATTGATAAAAGAATAGCTTAAAAATCCAGATATAAACACACTCACTAACAACCCTAGATATAAAAAAATCGGTATATCGAGTAAAGTACCCCATCAAAAAGAAAATTCTTAACTTTATATTTAAAACGTTTTACATAGGCCTACATATAGATTATCTTCAAGTGTGAAGTGGTGAAGGTATAGTTTCTTATAAAACTTGACTCCAGCGATTTCCGGCTTTTTGCAGATATTAGAAAGATTTATCCCACAAACCTTAAAATCTTGTGAATGTATATAGAGAAACGACATTATGGAATTCTCATTTCTGGCAGTCACGTGCTTAGTGCTCAAAACATAAACTTGTATTGAAAATATGCAAACAAGGAAGAATTAGAATGCTTGTTTCTGTTTGTTGAAATATTCTTCTCGGGGATATCTGTGCTTGGCAGAGAGTACCAAGGTCTTTTGGGGACGACTTCTTCATACGTTGCTATCATTTTAGTGCATAAGGAACTTGGAAGTGTTTTGTGTGGGTTGGACGAACACAAACAAAGCGTTAATGCTGTGTGTCACACTAATAATTCATGATCATTGGTTTAAAAAAGCATCTTATACAAACTCATTAATAACTTGACCGTTAAAGTTAAGATGGCACAATGGTATGTATGGTGACCATATTTTGAAGGGGGACAAACTGGGACAAACTTTGAGAAACTGTCAACTGGACAGCTGGACAACTGGACACGGGACAATCTGCGACAAACAACAAACCGGGACAAACTTTAGTGCGCAGAAACCGGGGCCAGGGGCAAAGCCCCAGCTGCCGGATGCGATTTAAAAAAAAAAGTATATGTGCGTCAAATTTCCCAAAAAACAGCTTCCTGACATGTTTCATAGAAATAATTTTAATGGGATATATGGGCTCGGCAGAGTAGAGTATTCATGCACATTGCACGTGCAGGCTATCATTATCAGTGATTGAACGATCATTATCAATGAAAATTAATTACTTTTTTGAAAATATTATGTGTAGTGTGTAAACTGTGTAGAAATGTCCATATTATTGATCTACGTACACATTTCTTTGCGTGATGGAGGTGGTTCAAGTAAGAAACGTTACAAGTCTAATAAAAAATATGAGCACATGTATCATATTAAGTAAATCAAGAGTAGATTAGTCTCTCTGTTCTGCAGTAATTGTTTGGTGTGATATGGTTGCTGATCAATATGTATCAATCGAATATACTTATAGATATAATGAGTGAGTGCATTATTACCTATGAGTGTCGCCGTTATCTGTGGCCCCTTATTGCCCTCCTGTGTACTGATCTCCTGGGCCGCCATGTCCCGATGCAGGTGCTGTCCGTTGCCGACTAGCCTCTCTTCAGGCATCGACCTAGACAATAGAAGGGCACAGGCTTTAAACTCTATCAACCACATGATTTATTGATTCTAATACCTTACCTCTTAATTCTACATTTCTGACAACTGTATATATATGACTATAAGTGTACTATAATGTACTTGGCTTGTATGAACTTTACACTGTGAATCTCTCGGAACTTATGACTGGAAACTTGTATGCACATATGATTTAAAAAAGAGAAACAGTATTAGATTATTTGTAATTTGTTTTAAACTTGCCGTGTAGGTTAGGTTAGTGAACCAACAAGGAAGCGTTCTTTACCTATTCCGTGTTGGGTTACGTAACGAGGTCTTCAGCCACAACGATCATTATTTACAACACTGAATTCGCACTTCATGTATATTTTAAAAGACAATTGTGAGATATTCATTTTGCTTCTAGAGTGCAAAACCATGGTCTTGCCCACAGTTTTTTTTTTTTTCAGAAATACAATTCACATGTAAACTTGCAAAACAGTAACGGTAAAAAAAAAAAAAAAAACTATAGAGAATTTACTCTAGATTGTCAATAATTATTTGTAAAAAAGTTTGCCGGTACTTTGCAAGCATGCGTTAGCTTAGCTCACACACTTACCGTGTACTTGCAAAAATTACTTGCGACTTATCATGCAAATTTAAGTGGATTTAAATTAAACCTTGATTGACAGTAAAAAAACATGAGTTTATAATAATAATTTAAAAGATTGCTTTGTTCACAAATTAGTAAAATACCACCAAGTAAAGTGATCCACTTAATTAAACAAGCACCTTTGTTGTGAATTTTCTTATTAATTTTCAATAATTTCTAATTGAAAACGGTTAACTATTAGCTATAAGCATAATCACACACACTTTAATTTAAACGTATTCTGTGGTGCTATAACTGCCATGATCCAATATCGATTACTAAAACAAAATAATGAATGTACAACAATTTATCTGGAACGATTTTCTGTACCGGTCCCATCTGCGTGACAGCCACTTTGCCTATTATAGTCAGACGGGCAACAAGCCTTCCACGTGCTGTAACTCCTATTATCTGTATAAACACGGGTAGCCCCTATCTCATTTTTAAACCATTTGCGAGCATGTGCACTACTTTTAAATTACAAGCCTTCTTTCATGACATATCGATATTTGCAGTGCTTAGTGAACAAAACTCAGGTGTCAGGTAGCCTACTCTGAAATAGAATAGGTTAGTAAATAAAGCATGATAATAAGTCAGGGTTATTAATTACATTGTTTGCTACGTAGCGTGGAGCTAGAGAGCTGACAGCTGACAGCGCAATTTAGCGAATGTGGAATCTGTTATCGGTCATGGAAGCTATGGTGACATTTCTATTCAAAGACCCACTGTTGCCTGTGATTAATTAGTACTATTCGTAAAACATACCTCGGAAAAAGTGCTGGAATTTATGATCTTGAGCAGCTAAACCAGTACAAACCAACAGCACGCGGCATCTGCAAAATGTGTTTAACTAATAGAAAGATAGATAAGCAGCTCGGCGTGTGGATTTGATTTCGGTGAACTATGACCTATCCTCAAGGCACCAGGGTTCCCGGTTCGAGAGATTATACGTACGATGTGTGACAGTAGTGAGCCAATCTGGGGGTGGGGTTGGATAGTTAGAAGGTCCTAATCGATATCATTTCCTAATTTCCGGTTCTGTTTAACATCTGGTAGGGTCATAATGGATATTTAAGTTAATTAAATTCAGTTTAATTCATATTATCAAGGGCTACCCCTCGCCCCTTATAATCGTCGGTCATCGCATCGCTCGTGGATGGGCAAACTGCCAGAGTTTCGCACTGCCATGGTTACCCAGATGGTAAGAAATATAACCATGGCATTGATTGCTAACGTGAATAAACTAGTGGAGGGAAGACCCAAGTTTATGGGACTGACTGGAGGACACAGATGCTGGTGCGAATGATCCACATCACTTATACACGGGCTGGAATGAATAACGATCCAATAGATTTTCTGTTTTATGATGGAGATTAGTAAGAGATTGATTGATGGTCAACATGGTCAACTAAAACACCAATCAAAACAAGCTATACTATTATCAGTTCGGACACATTTTTTTTTCATTGAAAGTGGGTCAACACTCAATAGATTTTGTCTGTGTTTATAACCGATACTACATAATCCATCCCGGCGCAGTTGGCCGAGGTCAATTAGGCGTTGGTCTAGTAAACCGCGGTCTCTGCGTTCCAGGTTCGAATCCTGGCTTGGGCACGGATGTCTTGTGGCGTTTTTTCATCCTCATAATCACCCATTCATCGTCTCGATTAGCCTCGTTGCAAAAATATGGGCCGTAAAACCCCAAATATCATCATCACATAATCCATCCAACTATAAACATTGATATGTTTTATAATTAAACGAATTGGAACTGAGCCGTGGTCGTGTTTAATTCCGAATGTATAGCTCCACAAATTTAGCGCATTTTGTCGGATTTGTTTTTACTGTAGACTGTATAGAATATTCTTCACGGGTTGCTAAAATAGTGGCGCGATTAACGGTCGATGTTAGTCAATGCCGTTTCTAATTTCGTATCTTACTTTTTAGATAAAACGTGCCCCTGAATGAAAATGCATAGATAGTATCCACTAACATGCAGGGTTCGTATGTTCACGGCCAAACCGCCCGTGGAAAGTAGATATTTTAGGTTATATTTATATAATAATCTTCATCTACAAATATTTGTCGTACCTATATGAATTTTAACGTGAAAAGAAAATGTTAGATTCAACGTCCAAAATTTCCATAAACTTATCGGTTTAATGTCAGAAGAAAACTACGTAATTAAACTTCAACAACTTTCGTCAACTTATCGGGTAAATGTCGAAAGAAAATTTTATTTAATTGAACGTCAACAACTTTCATCAACGTATCAGGTAAATGTCACTGACAAAATGATAATATTGAACGTCAAGAACGTACATCAACTTATCAAGTAGAACGTCAACAACTTTCATCAACTTATCGGGTAAACGTGAACAAATATTAGGAGAGGAGTCATTGGCATAATCATCAATTCAACGTACATTTCTCTTCCGCTGGTCGACGGGTTCTGACGAGAAGGAATAATTTCAGTGGCGGTGCAGAATGAAGTAGTAAGACGTGATTTGGTAGCCAAGATTATGACGGTGACGGTGCGTCGTTACTCAGGTTCTAAGTGCTGCATGGACCAAGCGGACTCGCTACAGATTGTAATTTGCTTGCCATTTGCATGCGAATGTCATTGAAAATCTTACGATAAGTACATCCACTACGATTTATGTGTTCCTCTGTTGGCAAAACTTGATCGTACCTAAAAAGCGCACGAGAACGAGAGCCGTATTGGACGACTTCAATACTTCACCCCGCAAGTCGACAACTTTTTGACAGGCTATATAATCTATCGTTGTACGGGATATTTGAAAACGGCGACCGCTCGAAAGTGAACACAATATTCTTGCGAAGGAGTTAAAAGTTTTGAGATTTCCTCGCCAGCCTGGCAGGGCGAGTTTCTGGGAAGCGTATCTGTTCTCTATTCACAGTGGCGGTATGAAAAGTCCTTTGAAGGGTGCAACTATTTCAAAGTCTGGAATCTTTGGGGACGCAATTAACGTTAGACACGCACAAAAGACAAATGAATCAGATCAGTACTGATAGCGGGCGCGGCTGAAGGAATCTTGGTATAATTATGACATTGGAGACTGGAACAGGCGGCTCAAGATTTGCAAGTCAAGGGATGGATAATCTCTCTTATGATGTCGCTGAGACAGCCTTAAGGCATCATTTCCGCTCCAAGTCTCATTATAACAGTGATGCATTCTGAAAGAAGATCCTTGAAAAATTAGGAATCTTAACAAGATATTCCATACACTTTCATCACAGATAACAAATCTGTGCCTTCATAAACAAAAAAAAAACATTGAAACCATGACAACAATTACAATAATAATAACAATAACAACAACAACAACAACAATAATAATAATAATAATAATAATAATAATAATAATAATAATAATAATAATAATAATAATAATAAATGATAATAGTAATAGTAATAGTAATAGTAATAATAATGATAGTAATAATTATTATAATAATGATAATAATTAAAAAAGTAATAACAAATATTAATAATAATTCTCTTACAGAGAATACAAAATTGAAGAGCAATAATATTAAAATAACAGTTGTAAGTGAGAAACCCGTTTGGATGGAAAGTTAAAAGCTGCAATCCGGAGACTAAAGTTACCCGTTAGAGCTTCTAGGTTTACTCTGAAACTAACACTTGAATGCATGTCAACGGGCCTCACTTGTGCACCGGTACTGCCCAGTAAGAGGTGGTGTGTGTCTCTGGTTTAGATATTTATGAAAGGAATTGTTGGTTTCAGCTGATTCTAAGCCCCCTCATTTCTACGATAAAGACTGCAGCTATCTACCAAGTGTTAGTTCTTAACCTATTTCGTTCAGAAACTATATGGCGACTTACAAACAAGTACATTATTTTCCAATGCCGTTTTTTTCGATATTTTATTTGTTCATCTCTTTGAAAAGGTGGTAGTAAAGTTTTCGATTGGGGAAAAGTTACTCCTAATTGTCTCCTATATAGGTGCAAATAAAAAGTTTGTATTTCGCTTGAAAATATACATTTTACAGCACTTGAAAGAAAATTCCGTATTTAGTGTAAAATCCCCTAAAAAGGGGTAAACGCGCATATCTGAACCTGCCAGCGTTACTGAGGGTCTGTCTCTGTATCACAAATTTGCCATTCCGAAAAATCATGCTGGCACTTCCTACCCAAAACCGCCGCTGCTTTTTTCTTTTAATAAAAATAATTCGAGTCTATCTTAGGGGTGGGCGGATATCGGTTACTGTTATTAGCAGGTCACAAGTCGTAAAATAAGTGTTCACAAGTCATACAATTAGTTGAAAATGTTTAATTTCCAGGGGTAAGGCGGGAGAAACGATATTATTGATTACGATGTTATTTATGTTATCGTCTCTAGGAACAACTTCTGTGCTGCCAGTTCGTTTCAATTGGGCCTACTATTTCAACGTGAAGGGTGGAATTAAAAGCGTATAGTGCGTAGGCCTATTTTTGAATTAAAGATATTCTGTATAGTCTGTATTCACACTAAATGTATAATTTTCACTATGTGGAAAGTCAAAAGTTCAATTTCAACAAAACAGGTGAAAAATTACTACGCTTACTTACTTTACCTACTTACTGACTTACTTAGGACTACTTACTTACTTAGTTACTTACTTACTTCTTTACTTAATTATTTACTAACACACTTTTCATATTTTTGTTTGAAGACAAGACACGACACAGCATGACGTGTTTGCCTTAATCAATCCTCCACTAGCTGAAAGAGGTTACATGTGATATTTGACATCTCGTCAACAGCAGACAGTTTTATAACTACACATCAGCTGGTATTGGCTCTCCTAGTCTTTATACGCTAACGTATTACGGTGGTCGGTGGATGATACGTTTTCCAATCCGATCTCGAATCAAACTCTGTCATGCGTTCTCTAATTGCATCTTGAAAATCGTGTCATTTTTGAAAAAAAAGTGATTGCTATATAACTTAGAAGCTGTAAGTGGCTTGGAAAGGGTCAAATATGCTCGAAATACTAAATTCTCCCATTATATCGAAGACATGGTACATTGGTACGGATTCATGAACGGCTCGGGGTAGGCGGAGGTACGCGATTGTGCCTTGTATTTACTATCATATGGGATGGCCGGAATCATGATACCAAAAGGTTGACAAGAAGGTGTTGGTGTCGGCTCTTGAATACAAGTGGCCGAGCAGGATATAGACGTCTCAACCGACCAATAGGGAGGTAGTACCGGGTACAAGAAGCTGTTGGTGTCGGCTCTTGAATACAAGTTGCCGAGCAGGACAAAGACGTCTCAACCGACCAATAGGGAGGTAGAACCGGGTGCCATACAGTACATATAGCCTAACTGTATTACTCATTAACTATAATTGTAATGCTAAACAATGGATTTCACGCCTATTTAAACCAGCCAATG
Source organism: Isoperla grammatica (assembly GCA_945910005.1). Taxonomy (NCBI): domain Eukaryota; kingdom Metazoa; phylum Arthropoda; class Insecta; order Plecoptera; family Perlodidae; genus Isoperla; species Isoperla grammatica. The sequence continues at coordinate 36,740,503 of OX246746.1, read as the reverse complement.
TTCGTTTGTTATAAACTAAACGCTCACCTCTCATAACGCGTTATGATTGTCAACACCCAATACAGTTCAGGCGTTCGTTACAATCATCAGAAACGTCTGTTCTAGAACACATTCATTATTTTATATTATATTTCATTACTTGGTTTGTAATTACCGCCTCTCCTGATTCAATATCCAACATAGTTGGCCCACGCAGTCTACAGCTCGGTATGGAACATGGTTTGTGTAGTAACCACGTGGCGACAGAACTCAATCTCCGTCTCTTTCTCTCCCATGAAATATGGGGGGGGGGGGGGGGATGAACGAGTGAGACTTGTTTCACTTTCAAGATAAGAGCTTTGACTAGATAGGCTTGTCTTGCCTCGTCTTGACTTTGTTTTTGTTTTTAGGGTTGGTTGTGTTGTTTATTACATTTAGAAACCGTGTTTATGCATCTTTCTCTGCCGTCGTCTAATGTAAGCTTTTACCTTTTAGAGAATGTGTAGACAACAATACTTTAGTTGCGTTCTTTTCATAAATAGGTTCAGTATTTCGTGATATTCAGGAGATGTGAGAACTTGCTTCACATGTGTCGTCACCTTCTCCTATTGGTGTCATCCGTGTCACCTTCAATGTAGCTCATGGTATTTGGAGGAAAACTCGAAGTGAATATAAACATTCATGTTTTGGAAATCAGCTGTAGATAATAGATTAGAATTTATTTTATGGCACAAAGAAAGCAAAATTGCGATAAAAATAAATTAAATCAGTTTAATTTTGATTTTCGCAGTTTTGAAATAAATCAGTTACCACTCAAAAAAACTTAAGTAGCTTAATTGGGTTTCAAATAATTTTTCTTTGGCGATTATTTGAAGGTGGTAAACTCTTCATATTTATTTATTTTTATTTTATTGTATTTAAGGCCAGTGTAGGGCACAATGCCCTCTTTAGCTTGATGAGTGATGATTGATGAATGATAATGAGGAACGGAGGAGGGGAAGCCTAGTACCTGCACGTAGCCTACTCCTGTCGAAAATTACCAAGGGGACCATCGGCTTTACGTCCCATCCGAAAGGACGGTGTAACTTTGACCAGTCATACAGGTTCCTCCACTAACCTGGACTGCCGAGCAGTTGACGAGAAGAACGAAGCTGTTACACAAGCTTTCGAACCCTCCAATCTGCTCTAACCAACGGTAACTAGTGTTTCAGAGGTGAGTGGTCACCCATCCACCTCCTGACCTAGCCCGAGGTTGCTTAACTTTGGTGTTCGTATGGGAACCGGCTAAGCGACCGCGGCTAAACCGTTGACTAACTCTTCATAACTTACCACACCACACATACTCTTCGTAACTCACCCACACCACACATATACTCTTCGTAACTCACCCACACCACACATGTACTCTTCGTAACTCACCCACACCACACATATACTCTTCGTAACTCACCCACACCACACATATACTCTTCGTAACTCACCAACACCACACATGTACTCTTCGTAACTCACCCACACCACACATATACTCTTCGTAACTCACCCACACCACACATGTACTCTTCGTTACTCACTCACACCACACATATACTCTTCATAACTCACCCACACCACACATATACTCTTCATAACTCACCCACACCACACATGTACTCTTCATAACTCACCCACACCACACATATACTCTTCGTAACTCACCCACACCACACATATACTCTTCATAACTCACCCACACCACACATGTACTCTTCGTAACTCACCCACACCACACATGTACACTTCGTAACTCACCCACACCACACATGTACACTTCGTAACTCACCCACACCACACATATACTCTTCATAACTCACCCACACCACACATGTACTCTTCGTAACTCACCCACACCACACATGTACACTTCGTAACTCACCCACACCACACATGTACTCTTCGTAACTCACCCACACCACACATATACTCTTCGTAACTCACCCACACCACACATGTACTCTTCGTAACTCACCCACACCACACATATACTATTCATAACTCACCCACACCACACATGTACTCTTCGTAACTCACCCACACCACACATGTACTCTTCGTAACTCACCCACACCACACATGTACTCTTCGTAACTCACCCACACCACACATATACTCTTCGTAACTCACCCACACCACACATGTACACTTCGTAACTCACCCACACCACACATATACTATTCATAACTCACCCACACCACACATGTACTCTTCGTAACTCACCCACACCACACATGTACACTTCGTAACTCACCCACACCACACATGTACTCTTCGTAACTCACCCACACCACACATATACTATTCATAACTCACCCACACCACACATGTACTCTTCGTAACTCACCCACACCACACATGTACTCTTCGTAACTCACCCACACCACACATGTACTCTTCGTAACTCACCCACACCACACATGTACTCTTCGTAACTCACCCACACCACACATGTACTCTTCGTAACTCACCCACACCACACATGTACTCTTCGTAACTCACCCACACCACACAGTCATGTACTCTTCGTAACTCACCCACACCACACATGTGCTCTTCGTAACTCACCCACACCACACATGTACTCTTCGTAACTCACCCACACCACACATGTACTCTTCGTAACTCACCCACACCACACATGTACTCTTCGTAACTCACCCACACCACACATATACTCTTCGTAACTCACCCACACCACACAGTCATGTACTCTTCGTAACTCACCCACACCACACATGTACTCTTCGTAACTCACCCACACCACACATGTACTCTTCATAACTCACCCACACCACACATGTACTCTTCGTAACTCACCCACACCACACATGTACTCTTCGTAACTCACCCACACCACACATGTACAAGTGGAAAGGGAAGTCAAGGGCAAACTATTCTGGGAAGGATTATTCTAAAAATCGACAATATGTAATTATAATTTAAAATTTGAAGACTCGTTACAAAAAATTTTTGTCTTAGCTTGTTAGGCTACGGCCGTTTGAATTAGGTTCCCCCTTCTTTTTACTACGCTTATATTAGCTGTATGTGTTTGTCTGTCTGTCTGTCTAGACGGAATCTTATAATCGATATTTCACTTACTAAATGTCCGATCGAGCTGAAAGTTTTCACACGGACGTATTTTTAATGACAATACACGCATCACTTGTCATATTTACAAAATAGTCAATAAATTCATCATAATTAATTAATTAATGTTTTATATGGAAATCGATGGTTCACCCACTTTCCAACGTTGAATCGAGTTGAAAATTTTCACACAGACGTATTCGTTATGACAATATACGCATCAATTGTCATATTTACTTAATAGTCAATTAATTAATCATAAATAATTAATTAATGTTTTATATGGAAATCGATGGTTCACCCTCTTTCCAACGTTGAATCGAGTTGAAAGTTTTCACACAGTCGTATTTGTAATGACAATACACGAATCAATTGTCATATTTACTAAATAATTAATTACTTTATCATAATTAATTAATTGATGTTTTATATGGGAATCGATATTTCACCCACTTTCGAACGTCCGATCGAGCTGAAAATTTTCACACAGTCGACGTATTTTCTAAATGACGATATAATTATGTTACAATTATCAGATTCACTTATTAATTAATTAATCTACCATAACTAATTAATTAAACAATTAGCTTTATATGGGAAATTAGTCACAGCTAGTGAGGATGGCCCAACCACATGCAGGCATCAGAATTACCGCTGGTTGTTCGGGACTCAAATATCGGTGACGAAAGCATCGGATATGTTTCTATGCAGAAAGAATGTCATTGTTTGCCGATCGCTGGATCGTGCATGAACGGAACTGTCCGAAATTCAAGTTTGCAATGCGAGCACGCTAGTTTGCGAGTGAAGTTAACAAGTACAAGTACCCAAGTATGCAGTCTTCTAAATTCGGACACGTCCAGTGAGCATATATTCGATTGCAAGATTCTTTAAGACTAAAAAGTATAAAATAATATTACATGAAAAAAATATTTTTTTTAAAAAACAACGCTTATATTTAAATGAACTAAAAGGTAAAAAATAAATTTTCGCCCAACAAATTTTTGCCTCACTCGGAAAATAAAAGCGTTGGGCGCTTTCGGTATTGACATAGATTGCAGTATTCTGCTGTTTATGCAGGGAAAGCGCCCAACGCTTTTATTTTCCGAGTGAGGCAAAAATTTGTTGGGCGAAAATTTATTTTTTACCTTTTAGTGCATTTAAATATAAGCGTTGTTTTTTTAAACATTATTGTTTTCATGTAATATTATTATAGTTGATGGCAATGAACACACGTTTGCTTTGAGTGAGATGTAACCTGTTTAAGCGTGGAATGTTCCATTAGTAGATAACGCTACGATAGACACACATACATGAATCATTCATTTGTTTTTCATATTGTTACCGATGACGAGTTGGAAGACTATTTTTGTCACTATTTTGTAAAATTACTACTGTTGTCTAAAGATGGAGAAGTAATTAACTATACATGATAAGAACTAGATACATAATTGTGACGTCATTCAAGAATAGTTTGCGTAACGAGCATTGCGTTTTCTGTATCTATCAGTAAGACCGTAAGTTCCAGCCTTGCTACACGAGGGATAGGAGGGGGTGGGAGAAGAGGAGGGGTGGTAGGGGGGGGGGAGAGGTCGGAGCTGCCTCCTGTTGCAATCTAATTATTACAGTTAACAAGCCTGAAATAAAATAATGGAATGTAAAGCGGCAAATTATGAGAAAATTATACAGTTTTAGCTTAGAGATATGATGGAATAATAACGTGGAGGTGTGGAGAAAATGCCGCCACTTTATCATAAGGGGTTGTGTTACACTTATAATTGCACCTTGGTATGCTGGTTTTCATTACACAGTAAATTAATTCAATACATGTTCTATAAGAGAGTCAGAAATAAATTATTTTTCACTCGATTATGATTTTTGGTCCAAAAACAGTTATTATCCACAGTTGGGATTCACGAAACTGAAAAGAAAAGGGTTGGTTTTAACTTATATGGGTAAGTTTTGTACAGCTGTTCTCTTCCTTTGAAAATAGAGTATATATACTTATATTATCATTTATCATATATATTTTATTATCATATTACCATATTATTATATATAATTTTATAGTTATAGATTGATTGATACTTACTAGTTTTATGTTATATAAGTATCAATAATAAGTAGCGCTGGCATAAGACGCCATCCATCTAATGTGACCAGTTGGGTCTCGCTGTTGAAAAAACAAACATGACACTTGGTAAAGTATCTAATAAATACGGAATAAATAATACACAACTCACAGTAAAGAACAAAAGCGGAAACGAACCAGAGAAAAAAAAGGACAAATAAAACACATTAAACATATAGCCTAAGTGCAAAAAAATAAACCAAACAAAATCAAAATTGCTTTCGGTTGGCCAAAGAATGGTTACTGCGTTATCTTTGGTTTCTGTATGAATGCAATGTATGAATATAATGTTTTTAAAGGTTACGTCCCCCACTCATCCACTCGTTTAACATCGTCTCAAATGATGATAAGTAATATATAATATGATCGTGGCATAGTATAATCTAAGTATACTTTTATCTACTGTTTAGTGTTTTCAACCCATTTGATGCATGTGCTTGTCTGTTATGCTGAGTGTCTCTGAAGTCTACTGGAGTCGAGAATCAAAGGTCTGTTAGTGCTTTGGGGTTGGAGGTGACCTTTGTCTTGGCAACTTGGCATCCCCACAAGAAGTAATCTAGGCTAGGGGGTTGCATAAGGCCAACTGGCCAGTGCTGCTGAGAGATCACATCACACTCTCACCAAAGCGATTCTTGTTTGTGATTTGAGAAACTACCCTTCATCTTGTCAGGCTCTTCCTCTGAATATAGTGTTATACACAAATAGCTCGAAACGGGTGAGAATCTAACAACCATTATCGGAATGACCGAATGATGAGGGACTTAGAAAATATTATCAAGATGTTCCTATAACGTTGAGTGTATTAGGGCAACTATGCGTTTTATTTACTGACTCTATAGTAAAATATATTGACACACATTCATAATGTTTGTATGGATGGTAAAATAAGGCTGCGAACGCTTGGAATTGCTAGTTGATTACCCTGAGCTCCTGATCAAAGACTGGTGTAGTTTAAAAAAAAGTATAAATGCTTTATTTTATATAACAAGTACAATTTTATTAAAGGGGTAGTCAAGTGAAAAACTAAAAAATTACCAATGAGTCATAGGTGCATGAAATTCAATTATGTGTAAAATAAAATTGATATAGGTTGCTTCAATGCAAGAAAAAAAAATAGTGAACGTTTAGCTATTCTACTAGATTCACTTCGCCACCTCTGCTGCATTTTCTTCTAAAGCGTAATACAGCTGTATCGGTTCTGAGCTTGCTAGCGCCTTCCTGATAGACAGAGCACTCATTGTGTTATACGAGTCCAGCCACAACACTCGGCGACTGCGGACAGTGCCGTTCAAAACAGATAGCAGCTTTTCTACACATTAAGTAAAAAAAAAAATTAATTGCTGGGCATTTTGTAGAAGTACACGTTCGTACTAAGAAGCATGTTATCGGTAAAGAAACGATGCACATTAAACCTCCTGATCGATTTTTGATAAATGCCCTATTTTAGCGATGGTTTTACTATCTCTAGGCAACATTTTTTTGAATGGGAATTACCATCAGAAAGTTGCTCGGTGCTACTTGGTAGCAACAAGCCAAGAAATCGCGTTTTCTTTAATTTTCTTACCGCCTGCTTTTAAGTATGGTATCTTTTAGTCATGTTTTCCATATTTGAGGGTGGACATATACAAATGGTAGTTTTTTGTTTTTCACCTGACTACCCCTTTTACAGAAATGCCTGATCGTGGTTAGTTATAAACTTGTACCTAAAAATCTGTTTTGGACATAATGGTAGGGGATAGGCCTATGTGGAAATAACCTAATCTATACTAGAAGGAAAAAAATTATTTAAAAAGCCCTCTTCTTTGGAACAGACTGACCCAGATAAGTCGTGTCGGTGTTGTGGAGAAGAAAATCTATGAACGTCTTCCCATAGCTTAACTAGTTGATTATCCTGAGCTCCTGATCAAAGACTGGTCCAGATAAGTCGTGTCGGTGTTGTGGAGAAGAGAAGCTTTCAGCACAGGAGCGTCTTCCCATAGCTTAACTAGTTGATTATCCTGAGCTCCTGATCAAAGACTGGTCCAGATAAGTCGTGTCGGTGTTGTGGAGAAGAGAAGCTTTCAGCACAGGAGCGTCTTCCCATAGCTCAACTAGTTGATTATCCTGAGCTCCTGATCAAAGACTGGTCCAGATAAGTCGTGTCGGTGTTGTGGAAAAGAGAAGCTTTCAGCACAGGAGCGTCTTCCCATAGCTCAACTAGTTGATAATCCTGAGCTCCTGATCAAAGACTGGTCCAGATAAGTCGTGTCGGTGTTGTGGAGAAGAGAAGCTTTCAGCACAGGAGCGTCTTCCCATAGCTCAACTAGTTGATAATCCTGAGCTCCTGATCAAAGACTGGTCCAGATAAGTCGTGTCGGTGTTGTGGAGAAGAGAAGCTATCAGCAACATCCCATCGGCTCTATAATTACCCCTCTGTATTTCGAGTAATTGCTATGTTTACTCAGCACCAGCGAAATTGCTTTTTGAAATAGCGTAGCTTAATTTTATTGACCAAGTTGAAATGCCTTCAGCCACATCGTACCTGAGTTAAATTTACTGAGTCCAACATTTTTGTCATTTTACTGTCGTAATGTACAGAAACTTCAGTCAGACCGTTGTAAAGTAGTTGTATGGACAAAAATGTCAAGCACTTCCATCTGTTTACTTTAACAGGACGTACACCTAAATTAATCACGAATCTACCTGTATGCGAGTACGTTCAGTACCAACGGTAGATTATGTACGACCGTAGCCAATTTGTAGTACCTAACCTAGTACTAATTCACTTTTTATTCTGTTGTTGTATAATCATCAGCAGGATTTTTAATGTTTAGAAATATTAATTCTTCTGTAAGTTAAAAATGTACGTACGTAACACGTACGCAAGTGTTCGATATTATATAGCTTTCTGAATATATATTACAGGTTCGGTTGGAGGTCACTTTGATTAATACTGTCGCGGAATAGTACCATTAGTAGATATAATTAATGGTATAATAGTTACATTAGTATTTTTAGTTCACTTGAAAGCTTCTTCTACATCTGTATATATCCCTTTCTCGCCATTTAATCTCCACATTGTTACAGATAGGCTATTGTGATATTTGTTTGTTATTATTCGTATTGTTATTTAGTTATTTATTTATTATCAAATCGACACTACAGCATTTTATGCCAATAGGCTTGACCATCCAAACATAAAATTAACAAAATGCAGATCCGCAATAAAATTGCGTTGTTAGGTAAATAAAAATTATTTAACAATAGAAAATGAGTATTTAAAATAAGGAAAACAAGAACCAAGACAAATTGTTGTTAGGTTATTTCATTTTGCGAAATTAACCTGTTTCGTAGCAATATCTTTTGAACGCTATACATATACTATTTACAACAATTTGCTAACTTAGTAGGCCTACTAAAGAATGCGGTTCTTTGTACATTACACAGTGGCTTAACCAATTCAAGTATTCAACCTTTACGGCAAAGTAACTTGAAACTTAATCTAGTCCCATTCAGAGAGATTTCATGGTCTACACAATCATTCCTATGCTAAAATCAACGGCCTCTGTGATTATTGTAAGTTTCCCCTGCATTACGCTAGCGCGCTTTGATGCTTTTTTTGCGAGGGGTGTGTTGGTCCAGCAAAAACTGCACCCTAGCGCCACTTTGTGCGTTCACCAGTGGCAGTGCGGGAAACTAAAAACAATTGTTCACAGTGGATGCCATTGGCAGCTGTGGTTCACAGTTTTTTAACTACTAGGTTTTAATAATAGATTAAGGGATGAATTTTACAAATCTACGTTATTAGCGTGATAGAGAGAAATTAGTGAAAAGGCAGTATACATATTTCATTGTGCGAAACCTGTTTCGTACGCAATATCTTTTGAACGCTATACATACTATTTTAAATCTGATAACAATGCTACATGTGGTTTTATAAGAACTAAAAGCGTGATTTTAAAAGTTTTAAATGTTTGAATCGTTGCGGTTCTTGGTACCAAATTATTGAGTTTCATTCAAAAATGCAACCGTCACAAAAGTAAATAATTGTCACAATTTTGTATCCATTTTTTGGTACTTACAAAACCACAACTGGCTTATTAATCACGAACCTTTACAATATTATCAACTGTTTAATGTAATATTCTTGTAGTTAAATCTATTGCTTTAACTTTCTTAAAATCTAAAAGGTATACTCAGTACAAACGAACAAAGCGTGAGCCACTATTTACCGATTTTGTGATTCCACATGAGAAAATTATGTAAAGCCAAAGTTTAGGAATAAAATATAGATTTGAAAATTAATGTTTACAAAAATAATGTGTTAAATAAAAGTGTTTATAAATGACAAACAGTATTACTTCGCTCCCAGAACGTGAGGCACTGAAAGTTAGTGTTCATGTTTTTATTTCGCCAACTTACCCTAAATTGCCCATAGCATAATTGTAATTAGTCTCCACTAGAGAAATTGAAAAGTCTGGAATTGAGTAAACTTTCTGTTTTTGATACGTTATACGGTTATTGCAGGACATACATTTGCATACATGGACAATTCTCAAACATTTCAATTCTAGACTGAACTTCTAACTCTGTTTCATATTATAATATGAAGGAGAAATGCTTGCACGCTTATATTTAGCAATGTTGTTTGACACAGAAACGACTATTTCGGTAAAAAAACCCCGCTAAAGAACAAACCGCGGATACGTGGGATACCAAATGGTCGCCAATTACTTTTTTAATTTTATCCTCATACCGTTTACGTTTAGATCCAAAATAGCTTTTTGGATTTCGAGAGTTTAGCATATTACAAGAATTATTATTTTAAATTATCTAAAGCACGCTTGAATTTAATTCCATGTTCGCGTTCACAGCTTCACAGAGCCACGTGGGCACATTTACGATATTCGATATAATAGTGCGCGCGGTAGCCGGTAGGTTTCATCATCTTTCTGAGCAACATGGCATGCCCTTGGTTCAATCTATTTCACTGACAGCCAGGGTTTCTGCCGATAACGCTGCGATTCACTAAATCAATATGCCACCAGAGTATAAGCTCTATGATATATTTCTCGTTTCAATCTAAAGATGAGATGACGTATAATAGATATTAGAAAATAAATTTCATTTTGTGATAAATATCAGATTTTTAAAACATCCAATAAAGAAGTTTGTCTACATTGAGGCGTATTATTGTAAGACTCCAAAGTAACTAGAATTAACGTAGTTACCGTCTGACCAATGATTTAGTCTCGATTAGCATCGCTCCCAAAATATGAGACGCAAAGCCGGAATATCATTACTCATGGTTATAATTATATCATGAACAAATAGGTCTACCATTTCTTCTAATATTACTACTATCGCCACTATTTCAACTAATACTACCAACCACTACCACTGTGACTACCTTTACCAGAACCACTACTTCTAGTGCCACCATCTACTCTACTCACCATCTACTACTCACTGCCATAGGCAGGAATATATTTCTGGTGGGGGGGAGGCTGATGCCGAGGAATATATGTCGCCATAAAAGACGTATTCCACCTAAAACAATCGGGGATGTTGTGGGGAGGGGCGAGGCCCCCCTTACTGCGCCGCAGGTGATTTTTTTTGTATACATATTTTTCGCATGGTTTAAGTGTTTGAGGAGTTTAAGTGGTTTGCTGAAAGGGATAATTTAACCAAATTTTTAAGGAAATCGTTGAATCTATTGCACTGGTAGTATAAATTTGGCTTTATTAGAACATAGAAGTAAGTTGGCCTTGCAGTGTAATTATTTCCTTCTATAAGTTACATTTACAAATTTGATGCAACAAATGCTGTCATTAATTTTTGCGTAAACCTACATATTTTGAAGAACATAATTAAAGTTGAGATTTCGGGGGAAGGTGGCTCTAGCCCCCCATCTTTCCCCCCTAGATACGCCACTGAGTATACTGGTGTGTATATATACTTACAATAATTTGTTTGTAAAAAAACAATAATAAACCGTCCCCAACATCGTCTCGTCATGAAACCTCATCCTATTCGTAATCGTTACTAGATATAAAATATTATAATATAATAGTTTTATAGTTTACATTTAAGTTACCACTAAGTTATATAACTCACAGTATTCAATAATCCGCACACCAGATATTTGTCTACGGACTCTCAAGACATAACTTCTGTCCGTAGATATTAATATCAATGTACAAATCGTCCAATAACCATTCTGTTATGTATCATGTGGAACTATTGAATAAAAATTGAATTGAATTGAATTGAATTTTTTGTATTTTGTATTGTACGACAATTGGCGAACAGGTCTAAAGCAAAATAAACTGAAATTGTTGCTGTAAACAGAAGCCCACCGTGTATACTTTTGATATTCTTTTCTTTTAGTTAATCTCGCTAAGCACACAACGATCATTCACAAATCGCTTTTTAATGCTCATTATAAATACGAAGTTTTTGACTAAGCAAATATATTTTCCTAAAGTGGAATTACGTATATATGAAAACTTTTAATTTGGATATCAATTCCGTATTATCATTAAGTTTGTTAGTGTTGTCAGAGTACACTAGTACACTTAAGCCGCGTACACACTTGCGCATTTCTGTGCAACCGCGCCGCGAACCGCGCCGCGATCCAAGTGGCTCGTGGAGCCTGCAGTCTTCATCTGGTACTTGGACCAACTACATGTCTAAAGGCGCTTGCCCGATCTTGCGTGGAGAAAACGCATGTTTTTGCAGCACGCTGCGTTTATGCGTGACATTTCTGAATGTATTCCCGACATTGCGTTTGTGTGCAGTGGGCGTGACGAGACTAGTATCGTACCTAACACAAATATTTTCATTAGTGGAACTCAAAACAGACGGCCGTGGTATATGGCTATTTACTTATTTTACATCTCCTATGTTTCTGTACGCCGTGGGGTAGTTACATACACTTTAAAGTTAACAAATCCAGAACTAGAACCCATAACCTCAAAACTACTGCTTCTCCATCTTGCCTGCCGTTTTGTGGTTGTGCGCATGCGCACGCACTTCCCGCACTTCCGGTTGCGTGAACGTACTGCAAAAGTTGAGGTTTGGTCAACTTTTGCGGCGCGCACGCAAGTCTGTCCTGATTGGTCGATCTGAGGCGTCCGCGGCTTTCACGCAAACAAACGCAAGGTCGGGCAAGGAAGTGATAGTTGGTTCTTTTTCACAATTCCCCTTCTTCTGCCGCAAAGAAGACAACAAAGATTTCATTTTCTGTTGACACTGGTCAACAGGAAATCCCAGTTGAACATAAACGTCCTCCCACGAATCATTCTTTATCAACCAATTAAAATGGCACTTGTGCTTCGATTTCCACAGAACTTCTTTACTTCAGCAATAAGTCTTTAGTCCACACCAAAGATACTATAATATTCCCTGGTCCACACCATGTTCCACGGTTGACAACTCGAAGGTGAAAGTGGATGCTATAGTGGATGCTTTATTGGATGAAAGATGAAACTATAGTGGATCCCGCACGGTGCGCGACCGAATGCGCGCGCCCGTCCACACTGGCTGCAACGTGCGCGCGCGCATCCCTTTGAGGTTCGTCGAAATACCGACTCTGGGTCATTGGGTTTGAAATATAGGCCGAAACGTTGCACGGCACGGCTCGCGGCGCGCGGAAACGCGCAAGTGTGTACGCGGCTTAAGCTGGATCGCAGTCGGCCATTTCATTAGCAATCGACGAGGCGATACCCGAAAGAAAGTGTTATTACTCAATGAATCTTGATTGGACAATCATGAGTCTATATTTACAGATTATGTAATTAATACTTATGTATTATGTTTATAATTTTATAATATAATATAAAGAACTAAGATCTCATTCTATATTTTACTTGAATTTTAAGTTGTATATTGTGTGTGAGAAACAATGCAGTTTTTGTGAAACACAAGACACGGTCCGAATGCATAGTCCAGACTCAAACCTTCCTCAACTCAGCCTCTCCTCAGCCTCGCCCAACCACCAATCACGGAACGACATTGCCATGTGGACGGCTCTGTGATTGGTGGCTGGGTGAGGCTGAGGAGGGGCTGAAATGAGGAGGTCTTGAGTGTGAACTATTTATAGTTTCTACACATAAATAAATTAATACGGTAAAGAATATGATATAACTTAAAAATATCGTGGATTGATCCAACACATTTATCTGGAAGGCAGAGATAAAAGGAATGTCACTATAAACAAGCCACCATCACATCTCATACAAGACAACTCAACCCATCACCTCAGGCTAAGCTGGCCCAGTTGGGAGGGCAGAATATCGTAATTTGATCTTTTGCCCTCCAACATTGCCTCCCTTTATAAGCTCGCTATGTAAATAAGGGAGAGAGGATACACTGGCGCACAATCCCTGTGTAAACACAATGAACATAACTCGAAACATTATTCGTATAGTCTGTCAAAATGGTAAAAATCCGCATTACTTTCCACCGAAGATTTTAAAAATATACCAACTGGCTAAATGCTTTTTAGTATTGCTCTATTACTTATTGTCATGCATTGTGACATGCAGCACTGTTTCATTTCAACAAATTATCTGCAAAGCACCTTTTTAAGCAAACTAGAGTCAATCTTAGGTCAAGAAGCATCCCGTCAAAATGTAAACTCGAAGGAAGATTTTACAACTGTTCGAGACCATAAATGTCAATCATCCCATATGTTTCAGTGAGTTCCAATGCATAATACATATGTGATCGAGTTCTTTTGTTTGGCAATCCCTTTTTCAACATTATAAATAAACCAACATACTATAATATCAGTGACTTATAAGCAATGTTGGGGGTATACATTTCATCCGTAGGTCTATATTGAAGAGCCTTGCCTTGGCGTCCATAATATTTTAACAAGCAACTTTTTCTTCGTTTTCCCGTATTACAACCAAGTTTCTGTTTGTTTATTTTTCACCAACAAGGGAATAAGAATTAAAAGTGAATTTTGAAACAGGCAAAGCGTCTTGTATTTCAAGGGATATCGATTCTACACGCCCCTGCTTACATTGTTTAGGAAAACCTCAAATTTCATGGAGCAAGTGGAGAAGAATATGATATGCACAGGAAGTCTTCTCAGTTGAACGGGCAATAATATTGTCTTCTGTTATAGCAATTAGCTGAAACGCAGGCATTACTTGTACCGCACAGCTAATCCCCCTTCGCCCCTCGCCAAACGGGCGACCGACTCAAACGGCTGTATGCTCTGTGCTCTGGGTGCAAATTCTGAATTCAATCGATCGCTAAGAACAATACGGGACACCGGACGAACCGAATTAAATACACACAAAACATTTTTTAGCAACTCAAAACTTTGGATGGATTTGGAATTCTATTGTTTGAAGTCTGGCATAATGGCTAGCGCAATTTGAGGGGTAGCGGGAGAGATAGAGACGTACAAAATAGAAGTTGTCCACTCGCAAATACTGTTTGATAGATATTATTATCTAGTATTATATAAACGCACGAAGTAATGTTGTACTTCTCAGATATTTAACCCAAGTAATACTTAAGAAATGTCTCATAATAATTCAGTTAGTATAGTTGTTGTCTTTTGTTTGGTAGTAGGTTTGTTTTACAGACACAATCAATCTATATGTACGGTTCAAACAAATAAATTCACATTTATAGTCTACCCACTCATGAACGAAACTGATTTTCAGCGGGAGACTTTAATTTAAAGCGACTAAACCAACCCTGTAGGTTCCGAAAACCATCGACGAGTGAGCGATAACCAATCAAAGATCGATATTTCAAATACTAAACATATGAATCAGTGATTGGACAGTGCGAACACCTGCGGACAAATGCCAGAATCAACAAGGCCGATTCAGAACAACTTTAAATTTATTGAGTGCTTCGTTGCTAGGACGGCTCCAAAGTCACCGTTTACTTATTCCTAAGACAAGAAGTAATGGAACTGAATCCTTAATAGAAGTTAAAAAACTTCTGCCTGAACCGAGATTTGAACCCGGGACCTTCTGCATTGGAAACCAACGAGCCAATGTTTCTTGTACTACTCAGCGAGGTTAATCGAGAAGTGTAATGAGGTGGATCCCGGAAGTTAGGAGTAACACAGTATTGCTGAGCCGGCATCAGCAGGGCGATTCTGTATGAGCGACGATAAATTTATCAGCGGTTTTAGTCGTTACTGAAGGCGAATGCAAGGCGGTGATTGGCTCATCGCCTTCTTCTAACAATTGAAACCGGTGATAAACGTATCGTCGCCCATACAGAATCGCCCTGCAGGTTGGTCAGTTGATAAGCTCACAGTCAGAGACTTAGCCCAGCCTTAGCTTTTAGACAGACGCTTCAAGAATGACTCAAGACAGCTTACTACTGCTCCACGTGACGATTTGACAATGTAAGCACAATAACGTATTTTGTGTACTATTAATGGAGCCTGCTTTAAGATTTCTATTCTACTAAAGTAGGTACTTCGTTCTGATTACAAAAATGATTTAAATTTTAAATTTAAGAAAAGATTGGCAATCATTTTAAACTAGCTGGAAATTGTACACGTGAATATGTAGGGGGAAACAGGACATGCCATCATAGTGGGGTGACCAATCACCATTCACATATACATGAAATAATTTTCTGTTATGTTAATAATTATTTCTCTTTATTATTAATTATATTTCCTAGATTCTGATATAAATAATATATATATTCAACCTTCACCATTTTAAGTTTAATTACCATTCTCTTTTCGAGTAACAAAAAATATGTATTAACATTTTAATAGAAAGCCAGTAAGTAAGGTATGTGTAGGTACAGGTGCGTAATAATGGGGGGGGAGGGGGCAATTTACCCCCTCTCACTCTACTCTCTGACTCACGAGCGCCGAGTGTGTGGGTGCTCAGGGGCTGAAGCACCCCTGATACAGAGGGGGGGGGGGGGGGGGGGAGGGGGGCGATCACTCCATCGCGTCTCCCCATAATTGTTCGACCAAAGGTCCAAAACCATTTAACCGTGCACGGTATACAGATTACAGAGGCATCTAGTGGTCTGCCCTTTGAACTCTCTGCCTCCCTTCAACTTTAAAATGGTTTCAGTTAAGTAATAATAACATCAACTCACAAAAATCCTTCTGGATGAATAATGAATCAATCTTAATTCTTAAGTCGTTTTCCGGACATTTGGAGAAAAGAATTATGTATGATTTTCTATGTGTCTAGCTGCTGGGGCTCCGCCCCAAACCCTGTTCTTTAAACGATTACTACAAGTATCTAAATACCAAAAAAAAACACAAGTAGGAACAAATTCTGGGCTCCTACTGCTGCAAATACCAGAACACTAATACCTTCCTAGTTCAATGTTGTGTTAATTAATAGTATATTGAACATATTTTATTTCAACCAACCATCTGTCGAGCCGTGGTGACTATTGAACCTGGTAGGTACGTAACATGGGATCCTGCACGAAAAGTTGCAAATAATGTGTTATTAAAAAAGTTGCGAACTAATCAACTTCAGCAAATAGCATGCTCAATGGTTCTACAACGGTACAAAATACTTTTCCTATAACGAAATTGTTGTGACAAATGTGTCGTGTCCCCCCCCCCCCCCCCTAGACTTAAAACATAGTTGTTACGCTCCTGTATAGGTAGTAAGTTCAAAGTTCATTAATAAAACCGTTGTAATAATTTCGGCGAGAGAGAAAAAAATTTGAACTTTGTAACCGAGTAGACATTAAAAGTTTTGCTTACATTTTTATGTTCCTGGTATTTGTCAATGAAGATCCTTCTATTGTAAATACTAGCTCAAAGACTGACAAGGAAAGACAGTTACCGATTCGTATTTATTTATTCGTAACTTACACGGTCAGAAGTTTTCACAATTGCTTGAAAGAAAATGTCAAGTTTGGCTCGTCCACACAAGAACGCTTGGGAAGCTATTTTCCATTTTCTTACTTTAAACGATAAAAAGTATTCCAATATCAGCCAAAAACTTTCCAGAACGAAAGATGGTCACTTACCGAATTGCATTTTTTTCTTCTATCTAGTCGCTTATTCGAGGTAATTTCTTTGTGTTCGAATACAGAGAAAAACGGGACTGCCTTGAGGTGCATGAAATGTTGTCTGAGAAATACCAAATACTGACAGCGAAGCGATGCTTACCTCATTCTCATACAAATTACCATCACGACATTTAGTTGGCAACAGTAATGAGAAGTCTATAACCAATAACCATGTTTGGCAATATTTTATATTATTCATACATACCTGTAATACTATAAACAAATAACTGACCACATAACAAATTATTGTATTATCATTGCAATGGTTCGCATTAAAGTTACTTTACCATAACATGAAAAATTAGTTTGATAGAATTAAAGCTCCACCAAATGATGATACACGTACGTTTAGGAATGCTTACTTTTACCCATTCCATCATTATTATTCCGAAAAGTAAATTTAAACAAGTTAAAGATATTCACATTTTTTTAAAAAGTACCCTATATGATATTATGGATTCGCAAACATCTGAACTTATACATAGTCAACGCACTTATGAGAACAATCAACGATGACTTGTTGTTGACCTCCAAGTGCCTGTTTAGTAATCTCTTATTGGAATTATGTTTTACGATATCAACCGTTGCCGCTTATATAGCAGTCCATTATTTCCTCTTTTCTAACTAACACACTGTTCATGTTAAAAAGACACAGTAGAACAGATGAATTGTTCATAAGAAAAGTTATTGGACTATGCACTCTTCCTTGTCAAAGTAATAGTTAAAATACAATATTTCGAATGCTGATCTGCACTTTTTGACCGGCTATCACCAGTTGGTGAGTTGGTGAGTGCTGGTTAAGTTGGTGATAGCCGGTCGACGAGTGCTGACCAGCATTCGAAACATTGCATTTTCAGTATTACTTTGACAAGGAAGAGTGCATAGTCCAATAACGTTCCTTATTAGACTGTTCATGTCTAGAACGCATATCAATATCATGGTGATGGATATGTTGAGCCTTGAGAGTATCTTGGCCTGACTGGTGTTTGTTCTTACGTTTTCCCATCTACCTGTTATTTTTAGGATGGACTAATAAAATATCTTGGAGGGGAAGACATCGTCCAGTTCGATTACTTCTTCAACCTCTCCGTAATATATTTTAAGGATAAATGTACAAGTTAAGTATTTTGGTGGTGCCCTGCCTTTAGTTAATCATTATTTCCATATAGTGTCTATAATCAATTTAAATGGCTCTCTTGAAACTTTAGTAATCACTCATTTTCCACGACACTATTTTCTCGTGGTAACATTATTCATCATTAGAGACCCAAACGGATGTAGGCCTACGTAACGAAAAGTGGTAGATATATTGTAAACATGTAATAGAACCTCTTGAAATACGAAACAAAAAACTCTTGACTATTCATCAACTTTTCAGTTCAACCTCATTGTCAGGAACCAGTTTAAACAATATAAAATGTATCCATTCTTAGTGTAGCCTGAATCTTGTTGTAACTCGAGACTTTCTTGCTAAACTCACTAACCTACAGATTGAACAACCCGATGGACATCACATTTCTTACAGAAAGTAGGTGGCGTGGATTTTGTAATTTCAGATGTTCTCTTAAACTACCTCAACTAAAATTCCCATGATTACAAAACAATTATTAAAGTTGCATAGCAATTATTCATGTTCTGTGTGTTCTCCACAAATTGGATTGTCCGTGTCTAAATCAAGGAAGACGCGGCGAATGTATTTGTAACGGTCGGACAAAATAATGATAAACACAATTAAAATACCGTTAGAGATAATGCAATTGAATACACTTTTGACCGTAGACCGAAGTATGTACTTGAACCTCAATCAAAATTGTTGATCGCCATCGTAAACTTATTTCGACGTGAGGTGGATTAAAGTACCAATATTGCCGGTACCGTCGGCAGAGAATTTAAGAACAACGTAATTTTGATTTTTTTAGAGTTCAATGTTTCACTTTCCAAATTACACTTTTGTAAATTACGCATATTTTAGAAAAGTGAAAACGGTGGCATGATCAGCCTTAATAGGGTCTTGAATATTGAAGCATGTTCCTGTCCTCACCCTCTCCTTTACTTGCCCCCTTCTTTTGATCGTAACGGTATTGCATGGAACCGTTTTATTTATAATAACTAGAGTTCTTCATTCCCACAGTAACTTATCAACTATGATGACTAATTTCTCCATCGTGTTTCTTTCTCTTCTTCTATCGTCTCGAATAGCATATTTGCTAAAATATGAGAAGTTATACCCAAATATCAGTGTACACAATTGCAGCCCCTTTCACTGAAGTCTTAGAATGATATTTATTTCCACCTAGTGCTACTCACATATCTGTTATCTTATCCCCTTATCGCACACATGAGTTTCAGTGTTCGTCCATCTCAGCCATCTATTACCTGAAAAGGTTTCTCGCGATCACTCCCATCACTCTAAACTCAGTACCCACTCTACTTCTATAACCATCCACCACCTACCGAGCTGGACCACAGACTACATAGACATTACACACACCTCGTATCATACTTGGATGTTAATAAACCATTTATCTTCCAATCGTCTACTGTTCACACTATATTTTATCCAGCGCCCTGATTCTGAATGGACGACGATAAGTTTATCACCGGTTTCTGTCGTTACAAGAAGGCGATGAGCCAATCACTGCCTTGCAGTCGCCTTCAGTACCGACCAAAACCAATGATAAACTATAACCGTCGCTCATACAAAATCGCCCTGCTGGTCGTTCAAACCAAACGCATAATATAATAGTACTTTTTCTTGGGACCTTGCCTAGGGACTACTCGCCCCTGTTCAGGTAAATTTATAGCTAGGTATTATGGGGTTTTCATAGGTGGGAGGAGTATTATTAAGTATTTGAGTATGTTTTTGTTTAATAACGCACGTGTCAACTAGGTCATAACGCGTAAGGATAGTAGTGATAAAACATATCACGTATTCCGGGTTAGCAAGATGTTGTGCTAACTCATACATAATACTGTTAATTAAATTTTAACCGGCCCCATAAACGTTCGATAAACAATTTGTAATTGTTTATTAAATGAAGAATCGTATTAATATTCATCGATATCTGGAAGGCTGATACCTACATGTCTTGACTATATCTTCTAATACAGACATACACAGGGTGCGGCAGAGGGGGGGGGGATGCCCAAGTATAGTATCTGTGTGCATGGGCAGTAAGGGGTATGGCCTCAGAAGCGATCCGAGGTATTATTATCAAAGAGAAAATTAAAAGACCTAGTCATTAAGATATTTTATGCTCGTATTTTAACTTTTCACTAATTTTTTTGTAGTTTTAACCTATTATGTAAATTAATTTTGCTGTCGTGTATTTACTTGATATGATATGAGATGAGATGGGTATCAAAAGGTGGGGATCTAGCCATCCCCGGCGGGGATACCTTTCAGTCAACCAGAGCCAAGGATGAAATTAGCAGAGGGGGGAAATCCCCCCCATCCCCCCCGTCACCATTCCCTTTTGGATTTCAATGCTGCAAACTTCATAATTATGTTCTTGTAAAGCAATTGAAGATCACTCTTCGGACGATATTTGTCTGCGTACAACTATTGAAACTAGATTTCTTGGGCGTTCGTTTGCCCGGCATTTACACTCGACTCGAGTGCCCATTGGAAGTTCCTAAAGTATTACTCTCTTAATTCTTTTGTATGCTTATTACAGTGCAGATATTGTAAAGAGAGCCAAACAATTTGGTATGTGCTGAGTGCTCTCAGTAAAGCTATAGCCCGCAATCCCGTATCTACAATCTGACTGAAATAATTATCCAATTTGTTTTCTAGTGTTTATTAATTTTCGTACTCGGCTTCCTAAAATGAGGTTATCACATAAGCCGACAAGTT
The DNA here is from genome assembly GCA_945910005.1 of Isoperla grammatica. NCBI lineage: Eukaryota > Metazoa > Arthropoda > Insecta > Plecoptera > Perlodidae > Isoperla > Isoperla grammatica. The sequence goes on along the minus strand of OX246746.1, from coordinate 36,719,393 downwards.
CTGCAACTAGCAACTAGCCTCGTCCCTTTCGCTTAAATAGCCCTCTACAAAACTAGACACAGTGCTAACAATGATAATACAAAAGATTTCAAACCAAGCAATAAAATGCTATTCGATATCTGTTAACAAAAGGCTATCAACTTCTTCAAGTTTGCAGACTAAAAAACAGATTTAATAGAGCAATTTCGTTGTTTTTCCAATAATCATATTGCATGTTTTATCCACTTTAATCTATTAACAATCATTTCTCAATGTGATCTCCATTAATTTAAACTTTCACGCGTAGTAAGAATATGTGCGACATTTTGTTAATTGTTTAATTCCCTCTCCTGAAATGTTAGTCGAGGTCACAATCTGAATTCCGCCTCATATCTTTACTGGCTTAGAGGTTATGGGTTACTATATCGTAGTTTTCACGTCTGTATTCAACCTGAAGACTTGTTGTAGTTAACTTGCTCCGAATGTTATGGATGGCTTAACAAGAGTAAATAACAGCTCAAGTTAATAACTTAGCAACAATGCGACGACTGAGTCACAGCACCGCACCAATCAAGAGATTATAGGCCTACTCGACTTTATACTTGCACATCTAAGACTGACTTCACCTTCTGACCTATTCAGAATACCACGAGTATAGTTAAACAATATTAATGGATTTTATTTCGTTAAAACACTATTGACTATTTTTGTAACATATTGGTATATTACCTATTGCTATCAGTCACTCATCAGTCATCATGTGTTACCAAATATTGTAATCTTTGGAGTTACTACTCCTAAGTTCTGCTTGGTTTCTTTAGATGTGTTGCTTGGTTCATTATTAGTTATCCAATGCGTGTTATTGCTAATATTGTATGTGTGAAGTGCCGGTGACTCTTCACTGAGGCTTCCCTGCTCGTGTGCGAACCAATTAGACATGTAGAGGGGGTTTACTTCTTGGGAATGCCAGATATGGCTTTTTTGTAATTAGAAATGTGTTATATGTGGTTGCCGGAAGCCGTGTAGACGTGTAGGCATTTAATAAGTACGGGGGAGCGATCCCTTAATGCCAATTCCCATACTGACAACGACCTTTTTATTCACCCAATGCCAACATTTATACCTGCTTCAAAAGGCAATGTTACGCTGACGAATAGCATTAATTTATTCTCTTACTGCGAACGTAGTGTAAATGGAAATATTTGATTCCCTTTCAACAAAATGTCTGCTTCCTTCAATATCAATATTCTGAGATGTTATTTATTATTTATATTTACATAGCAATACTCTCTAGTGTACCACAGAATGTTCACTAGTATTCCCCCCCCCCCTCCCCCCCTCTACTATATACGAGTGTACGAGTGTTATTATTTATTGGTAATGCAAAGATTTATTAGTTTAACCCAATTAAACATATTTTGAAAACGTTTTGTGCCTTTAGGGGACGTCTATGCATCCGTTTAGGGGACGTCTATGCATCCGGCTCAAGACTTTCGTGACTTAGACTTAGACTTAACATCTTATTTTATAACAATATATATTATATAAGACCTTCGTGGCCCGCGGTCGTCTGAGCTCATTTCGAAACGTTGACAACATGTCAAGTAAGTGTGCTAAACGTGTCGGAATAACCCAACAGAATAAGATTTTAAATTTTAATTTTGAAACTATCTATAATATATAATGTGCACATACCCGCACGGTAAGTGGGAGATCTGGGTTCGATTCCCGGATAACGCCACGCTGGTTTCGAGACAGCTGGACTACTTTGATCAAGTCTCCGAGGGTTGCATCCCTCGTATGGGGCCCGTTGCCGACCTATATGTTCTAAGTGATGTGAACGGTTGCCCAAACAATGTGTGTAATGTGTGTTATGAGTATTTCATTTATGTAAAACAAAAATGCTGTAAACAGTGGCCAAGTATTTTACATTGAAATGTTATGGCGTGTAGTTTTATATTTAACTTCTATCTCTCTTCGGCTCTGGTGGTGCGTGGCGGGGTGGGGATGTGTGGGGGTGGGGGGGTGGGGGGGGGGGGGGGGGGGGGAGGGTACGCAAACAACGCGCTTCTTTAACTTATTGCTTTCTAAGATTGCCTTTTCTCTTTACATGTTGTCGGATAAACACATTTTATTTTCCCTGCAATGTACACTTCATATATAGTAGTTAAGTGCAACGCTGCACATTAGCAAGTAGCTAATTAGTGTACACGTGTTAAAGCTGAGACAGTTAAGACAGCAGGTTCTCTAAACTTCAAAAGTTGTATGATGAGCCCGTATCAAACACAAGACAAGGAGAGCGCACCCCCCCCCCCCCCCCCCTTCAACACCCTCTGTGTTCAAAGCCTGCGTGTGGACCTGCAGGTGACAACTTGCCACACAACTCCGGCTTCAACTTACGCAGCTTGATGGTAATTGGAGCGACATTCAAGAAATTATCAACTATTTCAAGAATCCAAAGTAAAACTGGAGACAGAAAACATGAACGAAGGTCTTGATGAAGCCCAGTGTTATTATCACGGTTTCATTCCGGGAACTTTTTATTTTAGCTGAGAACAGAGCCAAGTCCGGCTTCTGAGACTTTCCAGCACGCATTTTTAAATTAATGAAAAACTGGTGTAAGAAAATGTAAATATGCCATTGCTAGACTTGTACATATTAAAAATGGCGAACACATTTTTTGGAAACTGATTTATTCATGGTACATAAGGAAACAATAACAACTTTGTAATTTGTCTGTGTACTTTCATGTTTGTTGTGTTTAATACCTACTGAACTTGCTTTACTTGGAGCGGGAGAGGATGGCAGATAACAGGGACAATTCATGCCCCTCTTCAGTGACTCACTAACTAGATACTGTGTGTGTAGTACTTGGACTGTTTGGAAGAAAAGTCCGAAGGCTGTTAGTAAGACTCAATCCCTGCAGTCGTCTTGTGACTGAGGAACGCTTCGTCAGGATGGCCGGTATTGGGTATAGAACCTGCGGCCTCCTGAATTAGAGCCTGTTGTGCTAAGCAATAAGTTACCTCTGTCGGTGAGTTGATGGTTTCGTCTCATAACGGTTTGAACAAACGCCCCAACCCTGGAGTAGTATAGGCCTATTAAGATACTGGTACACTTGTGTATATACACCTTTATGTAACAATCGGGACAAAACATACATCAAAAATTATTAAAGAGCTTTTTTCTGACAGCAATTTTAAATCGTACAGGTCAGAGGCATCTGCAAATGCTTCATCTTAATAATTCTACGTTTTACTCTCATATAGAAAAGTAACAATCAAAATAATTGAACTAGCACGTCACACGTGTGTAGATGAACATTTATGAATGTTCTATTTCTGTAAGTCAAAAATAACTTATATTAGATAATACTGTTGGATAACAAATGTTCCAATTTATTCTGTGGTCTGTTTTAACATCCACACGTAAACCTCCATTAGAGAATAATGAAGGATTCAATCATGTATTTAATATAGGAATCAAGACTAAGGTCCGTATGCATAGTCCAGACTCAAACCTTCCTCAACTCAGCCTCTCCTCAGCCTCGCCCAACCACCAATCACAGAGCGGCATTGTCATGTGGACGGCTCTGTGATTGGTGGCTAGGCGAGGCTGAGGAGAGGAGGGTTTGAGTGTGAACTATCTATGCATTTGGACATAAGAATGGATCCACCTTATCCTGTAACACGATTATCATACATCGCATTTTATTAAAGTCTTTACCATAAACTTGAAACCTGTCGTGATTAGCATCAGATTGTGGCGTCACGTCTCATGACAGCTACTGTGAAAAGCTTTTATGATAAATATTCTACACGAAAATTCTTAGGTAGATCGAGCCATAGGTTCCCTCACAATGTTGTGACAACCTTCACAGCTTCTTCGCTAATACCGACAGCAAAATTTAGAAGCGAGTTTTATTAAAACGTGTTGAGAATGATGATGATATATTAACACTCGCCCTGTCGTCTCTCATATAATATTTCTATAACAAAGCAAACATAATGACATACCTAAATAAATGATTTTGTTTTGTTATTTCTGTTGAAGTTTTGCATATCTATTGATGTCAGTGTGAAATATTTTGTGCATGTTACTATTATTATAATATTAACAATATTAATAAAATAAAATAAAATAATACATTATTATTAATATTTATTAAAGTAACTAATCAATTTATTATTAATTAATATTTCCAAGTGTTTCCAAGATGGCGGACAAAGAGAATGTGGGTGATGCAGTGAAAGAACTAAAAACCAAAATAAGAGGGGAACTATGTTGGGGATTTAAAAAGGGCGTCAGGGTAGGAATACAGTGCGTAAAGTGTGAAGTATGGGCTCATTTTGGGTGCGCCGGAGTGGAAAAAAAGGGGTATAACAAAGTGAAAAGTGACTGGGCATGTGGGTGTGACAAAAGTGGGGTTATGAAGCACGCAACAGGAAGCAATGTAGGCCTAGGCCAAAGGAGGCCTAGGCCTAGCAGGCTGGGCGAAAATGAAATAGAAAGTGATAAAAGCTGGTGGATAGAAATGACAAAGGAAATGAATGAAACGAGAGGAGAGATCCAAAAGCTGAAGAAGAGCGAGGAAGAACTAAATGATGCCTTAGCAGACAGGCTAGTATGGGAAATGGAGATGGAGAGCAATATGAAGATGCTAGTAGCACGGAGCAAAGAAATTAAGGAAATGATTAGAAAGGAGAGTGAAGAAAGAAAGAAACAGTATAAGGAGACTCAAATAAAGGTCTACAAACAAAAAGCAAGAATGGATGTGGTGTCGATGAACCAGTGTTTCCGACCAAAGTGTGAAGAGATGAGGGACTTGACAAGGAGGGCAGAGGAAATTCTAGGCTGGCGAGATAAGGGAGACGCACCAGATCCGGTCAAACAAGGCCTAAGGCCCATGGTAGGGGCAGACCTAGACAAACCAGATACTAGGCCTATGCTAGGAGAAAACCGGCTGGACAGGCTAGGCCTACACCTGGAGCCGAGGGTAGAAAATTGCCCAGTTACAAGGCCAGTAGGCCTAAACCAAGAAGTAGTGCCTAGGGACAAAAAAGACCTAGGACTAGAGCCCATGGGAGAAGCAGATAGGCCTACTAGGCAGGTAAGGATAGGCCTAGGCTTAGAACCCACAAATGAGGTACCGATATGCCTAGAACAAGGGGGAAACCGGCTAGACAGCTCACACGTACAGCCGATGGTAGTTGAAGGCCAAACTAAGGTGAAGGCATTATTGATAGGGGACATCCGAGGAGGAATATGTCGATACTTCTGCAAAGAAGAGGGTTTCAGGGCCAGGGCATATCCTGGAATAAGGATTAGAGAATTACAGCAAAAACTAGAAGAGGACGAGAACCTGGGGCCTGAAACAGTACGCCTAGTACTGCATGTAGGAAATCGGGATAGCTGGAGTCGAGAAGGAAAAATGCAGAAGATAGAAGATGTGAGAGGTATATTGCAAACAGCAAAGAGCAAGTACACCAGTGCCCATATAAGTATGTGTGGAGTAACAACAAGTGCTGGCGTGACTGTAAATGAAGCAATAAAAAGGGTATGCGATAGTGAAGGGGTGGCTTTCATTAGCCCTTTGGAGATGATAGGCCTAGAAAGACAAGGTAAATGGGACCGTGAGGAGAGAGTGGGAGAATGTGTGAGGAGATTTGTTATGAGCCTGAATCCCATAGACGGACAGAACACGGAGGAGGTGAAGCAGGCCAATAAGGTATCAACGAAGGATTTTTACCTCACCCGGGTATGGACCCGGAAAAGGTAGGAATGGCTAGGTAACGATAAAGTGAAGGAAGTGAAATGTGTACAGAAGGGAACAAATATGTGGACAAAAGGGGAGCACAAGGTAGGCGCGGAAGTCGTAACGGGTCATAGAAAACATCAGGAGAGGAAAATACGAAAGGTGAAGAACAGGAAAGTACTTAAAAAGACAGAAAATGTTTATAGGTTTGGAACCATCAATCCAAAAAGTACAATGAACATAGGCACCTTGAACATCGTCTCCCTAAATGGAAAGGTAGAAGAGCTTATTGATACGATGATAGAATGGAAAATGGAACTGCTTGGACTCAGTGAGACTAAATGGATTGGGACTGGGGAAAAGGAACTACGAGGTGGTTACAAGATGATGTGGTCAGGGGGCAGTGAAGGAAGAAATGGGGTGGGTTTAATAGCTAGCCCAAGATATAAAGACAAAATAGTGGATATACGATACGTAAGTGACAGACTAATAAAAGTAGAAATTATAATAGATCGGGAAAAAATTGATGTTATCCAAATATATGCACCCCAAACTGGAAGACCTACAGAGGATAAAGATAAGTTTAGAGATGACCTAGAAGCACTGATTGAACATAATTGTGTGATTGTTATGGGTGACTTCAATGCCATGGTTGGGGTAGAGAGATATGGGTTTGAAGAGGTATTAGGTCCACATGGTTGGGGAAAGAGGAATGTAGACGGAAGAAAGATGTTGGAACTCTGTACACGAAACTTGTTAAAAATTGGTAATAGCTGGTTTGAAAAGAAGAAGAACAAGCATAAGATAACAAGATATGGATTTGGAGAAGAAGGAACAAGATGTGAATCTATTATAGATTACATATGCATAGGAAAAGAGATGGAAAAGAGGCTAGAAGACGTGAGGGTCATACCCTCAGTAGCATTGGATGGTGACCATAGACTGCTGGTAGCCAAACTATATGAGGGTAAAGATTGTACAAAAAAGAGAGGAACAAAAAAGAAACGGATAAAGACGTGGAAGTTACAGATAAAAGAGGAAAGAGAAATCTTTAGGCAAAGGATACGAGATAGGGTGCCACACGGAGAAATCAAAGGGATAGAAGAAGAATGGCAAGCATTTAAAAGTGCGTTCGTAGCCAGTGCTGAGATAGTATGTGGAAGAGCAACAGGGAAAAGAAATGAGAAGGAAACACCATGGTGGAATGAAAAAGTAAAAGAAGCAGTTGGGAATAAGAAGCGGGCATGGAGAGAGAAGAACAGGAACTATACAGAGGAAAATGTAACGAAGTACATAAGGGCAAAGAACAGTGTAAAACAAATAGTGATGAGAGAAAAAGAGAAAAGCATGGAGGAGTTTGGAGATAGACTTCAGAAAGATTTCCAAGGAAATAAGAAAGTGTTGTATAACATGGTGAAAGAGAAAAAGGGAAGAACTGAGGAGGCACATTTTCTACGGAAAGAAGATGGAACGGTCACAAACGAGCCACACGAGAAGATAAGACTATGGAAAAACTACTTTGAGAACTTGCTTAATGTTGAAGATGCAAGGAAGGGAGGGACAGCACATACAAGTGAGGAAGAAGGTTGTGAGGAGCTAGCTACAGCGGAAGAAGATGAAGGAGAAGAGGGGAAGAAAAAAGAAGAGGAACTCTCTGAAGCAGAAGTCAAACTGGCGCTAAAAGAGATGATGAATGGGAAACCACCCGGAGTTGATGAAGTAGTTGTGGACATGATCAAAGCAGCAGGAAAAGAGGGGGAATACTGGATATTTAGAGTGTTAACAGCAGCATGGAGAGATAAGAGGATTCCAGAGGACTGGGAAAAGGGTGTTATCATACCAATATTTAAGAAAGGGGACAAAAAGCTCTGTGGAAATTATAGAGGTGTAACTCTACTCTGCCATTGTGCTAAACTATATGAAAAAGTGCTAGAGAAGAGAATGAAAGAACATGTGGAGAAAAGCTTAAGGGAGGAATTACATGGGTTTAGAAGGGGCCGGTCAACGGTGGACCTGATTTTCTCAATACGTCAAATGATGGAAAGAGAAAGGGAAAATGGTGAGGAGATATGGATGGTCTTCCTAGACCTCACAAAGGCCTATGATAGAATGCCCAGAGAGAGAGTGTGGGAAAGCCTAAGGAAAAAGAAGGTTGACAGAAAACTGGTGGAAAGAGTGCAGAGCATGTATATGAAGAGTGTGAGTTGCGTGGAAACCAGGGAGGGCAGAACGGATTGGTTTGAAGTCAAAACAGGTTTAAGACAAGGAAGTGTGCTGTCACCGATGCTCTTTAATATAGTACTTGACGAGATATTGAGGAAAGTGGAGACAGAAGGACCGGAGGCATCTAGAACCTTAATTTATGCTGATGATGTTCTAATATGGGGAAAGTCACGGGAATAAGTACAACAAAGAGTAGATAAGTGGAATGAAGGGACTCAAGAGTTTGGATTAGAGATAAGTATGGCTAAGAGCGAAGTGATGGTTATGGGGAATAAGAAGAGGAAAGCGGATAGACCAAAGATTGTCCTGCGAGGTGAAGAACTAGTAGAGACTCAGGATTTCAAGTATCTTGGAACCATCATCTCATCTGATGGTAAAATTGACAAAGAGATTGGAAGACGAACGGGGACCGCTGAAAATTTTTTCCAGTTAGTGAGGAAACTGATTTGGAAAAAAGAGATACCAAGGCAATGCAAATTGTTAATATACAAAGCATATTTTGTACCAGTACTCACGTATGGAGCGGTGACTTGGCCAGTTGGGGGAAAAGAAGAAAAAGCAATACAAGCAGCAGAAATGAAGTTCCTAAGGAGTGTGGCAGGAGTGACCAAGATTGATAAGATAAGGAGCTCAAAGATAAGGAAGGAACTTGGAGTGGAGAGTCTAAACTTTAAGCTGGGAAAAGAAAGATTGCGGTGGTTTGGACACATGAAAAGAATGCAGGAAGACAGGATCCCGAAAATTGAGTTTGAGAAAGAAGCAGGGAAAAAGAAAAGAATGAGGGGAAGACCAAGACTGAATCGGGAAGAAGTGATAGTAATGGACGTGGAAAGAAGAAATGCAACTTGGGAAGAGGTCAATCAGGAACGATGGTGGGAAGATAGAAAAGTATGGACAGAATTTGTAGAAAGAGCAGAGGAAGAAGAAAGTGAAGAGGAGGAGCCGGAGGAAATTAACATAAGGGAAGCGTCAGGCATGGCCAGCCGGCTTCGATGTACCTAGGGGTCAGAATATGATGGGATTAAGTTCCTATCCCCTACCCGACTTCATTGTTGGACACAGGGAGCAGATATATATAAAAAAAAAAAAAAAAATCTTGTTTATTATTTAAATATTGTTATTAAATATTATTCACTGTGGCATGCAGTACAGCGTGTTACGCAAACAATAGCATGGACTAGCTTCACACGGATCAACGAGCTACAACATCTACATTATTTTTTTATAAACAAACAAAAATTTTTTTTTAAATATAAATAAAAAAAACATTAAAATATAATGTTTTTTAAGATATAACACATATTCTTAGGAATAGTGAATCATAAATGGGGTCTTTGCAATGCTCAATATTTAGAAAAAAAGTAATAATTTAAGACAACGCATAGGCCTATTCTGAACAGTAGGGCCTACTAGGTTTTACATTCACGTCCACCTTTGTTTATGTTATACACATGGATGAAACAATATCGAGAACAATTTTGCTATAAGAATATTTTCGTGGGTCTATATAAAGCAACCATTTTTACCGGTGCACTGTAAAATTAATAACTTTTGAAGATTTCGATTTTTCCTAACTTCGTCATTTAATCAATCAGACGTGTGTTAAAGTTACATAAAAAAATGAACATTCACACTTTCATTTGATAATTATAAAAGTTTTTCGTAGCGTGATTGTAAAATATAATATTGAGGATAAATGCGTTTTCCAAAATATTCATCTTCTAAACTATAGAACATTGCATTCACAAAGTACTTTTTTGTAGATATTTGAAAAAGAAAAAGCACTGGTGCAGCGTTTAAAAACAATAGTATCCTGTTTAGATTACTACTTACAAAGAATATTTCAGCACATTTGCATACACGGCAACCGATGTGTAAGCGTTGGGTGAAACTCATATTGATGCGATTAGCTGTGGCTGTAATCAAACTAGCAACTTATCGACTGGAAGTATAGACCATAGGCCTACGGTCGCTGTCACTGAGTAGCTCTATCGGTACAAATAACAGCTGGATGAATAAAACATGAATGGATATGAAAAGAATTTGTTTAATTTAAAAATAAGCGATAATCTCCACTGGGCATTTGCCTACGAAGTGTCTTGCTATGCGTACGCGGAATGATTCTATAGTACAGACAGAAGAACGATTCCTAGTTGAAACGTTATGTCCTCAACTACGACCATCCAGTCAAGTTGGTCACCCGCTCAGGTTTAAATACACAATTTACAGAACCAACCAATTAAATCCGCTCAGTATATTGTCCACTTTTCTCATGATTCGTACGATATTCGCAACAACAAAAAATAAGCACCATGGGATTGGGATGGTATTATTATTACTTTCAATATTGTGAAACCATAGTTTCAGATGAAACCAAATAGAATAGGCTATAATTTCAACCATTATTCAACATAATAAGTGATAATCCCATAGATCTGACTTTCATCAGGGTGATAATAATGGTATAAAAGCGAGAAATACATTGAGACATTAGATCTAATACAATTTTACTCTTTTGGAATAAAGATGGATTGATATAAATATAGCCTAAATTCATGGCAAGAAAACAATAAATAAGACTGCAGAAAGGGTTGGTTGACACAAGGAATTTATTTATTTTCGAGATGGCAATTTTCTTACTTTTTTATTATTATTATTCTGTCTGCTAAGGACCGGTCTCCATCTCCTAATAAGAAAGTTATTTGTAGTAATTAAGCTATTTGGAGGATTTCAAGGGTTTTGATTGGTGGTGGCCGTGGAAAAAACAAGCTATTCGACGAATAAGTAGTTATTGGGACATTGTAAGACTGGACCTAGGTGAAATAGTAGTCACACATATTGTTACCCATGTATTTTGGATAAATTTGAGGATGTTTTCTTCTTGTTATCACCTCTTATCGACTCTTATGGTAGCGAAGCTTTTTGGAATATTTATTTATTTATTTATTTATTTATTTATTTATTTATTTATTTATTTATTTATTTATTTATTTATTTATTTATTTATTTATTTATTTATTTATTTATTTATTTATTTATTTATTTATTTATTTATTTATTTATTTATTTATTTATTTATTTATTTATTTATTTATTTATTTATTTATTTATTTATTTATTTATTTATTTATTTACTTATTTATTTATTTATTTATTTATTTATTTATTTATTTATTTATTTATTTATTTATTTATTTATTTATTTATTTATTTATTTATTTATTTATTTATTTATTTATTTATTTATTTATTTATTTATTTATTTATTTATTTATTTATTTATTTATTTATTTATTTATTTATTTATTTATTTATTTATTTATTTATTTATTTATTTATTTATTTATTTATTTATTTATTTATTTATTTATTTATTTATTTATTTATTTATTTATTTATTTATTTATTTATTTATTTATTTATTTATTTATTTATTTATTTATTTATTTATTTATTTATTTATTTATTTATTTATTTATTTATTTATTTATTTATTTATTTATTTATTTATTTATTTATTTATTTATTTATTTATTTATTTATTTATTTATTTATTTATTTATTTATTTATTTATTTATTTATTTACTTATTTATTTATTTACTTATTTATTTATTTATTTATTTATTTATTTATTTATTTATTTATTTATTTATTTATTTATTTATTTATTTATTTATTTATTTATTTATTTATTTATTTATTTATTTATTTATTTATTTATTTATTTATTTATTTATTTATTTATTTATTTATTTATTTATTTATTTATTTATTTATTTATTTATTTATTTATTTATTTATTTATTTATTTATTTATTTATTTATTTATTTATTTATTTATTTATTTATTTATTTATTTATTTATTTATTTATTTATTTATTTATTTATTTATTTATTTATTTATTTATTTATTTATTTATTTATTTATTTATTTATTTATTTATTTATTTATTTATTTATTTATTTATTTATTTATTTATTTATTTATTTATTTATTTATTTATTTATTTATTTATTTATTTATTTATTTATTTATTTATTTATTTATTTATTTATTTATTTATTTATTTATTTATTTATTTATTTATTTATTTATTTAATGTCTATCCTATTCAGTTATAAAAACTGATTAACAAAGCATGTTTCATTATATTATATTTGATAAGAAACAAACATTAAGAGCGACGGGTACCTCTACGTCATAAACCGCAGACAATCTTAATTGTTTAATTATATCTCAAGAATGCTACTCGAAATCGAAAATCTGAATCAACAGCGCACTGTGTTTTGGTAAGCCCTACAGACTGAATTAAATATAACCATTAGCGTAGTTATTTTGATTATTAAATCGATTACTAATAATAAAATTAATTAGCAACAAAAAACATACTGATTGTAATTTAAGACACATTTAGAGCATTCAGTATGTAGGGCTAACCAAACCACAGTGCGCTGTTGATTAAGATTTTCCATTTCGAAGTCCATTCTTGAGATATAATTTGAAAATGAATATTGTGTGCGGTTTTTGACGTAGAGGAACCCTTCGCTCTTAACAGGGAAGGATACCACTTCGTCAAAAACCGCACACATTTTTCATTTTTAAATTATATCACAAGAATGGGTTTCGAAATCGAAAATCTAAGTCAGCAGCGCACTGTGGTTTGGTTAGCCCTACATACTGAATGCTCTAAATGTGTCTTAAATTACAATCAGTATGTTTTTTGTTGCTAATTAATTTTATTATTAGTAATCGATTTAATAATCAAAATAACTACGCGAATGGTTATAATATTTTATTCAGTCTGTAGGGCTTACAAAAGCACAGTGTGCTATTGTTTAAGATTTTCGATTTCTTGTTGCAATCTAAGGATATAATTTAATAATGAACATTTTCTGCGGTTTTTGACGTAAAGACTACCCTTCGTTCTTAACAAACATAAACATTATAAGAATTTATAATCTTAACTTTTTTTAATGTAGCTGTTCTGGTTTCCTGTTATGTTGCCTGAGTTATACGCGAACTCTAATTGAGATAAATCTTGAAAATGTAATAATGTTAACTTGTTTATGTTTGTAATCAAAGCGCGCTTGTGCCATGCACGAGTCTTGCGGTCTGGCGCTTGTCAACTCTCATATTTAGCGGCACATTTCAAGAGGTTACTGCTTACAAAGAGCCAGATTACAAAAGTCGTAAATCACCTGTCAAAATCGATAACGTGTGACGTTAACGAAAGAGAAGTTAACACGACCAAAGTGAATTATGAACAATTGAATTTTACTCTAGGGTTGAATCAACAGCTTGTTTACTGCAAGTTAAATATTCTTTTGAGAAATACACGAACCTTTTATTAAAATTTTACTTATTTTAGCAATTTTCGTAACAATTAAATGTTGGTAACTTTCAAAATTGTTGTAAATCAGACACACATCTCTAATTAATAAATTGCCTTACATAATGTTGTTTACATTGTTTGACATAGAGGTGTCTCAAAAAAGTATAGCCTACTGATTTTGTATATTTATTAACATTTTCATTTTAAATACTGTTGTATTTGAGCATTTTGTAACATCTAAAGCATTTTTCCACATCAAAGACACGCCTGTAGTTGTTTCGTGCAATTCGAATGAAATAGAGACCGCACCATGTGGATTTAAAATCAACCACACATTTAGTTATTGCCATTAGAAAGAAATAAAATAGCATTTTAAAGCTAAATATTATACATGGATAATCAATATACATGGAAGGAAAACCCTCGATTTTAGTGAAAATAACAGTTTGAAGCATTTTCAAAACTTTATGCTTAACTCTATTTTACTTATCTGTAATAATAACCAAGCTCTGTCTTCAGTCTGTAATGTTGTGGCTTGGGCCTCTCCCAGACAGAGTATAAGTTGCGATAGACCCAGCGCCTCCACCAGATATAATATTAACAATATTAACACATTCATTAGAAAGAACATTAAATTCTCTATAAGATGACATATTTTGATTTCTTTCGGGACAATTTAAAACAATGTATAGCACTTTTAATATACCGATATCGGGTGTCCCGCAAGGTGGGTGAACATAATACCCCAGATGTGAGCGAAGGATACCTCTACGTCAAAAACAGCAGAACATTTTCATTTTTAAATTATATCTCAAGAATGGACTTCGGAATGGAAAATCTGAATCAACAGCGCACTATGGTTTGGTAAGCCCTACATATACTGAATGCCCTAAATGTGTCACATTATGATCGACTTGATTTTTATTTCAAATTAATTTTATCACTAATCGATTTTATAATCAAAATAACTATGGGTATAATATTTTATTCATTCTGTAGGGCGCTTACCAAAACACAGTGGTTGATTCAGATATTCGATTTTGAGTAGCATTCTATAGATATAATTAAAAAATTAAAATTCTCACCAGAGAAATCTGTTAGTCCGAATACTAAACCCGATCAGTTGCAACTAACTCTGATGCGTTCGGTAACCATGTCAGAGTAACGCGGGGTTGTGATCCGATCACCAAAAAAGTGACCTGCCTCGGGAACAGGGTAAAGTTAAGATTTTGGCGGGAAATACGAAGCGGTATGAATTTGATGGTGGTGTCTAAGTGGCTGTGGTTGTTACATGTGGATATTTTGGAGCAAAACCACGTTTTTGAGTTAGCTATTGTTAGCTTTTGATAAAATTTTAAGTGCACGCAGAAAGTAGGTACATCAGGCATTACAAAAAATGAAAAACAATGCGAAGGTCATAGGTCTAGCTATACAGGAGCACGGCATCCATTTGTAAACAATTTAAAATACTGGGTTTAAAATACTGACCCGGTGAAGTGAAGTCGCGTGACATTGCTGATAGTGATCGGACGGGTTACTTTGGCGAGGTAAACGAAAGCGGCGGCTATGGTGGGTGACTGTACTGATCCTAGAACCGTTGAGTGAATAATATAGGGAAGGGAGGGGCGCAACACAATCGGCAGTTAGTCTACCGCCATTTACTGTCCAACATACTTTAGTTGGGTAGTAGGAGTTCGCCAAGCGACGCGATGACGGAGCCCGATTCGTCGGCAACTTCGCCGAAGATACGCGAAGATAGCCGAAAGCTCCGTCATCGCGTCGCTTGGCGAACTTCTACCATTGGGTTTGAAATTTCAAACCCAATGCTTCTACTACCCGACTTAAGTATGTTGGGCAGCATAAGGCGTGTGACAAACTGCCGATTGCGTTGCGCCTCTACCCTATATTATTCACTCAACGGTAGAACCGCGCGAAGTCATGTCTCAGAAATGCAATAACACATTGGAAAATGAAAACGCTACGTCCTGTGCTTTATAAGCACTACAGACAAACTGCTAAACATATCGCTGGCGCAGTCGGCCGAGGTAGATTAGGCGTTGGTCTAGAAAACCGTGCTCTCTGCGTTCCAGGTTCGAACCCTGGCTTGGGCATGGATGTCACGTGGCGTTTTTTATCCTCATAATCATCCAGATTAGCCTTGCTGCAAACATATACGACGTAAAACCCCAAATGTCGTACGACTATATTGTAAATAGTAGCTTTGTTTATTAAATAAAAAATTAGGCACATTCAAATGGTCAGTCCTACTGTTAATTATATTTACTAGAAATAATAATAATACAATCTGTAGTGATTACGAAAGGACTGGGAGCTATGTTCTCACAGTCTCGTATAATTCAAATGTAATATCAACAGGTTTTAATTCAGATACTACCATTGCCTGCTAAAGTAATTTCTTCTTAACATTTAAAATAAAACATTTTTTGTATTTAAAATAAAGTTTATTTGATAAAAAGATAAAAGAAAATCCCGAGATCCACTGGTGTGTGTTTCTGTGAGATGCCAGTAAGATAAGATAAGATTGTATTTATTTAGCTTCACCAGCTATTATTGTCGTACCTACACTTACAACTTATTATTACTATCAATTAAATATACATATACTAACAATTTATATTTTTACTGTCAATTATTATTTCTAATTGCACAATTGATGTTCATACATACATTATAGCTTCTGATTTAAATTTCGAAAAGTTTATTTTAATAGTTTTTATATGTGTAGGTAATTTGTCAAACATTCTTAATCCAGCATAAAATATGGATTTTTGTGTTGCAGCTTTATTTAAATGTTTGACATTGAAATTATTAATTGACCTTGTGATATGATTGATTATGTTCATTATTATTGTATGATCTAAACTCATTAAAATATGCTGGCAAATAATCATCATTTAGTTTTAATATAAATACTAGTGCATTGTAACAGGGGCGGCTCGTCCATAAGGGCACACGGGCATGTGCCCTCCCTCCCCACCCGCCAACCACCAACAATCACTCACATGGCCGCTGCGTCTTTGGGTTTACCGCGTCTTGAATTTTGTTGCCTGGTGATTCCCCGTGGGGAGGGGGGGGGGGGGGGAGCCCATGCCGATAACACTCATACCGCGCATGCGCAGTTTCGTTTTTTCCGCTGATAAGTGAGTGGAGATGGCAGATTTTACATGACGAATGAGCATGTTTTTTCGAGAGCCCCAGTACGGAGCGAGGCACCGTTTATGTAAGTACGTGTAAGCGTGGTGTTGTCAGTTGTGTGTAGACAGGTGGTTGTCTTTGTTCTATAGTGTAGTGCGTGTGCGTGTTGTGTTGTGTCACTGTGTGTTGTGTCGCTTTTGACTTTGTAGTAATAGTCAAACAAAATGAACGAGGTGAGGCACATAAAAAATAAACATTTGAATTGTGAAGAGAGACTGGTAGCAAAGACATTAGGCCGACCAATGCCTGACGTGTATAACTCAGGTATGCCAAATTAAAAATAGACTTCTAAAAGTAACTTCTTAGCACTAAAATACAGACATTAAAATATCAGGTAAGTTTGGCTGTGCTGTTATTTATTATCTTCTATATGAAGACTATAACTACCTTTTTTAAATTGTAACTGATTTGTGCCCTACCCATTTCAAACCCCACGAGCCGCCACTGCATTGTAATGAATCTTCTGCCTTACACTCATCCAAATCAATGTTCTCAACATAATCTTTATCCTTGTGTACTTATTACATTTCAATATTACTCTCATTTAGTTTAAGAAACGTTTACCATTGTTTTGAGATTTAAACTTCATTCGCTTCTGACTGTTGCTAATATTGTATCAACGAGCCCAGAGTAAATATTTCTCTGATTCCTTACGTGTGTTCAGTTCGGCGTACGATAGTGTCTCGTAATTACCACAAAGTGCGATTGAGTTCAGTAACTATATTGACTTGCTCTCAGGTGGTGAGACGGGAATGATTACGGCAACCCCGGGGGTACACGTATACACACTCATATATACAGACATTGCAGGCATGGATTTCATGGTTTTTGTTTGCTTTTAAACAATATGGGGCTTGAGCTACAGTGGGGGAATTTTCTAAGAATTGCTGCACAAACTAGTTTTAGCTCAATACTTAAGGGCTGTATGTTCACCTAGCTTGCGGAACTCACGAATTCGGTATGTTAGAAGTTCTTTAAAATGTGTTACAATTGTCCAAAATGTTTATCAAAAGATTTCATCCTGTAGATATAATTTAGTGCTCTTTCTTATGAATGTTTCTTTGTTACAATCTATACTTCCGTTTTCAGATGTTCTTAATTACCTTTTGTAATGTGATGTTGCTGGACACCTTTCACATCTAACTAAGAACATCTGCAAAACAAAAATATGTATTTGAATAAGAAACCATTCATTGAAAAGAACATTACATTTTCTATAAGGTGACATATTTTGATTTTCTTCCGGGACAATTTAAAACCACTTTATACCACTTTTAACATACCGAAACCGGGTGCTACGCAAGGTTGGTGAACATATACAATGAAATAAATTCTGCAGATGTGAGCGAAGGGAATTTTTAAATTATATCTCAAGGATGGACTTCGATATGGTTTGGTAAGCCCTTCATACTGAATGCTCTAAATGTGTCACATTATAATCGGTATGGTTTTTATTTATTAATTTTATTACTGATTATAGATTTATTAATCAAAATAACTACTCTTATGGGTATAATATTTCATTCAGTCTGTATAGGGCTTACCAAAACACAGTGACTGTTGATTCTGTTTTCGATTTCGAGTAGCATTCTTGAGACAAAAAAATTAAAATTGTTTGCGGTTTTTGACGAGAGGGACCCTTCGCTCTTAAGAAGAACGTTTATGTTTTACTCCTTGTTTGTGAGACATAACCTCCATTGAATGTGAATGTCTACGTTTCACCGATACATCTGGATAAGGTTAACGAGCCTACATGCACATATTCTGCGCGGGTGGCCCAGCATAATTCATCTAACCCCCTTGGCTATATTGGCAAAATGTCGGCAAGACAACAACAAAGCTTCTTCGATTTGACAAACCGGCAAGTCAACATACGTTAGCCTTACACAAGCCGGTGTACAGCCAATGGCGTTACTCAAAATGACGGGGCCCGTATGCAGGTTGGATTTTTTGGCACCCACTTTTTAACAGGGAAGGATACCTCTACGTCAAAACCCGCACACAATTTTCATTTTTAAATTATATCACAAGAATGGGCTTCGAAATCGAAAATCTGAATCAACAGCGCACTGTGGCTTAGTAAGCCCTACACAATAAATGCTTTTAATTGTGACTTATATTATCAGAAGTATGTTTTTTTTATAAATATATAATTTTATTACTAATTGTCGAATTATAATAAAAATACTACGCTTATGGTTATAATATTTTATTCAGCCTGTAGGGCTTACCAAAGCACAGTGCGCTGCTGATTTAGATTTTCGATTTCTTGTTGCAATCTTGAGATATAATTTAATAATGAACATGTTCTGCGGTTTTTGACGTAGAGACTACCCTTCGCTCTTGAGTTACGCCACAGGGTATATAGTATTTACAAAATTACACGTTACACCCGACTTCAACAGTCTCTGTTAGAAACGAATCAGACAAGAAAGGTTTTCATTCTGGGACCCTTCAGCTTTAATTTTGTCTCTGCAGATTTCATCTGAAGGAGTAAGTAGGAGGACCTAGGACCAAAGATTCCGTGCAATACACTTTACATTATGTGATTGCAGAGATAAATAGTCTAAACAGAATGTTAGCATTTCCTGTGTAAGTAAACAGTTGAAAGATGATACTGTTTTACTACATTTTCAATTCATGTGTACAATCTGTGTAATCAAAATTTTAAAAACATACGTTTTGAATGTTCTGAATTGTTTCATATGACTTTTACCGGATGTGTTTATGTATTATCTCAGAACAAAAGTTCAAAATACCACTTATATATAATAAAAAGAAAAAAAAACGCTATTTGTAAATATTTTCCCAAATTTACGAAAATGGTTGTGCTGATCAATAATACAAAATATTTTTAAAAAATCTAAGTAAATGTTCAATATAATGGGCTAAACAACGTATTCATATTATGGTAGCAACATAGTCACAGTGACAACAGCACTACGCACACAATATTCAGAAATGCCCGACTAAATTAATGTTTTTTCTTAGGTTGCATGCATCAGCGTATTCTTACTTCCCTCCTGTCTAGCCGAGCGCGCTTGATAAAGTGTAAGTTTGAAAGCTTACTTTTTAGATAACTTCTTAAGTTTTTGCTTCCCCGATTTGACATAAGTGCCATTGTGCATTTCTTAGTAATGGGTCAATGGGATTCTATGATAAAATCTTTCAGCGACACACATGAGCTTCGTTTGCCTGTCTTACACTGGCCAGTGTAGCAAGAAGTCTTATACACGAGCTAAATAGCCAGAGTATTAAGCTCTCCTGTACTGGTTACACTGTGCAAGTTTTAATAACATGCGAGCAACATACAAATATATAAACTGACTTTACGGGTATGAAAGAACGATTAAGTACTGACACTTTTTTTAAAAACAATTATTTACTGAAATAACAATCATAAAGATTACACTATTTTGAAACTTCTTGAAAACAGTTCTTAGTTGTAATGAAACCAGATCTTGGCTATCAATTGCTTTTCAATATGTTTCGGTGTTCTCATTACCTTATTAACAATCGTTCTATAATTTCTCGTTGTTTTGATATCGGATTTATAAAATAACATTTAAATCCCTGCAGCCCAATTGCTTCCGTATTGAACACTCGAAATAGGAATCACATTTTCGTATAAATAAGTACTAAACATCAATATCACCTTCTTATGTGTTCTTTAATGTTCCTATATTGAAAAAAATTATTCAAATAATCTAGATAGAATGAAACTATGCAAGACTATCGTATATAACTCTTGAATACGTTTCTTCCAAGGTAAATAACGCGAATCCAGATGTGCTGGACAAATCTTGATACATTTAATATCCTACCGTTCCGCATCTCATACTGGAAATCAAGTTTCCATTATTGATGTCCGACACAACGGCAAGATTTCTCCCTTAGAACTTTCTGCTGCTGCTTCTTCTTCTGCTTCTTCTACTTCTGCTCCAGTTTCCCTCCTCTTCAGCGCATCTCTTGCGATTAAGGCTTACGTTCTATTTGCGTCCCAGATTGATTTTATTTACTTTTTATCAAAGCTTTTATTAAACGAAAATATCGAGAAAGAGTTTGCATCGGTATATTTATTTTCAACGACGGTTATAGAAAAGCAGTTGCAGAACTCTGAGACTCACTGGAATGTGTTCATATTACAGAAGCCATCCTACGTAGGCCAAGTATCATCTACCTCTGATTCGACTGATGTCTCTCACTGAAATTCAGTAGGTTTTCTATACTACTTGTATTCTCGTGTTAGTCAATACTGTAACCGATTTTTAAATTAATATATTAATAAATATTAATATTAATAAATAATTAAAATATTAATTTTAAAGATATTGTTAAGAAATGTTGCACGTATATAGTTGTAAGTTAGTGCCGTCTATAGTAACATTGACTGTAATTACAGTTTTATTTAGGAAATTCCATCTATTCTGGCTTCTTTATAAACGTCGTGTTTTCAATTTGTTAGTAAAACGTTCTTGGGAATGGAAATATGTTTCTTTGCCGTGTGCGTGTGTGATGAAATGTAACAGACTTTAAAGGCGGTCTTTGTACGAAATATCAGATTCTGGTATCGATCGTTTGATTGCAAAGAATTTGATCTTGTAGAAATGTTGTGTTAATTCTTCCCCTCGTACTTGCTTCGCTTTGCTTTTCTGAGACCTGAAAGGATTTACCTTTGCTGTATCCGTCTTGTCAGCCCGTTTCTCTCTACCCATCCGCCTCTAGTGTGAGTTGCCCCGCAAAGTTTGTAGAAAGACCAATAGAAGCTCGGTAAATTTGAAAAATCCTCAAACTTTGAGTCTTTAAACTGTGTGAAGAGCACGAATTCTATTAGCACGCCAGCCAGGCCCTGAGCTCTGTGGTTCGCCTCACTGAATAACATGTTATGCTGAACGGAGTAATTAAAAACTGATGTAGCAAATTGTGATTGTTGGTGTATATTTTGGAAATAATGTGACTAAAGTAGTTGTTGTGGTACACTTGATTACAGCTAGTATTTACTGTCGATACTCTGTGCTTACATACGTCGTTTTCATTAACATTTGTAATCTTCTTTATGTTTTTTGCTTGGGAGTTAGTTCACAAGTGTTTTAATCCCCATTATGCACGGAAATGCAAAAACTCACTCTGTAAAACGTTGTTAGCGCTAGATATCATATTGACAGGCGGTGTTAGTGAAAACACTATAGAAGCACATTTTTAGAGGAGTGAAAATTGTTGGAAAGCACGAATGCTGTGTACTCAAAAATTATATTTTTCATTATTATAATATTTAATGTTATTTACAATATATTCATAATCAGCCAATAAAATAATCCCTATTCGTTACTACTACTTGCTATAGGTCTCAGATAATCGCCCTTATGTTTACACGTACAACAATAATTATAAGGCATAATTATAATACTTATGTGGGATGTTATCACACCATAACACTATCTAAACTAATTATTGGTTTATATGGTGTAAAATACGTTTTGGATTCTTAACATTAAAATCTTATCATGACCACGACTATTTTGAGGAAGCTGCATTGAAATTTTCTCCGACCAAGTAATACTTTCCTCATGTTATGCACTTAATATTCTAATGATTCTCTATGCATAGAATTTCCTCCTATCCAAAGTAATTGGATACAAATCGTATTTGGCAAGCTAGTCTGCCCGTGTGTCCTAATTTCATCAGAGCAGTCAGTATACGGAACAAAACCATTCGCATAATGTTACAGCTCCACTGGGTGATATTATAGAAATCCAAGCTTTCTCCTTCTCCCCCCCTCCCCCCCCCCCTCACATCCTACCCCCCACAATGTACTAACCAACCATCGTCGAAACGCAAACCTGATTTACGTATCAAGCATTTAACTGTAGGCCTATAGAGAGGAACATAACAGGAATGCAAATACTCATAAAGAGCCGCACGATTCACGAAGCTGACGTTTCCTAAATTACTACTGAAGAAATAATGATTCCACCTTGAGAGTTGAACATTATGATTGAGGCTGTTTGGTGTAATAATTTCAACGAAATTTAATTGTTAAGGTTGTGAATGATGGATTATACAAATTAAATGAGAAATAACAAATTTCAATACGAAAACCCAGCAAAATTAATGGTTTTCTTGTGGTTTCGTAAAAACTAAATGCTGTAGTAAAAATGTTACCATTACAATGCGTAGTGTGAAGCGTCAAAGTCACTGTGCTTAGGCAGCACAATGCAATCATCAAAATATTCCGTTGTGTAAATGTTTATAAGTTTAAAGAGTTTGTGTTGATCAAGAATATATGGTTGATCGATTTGGCGTTACAAATGTTGAGGTAAGAATCGCTGAATATCTTCAGCCCATATCACACTACAATTGGAATCGTAGACTGGAGTCGCCAATTGCAATCGCAATCTACAATTATCCAATCACACTTGACCAGCTGAAAATCCTAAAATCGTTCAACTAGGAAATAAATTCAATAATAATAACTAATATGACAAGCCTTAATCACAAACAAATATATAATTAAACTTATTGGCTCTTTGTTTCCATTAAAGTAGTTGTTGCTTGAGGTTATGTTGTGACAGTGCTCAATTCGTATTTAACCGTTCTCCTTCCTGATTGGTTCACGTGACTCGGATCTACGATTCCCAATCTTATTTTAGAGCTCCGTCTATAAAAAGATTGCAATCGTAGACTGGCCGAACTGAGCTACTGCGCATGCGCCGCCAATCGTAAGCTCGAATCTACGATTGCAATTGTCAGTTCGGAACCTAATGTGATATGGCCTTTTGACTACTACTTTGATATAAACTCAATGTTTGGCTCCAGTAGTTAATCGTATAATGAAATATTTCAACCAAAATATCGTATCAAAGATGGCTATAAAAATACACAAATAAGATTACTTGAGTCTCAAGATTGATCACAAGCTACACAGCAGTCTCACGAGGAAGCCTGATGCATTTGATCGTTTCACAGCGTGGAAGAAAAGGACGATTCTCAATACAAATTTAGAAAAATGATCAAATAGGTTTCGTCATAGGGTCGTAGATTGGACGTAACCAACCCCAAACACCAATTAGTTTCTTTTTGAAAGCGTTCGTGGTCTATCGATATGCTAAACAATGCACTTTCCAGCTTGATGGATACAAAGGCATTGTTTGAAGCTATTCGAGAAATAAATCAATGGCAATGTATTCAATCCAGCTTGAGCTTTATGACCTAATTTAGTGGGCATGCAATTTATCACCTAGGTTTAAGCCAACTAAACCAATTACTCTTGTTGAAGTTCGAACTGAAAAACAAATTTTAATTTTAAGGCTGGGCGAGTAAACTATAAACGAAGATAAAACTTGCCCCGAGTTGCCATTCTAAAAGTGTATCGATGCGTAAAATTGGACAAGGAAGACTTGAATTTCAATTTGTTTTCAATAGTGCTGGAGAGAAGGGAACTTCAGAATCACACATCATTTGATACACTGGAATATCTTGAAGCTTAATCCGTTACATTCCACAGAGTAACTTCAACGTACTTAATGTTTCAAGTAAATAATTATGATGACGTTCTTGAATTGATTGTTTCATCTGTACATTACGCAAATCAATGAGCTGTTCTTGTTCACCTACCTTGTGGAACACCCGCTTTCCTTGTTCACCTACCTTGCGGAACACCCGCTTTCCTTGTTCACCTACCTTGTGGAACACCCGCTTTCCTTGTTCACCTACCTTGTGGAACACCCGCTTTCCTTGTTCACCTACCTTGCGGAACACCCGCTTTCCTTGTTCACCTACCTTGCGGAACACCCGCTTTCCTTGTTCACCTACCTTGTGGAACACCCGCTTTCCTTGTTCACCTACCTTGCGGAACACCCGCTTTCCTTGTTCACCTACCTTGCGGAACACCCGCTTTCGGTCTGTTACAATTGCTTTACAATGGTTTTAAATATGGTCCGAAAAGAAAATGAAAATATGTCACCTTATATAGTATTTCTCTTTCTCTTTCTTATGAATGGTTTTGTATTCCAATAAATGTTTTTGTTTTGTATATGTTCTTAATTAGGTGTGACAGGTATCCAGCAACATCACATTACAAAAGGTAATTAAGAATATCTGAAAAACGGAAATATTGTTTGGAACAAAGAAACATTCATAACAAAAGGTCACTAAATTCTCTACAGGATGACATATTTGATTTACATTGGGGACATTTTAAACACATTTTAAATCAATTTGAACAGACCAAAATGGGGAGTTACGCAGGCTGGATGGCCATACAATCTTAACCATAGTCTTCTATATGAGACGTGGAATGAGAGATTTATTAGGTTGTTATTTATTTGCAATTTCTCTGAACTGAAAGGTTATTATTGGTTTTATACCTTATAGACATCGAATAGTTCAATATTACGCTTGAGACTTGTGTAATATCTTTTCGTTCGTTTGAAGATATCGAATCCTGGGGTCACGGAGACAAAACTAAGTACTACCGTTGTCAATAGAAACGTTAGTGATGCTTGCTTGGTTTTAATAAATCTATCTCAAACTCAAGCAATTTTTTAAAATAAATCTTGTGAGAGATTTTTATTCGCAAACTGAGAGTTGATTACTCTCTTGAAGCAAGATCTAGTCGTAATTGCTTTTTACGATTGTCAGTAAATAAAAGCACCTCACAATACTTGGGAAACGTGTATTTGAAGAGGTTTTTTAAGCTATTCAATCAACTGCTTCAGGAGCTTGCAAGGAATTTAATATTGAAGTCATGATACGAGAGAAAATTCAGAGGGCGTTCCTTTTGAATTACTGGATGGAAACCACCTCCGTCAAGTTCCAATTTATTTATTCTATAACTGGTGTTACCTCAAATTTAAGTCCGATAACAGGATGGATTCAGTGTTGACGATGTAATGATTAACGTTCGGGAGGAAACGAGAAGAAAGAGCAGCTGCGAGTTGAGATATCGGTTTCATAACAAATTGTTTTATGAAAAGTTAATATTGCTCTGGCAAAGTGAACTAAGCTTCCGCTTTCTTCAACCGTCGGGTTATTATCGGGAAAAGCAGAAGGAAAACTGCCTCTGACTATATGCGATTCTTAATTTGTTTTTGAACGGAACACCAACTATATTCTCCAGCCAGACTGTTTGAATGTCCTTATTGCATTGCACGTTATTTAGATTTAGAAGAAAGCAATTTCAGTTCCAAGTCTTTCTTTGAGAATGTCGGAAACGAGAGCAACTGTTTTGCGCGCAAGTGGTTGACAATGAAATTCATAAGGTCGGTTTAAAAGGTCATGAGACATATTGCTTTATTTTCCACCTCTTATTCAACGCTTTTTTTTCTATTCTGTAAACTAAAAAAGTTTGAATTTACTGTTGTCGGAAGGAATGTGGTTTGTGGCTTTACGTTTTAAATTCTATAAATACTAAAATTAATTCCCATATTCGGACCTTTCGTACAACTGACTATCAATTTAAAAAGCATACTTCATTCTTTCAGCTCTAGGAATGGGACATTTCGTGCCGGTTCTTACGGAATTTTTATGGAAAAACGGAGCTAACTTGAATGTTAATTATTTATAGTGAGACTTAAACTAACAGTCTTACGAGTAATTTGGTGGTGGTGTTCGTTTTGGCCTATTTACTTCATTTTGTATTCCAAGTCGTCGCCGCCAGAATGCGAGCTCGCTTTTATCTGCCGGAACATCTCAGCCCCCGACGAAATTCAATCTCGCGATCTACTTTGCGGAGAGTTCTTAAAAGGGAAAACGGCTGCATCTTTCGGAGACTGTGTCCCCCTGTCCCCCTGTCCCCCTGTCCCCTTGACGACCCTGAGACGCGTCGGCCCGCGGTCGACCTCGCGCCCCCTAATGTCTGAGACTGTGTCCCCCTGTCCCCCTGTCCCCCTGAACACCCTGAGACGCGTCGGCTCGCGGTCGACCTCGCACCCCCTATAAGGTCTGAGACACCCAACTCATCTTTTACATGTTTTAAAACCCAAGACACAAAATAAAATGCCACCCACCTTGAACAGTAATCTTGCTAACGTGCAGCTTGCAGTAAATAAATTGTATTTCCAATAAAATACAGGAGTTGTGTGTATAAACCGCTTTTAGGCCTAATCCTTTCTGGCCAGCGCAGTTGGCCGCTGTCGATCCGTTGATCTACAAAACCAAGATCTCTGCGTTCCAGGTTCGAATCCTGGCTTGGGCATGGGTGTCATGTGGCGTTTTTTCATCTTCATGATCACCCACTCATCGTCTCGATTAGCGTCGTTGCACAAATATGATACGTCAACCCTCAAATATTATTATCATCACAATCCTTTCTGTAGTGTTCACAAGAGCTTTACCTGATGTGACGATAGTTGGGGAGGAATGCCCAATGGCCGCCTTATGACTGTGGCAAACATCGGAAACACCTTTAGTCTCGCGTGTTATCGCTGAACCAACTCCATCAAGGTCAACTGCATTGTGATATTGGAATCCACTATCTCTTATCGCAGGTTCAAGCCTGTATTATAGCTTCTAGAATTCAAGGGCATCAAAGCATCAATAAATAATAGCTATTATTGATGTTTGGGATGTGTTTTTTTTCCCTTGAATTCCAGAAGTTGGGTGAAACAATGCGACCGTGTAATACAGGCTTTAGTCGGGTGTTTGCATGGGTCAGACGATCCAAATGCTTGAGCTTATTACACAATCTTATTCATTACCTCAATCTATTTAATAAGTGATTAATAATGATAGTAATATTATTGAATAATATTTATTCGCGTATTGTTTATTCATTCATTGGCGGCTCGCGTAGTGGTGGTGGGGGGGGCGGGGGGGGGGGGGGCTGCCGTGCTGCAGGACCCCCTTGCCCTAAGTTGGATAGGTAAGTATTATATATTTGATTTTAGCTTACTCGTAGATATTTTTAAATTACAGTATAAAATTATAAACGGTTTTATTATCAACGTTCAACTGCTATTAAAATACTTTAGTATATGTACGGAAGGTGCTTCACACAGTTGTTCTCCCTCTCGCTGCACTTGTTGGGTACTAGCCCGCGTTACTGCAGCAGCCCCATGAGAGCGAGAAAGACGCCGGAGATAAGCAGCAGCTTCATATGCATTGGTATAAATAAAATAAATAAATACATTCACATTTAGAGTCTACCCACTCAGTAACTAAACTGATTTGCAGTGGGGGACTTTAATTTAAAGTGACTAAACCAACCCTGTAGGCTTCGAACACCATCGACGAGTGAGCGATAACCAATCAAAGATCGATATTTCAAATATGAAACATATGAATCAGTGATTGGACAGTGCGAACACCTGCGGACAGATGCCAGAATCTTTACGACTGCCGAACTCGACGATTAAAACCACTTTCGTAAAAACTTGAAGTCGAGATAGCACTGTATTATGGGTGGGTTGCAATAAATCCCAACCTCGCCAGATTGTCATTCACAAAAGAAAAAGAATTTTGAATTTTGACCCGGCAAAATGGTAAATAGGCCAACATTGTAAAGTTGTCTGAAATGAACGATGGTGTTTCCTCTCGCTTGAACATTTGCTCCTCCCCTCGAGCATATCAGAGCCACATCAACTTTAAAATGAGTTCAATTTGGGACAACGGTGGAAAATGTGGACAGGAAAGAAATCGTATCTCCAGTTCCACGTTATTGTACAACTTGTAGTTGATTAATCTTGGTCTCGCTTATTTGAAGGGAAAAGAAGACTGACTTTTTTATGACAAAAAATTGGCAATGCGGATCTGGCATCTGTGCTCGATGTGGAGTGTGGCCCCCACTCCTACCCCCACCTCCCCTCCCCGTTTCCCCTTCGGCGTTTGAAGCAGGCTTGGTCCACTCGTCGATGTCACGTCAAATCGATTGTAAGTCTACACACTTTTCCTTTTCCTCTTTTCAATCCAACTCGCGGCAGATTTGCCCGTTATTTAGTAAAGTTTTCAAGATAAAAAGAACTCATAAGAACCAGGTTCCAAGAATGTGGTAAGTATTTTGCTGTAAGCAGTTTGGAGTGCCAAGACGGGCTTTGCTTTTATAACGACGATCAACTATGCTAGATCGTATACAAAACGGCATTTTTTCATCAAATTATGCAAGTTGACTCGATCAACACGCCATGTTTCTTATTATATTTATTTCCAAAATTAATAGCAATATTTAAATGGGTTTAGGACGTACCTGTACGCAAAACGTCTTCGCGCAGTGCATAGGAAACATGTTATTTTTTTTTTTTTTAATTCACACCGAACACGACATGTCTGCTAACGCCATGACTATAGCAACAGATTGTGAAGGTATATTATAGGATAGCTATGCTAAGCAGTGTCGCACTCGCATCACACTGTGCGTTAAAACGTTATTTTATAGTTGTAATGAAACATTCAAATCGCCGTCAAAAACCTAAGCGAACCCTGGGGTAATAGCATTAGTTCCCAACCTTTTTTGACTCAAGGCTCCCCCAAACCTACAGTTGTGGGTCACGCGGTACCCCCCCCCCCCCCTCTTTCCATTAACGCCCACTCCAAAAATCAATATTTTTAAAAATATATAATGATAGTAATAAATCAACATTTTGCAAATTAAATTCAATGATTTAATTACTGTACCACCACCACTAACTTATAGTTGGATATACAACGTGGGAATCAATGTTTCGATTGTTTTTACTCTCTTTTCCTCTTCAGCTTATAGAAGTTTTTCTCTTTTCTTTAATTTAATGTCTATTAATGCTGAAACACAGGTAAGATGTTCATAACTGCCGTATAAATTTGATTCTGTTTTTTCAATTGTTTCTGAAACGTTTAGTTAATTCTAAACTGTTATTCGGGGTTGACGGGGATGTAGAGTTAGAGTACAAAATGTTGCATCCTCGATGTAATAAATGTTTCAGTGAAAATTCAGTCGTGGTCAGACTATTATTAAGAGGTTTCGTTTGTACTGTTAAAATATTAAAAATTATTATTATTTTGTTTTATTTTTAAAATATGCAGAAACATGTTTTTCATTTTCAACGAAAATTTCGCGGCACCCCTAGCAGAGGTTCACGGCCCCCCGTTTGGGAACCCGCTATAGTTACCTCATATTATAATTATTAACTGCGAAAAGATACAACGTCTAATTTCAATAAAATATTCACTTTGAAGGTGAATATTGAATGAGAGGGTAATGTTTTCATCTTTTAAATTAATATTCAAATTTTTTCAGCGGTAATGTAAGATCCAATTTGCGTTGCAAATTTTACATACACAAAATAACATATTTATTCACAAGCTGAAGGGCATACTCGTCATTGCACAGATGAATATGAGGAATTTCATAACGATCAACGTAAACAATCCTTTGACTCACGGAACACTCGTGTTCAAACAAACAAATGGAAAGTCCTGAAAAGTCTTATTGGCTATCATGCATACTAGACTACAGATTGACGTAGTTTAAAACCTCCACCCCTTATAGTTATGTGACCACCGCCCAGCATAACAAATGACTGATTATAAATAATATGAAATTAATATTATACTATTTAGTTTCAAACTTAGCCTAGCTTAAATTAGGTTCTACAAGATTATATCAGATCTTGTTGAACAGTCCTGACAATAACTTATACTATAATCTTTATCAAAAGATCAACATGACAGTACAATTATCTTATCCTGCATTATTATTATATTGCATTAACTTAATATAGTTTAAAATTAGTAATATATATGTATGTATGTTGTTTCTTATGTTTGCTCGGACGTATGTTATGGATTTGTTGTCTTCCGGGATATTCCCCACACAAGCGGCGAAATATCCCGGAAGACAACAAATCAATATAAATATTAATAAAATTAAAATAGTGGCGGGTTAGTCCGCCACGTCCTATAACGTCGGCTTAATATGGAGGTAGGACGTGGCGGACTAACCCGCAACTATTTTAATTTTATCAACATAAATCCTGGCCACAGAAGTAGGCCTATTAGTGTTTTAATATATATATATATATATATATATATATATATATATATATCACAATTTTTAGCTTACTCTTTTTATAAATACTATGCATTATCTTAGTCTTAAGTCCACATGAAAGGGATTCTTCATCCACACACCAGTCGCCTTATGTGCTGGAGAATCTCAGTAACATGTCCTGGGACATGGACAAAATATGTGCGATGTAATATCATTGTGGAAATTTATAAACAAATAAATAAAACAAATATGATATGATTTTCGGGTTGTCACGGGGATAAGGGGTGGTCACAGCGATGGAGGGGAACAGCAGGGGAACGTCAAACTAAGATAATCTCAACTCGATCAGCGCTGGTCCGATTAGAACTCTCGCTAGTAATGTTTTAGTGACGCTGAGTTTTTTCATCAAGGCTTTCTTTACATTAGAATGACTCAAATGTAACTCTGCCCTATAGTGCATTTAAAAACATTTATCTCAATACTAACTTTAAAGGGGCTAAAATTTTTCAGCTGCCCATGTGTATAGTTTAGTAGTAGTCGCATATAAATTCGTAATTAAGAATATAATATCATGTTTCATGAAAGTGTTAACAGTTGATTAAATTAGCTCTGTATGTAGAGTGCATGGTAAGTTGTAACATCAATGTATTTGTATTTTTATGAAATTAATGTTTCCGCCATTTTCAGGTAATTGAACTGTCTGTTTCTGTTTTTGTTTCTTGTTGTTTTCTCTACAATGTCTTCCCTCGATCAGCGCGCATTTATGTCTCAATTGCTGGGCCCTGATTAGCTATAGACTAGCCCTGGGGTAAAGTTAAGGGGCTAATGTTAGTTTGGAGTTTCTTAAAGCTTGGCTAATCTGCGTGAAACCCCCTCTGGTCGTAGGCAGAGGAACTGTGCTCATGTGCTCACGACCACACGCCAAGCTTTGTGCGTAGGACTCGTGCAAGACAATTCGACTATTACGTTCAATGGAAACAGAAATATTTCTAGCAATGCTCGAAATTGGGAATTTTAGCGGATGATACAGATACATGAACAGATCCTTCATTTCTTGCATGTACAAAATTGTTACTTACATTCGATACATGTTTACAAGAAAATGGCGAGGTTCAAGGTTACATCTCGTTCTTCCACCCAACCAGGTAACTCGTATCAGAAACTGAATGAAAAATGCATAGCACAGATACCCGACAAACACAGGTAATACTTTATTTCAGTAGTATAATACGTAATAATATGACGCTATAAAGATACAATATATCTTAACACTTACTTAACAACAATATATATACTCCATTTTATTTCATTTCATGTTTATTTATCAGCAACAGGGCATTGCTCCACAAGTGCGATACAATGATAAAAATAAAATTATAACATATAATAACAAAAAAACACAAGATACAAGATAGTAACACTAGACACTTAATCAGTGCCATGTCAAAACACAAGATACAAGATAGTAACACTAGACACTAAATCAGGGCCATGTCAAAACACAAGATACAAGATAGTAATCAGGGCCATGTCAAAACACAAGATACAAGATAGTAACACTAGACACTAAATCAGGGCCATGTCAAAACACAAGATACAAGATAGTAACACTAGACACTAAATCAGGGCCATGTCAAAACACAAGATACAAGATAGTAACACTAGACACTAAATCAGGGCCATGTCAAAACACAAGATACAAGATAGTAACACTAGACACTAAATCAGGGCCATGTCAAAACACAAGATACAAGATAGTAACACTAGACACTAAATCAGTGCCTTGTCAAAACACAAGATACAAGATAGTAACACTAGACACTAAATCAGTGCCAAGTCAAAACAAAAGATACAAGATAGTAACACTAGACACTAAATCAGGGCCATGTCAAAACACAAGATACAAGATAGTAACACTAGACACTAAATCAGGGCCATGTCAAAACACAAGATACAAGATAGTAACACTAGACACTAAATCAGGGCCATGTCAAAACACAATATCACCACGAAAGGGACTTCACACACTTTTAAAATAGAAGTAGAGAACCACCCAAAAATATCACAAGAAAAATATATGTCGATCTTAATGTTTTTAATAGCACACACATTGCACTGTTTTAAATCGTCATGTAAATGCTAACAATTGTACATGGGCTCAGATTAAAAAAGGATATTAGGCTTGAGCTAGCTAAATCTCCAACACGTATTCATACAAGATATCCATCTTATTATCTGAGTGAACTGTGAGGAGTAAGATAGCCCCAAAGCAATACTTTGTATCTTCTATCAGAACCTAATTAAAATATTAATAAGCAATATGGCTCTTTCCTTATTTCAATATTATTTCTCTAATTATCTCTCTCCAATAAGAATTAATCCAATTAGAGGAATCAATTAGTTTTCTGAAGTGAAATAGTGGAAGAGGCCCAAATTTAAATCAACCTCCGTAGATACTCGAGGAAACTAAGCCCGGGTTTAACCCGGGTTACTGCATTATTCGCATTTTACGCGAGTTGGTCAATAACGCTTGTAATGTTAGCGTGTAAACACAAAGGTCAACTTTTTACTCGAGTTGGTCAAGTACGCTTGTAATGTTAGCGTGTAAACAAAAAGGTCAATTTTTTACTCGAGTTGGTCAATAACGCTTGTAATGTTAGCGTGTAAACACAAAGGTCAACTTTTTACTCGAGTTGGTCAATAACGCTTGTAATGTTAGCGTGTAAACAAAAAGGTAAATTATTACGCGAGTTGGTCAATAACGCTTGTAATGTTAGCGTAAAAACAACACAAAGGTCAACTTTGTATTCGAGTTGGTCAATAACGCTTGTAATGTTAGCGTGTAAACACAAAGGTCAAACACAAAGGTGTGGTTTCGCCCGTTGAAGAGCTCTGATAAGGGTTCGAAATATTGCGGTTTTAATTGTTTTTATCTTGACAAGGAACAGTGTACAGTCCAATTATTAGGTCTTATAAACGCCAACAGTACAAACAAATATCAATAATAATAATAATTGTGTACTAACTTTACATTATAATATAATATGCTAAAGATATTAAAAGAAAGGCTACCGTACAGGCTGGTTCAGTTCATATTAAGTTCATGTTTACATCTTTTCGTATAGATATCGATTAGAAAATAAGTATAGTTTTTAGTCTAGATTAAGTGCATGTTATGTTGTACAGCGCTCAAGCATTTGCTTATGTTTGCAACATAACAATGGTTTACATTTACTTACATACTTGTAATTACTGTTAAAAAATATTATATTAAGACACTATTCTGTAATTTAGTATCCAAGTGTAATGCAACCTGTAAAAATGCAAATAAAATTACTTACTTACTTACTTACTTACTTACTTACTTACTTTTACCTGTTCTACTATGTTTCCGTTTTAATTAATTTTATATATATATATATATATATATATATATATATATATATATATATATATATATATATATATATATGTATGTATGTATGTATGTATGTATGTATGTGTGTATGTATGTATGTATGTATGTGTGTATGTATGTATGTTAACACGTATATGTTAACTCATCGAGAGAACAGCTGAGTCCAGAAGATGGTCAATGATACTTGGCCGAAACGTCGACAAAACGGTCCTTTTAGGACCACAATTGTCTCAAGAAAGAGCGCGGCAGTCAACCCGAAAACGTGCATGCATACCGCATAAAGTGCAATCATGTATACCAACATTACCACCAACGAGACAAACGACTACTCGTCAGTAATATGTTATGATTATATAAAGCTGTACAATGGTATCTTGATAAAGCAATCAATGCTAATAATAAACAATACAATGTATAAACCAAGGTTCAAAAGTTAATGGGGCAGATGAAAGCTTCGTTCAGTATAAGGAAAGTAGAACATTGTTTTAAGCTGAACATTGTCCGATTTCCGATTTTGCTATCACAGATCTTGATTGCTCAGTCTTACCTATTGGGAACTAAAAAAATTGATCTATCTTGAAAACGTTAATTTGCTTAGGAGTTACTAAATAGATACTTATCCCAGACAGTTAACCTTGGGGTCATCACAAAGTGTTTATTATAATGTAATATGCTTTGTCTGGAAATAAAACACTTAATTACTTACTTACTTACTTACTTACTTACTTACTTACTTACTTACTTACTTAATTACTTACTTACTAACAGACTGACAGAATGACAGACTGACTGACTGACACTTTTTTACGTACTTACTAACTTACTTACTTACTTACTTACTTACTTACTACTTACTGACTTACTTACTTACTTACGTACTTACTTTCTTACTTACTTACTTACTTACTTACTTACTTACTTACTTACTTACTTACTTACTTACTTACTTACTGACAGACTGACAGACTGACTGACTGACACTTTTTTACTTACTTACGTACTTACTAACTTACTTATTACTTACTTACTTACTTACTTACTTACTTACTTTCTTACTTACTTACTTACTTACTTACTTACTGCCTTACTTACTTACTTACTTACTTACTTACTTACTTACTTACTTACTAACTTACTAAGTAACTAAAAGGGTTCTAGTTCATCCCCCCATGCATGGAAAGCTAATTTCACTGGCAGCTCCAGTACATGTGAGCTCTCTAGTGTTCATGCGAGTGGGTCAAACGACTGTTATATAATAGGACGGACGGACAACTAATTCATACAGTTACCAAAAGTGGAGATAAAGCCTGTGAATTAGTGGGTTGGGTAGGAATTAGAGAGTTGAAATGAGTAACGGTGACGTAAACACCCAGCTGACGCAATTAGCGGAGGAGGCTCTCTAATCTTCTGGCAACCTTGGAATAATCCACTAGCTTCCAACCGAGACTAAAACTAAAACCAAATGATTTGTTTTCCCCCCTACAAATCCCTTTTTAATGTGGTAACTTCAGGACGAAATACTTCCGATTGGCGATGCTGATGAGACCTGCACTCTCATCCCATCTTCGAAAAAGACTAAGGAATGATAAATCGCTGATTTGCTGACGGGACGGGTTTAACTGGACACTAAAATCTCTTCTTCCATAGTCGGGATTGGGTTGAGTTTTGGAATAGGAACTGCATGTCCTGGTTTTAATGGCCGTCTGTGGTCATTTTCAATATAGTACGTGCTAACGGTTTCCTTACACTCGGAGATAAACAACCTATATGGAAGCATTTGGTATTACCTTGGATTTCATATAAATTATGTTTAATATTGATAACGACTTTTACATTCGGGTAAGTTGGATATGAGCCCAAGATATATTTATGTAACGAGATTTACATGGTTCTATCTGTAAGTTAATATCCAATTTGTGGATTATGTAAGTACACATTAAAATAGAAGGAAACATTCTATACATTTCACTCATCTTTCCAGGTAGCTTATGTATAAACCTCTGCCCGTGTTGTAAGGCCATATTTCAGTCAAGTGGTATAGCTGTTGCATTGTTAGCCCTGTTTGTAAAATAACACGCGATGTAAAATAAAACGGTGCAGCAACGAAATTTTGTACTTTCTTCTGAATATATTATCGCTGTGGTAGAGACACGAACGCGCCCAGCAAACACGCGCTATCTGCTGTTACACTGCTGTTACTGCTGTTACTGCTGTTACTGCTGTTACATCTGTTACTGCTGTTACTACAGGGACTCGGCACCTACCCCAGATACTCACATATCTTTAATACAAGCTGTGTAAACGTCTGTAGAGTATAGTGTATTCAATATAATTAAGATGCAATATGTAATGGAAGCAGGTTACCAGTCTGAATTAAATCAAGAGTGGATATAAATAATTGAATTGTGTAAACTTCATTTATCGTTTTAGAATCAGAGATTAAGAAATTGCATCTACTCTTGAATGCCCGGCTTAAATATAGTATAAGTTTGAGTCCTCAAATTAAATGTGCTTGTTATAAATAAATGATGAAATTACTTTTATCCCTCTCAAGTAAGACGGAACGCAGACATAACGGACTTTTGAACCGCATAGTCTAAAAACATTATTTACAAAGTGTTGTACAAGGTGGTATCTTACACCTGTCATTTATTCATTCAAGCTTGCATTCAAGGTTTAATATTTTAACTATCGTATTCTATGTATAATATTAGTTTTGGATAGTAGTAGTGTATAGAATAAAGACTTTTTTCAAGAATCACATGGAAAAACTATTTATTTAAATTATAAACAATGCAACAGATAACGTACATTGTGTGTATTCCCTTAACTGTTAACTCTCAACATTTTAACATTAAAATAATATAAAACACATGTAATGACTAAACAGTGAATAAGACAGATAGGTAATGTATACAATCGAAAAAGCATCTTCAGAAAGGCTTTAAGTTGCTGCTTATAAATATCGTCAGTTAGATGAATATATGATGGAATGCTATAATAGAATGTGCTTTAAATACTTTGAGTGATGCCACAACAAGATTCATTTTTCGTTTAATTAGCTGCTTTCCCACTGGAACTAAATGCTTAATTAAAGATATTTATAATTATAGAATATAAAATAACCATATTTCGGGTGTAAGGCTGAAATGCGCTCCTGGAATATAGGATCTACTTAATCACTGCGAATTATAGAGTGAATGCCACAAGTTGAACGTAGAACTGACCCGTACAATAGACGCTGTTGTAAACACGCGTAGCAGTGTGTGTTAGTTTACTTACTACAAGCATCGTGCATGGGAGCCGTCTGGTTTTTATAGCTTGGAAAACTTCTTCGAGATTCAAAATATACACGTTTTATACCATCGAGTGCTTTGTTGTTCTGTTCTGATAGCTTAATATAAAACAGCAGAGTTCTTTAAGATGCGGCCGAATGCAATGTTGTATAGCATAATGGTATTGCCGCTTGTTGGTTCCGATTTCATACATTATTATTTATTGGTTAGGTTGGTCTTCGTAAAGCCGGACTGTCGACTTAACTTTCCAATGCTAGATAAGCGTGAAATGAACCATTTTTAGAACTCGTAAACGGTTGCTTATATGTACATGTTGTACAACACGATAATTAATTGTGTGCCGTTTCATCTGTAAAGAGTCCTTTTAAGATAAATATTTTGGATTTTATGCCTGCCTAGTAGAGAAACAAATGAGGCTTTTCGAATCAAAATAAGTATTACTTATTAAAGATCAAAATGTGGACACGTCATGACTGCTATAATAATAATCATTGAAATGGTCTGTAATTCAATAAATCGATATCGTTTTAGATAAGGTGTAATGTTATTGATAAACAGAGTTCTGAAGCTACTGGTTGACTTGATTACAAAATTCTGTTAATTAACATTTAAATAAAATTTGTGATAAGAAAAGTTATGTGAAAACAAGTACCTTCCATCAGTGTTTTCGTTGTCATATTAGCTGGTGCTCAAGTCCATTGTCTCTAGTTAGTCAACGTCAACCAGGGATATTAGAGTTTGCAGCGAAGCATCTAACTATTTCACGAACTGTTGGATGTCGATTAGAATAGAAGTGAAATTGGTCAATACTGAGTATGACTTGTGGGCGAATATAGTCGACCGCTTGGGCTCGTCCCCAGTCGGCCGAGCAATTTAACTGTTTGATTTCAACTTATTCAAACTTTCAAACAGTGCGAGCATGACCAAGCTACACTCGGCGAAACAAGTCAAAAGCCAAATAATGTCAAGTCAAACGGTGGTTGTAAAGCCATTGTTTTCTTATCGACATTTATCAGAAATACAAATCCATACTTTACTTCTTGAGATATACAGGTTTCAAAGATAGTTTTCGAATGAAATGTTATGATTTACCTATTATAATAATCTTAGTTGGTACGCCTGCGCGTAATATTGTAACATACTTTTCATACATTTTCATACAATGGTGCACTTGACATACGTATTTATACCAAAATGTTTTAAATAAAATAAATAAATAAATAAATTCACATTTAGAGTTTACCCACTCAGTAACTAAACTGATTTGCAGTGGGGGACTTTAATTTAAAGCGACTAAACCAACCCTGTAGGCTTCGAACACCATCGACGAGTGAGCGATAACCAATCAAAGATCGATATTTCAAATACGAAACATATGAATCAGTGATTGGACAGTGCGAACACCTGCGGACAAATGCCAGAATCAACAAGGCCGATTCAGAACAACTTTGAATTTATTGAGTGCTTCGTTGCTAGGACGGCTCCAAAGTCGCCGTTTACTAATTCCTAAGCCAAAAAGTAATGGAATTAACACTTTTCTGTCAGTTATGCTATCAAACACAAATACATCCAAATCCATTGTTTGGACGCTAAATAGCATTGTATTTTCTATTAATGGTTCACATCATAATTTCAATTTCGTATATGGTCTAAGGCCTGGATAATATTCTTGAGCATTAAGTTGATAATGTTCACTGATTTCGTGACATTATTTTTCAAAGTTTAATATTTCACTCCACTTTACTTATATTACAATACAATAGCTATATTTTAACATTTGGGAACGGATGAAAAATGTAGTATTATTACCGATGTAGATGCCACATTTTCTGTCTTTAAATAAATAATCTGACACGAGTTTACCTAAATAAAGTATTCGGAACGAAAGTCTGTCGAGTTTATTCATAGAAATATATATATATATTATATTATATATTTGAAATTTGAAACTAATGTAATGATCCTATAAAATGTTAGGAAAGACCTTAACTTGTAGAGTGAATGATATTGTAATGTTGTAACACAAAGCCAAGCGTCCAAGCCAGTGCATGGGTTTCATGTAAACGACGGCCGAGTGCGATGCGGTTTTACCTACACTAATACGGTTGTTAGTGACACAGAGCAACCTTGTCCGATGTTCGATGGCTACAATACTCGTTCATGCTCTGGTTTTAAACCGCAAACAAACTACTGGAATTAAACTAAACGGTTAGTGGAAGAACCACATTGCAAATAAATAATTACAAATAAAAGAAGCGGCTTTGATACTTGTTTCAGCACCTACATTAGCCAGACAAGTACATTTGCGGTTGCCCTCCAATGCGTATTCCATCTACATTTAACTCTCTCATAGAAGACTACCCCACTCGATGTTTTATCCGCCATGCCTATGGTATCTTGTTTTGCTATCATTTGCATGTTATTTTTCCCTGATTACAGCAAAAGCGATCATTATTTTCATAAACGTTCTCTATTTTACTATATTTTAGTACTTGGTTAAAGAGTTTTCCTCTAAATTCTATTAATTAATAAATAACCACCATTAAAACTCAGTTTTATCTTTGGTAAGTAGCAAAGTAAAACATTTTTTTTGTTTACAAATTTTGTTTGATTAAATATAATAATATCTACGATAAATAGTTTTGAATGCTTTCGTAGCCGAGACTCTTCAAATAAAATGTGTGTACTCGTGACTATAGGGCCGCGTTGGGAGCAGCTCTATACATGTGTGTACTCGTGACTATAGGGGCGCGTTGGGAGCAGCTCTATACATGTGTACTCGTGACTATAGGGGCGCGTTGGGAGCAGCTCTATACATGTGTACTCGTGACTATAGGGGCGCGTTGGGAGCAGCTCTATACATGTGTGTACTCGTGACTATAGGGGCGCGTTGGGAGCAGCTCTATACATGTGTACTCGTGACTATAGGGGCGCGTTGGGAGCAGCTCTATACATGTGTACTCGTGACTATAGGGGCGCGTTGGGAGCAGCTCTATACATGTGTGTACTCGTGACTATAGGGGCGCGTTGGGAGCAGCTCTATACATGTGTACTCGTGACTATAGGGGCGCGTTGGGAGCAGCTCTATACATGTGTACTCGTGACTATAGGGGCGCGTTGGGAGCAGCTCTATACATGTGTACTCGTGACTATAGGGGCGCGTTGGGAGCAGCTCTATACATGTGTACTCGTGACTATAGGGGCGCGTTGGGAGCAGCTCTATACATGTGTACTCGTGACTATAGGGGCGCGTTGGGAGCAGCTCTATACATGTGTACTCGTGACTATAGGGGCGCGTTGGGAGCAGCTCTATACATGTGTACTCGTGACTATAGGGGCGCGTTGGGAGCAGCCCTATACATGTGTGTACTCGTGACTATAGGGGCGCGTTGGGAGCAGCTCTATACATGTGTACTCGTGACTATAGGGGCGCGTTGGGAGCAGCTCTATACATGTGTGTACTCGTGACTATAGGGGCGCGTTGGGAGCAGCTCTATACATGTGTACTCGTGACTATAGGGGCGCGTTGGGAGCAGCTCTATACATGTGTACTCGTGACTATAGGGGCGCGTTGGGAGCAGCTCTATACATGTGTACTCGTGACTATAGGGGCGCGTTGGGAGCAGCTCTATACATGTGTACTCGTGACTATAGGGGCGCGTTGGGAGCAGCTCTATACATGTGTGTACTCGTGACTATAGGGGCGCGTTGGGAGCAGCTCTATACATGTGTACTCGTGACTATAGGGGCGCGTTGGGAGCAGCTCTATACATGTGTACTCGTGACTATAGGGGCGCGTTGGGAGCAGCTCTATACATGTGTGTACTCGTGACTATAGGGGCGCGTTGGGAGCAGCTCTATACATGTGTGTACTCGTGACTATAGAGGCGCGTTGGGAGCAGCTCTATACATGTGTACTCGTGACTATAGGGGCGCGTTGGGAGCAGCTCTATACATGTGTACTCGTGACTATAGAGGCGCGTTGGGAGCAGCTCTATACATGTGTGTACTCGTGACTATAGAGGCACGTTGGGAGCAGCTCTATACATGTGTGTACTCGTGACTATAGGGGCGCGTTGGGAGCAGCTCTATACATGTGTGTACTCGTGACTATAGGGGCGCGTTGGGAGCAGCTCTATACATGTGTACTCGTGACTATAGGGGCGCGTTGGGAGCAGCTCTATACATGTGTGTACTCGTGACTATAGGGGCGCGTTGGGAGCAGCTCTATACATGTGTGTACTCGTGACTATAGGGGCGCGTTGGGAGCAGCTCTATACATGTGTACTCGTGACTATAGGGGCGCGTTGGGAGAAGCTCTATACATGTGTGTACTCGTGACTATAGGGGCGCGTTGGGAGCAGCTCTATACATGTGTACTCGTGACTATAGGGGCGCGTTGGGAGCAGCTCTATATATGTGTACTCGTGACTATAGGGGCGCGTTGGGAGCAGTTCTATACATGTGTGTACTCGTGACTATAGGGGCGCGTTGGGAGCAGCTCTATACATGTGTACTCGTGACTATAGGGGCGCGTTGGGAGCAGCTCTATACATGTGTACTTGTGACTATAGGGGCGCGTTGGGATTAGCTCTATACATGTGTACTCGTGACTTTAGGGGCGCGTTGGGAGCAGCTCTATACATGTGTGTACTCGTGACTATAGGGGCGCGTTGGGAGCAGCTCTATACATGAGTACTCGTGACTATAGGGGCGCGTTGGGAGCAGCTCTATACATGTGTACTCGTGACTATAGGGGCGCGTTGGGAGCAGCTCTATACATGTGTTCTCGTGACTATAGGGGCGCGTTGGGAGCAGCTCTATACAATATGTGTGGACTCGTGACTATAGGGGCGCGTTGGGAGCAGCTCTATACATGTGTACTCGTGACTATAGGGGCGCGTTGGGAGCAGCTCTATACATGCATGTACTCGTGACTATAGGGGCGCGTTGGGAGCAGCTCTTTATATGTGTACTCGTGACTATAGGGGCGCGTTGGGAGAAGCTCTATACATGTGTACTCGTGACTATAGGGGCGCGTTGGAAGCAGCTCTATACATGTGTGTACTCGTGACTATAGGGGCGCGTTGGGAGCAGCTCTATACATGTGTACTCGTGACTATAGGGGCGCGTTGGGAGCAGCTCTATACATGTGTGTACTCGTGACTATAGGGGCGCGTTGGGAGCAGCTCTATACATGTGTGTACTCGTGACTATAGGGGCGCGTTGGGAGCAGCTCTATACATGTGTACTCGTGACTATAGGGGCGCGTTGGGAGCAGCTCTATACATGTGTTCTCGTGACTATAGGGGCGCGTTGGGAGCAGCTCTATACAATATGTGTGGACTCGTGACTATAGGGGCGCGTTGGGAGCAGCTCTATACATGTGTACTCGTGACTATAGGGGCGCGTTGG
This sequence comes from Isoperla grammatica, assembly GCA_945910005.1. NCBI lineage: Eukaryota > Metazoa > Arthropoda > Insecta > Plecoptera > Perlodidae > Isoperla > Isoperla grammatica. Next base: position 36,676,795 of record OX246746.1, on the reverse strand, counting down.
GAGCAGCTCTATACATGTGTGTACTCGTGACTATAGGGGCGCGTTGGGAGCAGCTCTATACATGTGTGTACTCGTGACTATAGGGGCGCGTTGGGAGCAGCTCTATACATGTGTACTCGTGACTATAGGGGCGCGTTGGAAGCAGCTCTATACATGTGTGTACTCGTGACTATAGGGGCGCGTTGGGAGCAGCTCTATACATGTGTACTCGTGACTATAGGGGCGCGTTGGGAGCAGCTCTATACATGTGTGTACTCGTGACTCTAGGGGCGCGTTGGGAGCAGCTCTATACATGTGTGTACTCGTGACTATAGGGGCGCGTTGGGAGCAGCTCTATACATGTGTACTCGTGACTATAGGGGCGCGTTGGGAGCAGCTCTATACATGTGTGTACTCGTGACTATAGGGGCGCGTTGGGAGCAGCTCTATACATGTGTGTACTCGTGACTATAGGGGCGCGTTGGGAGCAGCTCTATACATGTGTACTCGTGACTATAGGGGCGCGTTGGGAGCAGCTCTATACATGTGTGTACTCGTGACTATAGGGGCGCGTTGGGAGCAGCTCTATACATGTGTACGCGTGACTATAGGGGCGCGTTGGGAGCAGCTCTATACATGTGTGTACTCGTGACTATAGGGGCGCGTTGGGAGCAGCTCTATACATGTGTGTACTCGTGACTATAGGGGCGCGTTGGGAGCAGCTCTATACATGTGTGTACTCGTGACTATAGGGGCGCGTTGGGAGCAGCTCTATACATGTGTGTACTCGTGACTATAGGGGCGCGTTGGGAGCAGCTCTATACATGTGTGTACTCGTGACTATAGGGGCGCGTTGGGAGCAGCTCTATACATGTGTACTCGTGACTATAGGGGCGCGTTGGGAGCAGCTCTATACATGTGTGTACTCGTGACTATAGGGGCGCGTTGGGAGCAGCTCTATACATGTGTGTACTCGTGACTATAGGGGCGCGTTGGGAGCAGCTCTATACATGTGTACTCGTGACTATAGGGGCGCGTTGGGAGCAGCTCTATACATGTGTGTACTCGTGACTATAGGGGCGCGTTGGGAGCAGCTCTATACATGTGTACTCGTGACTATAGGGGCGCGTTGGGAGCAGCTCTATACATGTGTGTACTCGTGACTATAGGGGCGCGTTGGGAGCAGCTCTATACATGTGTACTCGTGACTATAGGGGCGCGTTGGGAGCAGCTCTATACATGTGTACTCGTGACTATAGGGGCGCGTTGGGAGCAGCTCTATACATGTGTACTCGTGACTATAGGGGCGCGTTGGGAGCAGCTCTATACATGTGTGTACTCGTGACTATAGGGGCGCGTTGGGAGCAGCTCTATACATGTGTGTACTCGTGACTATAGGGGCGCGTTGGGAGCAGCTCTATACATGTGTGTACTCGTGACTATAGGGGCGCGTTGGGAGCAGCTCTATACATGTGTACTCGTGACTATAGGGGCGCGTTGGGAGCAGCTCTATACATGTGTACTCGTGACTATAGGGGCGCGTTGGGAGCAGCTCTATACATGTGTGTACTCGTGACTATAGGGGCGCGTTGGGAGCAGCTCTATACATGTGTGTACTCGTGACTATAGGGGCGCGTTGGGAGCAGCTCTATACATGTGTACTCGTGACTATAGGGGCGCGTTGGGAGCAGCTCTATACATGTGTGTACTCATGACTATAGGGGCGCGTTGGGAGCAGCTCTATACATGTGTGTACTCGTGACTATAGGGGCGCGTTGGGAGCAGTTCTATACATGTGTGTACTCGTGACTATAGGGGCGCGTTGGGAGCAGCTCTATACATGTGTGTACTCGTGACTATAGGGGCGCGTTGGGAGCAGCTCTATACATGTGTGTACTCGTGACTATAGGGGCGCGTTGGGAGCAGCTCTATACATGTGTACTCGTGACTATAGGGGCGCGTTGGGAGCAGCTCTATACATGTGTGTACTCGTGACTATAGGGGCGCGTTGGGAGCAGCTCTATACATGTGTGTACTCGTGACTATAGGGGCGCGTTGGGAGCAGTTCTATACATGTGTGTACTCGTGACTATAGGGGCGCGTTGGGAGCAGCTCTATACATGTGTGTACTCGTGACTATAGGGGCGCGTTGGGAGCAGCTCTATACATGTGTGTACTCGTGACTTTAGGGGCGCGTTGGGAGCAGCTCTATACATGTGTACTCGTGACTATAGGGGCGCGTTGAGAGCAGCTCTATACTTGTGTGTACTCGTGACTATAGGGGCGCGTTGGGAGCAGTTCTATACATGTGTGTACTCGTGACTATAGGGGCGCGTTGGGAGCAGCTCTATACAATATGTGTGGACTCGTGACTATATGTTAAAGCTGGAATTGAACATTGTGTAAAGTATAATTCAAAATTACATTTCACACATTCTTCTTTCGATATTATTTCCTGAATTATTGAAAGAAAACCTCGTCTGCTATGATAGTTATCGTTATACGTAACATTAAAAACCAAATAATGGCCTAATGTTATATACAATGTTAAATTCGTAATATCGATTGCCGTCCCGTCCGCCATAGATCATAAACATCGCATCGACTCCTGAAGATGGAAAGCAACAACTCTCCGAAACGTCGATAAGAACTGTTCTTATCAGAGCCATCAACTCTTATTACAGGGAAATACCGCAGAGCGCTCATCTCCATATTATATATAATTTGTTTTTCAAATATTTTGCTCACAATAAGAGGAAAAGGGTACATTTTTAGATAATAGCAATATTTATTTGGTTTTGTACATGTATTGTATTTATTAATATATTCATGTATTGTACGTAGTAATCGAAGTGTTCAGAAAAATATTTTTTGCTTATTGCACATAGTATAACTATAGGAGCAGATTACTATGTTCTTGAGGTTATGGAGCTCTTTATACGGATGGATTTAGTAGACATCTGTAAACAAGGGCTATGTATTTCATTCTACAATAGTAAACATGGGCAATGTATTTCATTCTGCAACAGTAAACATGGGCTTTGTATTTATTCTGCAACAGAAGAACTGCTTCTTCTCTGGCTAAAATTTATAAGCGCACAAGTATAATGCAATAGAAAGTGTTAACAAAAAAACGTGAGTAAATAATCGTGATCGCAAGAAATGAAGGATTTACATTCAAGCAAAGTACACTTATGTTAAAATGTAGGAGGTAGAATTTAGAAGGGGAGCCTTTTACTCTACGCTCGAAATAAAGCGACTTTTCTCTCGGTGGTTTCAAATATTGAAACTTTTAAATTTACTATAACGTTTATATAAAGCATACATTTTAAGAGAAGTTTCATTCAAAGTGTCTGTTTGAACTTCGAATGGATTTCTTAAGATTTCGACGATGGAAAACATTTGGTACAATTGAAAAACAAATATACTATAAAATTTATTTCGCCCTCGGAATATGTGATTTGGTGAAAAGCTTTTAAAATTCACCGTCGTCTACTTATGCACGAGCTTTTGCATTATCTTACACGAACCCACACCCGCACCCGCACACACACACGCACACGCACACGCACACGCACACGCACACGCACACGCACACGCACACGCACACGCACACGCACACGCACACGCACACGTGTCAGTGTTTATAGAACGATTACTCGATTGGTTCTATATATCAGCACGGGTAGAATAATAATGATACCTAATAAAACACAATAATGTTGTGAAATTCTATTTATATAATTTCTATATATTATATATGAAAAAAAAAAAACTAAATGAAGACGGAAATTCCAGAGTAGGCCTATCACAATTACAACTCAGTAAAAGCATAAATACACTAAGGGCCGGTTTTTCAATCGGTTAACGGGTCGTTAACGGGGCCTTTAGCTGGCGGCCCGTAATCTGCTAACCCAATACACCCTATACAGATAACGGACCGTCAACGAACGGCCCCGTTAATGACGATTGAAAAACCCGGGCCTTAGTGATTGAGATTGTGCTAAACCTGCGCTATCATGCAGACGTATAATCATACCGGAGTGTTCTTATTTTCGTGTATCCTAGGGGCGGGTAGGCGGGTACCTGTGGTCCTACTCAGCTCGCAGGTGTTTATTACGTATCCTAGGGGCGGGTAGGCGGGTATCTGTGGTCCTACTCAGCTCGCAGGTGTTTATTACGTATCCTAGGGGCGGGTAGGCGGGTACCTGTGGTCCTACTCAGCTCGCAGGTGTTTATTACGTATCCTAGGGGCGGGTAGGCGGGTATCTGTGGTCCTACTCAGCTCGCAGGTGTTTATTACGTATCCTAGGGGCGGGTAGGCGGGTATCTGTGGTCCTACTCAGCTCGCAGGTGTTTATTACGTATCCTAGGGGCGGGTAGGCGGGTACCTGTGGTCCTACTCAGCTCGCAGGTGTTTATTACGTATCCTAGGGGCGGGTAGGCGGGTACCTGTGGTCCTACTCAGCTCGCAGGTGTTTATTACGTATCCTAGGGGCGGGTAGGCGGGTACCTGTGGTCCTACTCAGCTCGCAGGTGTTTATTACGTATCCTAGGGGCGGGTAGGCGGGTACCTGTGGTCCTACTCAGCTCGCAGGTGTTTATAACGTATCCTAGGGGCGGGTAGGCGGGTACCTGTGGTCCTACTCAGCTCGCAGGTGTTTATAACGTATCCTAGGGGCGGGTAGGCGGGTACCTGTGGTCCTACTCAGCTCGCAGGTGTTTATAACGTATCCTAGGGGCGGGTAGGCGGGTACCTGTGGTCCTACTCAGCTCGCAGGTGTTTATAACGTATCCTAGGGGCGGGTAGGCGGGTACCTGTGGTCCTACTCAGCTCGCAGGTGTTTATTACGTATCCTAGGGGCGGGTAGGCGGGTACCTGTGGTCCTACTCAGCTCGCAGGTGTTTATTACGTATCCTAGGGGCGGGTAGGCGGGTACCTGTGGTCCTACTCAGCTCGCAGGTGTTTATTACGTATCCTAGGGGCGGGTAGGTGGGTACCTGTGGTCCTACTCAGCTCGCAGGTGTTTATTACGTATCCTAGGGGCGGGTAGGCGGGTACCTGTGGTCCTACTCAGCTCGCAGGTGTTTATTACGTATCCTAGGGGCGGGTAGGCGGGTACCTGTGGTCCTACTCAGCTCGCAGGTGTTTATAACGTATCCTAGGGGCGGGTAGGCGGGTACCTGTGGTCCTACTCAGCTCGCAGGTGTTTATTACGTATCCTAGGGGCGGGTAGGCGGGTACCTGTGGTCCTACTCAGCTCGCAGGTGTTTATTACGTATCCTAGGGGGGGGTAGGTGGGTACCTGTGGTCCTACTCAGCTCGCAGGTGTTCATTACGTATCCTAGGGGCGGGTAGGCGGGTACCTGTGGTCGTACGTAGCTTGCAGGTGTTTATTACGTATCCTAGGGGGGGGTAGGTGGGTACCTGTGGTCCTACTCAGCTCGCAGGTGTTTATTACGTATCCTAGGGGCGGGTAGGCGGGTACCTGTGGTCCTACTCTGCTCGCAGGTGTTTATTACGTATCCTAGGGGCGGGTAGGCGGGTACCTGTGGTCCTACTCAGCTCGCAGGTGTTTATTACGTATCCTAGGGGCGGGTAGGCGGGTACCTGTGGTCCTACTCAGCTCGCAGGTGTTCATTACGTATCCTAGGGGCGGGTAGGCGGGTACCTGTGGTCCTACTCAGCTCGCAGGTGTTCATTACGTATCCTAGGGGCGGGTAGGCGGGTACCTGTGGTCGTACGTAGCTTGCAGGTGTTTATAAGGTATTGCCACCAACCCACGTGGCTTTACATCCAGATGGTCTGGTGGAGTGGCTCTGTGGTGAATGGTGATGAGCTAGCAATGAAGTCCAGTAAGTGAGCGCGTGCTCCGACTGTAAACGCGCGTTCTGCGTTGGCTCAACAGAGCTCAACATATTATTGACTCTACCGAATTGATGAAATATTTCTTGTTTTGCGGGTTCGATGGGAGATCTGCTGCGCATCTTTCCCCTTCCTCGCGCGGGATCCAGATACCAAGGGTTCATAGTTAATTAACGCATTCTATATTGAACAGAATTACAATATTAAAACATGGAATGTTAGAGTAGCGTAAAATGAAATGAAAATTTTACATTAATTAAACCAAAAGACGCCTCAAAGAACTCGAGCAACATTGGGGTTTGTATTATTACTCACTACTTAATCGGAAAACTTTGTATAATGTCGGACCTGAATGTACTATTTTGAATTAAAATTAGATTGTGTTAGTACACTAACGATTGGGTTTAACAATTCAATTAAATGTTCATAACATTCTATTTGAGACTTTTAATAGCATTGATAGAGTTCTAAAACTGATTTCTGTTTAACTTTCATCTGATAATGGTTCAAGTCGCGGAGGCCTACGCTGCAAGTATTGAATACATGAATTTACGTACGGGGGGGGGGGGGGGGGGGGTGTTATTTAAGTGTGTGGAAAACGATGTTACAGAAATTGAACGGGGTTTAAGAACTTGAGGGGACGTTTTTGAACAAAAAGTCAGCGGCCATACATGTCTTTAGAATTCTCTTTTGGATTTTCGATGTTAATTAGCCCCATACTGTAGTCTGTCAGATAGAACAATGAAATCGTCGTTTTTAATTATCCACAAGGGGCCCTAACAACTATCAAATTTGATACCTGCAACAAAAATCTATTTCTTCTGTCCATCGTTTTGAAGCTATGTATGTTTGGTCATGTGTATTTTTGCTGCTTCAATCATAGCACATACTTGTGTTAGGTGTTGGTCGCAGCAGCTATTGGTACATACTTGTGTTAGGTGTTGGTCGCAGCAGCTATAGGTACATACTTGTGTTAGGTGTTGGTCGCAGCAGCTATAGGTACATACTTGTGTTAGGTGTTGGTCGCAGCAGCTATAGGTACATTCTTGTGTTAGGTGTTGGTCGCAGCAGCTATAGGTACATACTTGTGTTAGGTGTTGGTCGCAGCAGCTATAGGTACATACTTGTGTTAGGTGTTGGTCGCAGCAGCTATAGGTACATACTTGTGTTAGGTGTTGGTCGCAGCAGCTATAGGTACATACTTGTGTTAGGTGTTGGTCGCAGCAGCTATTGGTACATACTTGTGTTTGGTGTTGGTCGCAGCAGCTATAGCACATACTTGTGTTAGGTGTTGGTCGCAGGAGCTATGGCACATACTTGTGTTAGGTGTTGGTCGCAGCAGCTATAGCACATACTTGTGTTAGGTGTTGGTCGCAGCAGCTATAGATACATACTTGTGTTAGATGTTGGTCGCAGCAGCTATAGCTACATACTTGTGTTAGGTGTTGGTCGCAGCAGCTATAGGTACATACTTGTGTTAGGTTGGTCGCAGCAGCTATTGGTACATACTTGTGTTAGGTGTTGGTCGCAGCAGCTATAGGTACATACTTGTGGTAGGTGTTGGTCGCAGCAGCTATTGGTACATACTTGTGTTAGGTGTTGGTCGCAGCAGCTATAGGTACATACTTGTGTTAGGTGTTGGTCGCAGCAGCTATAGGTACATACTTGTGTTAGGTTGGTCGCAGCAGCTATTGGTACATACTTGTGTTAGGTGTTGGTCGCAGCAGCTATAGGTACATACTTGTGGTAGGTGTTGGTCGCAGCAGCTATAGGTACATACTTGTGTAAGGTGTTGGTCGCAGCAGCTATAGGTACATACTTGTGTTAGGTGTTGGTTGCAGGTGCAGCAGCTATTGGTACATACTTGTGTTAGGTGTTGGTCGCAGCAGCTATTGGTACATTCTTGTGTTAGGTGTTGGTCGCAGCAGCTATAGGTACATACTTGTGTTAGGTGTTGGTCGCAGCAGGTATAGCACATACTTCTGTTAGGTGTTGGTCGCAGCAGCTATTGGTACATACTTGTGTTAGGTGTTGGTCGCAGCAGGTATAGCACATACTTGTGTTAGGTGTTGGTCGCAGGAGCTATGGCACATACTTGTGTTAGGTGTTGGTCGCAGCAGCTATAGCACATACTTGTGTTAGGTGTTGGTCGCAGCAGCTGTAGGTACATACTTGTGTTAGGTGTTGGTCGCAGCAGGTATTGCACATACTTGTGTTAGGTGTTGGTCGCAGCAGGTATAGCACATACTTGTGTTAGGTGTTGGTCGCAGCAGCTATTGGTACATACTTGTGTTAGGTGTTGGTCGCAGCAGGTATAGCACATACTTGTGTTAGGTGTTGGTCGCAGGAGCTATGGCACATACTTGTGTTAGGTGTTGGTCGCAGCAGCTATAGGACATACTTGTGTTAGGTGTTGGTCGCAGCAGCTATAGCACATACTTGTGTTAGGTGTTGGTCGCAGCAGCTATAGGTACATACTTGTGTTAGGTGTTGGTCGCAGCAGCTATTGGTACATACTTGTGTTAGGTGTTGGTCGCAGGAGCTATGGCACATACTTGTGTTAGGTGTTGGTCGCAGGAGCTATGGCACATACTTGTGTTAGGTGTTGGTCGCAGGAGCTATGGCACATACTTGTGTTAGGTGTTGGTCGCAGCAGCTATAGGACATACTTGTGTTAGGTGTTGGTCGCAGCAGCTATAGCACATACTTGTGTTAGGTGTTGGTCGCAGCAGCTATAGGTACATACTTGTGTTAGGTGTTGGTCGCAGCAGGTATAGCACATACTTCTGTTAGGTGTTGGTCGCAGCAGCTATAGCACATACTTGTGTTAGGTGTTGGTCGCAGCAGCTATAGCACATACTTGTGTTAGGTGTTGGTCGCAGCAGCTATAGCACATACTTGTGTTAGGTGTTGGTCGCAGCAGCTATAGGACATACTTGTGTTAGGTGTTGGTCGCAGCAGCTATAGCACATACTTGTGTTAGGTGTTGGTCGCAGGAGCTATGGCACATACTTGTGTTAGGTGTTGGTCGCAGCAGCTATAGCACATACTTGTGTTAGGTGTTGGTCGCAGCAGCTATAGATACATACTTGTGTTAGGTGGACTTGATTCACGTGTTCTGCCGCGGTATAGCTCAGTTTCAACGAAACATAGCTCGTCAGCGCCAAAATTAAATTACTTTAACCGGTGTAGGGTTCTCGTGTTATATATATATTGTTGTAATTTTTGTGTGGCTTTGCATTGGCATAACCTTTGGCTCATAGCATCTTAATTTGTAATTACGCTGATTTAGCTGAACGTGAGCACTGCGTACACAGCGTTTAGCCGTATTTTGTTTGCTGACAGTTAAAAATGTGAGAAAAGAACACACTGCGGGCATAAGGTTAACAATTCATAAAATTTACATTTATACCGTCGTCCCAAATTTATATTTTGTAATTTCTGTTTACTGTAAAATGGCTGTGTACTTGTAAGCTGATTCGCCTACTGTTTTCTTGATGCTGACCATTTTTAATCAGGGAGACAAGTTTGAAATCCGTATGTTGGTTTATTCATTTCTGATGTGGTCGCAGGACCGCTGGTTATACAGACGGGATCTTAAATCTTGAAAGGATTCCATATGAAAGTTTTCGAACCAAACCATAAAAGAAAGTTTTGAAGATTGTTTGGATCGTTTCTCTGGCGAAAGATTCTTATGCTACATGAAATACAGCCTATGGATCTCAGCCACTGAAGATTCTTATGCTACATGAAATACAGCCTATGGATCTCAGCCACTGAAGATTCGGTTTAAGTCAATTCCATCTCGAGGTTTCACAAACAAAAAACAAAACACGCTTGTTGACATAAAACACAATGAAATGCTTCCGTTTCAACCGACATAATGATGACGGACGATATCTTTAGTCCTTCATATCACTGGTGAAGACGAGGAGACAATAACTATGCTATATACTATATTATATAGTAGTAGGTTCAACATACAAATGGAAACAAATAATCCTTAGAGTAAAACAAAAACTGTGGTAGGAGTAATTATTAGTGAACTGTATTGAGTGGAACTATTTGACTGAAAATATGCAAATTACATTAATTCATTCCATGATTAATAATATTCATGTTTAAAGAAAGAGGAACGCTAATGTACCTTTGTTTAAAAGAAAAGTCAGTGATACGTGTTACTTGTTCGAAGATTGAACTATTTAAATGTTGTTGTTGTTGTTAAGTTGTAAAAAGCTATTGACGCAGTATGATGCTAAAATAAAGTTCTGATTTGCATCGAAGCTCTATTTTTATGATGCTGGTTTATTTTATGTATTTATTATTTTATATTTTGATTATTATGTGTATTTAGCGTAGTAGAGTGCACTAGCTTCATAATTGTCACGCCTTCTGTGTTCCACTATTAGCGTAGTAGAGTGCACTAGCTTCATAATTGTCACGCCTTCTGTGTTCCACTATTAGCGTAGTAGAGTGCACTAGCTTCATAATTGTCACGCCTTATGTGTTCCACTATTAGCGTAGTAGAGTGCACTAGCTTCATAATTGTCACGCCTTCTGTGTTCCACTATTAGCGTAGTAGAGTGCACTAGCTTCATAATTGTCACGCCTTCTGTGTTCCACTATTAGCGTAGTAGAGTGCACTAGCTTCATAATTGTCACGCCTTCTGTGTTCCACTATTAGCGTAGTAGAGTGCACTAGCTTCATAATTGTCACGCCTTCTGTGTTCCACTATTAGCGTAGTAGAGTGCACTAGCTTCATAATTGTCACGCCTTCTGTGTTCCACTATTAGCGTAGTAGAGTGCACTAGCTTCATAATTGTCACGCCTTCTGTGTTCCACTATTAGCGTAGTAGAGTGCACTAGCTTCATAATTGTCACGCCTTCTGTGTTCCACTATTAGCGTAGTAGAGTGCACTAGCTTCATAATTGTCACGCCTTTTGTGTTCCACTATTAGCGTAGTAGAGTGCACTAGCTTAATAATTGTCACGCCTTCTGTGTTTGGGGTTTTAAGAATTCCACTATATGGTCGAACATTATCACTATCGGACCTGTTAAAATGTTAGGATCCAGATAAGTAAAAATTTGCATTATTGGTCTTTGCTTTTTCGTCAAATGAGAATAGTGAGCTTTGGTTGGGATATTTATATCATATCGATTTCAAGATTGATATTATTCAGTTTCAATGTGTGGCCGGTGTGTTTGACAGCAATGTCTTCTCAATTGCATCTAACCTTTTAGTTTACAGTTCGCAACGAACGAACGAAGGCAAGATGTTTGCAATGTGAAGTGTTCGATCTAGGTCGGACGGGGATGTAAAAGTTCCGAAGCATTGGGTTGCAATCGTGGAAGTGGATAGAGGCGCAGCAATCTTCTCTCGTCTGCGCCCTCCGCACACAACGTCAGCACTACTTCTCTTTATCACTTCACTTCACTCCTTCCGCATTTATCCGCTTACATGACGCTAGCGAGACTTAGGCCCGGTTTTTCAATCGGTCATTAACGGGGCCGTTAGCTGACGGTCCGTTATCTGCATAGGGTTTGTTGGGTTACATATTACGGACCGTCAGCTACCGGCCCCGTTAATGAGCCGTAAACCGATTAAAAAACCGGGCCTAAAGTAGCCGACGGTCTTTGGTTCATTCATGTATTGAGCTTCGTTTTTTAAATTTAAAACAGGACCGAGGTTCCAGTTGCGCTATTTAATAGACTTAGGCCCGTTTTTTCAATCAGTTTTTTAATTGGTGGTTAGCATAACCAGGGCTATTACCAACTTGAAAATGCTTTGATAATGCACTAACCAAATATCAAACGTCTCCTTGTTACTCTTATAAGAGATTGAATTCTTATTGTTGCACATTAATAATCGTATGCAGACTATTAGAGCTGGGGGAAATACCCAAGTATTTGTATTTTAGATACAAACCACAAAATACTCAAACAAATTTATTTTAAACACAAAATACAAGATACTTTTGAAAACATGTATTTTCAAAACTACTCAAAATAAAATACGTTTGCCAATACTGTAAATATTAAAAATAATATTATTGTCGGGAAATAAGAAACGATTGAATACAACATATTATTAAAAAATGAGTTTAACAAAAAGAATAGAATTTTGGACTTTGGTTTTAGTATTACAAAGTCAACCTTCAAATCAAGGTTAACATTTTTGCCACTAAGTTGTGTTGTGGTAGCAATTTCCTGACGAACAGTAACTGATACACAGATTACTGCTTGCTATTTAGTCGGAAAATGTATTTTAACGAGAAAAAAAATTTGTAAAATACAAGATACTCCTAAAAAATTATTTTAGATACAAAATACAAGATTCTTTAAGCTCGGGTATTTTCGATACTGCCCAGCTCAGCAGACTACACTATTCGGATAGTAGCGAAGGAATGCATTTGCCTTATGACGGAGGAAAACCTTGGTTAAATCCAGGTAGTATTATGGAAACGAACCAGTGACCACCACCCGAATGAGTCACGTGTCACCGCTGAGCCACCCTGATATGTTGCCACTTAGATGACGTTTACTTGTATTTTAACTAGTGAGACTGAGCAACCCAATAAGTGCACGTTCTCGTATCAATCTGAAGTTTGAATTCCCTAGATTAGATAGTCTAAGAAAGCGTCATTGAAAAACATGCTGACAACGTTTTTCCCGTAAAATTAACACCATAAGTATGTAAATAACTGAAGGCCGCGAGGAAGGGAGGAATAGTAAATGCAGAACAAGATTGGAACAGTGGCGTATCCAAGGGGGGCTATAGGGTTCAACCCCCCCCCCCGTGTAAGCCTGTATACAAAAAAAAATGCATGGAGAGAAGGAAGGAAAGGAAAGAAAATGAGGAGGAAACTATATTTTTGTATTTATTTGATAATATTATTAACTATATAAAAAGAATATGAAGTATGAACTGTCTTTGTAATTATTAATTGTTTATTCTTGCCACCATAAAATGAAATTACAAATTTGAAAGTCTCTTGAGAAGAAACGACGTAGACCCTGCCAAACATTTTCCTAAAACACCTAATCATTCTTACATTCAACCTACTTTATGACATTATTCGAGTCTGAAACGTGTTTACAGGCGTTTAAATAAGTCATATTATATGAAAACATTCGTATCCTTCGGCGGCCCAGACCCCTATACCTGCTTGGGATGTTCGACCCCCCCCCCCCACCTATTGTGAATCCCTGGATACGCCACTGGATTGTACTGTGCGCAACAGTCAATGTATACAAGATTGGCTGATGCAAAGAAGAGGTGGCTCAAACCAACTCACGGAGATAATAATATGTTAAAGCTTAGCTTTAGATTGGACGGGACACTTTGGTCAGTAGCTTACGAAGCTTAGTCCACGCCTCACTCAATTCCATCCAATACAATGAAGAATGCTTCTCTAAAGCTGCCTTTTGTCGCTATACCTAACAACTTTTCTGTGGGGTTGTAAACTCAATCCGTTTGGGCTGAGCCTGAAAGTGAGAAGACTTCCGTAACATTCCAGACTACTCAATCAGAACATAACTTTGCTATGAGCTAGCCAGCTGGCTCGCGGACATTGGAAAACTCCATCTCCTATCTGTTATTGTGTTTTCAGCATCAGGTTTTATTTTTAATTTTATTCTATTGGTACAATAGACCACAGATGGTTGGCTTTTGACAGTTGAATGTGGATTCTTCTTTGTTGTTTGGACTTGTCCTTCTGACGAGTATTTTTAAGTTAGAACATCCCCCGAGACTTTCGAGTCACTTCACTTCATATTTATAAGGTATAATAACCGATAAGAACACAACACGAACCTTAACCCTATGAGATTTCGATTCTAATTGTAAATTTTTCACCCAAGTTAAAACCAAAAGCGATGCCTCTATCAATCCACAAGCTGTAATTAAAACAGCAATACTTACTGAATTGTTTCCGAATAACAATCCTTTAACCATCTAACAGCAATACTTACTGAATTGTTTTCAAATAACAATCATTAAACCATCTTACAGCAATACTTACTGAATTGTTTCCGAATAACAATCCTTTAACCATCTAACAGCAATACTTACTGAATTGTTTCCGAATAACAATCATTTAACCATCTAACAGCAATACTAACTAATTTGTTTTCGAATAACAATCATTTAACCATCTTACAGCAATACTTACTGAATTGTTTTCAAATAACAATCATAAAACCATCTTACAGCAATACTTACTAAATTGTTTCCGAATAACAATCCTTTAACCATCTAACAGCAATACTTACTGAATTGTTTCCGAATAACAATCATTTAACCATCTAACAGCAATGCTTACTGAATTGTATTCAAATAACAATCATTTAACAATCTAACAGCAATACTTACTGAATTGTTTCCGAATAACAATCCTTTAACCATCTTACAGCAATACTTACTGAATTGTTTTCGAATAACGATCATTTAACCATCTTACAGCAACACTTACTGAATTGTTTTCAAATAACAATCATTTAACCATCTAACAGCAACACTTACTGAATTGTTTTCAAATAACAATCCTTTAACCATCTAACAGCAAAACGTACTGAATTGTTTCCGAATAACAATCATTTAACCATCTAACAGCAATACTTACTGAATTGTTTCCTAATAACAATCCTTTAACCATCTAAAAGCAATACTTACTGAATTGTTTCCGAATAACAATCCTTTAGCCATATAACAGCAATACTTACTGAACTGTTTCCGAATAACAATCCTTTAACCATCTTACGGCAATACTTACTGAATTGTTTTCAAATAACAATCATTTAACAATCTAACAGCAATACTTAATGAATTGTTTTCAAATAACAATCCTTTAACCATCTAACAGCAATACTTACTGAATTACTTTCGAATAACAATCATTTAACCATCTAACAGCAATACTTACTGAATTGTTTCCGAATAACAATCATTTAACCATTTACATCAATACTTACTGAATTGTTTTCAAATTACAATCATTTAACCATCTAACAGCAATACTTACTGAATTGTTTTTCAAATAACAATCATTTAACCATTTGCAGCAATACTTACTGAATTGTTTTCAAATAACAATCATTTAACCATCTAACAGCAATACTTACTGAATTGTTTTCAAATAACAATCATTTAAAACCATTTACAGCAATACTTACTGAATTGTTTTCAAATTACAATCATTTAACCATCTAACAGCAATGCTTACTGAATTGTTTTTCAAATTACAATCATTTAACCATCTAACAGCAATACTTACTGAATTGTTTTCAAATAACAATCATTTAACCATCTAACAGCAATACTTACTGAATTGTTTTCAAATAACAATCATTTAACTATTTACAGCAATACGTACTGAATTGTTTTCAAATTTCAATCATTTAACCATCTAACAGCAATACTTACTTAATTGTTTTTCAAATAACAATCCTTTAACCATCTAACAGCAATACTTACTGAATTATTTCCGAATAACAATCCTTTAACCATCTAACAGCAATACTTACTGAAATGTTCTCAAATAATATTACATGGAAAAAATAATTTTTTTAAAAAACAACGCTTATGTTTAAATGCACTAAAAAATAAAAAATAAATTTTCGCCCAAAAAAGTTTTGCCTCACTCGGTAAATAAAAGCGTTGGGTGCTTTCCCTGCATAAACAGCAGAATACTGCAATCTATGTCAATACCAAAAGCGCCCAACGCTTTTATTTACCGAGTGAGGCAAAAATTTGTTGGGCGAAAATTTATTTTTTACTTTTTAGTGCATTTAAATATAAGCGTTGTTTTAAAAAAAAAAAATTTTCATGTAATATTATTTTATACTTTTTAGTCGAATCTTGCAATCGAGTATATGCTCACTGGACGTGTCCGAATTTAAAAGACTGCATACATGTCAGAAAATACGACTGTGTGAAAACTTTCAACTCAATTCGACGTTGGGAAGTGGGTGAAACATCGATTCCCATGTAAAGCATTAATTAATTATGATGAATTATTGACTATTTTGTTTAGTAAATATGACAATTGATTCGTGTATTGTCATTAAGAATACGTCTGTGTGAAAACGTTTAGCTCAATTTTACGTTCGGAAGTGGGTGAAATATCGATTCCCATATAAAACATCAATTAATTAATTATGATGTCTTAATTGATTATTAGAAAATATTACAATTGATTCATGTATTGTCATTAAGAATACGTCTGTGTGAAAACTTTCAGCTCAATTCAAAGTTGGGAAGTGGGTGAAATATCGATTCCCATACAAAACATTATAACATTAATTAATTACGATGAATTTTTTGACAATTTAGTAAATATGACAGTTGATTTATGTATTATCATTAGAAATACGTCTGTGTAAAACATTTCAGCTTGATCGGACATTTAGAAGTAGGTGGAATATCGATTCAAAGATTTCGTCCAGACAGACAAACAAGGCAAGCTAATATAAGCGTTGTAAATAACAATCATTTAACAATCTAACAGCAATACTTACTGAATTGTTTCCGAATAACAATCATTTAACCATCTAACAGCAATACTTACTTAATTGTTTCCTAATAACAATCCTTTAACCATCTAACAGCAATACTTACTGAATTGTTTTCAAATAACAATCATTTAACCATCTAACAGCAATACTTACTGAATTGTTTTCAAATAACAATCATTTAACCATCTAACAGCAATACTTACTGAATTGTTTTCAAATAACAATCATTTAACCATCTAACAGCAATACTTAATTAATTGTTTTCGAATAACAATCATTTAACCATCTTACAGCAATACTAAATGAATTGTTTTCGAATAACAATCATTTAACCATCTTACAGCAATACTAAATGAATTGTTAGCGAATAACAATCCTTTAACCATCTAACAGCTATACTAACTAAATTGTGTTTCAAATAACAATCATTTAACCATCTTACAGCAATACTAACTGAATTGTTTCCGAATAACAATTATTTAACTTTCTTACAGCAATACTTACTGAATTGTTTTCAAATAACAATCATTTAACCATCTAACAGCAATACTTACTGAATTGTTTTCAAATAACAATCATTTAACCATCTAACAGCAATACTTACTGAATTGTTTCCGAATAACAATCCTTTAACCATCTAACAGAATACTTACTGAATTGTTTTGAATAACATCCCTCGGTACCGGTAATTCAGTCCTAACTATATTATAACATTTGTTTTAAGTCATCTGAATCGAGTTACGTTACTGATGTTCTGGTTTCCTACGGCAGATGATTCTAATTATTAAACTATGTACATTAATGCAATATACAATATATAATATTAGACTATCTACACTTTTATGTTGTTTTTTTAAATTAATTTTTATTTTTTTTAATACATGTTTGCATCGATAAAAACTGGTGGTAAACTAAACTACTAACGGATCATGTGCCACCTGATCTATACAACGATTGAACAACAAACGATTTTGCTAACCAAATTAGAAACCTGCAAATTGCTTAAGAGTGTTAATTATAGTAAGTACTACTTTTTCACTTTAAGATGCTTAAATGTGTTTTTAATTATTCATTTCAACGTGGATTTTGTGTATGTTTACATAATTTTTCAATATATAGTGCTTTTGATAGCAGGATTATAAAATAGTACATGATAGACAATTTTACTTCTGACTGGCATCTTTTGTTAAATCAATGTCTGAAACCAGCATTCGTTTTAGAAGAACGGTCTAACGCAATAAGTTCTTTCACCGGTGATCTGCGGTTTGGCCGTTTCCTCTTATATCCGTCCAGATCGGTTGTACTAACTACGTTATCCCCCAGGAGGGGCAAAGAGCTGTTTTAAAAACAATTCAACCGTGTGGTGAACGGTTTTACTAGGGTGGGGGGGGAGGGGTAGGGGAGGGGGGAATGGGATTGAACTCGCCACTCTTCAGGCCAAAGTGCGATACTGCGGCAAGTGGAATATCATTTTCTCTTGACGATGTTACTTGGCCAGATCGGTTAATAAAGACAGTATCGTTATTTTGAACAGCGATATTGCTTTCCCATGAAACCCAGCATTAAACGTGTATCGCACGAGAGTTATTTTGATTGGTCAAACAAGTATTGGGCTATCCTCATCATATCGACAATAAAAATTTAAAAATAAATGTGCACTGATAGAATACGTCATATTACAGCATTTATTTTGAGCCAGATACTCTTGCCAATTAACAGAATATCTAAAGATCACAAAAAGTTCTTGTTTCAGATTATGAATATCGGCACTCCACTGTACTTCTGTGTCACCCGTTAGTGCGTCCATGGTGATCTATCGTGGTTATTGCATTGGTGATTTGTAGGGAATGATTACGTGTAAGGGTAATTGCAAAATGTGGCTATTTGCGTGTATTGATCAATTGATATAATACGCTCGTGCAAACAATGCGTCAAAATTAATCGTTTAAAGCTGGCGTATTATTTTGACAGGGGCTGAAAAATCATTGGGAATCATGAGTAAACAAAGTGCGCAACGCGTCAATTGTGAACTACTGTGGTCAGTTGTTTATATCGCATTACATCCATCAGCTGTCGAATACATGGATTGCGTTGGAAATACATTATTACACATTATTACACATCTATGTGTACTATGGCGGATTATGTACTACTGCGTATTTGTACTATACTATATACTATATATATATATATATACTGTACTACTGCGGTCGGTTGTTTATATCGCATTACATCCATCAGCTGTCAAATACATGGATTGCGTTGGAAATACACATTTGAAATTATTTTTTTCTCAAACGGGCACTGCCTAAAATTGTTAACGGTAAAGGATAGTCTTACCACAGATAATTAATTACAGTGAATTTTGGTATGTGTGGTCTCACATATAAAACGGCTTAACCATTTTAATTTTTGTTTTATTATATTTCAAGAATGCTAGACGAAATCGAAAATCTGAATTTACAGCGGATACTGTGGTTTTGTAAGCCCTACATACTGACTGCTAAATGTATCTAACTTTATAATCAGTATATGATTATTATTTGTATTGTATGTGTATTACTAATTATCGATTTAATTATCAAAGTAACTACCCTATTGATTGTAATATTTGATATATTTATCACTTAGTCTGTATATCTTACAGTCCGCTGTAGACTCAGATTTTCGATTTCGACTAGCATTCTTAGATATAATTCAAAACATCGAAATTTTGGGTACTGACGCTATCCCCTCGTCTTTTAATGACGCAAAAGAAAACGTCAAGAGCGTATGTGCATAGTATAGGTTAGTAATATATTTTTTACTCGTAAATTCCATTGTAAGTTGTGTAGGGTGATTGTTGTTTTTCTGTCATCGCCTGAACAAAACTGTATTTTTTGTTTAGTTCCAATTTCAAAGTTCAAGTAATGATAAAGTTAAACTCGTGGTTTCTTTTGATGTTTGGCCCACTGGACAGTGGACACCAACACATCGGGTGTCCTTCAGTTTTCAGGTTCACTAATGGATAAGTGATTAGTGATCAGTGATTACGTTGAATGCGTTCCTCTCCTCGGTGGGGTTATTTATTGTTGTTCGTTCAACCAACCACTGGCAGCTGGTGAATTAATGGGGTGAGTATAAAAACAGTACACACGAAGTTCTAGGTTCCCAATGGGATCATGCCACAGTTTACTCACCACGGTATAAGGCTATCCCATTAAAATAGTCTTGGAAGGGGTAAACCTTAACTTTATGCAATGTTGGAAATAAAAATAAATTGAAAAAGGGCAAACCGTCAATATTACGATTTGCATTCACATTACGCTGACCCCCGGTAATAATAATAAGATGAATGTATGAAAGTTGATAGGTTTGCAATCACATTACGCTGACCACCTGTAATAATAAGATGAAAGTATGAAGGTTGATAGGTTTGCATTCACATTACGCTGACCCCGGTAGTGATAAGATGAAAGTATGAAGGTTGATAGGTTTGCATTCACATTACGCTGACCCCAGTAGTGATAAGATGAATGTAAGAAGGTTGATAGGTTTGCATTCACATTACGCTGACTCCGGTAGTGATAAGATGAATGTATGAAGGTTGATAAGTTTGCATTCACATTACGCTGACCCCGGTAGTGATAAGATGAAAGTATGAAGGATGATAGGTTTGCATTCACATTACGCTGACCACCGGTAATAATAAGATGAAAGTATGAAGGTTGATAGGTTTGCATTCACATTACGCTGACCACCGGTAATAATAAGATGAAAGTATGAAGGTTGATAGGTTTGCATTCACATTACGCTGACCACCGGTAATAATAAGATGAAAGTATGAAGGTTGATAGGTTTACATTCACATTACGCTTACCCCCGGTAGTGATAAGATGAAAGTATGAAGGTTGATAGGTTTACATTCACATTACGCTGACCCCGGTAGTGATAAGATGAAAGTATGAAAGTTGATAGGTTTGCATTCACATTACGCTGACCCCGGTAGTGATAAGATGAAAGTATGAAAGTTGATAGGTTTGCATTCACATTACGCTGACCCCGGTAAAAATAAGTTGAAAGTAAGAAGGTTAATATTTATTTATTTATTTTAATTAAGGCCAGTGTAGGGCACAATGCCCTCTTTAACCTGATGAGTGATGATTGATGGATGATAATGAGGAAGGGAAGAGGAGAAGCCTGGTACCGGCACGTTGCCTATTCTAAACTTATGTGACTTCGACATAGGAAAAATGCACTTTGAGTTGTAAAACTAAACCCCGCGAGTGTCATAAGTAAGGCAAATGCGTTATTTGGTGGTTCCGACTTCCTTATGGAAATAGTACTACAATTCAACATCAGGCAAGAGGAAAAACACTGCTGTCCTTTTAATTACTCCTTAATAGGGCCGATTACCCGACCGCTCTGCCTAGAGACCACATGACTTATGGCGGAGAGTACAAGGCAGTTTGGTATGTACGAGACACACCAACATGACAGTTGTTTGTCGTGGAATTCCTTTCCACGTAATTGCTTGGAATAAGACTGACTGTGGAGCGTAGAGTGTTCGTGCTCTACAATTAGGAGAAAATACAACCTCGCCTACTAGTGGGTTGGGTTTGTCTTCGGTTCTATGAGCATAGTACGGGCCCAAGGAAGGTTTTACTTCTCTCACAGCGCTGATTGGAGTAAAACTCCTTGATGCAGAAACCATAGAGCTATAGCCAACTGTTTCTAGCGTATATGAGCCTGCCTGACATTTGTACGCATGTATAAACTAACTCACATACTCTACTAAGCCATACTGCAAGTATTCTCTTCTATAATACTATAACTCACATACTCTACTAAGCCATACTACAAGTATTCTCTTCTATAATACTATAACTCACATACTCTACTAAGCCATACTGCAAGTATTCTCTTCTATAATACTATAACTCACATACTCTACTAAGCCATACTACAAGTATTCTCTTCTATAATACTATAACTCACATACTCTACTAAGCCATACTGCAAGTATTCTCTTCTATAATACTATAACTCACATACTCTACTAAGCCATACTGCAAGTATTCTCTTCTATAATACTATAACTCACATACTCTACTAAGCCATACTACAAGTATTCTCTTCTATAATACTATAACTCACATACTCTACTAAGCCATACTGCAAGTATTCTCTTCTATAATACTATAACTCACATACTCTACTAAGCCATACTACAAGTATTCTCTTCTATAATACTATAACTCACATACTCTACTAAGCCATACTGCAAGTATTCTCTTCTATAATACTATAACTCACATACTCTACTAAGCCATACTGCAAGTATTCTCTTCTATAATACTATAACTCACATACTCTACTAAGCCATACTGCAAGTATTCTCTTCTATAATACTATAACTCACATACTCTACTAAGCCATACTGCAAGTATTCTCTTCTATAATACTATAACTCACATACTCTACTAAGCCATACTGCAAGTATTCTCTTCTATAATACTATAACTCACATACTCTACTAAGCCATACTGCAAGTATTCTCTTCTATAATACTATAACTCACATACTCTACTAAGCCATACTGCAAGTATTCTCTTCTATAATACTATAACTCACATACTCTACTAAGCCATACTGCAAGTATTCTCTTCTGTAATACTATAACTCACATACTCTACTAAGCCATACTGCAAGTATTCTCTTCTATAATACTAACACCAAGATTTCTCGTGTTTATACAGTGCAATAATAATAATATGACTTCAATGCTACTGTCGCATGTCATAATCAGACTACATTCTCTATTTTCTTTACTTTTAAAATTTGTTATTATAGTAGAATATAATTAGTCTTAATTTTAATTGAAGGTCTGTATTATAAATATTATTCACCAGTAAACAACCAACTATGTATCTACAAAATCTGTGAAGACTGTATAATATACTCAAGATTGTACAATAAGGATTTATGCATTCATTCATATGACAATTTCCCAGGACGTCGTTCTTAAGTACAGCCGTCCACATACAATGTAAATCAAGGTTTTGGATAAATTTCTTTATCCGAACAACTTTTCTGTGATTTACTTGTTATCCAAAATGGTTGCTACTTCGTTGTTACTCATGTATGTTATATATTTACTATTTATCGTCTTGATTTACAAATTGGTTTGATACCAGAGTGTTATAAGATATTTATTGCAGAATAATTGTCTCGTGTAGTTGTGTTATGACGGGTCAGGGTCGGAGGAATGACGACGGCACTATAACATGGCTTGGTGGAGGGGCCGGGTCCAGGGTCGGAGGAATGATGACGGCACTATAACATGGCTTGGTGGAGGTGCCGGGTCCAGGGTCGGAGGAATGACGACGGCACTATAACATGGCTTGGTGGAGGTGCCGGATCCAGGGTCGGAGGAATGACGACGGCACTATAACATGGCTTGGTGGAGGTGCCGGGTCCAGGGTCGGAGGAATGACGACGGCACTATAACATGGCTTGGTGGAGGTGCCGGGTCCAGGGTCGGAGGAATGACGACGGCACTATAACATGGCTTGGTGGAGGTGCCGGGTCCAGGGTCGGAGGAATGACGACGGCACTATAACATGGCTTGGTGGAGGTGCCGGGTCCAGGGTCGGAGGAATGATGACGGCACTATAACATGGCTTGGTGGAGGTGCCGGGTCCAGGGTCGGAGGAATGATGACGGCACTATAACATGGCTTGGTGGAGGTGCCGGGTCCAGGGTCGGAGGAATGACGACGGCACTATAACATGGCTTGGTGGAGGTGCCGGGTCCAGGGTCGGAGGAATGACGACGGCACTATAACATGGCTTGGTGGAGGTGCCGGGTCCAGGGTCGGAGGAATGACGACGGCACTATAACATGGCTTGGTGGAGGTGCCGGGTCCAGGGTCGGAGGAATGACGACGGCACTATAACATGGCTTGGTGGAGGTGCCGGGTCCAGGGTCGGAGGAATGATGACGGCACTATAACATGGCTCGGTGGAGGTGCCGGGTCACTCGACCGCAGCAATAACGTCACCCAGCTGGCTTTTAGCCACCACATTTGAAAACTAAAAATACGGGATTCGTGTTCGCATCGCAGCTGCTTAGGCGATTATTTTGAGTTCATTATTAAATTTGAATATTAACTGATCGAATTGATTCATTCGGTAATTTAATTGTTTATTGAATATTGTTAACTATATATTGATTCACTTGATGATGCTACGTACGCGTCTTGTCTTTTTCTTAAATATTATTGTATAAGATTTAGATTACATTTTATTACAGTTTCTGCATTCGTATCACAGCCTTGTTTCAGTTAGGCAAACGATGACATCGAATCGTGTTGCAAATTCAGAAAACTTACTTTTCTGTCGGAGATATCTACATTTACAAACAAGGCTAAAAACAGCGTCCCGTAGAACATTTTCGGGAACAACTGGTCAGGCTCTTAAGAAATGGAAATGGACCGCTAAAACCGGAACGAATTGATATCCGACAGGGATTTATTTGAAATCGTAGTTGCAATTTGAGATAGATTTTCGGTCACGCACTAGTTTTCAGCAATGAGAGATTCCAAATTTTGGACTGTTGTCTATTGTTTTAATAACATGCATTTTGTTGGAAGGCATTTCGCCCCATGTAGTCCTTTGCATAACGAGAATGACGGTATAAAATTTGGGTCAAAAGATGACATATATCAAATGAAAGCTTGAGACGAGTACTTTTCAAAAAACCATGAAATACCTCTGGCAAATCCAGCTTTCTATGTCAAAACTAGGGTCAAAGGTCAAATTTGTAATTTTTTTAATAATTTTTAATTAAATAATGAAAAATGTTTGCAAGTTTAATCATACACTTTTAGTAAGATCAATGTAT
The DNA here is from genome assembly GCA_945910005.1 of Isoperla grammatica. Lineage (NCBI taxonomy): Eukaryota > Metazoa > Arthropoda > Insecta > Plecoptera > Perlodidae > Isoperla > Isoperla grammatica. Next base: position 36,652,552 of record OX246746.1, on the reverse strand, counting down.
TATGTTTCTTTAAAAAAAATTAAATTACCCATTTAGCCTTTTTTGACCTTAATTGAGGTCAATTTCCTCAAAATGGGTAATTTTTTAAATTGTCTTCGATTTATTGGCCAATATTCATTATATCAACGTACTTACTTATAAATACGTTAAAATGAATAGTTATAATTGTTATCACATTGTTTTCACGGTATTCATTCAAAATGGCTGTCAAAGGTGAATAGGTAAGTATCGTCAAACTAGGTCTAGTAACTAAAATATTACTTGTGGGTACTCTAAAGACGCAGAATTTTAACTGCAATTACAATAACGAACAACAATATAATGTTTTAATCGTAAGAGAATGCAATTATCATATAACTTATAAACTACTTAAGATTGTTACTGAATTTCTAATTAATGTCCTCAGACATTAGGGTAGGGTATTCTTGAATGGGTGTGCAACTGCAACAAAATACATTTTTAGAAAAGAGCATGACCATGCTGAGATACCTGATATGATAGTATGATATGATATCTGTCCTAGCAGTCACTGTCTAGTCGTCAAATTAATCAAAATTGAAGTCAAAATCACTCAAAATTGAAGTCGTCAGATAAATCACCTTCTGATTCACTGGAATTCTCATGCTGGGTACCGATATTTGGACAGTTCTTCAGCTTACACGCGTGGGTACACTTCAGCTGATTGGCCAGACACTCATAGGTCGGCATCTTGCAAACACGGCAACAGTTACAGGCTAGGAGATCCATAACGGTCAACGGTACTTGAGTTCCAATCATCCACTCGTTGCTCAGATCTCCTTCTGCCGTGGTTTTCCATCCATAGCCACACAGATTAGGAACATCAGGGTTGGCTTCCAAGCAACGTATCAATAGATCGTGTTTGGTTGATAACTCACAGTCGCAGGATATGAAGCAGTAAGCAATCGTTACAAGGTGGTAGCTGATTAGACTTCATATCATCACACTTCTAAAAAGCTCGTAGCGCAGCAGGTTGACGCATGACAGAGTCGTGGTCAAAGAGCAGAGTTTACAGACAAACTCTTTGAGTTTGTTTTATGACATCGATAGAAACTCTCCAGTTCTGACCCATCTTGCTTAGCTTGACACAGAAATGCGAGTTTTTCTCGTGATATTCAAAGTTCTCTTTTTAGTTTTTCCCTTTACCACTGAATGAGCTCACTCAGGTTGGAACTCATAGTCGTCCCCAACACCTATAGATGCGCCCGTTGTTAACAAGGTAACAGTTTCATACATGTCATTTCCCATATAGAAAACATATCTATAACAACATTGGGTGCCTCTAGGTGAAGTGGCCAACTATGAATTCAAACCTTTGTCACAACCAGTGCATGGAGGTCAGGGAGGGTATTACATACTTCGAATCCCAACGAACTCGCTAGTTTTTACACATCTTCGAAGTGTGTTTGATTTTTGGTAGTCAAGCGTCAACCAGCTGCCCTACGAGCTTTTTAAAAGTAAATGTGATGATATTAAGTCTAATCAGCTACCAAATCGAAACGATTGTCTACTGCTTCAAATTCTGCGGCTGCGAGCTAACCACCAAACAGCGGTCTGGATACGTTGTTTGGACGCCAACCCTGATGTTCCTGATCCGCGTGGCTATGGATGGAAAACCACGGCAGAAGGAGATCTGAGCAACGAGTGGATGATTGGAACTCCAGTACCTTTGACCATTATGGATCTCGTAGCCTGTAACTGTTGCCGTGTTTGCAAGATGCCGACATGTGAGTGTTTGGCCAATCAATAAAAGTGTACCCACGCTTGTAATCTGAAGGATTGTACAAATACCAGTACCAGTACCAATACCAGTACCAGTACCAGTACCAGTATAGCCAGCATGAGAATACCAGTGAGTCAGCAGGTGATTAATCTGACAACTTGGACAGTGACTGCTAAGGTAGATATAACATAATACTAGTATCATATCACGTATCTCAGCATGGTCATGCTCTTTTATAAAAATGTATTTTGTAATTTGTTGCAGTTGCACACCCATTTAAGAATACCCTGATGTCTGAGGACATTAATTAGAAATTCAGTAACAATCTTAAGTAGTTTATAAGCTATATGATGATTACATTATCTTACGATTAAAACATGATATTATTATTCGTTATTGCAATTGCAGTTAAAATTCTGCGTCTTTAGAGTACCCACAAGTAATATTTTAGTTACTAGACCTAGTTTGACGATACTTACCTATTGACCTTTGACCGCCATTTTGAATGAATACCGTGAAAACAATGTGATAACAATAAGAACTATTCATTTTAACGTATTTATGAGTAAGTACGTTGATATAATGAATATTGGCCAATTAATCGAAGAACATTTTAGAAATTACCCATTTTGAGGAAATTGACCCCAATCAAGGTCAAAAAAGGTAAATAGGTAATTTAATTTTTTTTTTTATAAACTTTATACATTTATCTTACTTTAAGAGTATTTTTAAACTTGCAAATATTTTTCGTTATTTGATGAAAAATGATTTAAAAAATTACAAATTTGACCTTTGACCCTGGTTTTGACATAGAAAGCTGGATTTGCCAGAGGTATATCATGGTTTTTTGAAAAGTACTCATCTCAAGCTTTCATTTGATATATGTCATCCTTTGACCCAAATTTTATACCGACCAAGCCTTTTTCGAGCGTTATGCAAAGGACTAATGAGAATATGAGAACATTTAGAGCCTACTATAATAAACTGTGCGCAGCGCAAGATGAACATTCCTCAGATGAGTTGAGTAGGTTGGTGTGACTAGCGGGAGTTGTCTTGAGAGAATGTTGCTTCTGTTTGGTTGTATAATCACATGTTACAACTCCAAACCTTAATCTGAGCTTAGTCTGTACCTTCTACATTGAACACTTTTTAAATAATTTGCAATTTTATATTTAACTTTGAATATCGATTTTATATTAAACCGTGGTAATTGTACTAAACGTGAATACAACGTGGAGGTTGATTTGACGGTTAATTAATTTTTAAAAGCTTGTCAAACACAGGGAATGCAATTTTATTCTTGAAAGATTTTTTTGAGTACAAACTTTGTATAGCTATATATACATACTTTACATGCGACACAGTTTTTTTAAAATGCACATTTAGGTGGGTAGAGAAAACATTAGTTTGTGTATTTCATTGTTTACTTTAGTTAACTGAGAACGAATAAATCAGTATATTTAACCCCATAGCGCCACACATGACGTTTCACTGTGTTTTCTTTTTTGTGCATGTTTGTCATTTCCCTGCATGAGACAACTAAAGTATAGCAATCTTAGAAGTCATAGTTTTATTTTGTTTTTACTTTCATTTATGTTATATTCACATTGAAACATGTTACGCATTCACCAAACAAATATCCGTTCTGCGCCTCAGTGATCTTTGTGAATTGCAACTTTCATCTATTTCTGTATAACTCATTGCTTTGAGTAATAAACTAATATAACAGAAATGCACACGAATATGAAAATAAGGAAAGTAATACCGTATAGTCACAAAGAGTAAAAACAAGTAAAGAGAAATAAAAATGAAGAATGGTTCAAGAAAAGAGAAAAATAAAGCAAAAATTGGAAAGGAAAGACGAAAAAATATACTGATTAATTTAATGACCCCAACTCAAATGGACATGAAGATCAGAGAATAGTAAAATTTCACTAAATAAGAAACACAAGTCGCCACACGTCTTCACGTCTTCAATCATCTCTTCATTAACTTACAATACGCCGGCAAGAAACTTGCAAAAGCTAAGCCTGGGTCTACGTAAACATGTAATGAAAATGATACCTACGTTGAAAAATAAAAAAGGCTTAACCATCTTTATAACTGATTCATAACATCCTTTAAAAAATCTGAGATTTAATAACCGACAGTCCTTGAATAGTCGAGGTACTGAGAAACGTAACAAAGAATAGGACGAGTCGAGACTGCCTGAGCTTTTTTACACACCAAGCAAGCTCAGCCCTCAAAGCTCAAAAGCGTTTTCAAGATACCTTCTCTTTTATCCTCTTCTGGCTTATTCCATATTTTTATGGACCTAAAGCAATTCCAATACCCTCTTCTTTTGTTTCGTGGCGCCGTGTGTAGCACTCATGGCCACAGCTTCGCCCCAGTCGTAGCAGACTCAGCTAGAACTGTGCGGCGCCGTGTGTAGCACTCATGGCCACAGCTTCGCCCCAGTCGTAGCAGACTCAGCTAGAACTGTGTGGCGCCGTGTGTAGCACTCATGGCCACAGCTTCGCCCCAGTCGTAGCAGACTCAGCTAGAACTGTGCGGCGCCGTGTGTAGCACTCATGGCCACAGCTTCGCCCCAGTCGTGGCAGACTCAGCTAGAACTGTGCGGCGCCGTGTGTAGCACTCATGGCCACAGCTTCGCCCCAGTCGTAGCAGACTCAGCTAGAACTGTGCGGCGCCGTGTGTAGCACTCATGGCCACAGCTTCGCCCCAGTCGTAGCAGACTCAGCTAGAACTGTGCGGCGCCGTGTGTAGCACTCATGGCCACAGCTTCGCCCCAGTCGTAGCAGACTCAGCTAGAACTGTGCGGCGCCGTGTGTAGCACTCATGGCCACAGCTTCGCCCCAGTCATAGCAGACTCAGCTAGAACTGTGCGGCGCCGTGTGTAGCACTCATGGCCACAGCTTCGCCCCAGTCGTAGCAGACTCAGCTAGAACTGTGCGGCGCCGTGTGTAGCACTCATGGCCACAGTTTCGCCCCAGTCGTAGCAGACTCAGCTAGAACTGTGCGGCGCCGTGTGTAGCACTCATGGCCACAGCTTCGCCCCAGTCGTAGCAGACTCAGCTAGAACTGTGCGGCGTTTAAGTTCATCTGCCTTTCTCTAACTCAAGGCCTGTAGACTTTTCGTATCGTTGCCCTAATAATTATTTATTCATTTACCATAGCGCTGAACCTGAGATGGTAGTCATTTGTTAGTTAGTTCAGACACACCAGAATGATTGATTGATTGATTAAGGTATTTTATTAAAAGGTGAAATATATATGTTTATAAAGTAAGATTACATTTTTCGGTAAAACCAATCCAAAGTTTATTTAAAATAATAAGTCAACGTTTTATTTTATTATTTTAAATAAACTTTGGATTGGTTTTACCGAAAAATGTGTTCTTACTTTACATTTTGCAACCAACAAAATCTAAGAAATCATATATCCGTGAAGATAGTAAAACATGTTTACCTGGGTTGGTTTATTATTATTGATACTTTTAATATGTGCCCAGCTCAACAGTAATCTTTGTGTCGAGAATAATGTTTATGTGTAAGAAACATGTCGAGGGGAATCTTGGCCAGGTTCAGATAACTAAACTAGGATCTTTGTGGTATGTTGATAGCGTGCAAGTCTGTCAGTTCACCGCATATCTGAGGATAACTTCAGAGTTGCCGGTAGAGGAAACCAAACCCTGGGAAGCTGATTAACTGGGGACCAGACCCTCGCATGTTACAACCCTGTCGCATATTTATGGCAAAGTTCATTATATATGCCATGGTTGGTTTCAACATATGATAATGATTTGCTTAACGTATCATATTTTTGCAACGAGGCTAATCGAGGCGATGAGTGGGTGATTATGATGAAAAAACGTCACATGACATCCATGCCCAAGCCAGGATTCGAACCTGAAACGCAGTGACAGCGGACTACTAAACCAACGCCTAATCGACTGCGGCCAACTACACATGTAGTGTGGTAAAATTAGACATTGACCCGGACATTTGAAGTATCAAGCTAAAAATTGGTGAACATGTAGAGTATAGTGTTCTGAATGATATTCCAAAATTCCCAAAAAAATCCATCTTGGGGAAAATCCGCCATTTTGAAAAAACCGTCGCCATGTTGGATTTGTTTAGTTTTAAGCTTTGCAACTGAACCGAGCGTCCGATTGTATTTGTTTTTTCGCCAAATTAATTAATTCAGGCTAAGTTATATTCCAAAACACAACAATTAATAATAATTATTATTTTAGACAAATGTTGGTGCTTGAGAAAGAATAATAATTATTTAAATGACAAACGAAAATAGTTCTACAATGATAATGAATGTTACCGTAACATAAAAAAACGAATCAAAGAAGACTTCATAACACAAGGCGTGAAATATAGGCACAAGCAACATTACAAATACAAATACATTAATAAGTGTACAAATTAGGTAGCTTGTTTCGTGTTATCACTGGAGCTCGACAGGCTGTTCACTCACTGGCGAAAATCGTAGACGGTAATGCATGATCTGAAAAAATATAACCTATATTAGTGTCAGCGTCGATTTAATAAAATAATGTGCTCTTGAACATTTGTAGTTATTTACGTTTCTATGACAACACGTCGGCCAAAGGTTCAACGTCGTCATCGATATCTGAATCATCGCAGTCCATACGATTTGTGCAGCCATGTCACCCGGGGCTTGAATCATCTTGACTCTTGCTTCCATGAGGTGCCTTGATAGAAAAGCTATGAATCGCACCTTGTTTTTAACATTTGCCAAAAACACTCCTTGTGGTGATGTTGAGGGCAAAGAATCGTCGATTAAAGCCTCTGCCGATGCTCCCCTGGCGTTTCTTTTGGTGTGTTCTTCGTCCTTGGTGCTTAGAGATTCGTAACCGTCGAAGACCACAGTAACAATCTGTCCCAAGTGATTTTTCACGTACTTCACATACTGGAGACAGATTTGACACAAATTCGCTGGAGGCGTCCACACAACACGGTGGAGGAGGAACCCGCCATCGACTGTAAACTCTGTGTTCACTAGAACGTTGTTCTTGGGCGGCGCCATCTCCTCTAAAACGTCGATCAATCCAGACTTAGTGCCTTCCCGCATCAACGTCCCGTCAAACAGCGCTGGAGGCCTTGCTGCAAGTTCATATGTCAGGTACTCCTCGAGGTTATCATCGTCATGCACAACACACAGCAATCGGTGAAAAAGTTGGTTAGGGTTGATTTCGATGACAGTGTCTTTGATCATGGTCGTTTTAGACGCTGTGGCAAAAGTCGTGACTTTGACGTTACTGAATCGTTGCCCTGTGAGTGATTTCATTGCTTGCAAACCACGGGAGAGAGCCTCATCACAGTTAACTGTATCGTCGGCTACTACACCGGTAGACAAGGATATCAGAAGGTTCGTTGAGTCGTTAAAGAGATGGTGTGACTGGAGCCAGTCTACCATCTTGCGAACGTCTACCTTATCTCTCACTTGCCGAGACTCTCTTAGCTCCACATGTTGGTCGAAAGTTTCGGCGAAGACTCCACAGAACGTTTCAGTGGCGTCTATTACATTTGTATATGTAGGCATGGCACAAACCCATCGAGCAATGACGTTATCTGTCAATCCACGTCCTCGTGTGAGCCCACCCGCCGTCTTCATGTTTCTCATCAACACTTGCTCTATGGTCATAACGGTCCATATGCCTGACCAGAACTTTTCAGATCTCCAAACAGTGAAGCAGCCTTCCTTGACAAATTGACGGAACTCCAGGGGAGTCATAACACCCTCGAGCTTCAGCATTTGTTGTAGGTACAAGTGAGCAAATTTTGCATAGTTGAGATGTCCCGCGGAGTGGAAATACGGAATCATTCTTTGGACACACAACAAAAGAAGAGCCCAATCTCCAGAACGTCCAGCTCTGACAAACAGACGCATGATGCCAACCATCTCAAAGTATCGCACCCACAGCTTCGCAGTGCGCCGTCCAGATGAAACGAGGTCTTTCAGCTTTGCGTTGAACAAATCTGATGCCTGGGCGATGTACTCCGACGGCAAAACGTCATCCACAGAAGTCTTTCCAGAGAGGAGGTCTGAGTGTGTTTGTTTCAAGCGATCGCTAAGAAGAGAGTCGGCTGCTTGTATATACTGAATGATCAAGATCGCCAACGACAGCTGCGTCAGAAGATGTGCGCGAACAGCTCGAGCATAGGCATTGCCGTTTACCATTTGGGTCACCGTGTTCTTCGCGTACACCGTCTCCCACAATTCTTCCAATCCGCTCCCTACCATGATGGTTCCCACTGCGCCCATGAATGACATCAGCATGTGAAAACCACCGAGACACAAAACAACACACGACAACGGGCTGTCTTGTCCAGCTGCAAGAACGATGTTCAGCGCCTTCGCGTAGAGAGGTTGGTCGAACGTCACCACGCACGTCGACTGCTGCACCTTTCTGCACATCTCCACGGCATATAGAAGACAGGTGTAAATCGTAGTAGGGTTGGAAGGCGAAAGGTTGACGAACGCCAATGGAAGGACTTTTGATGTCTTGAACTCTTCTTTAGAAGTTACCGCGTCCACAAATCCATTCCAGCCAGGTCCTGGCGTTTCTTGGAACTGGTATCCCCACGCCCACAGCATATCAATGAGATTATAGCTTGTTTGTTTATTAGTTTGTTTGTTTGTTTGTTTGTTTGTTTGTTTGTTTGTTTGTTTGGCTTAATGTGTTCAACTGGAATTGACATTAAAATCAAATTGGAGCAAAAACGAATTTTAGCTTGATACTTCAAATGTCCGGGTTCGGGTACGTTTTGTCTTATTTGACTGTACTAATGGCTTGTTAGCAACATAGAAAATAAAATGCATGCAACTATTAATGTAAAACTTGAATACAGTTTTGTTTTAGGGTTAAGTCACCCAAATGAGTGTGTTTAACAACCGTTTCTTAAATTGTATCATTGATTGTATTTGTTTGTAAAATAGCAACAAAACAACTCTTTTACAAGGGTTTGTGTAACTATCAGCGTTTTGTGAATGTTAGTTAAAATTATAAGTTTATTGTGATGATAGGTTTTTTATTGCATTCTGTACCCAGGAGAACGTATAATAGGAACGCGTATATGTTACGTAATTACACATAGTTTACTTGCCGGTCCCATCTAAGTTTTGCGGTGCAGAATGGGGCCCTTGCGACCAACTGTAAAGGCAACGAACGGTCGCATCCTATTATACGGACGAACCCACAAACCCACCACTGCACAGGCATAGCAATTTAATTAAACGTTAAGCCTAGGTTTTGTTGCCTGTTGCAGTAGCAAGTTTTCTGACGCTGAAGAGTTGAATTTTTCTTGGTCCCCAGTCCCCAGCATGCACCGCGGCTGTTGAGGGCGCGAGGTCTCGCCCAACTCGTCCCAGCCTGACGCACTCCGCGTTCACTCATTCCACACGACGAAATTATTTCCTGAAATGAGTGTATTAGTCAGGAAAAAACGTAGCACGCCAAGAGGCTTGAAGAACGAGGAAGAGAATAGGAGAATATTTACAGAGCGGTCGTTGATGTAAACAAGTTCGTTGGCCAAAAGTTTGAGGTTCTTCCACGCAGGGTTTCTGTGGTTTTTTTCATTTCTTTCACCAACTCGAGAAAACTTTTTGATGTTGATTTAAGGATATTTGATTGCTTGCCAGTTTAAATAATACAAGATAAGAAGTTCGGCTGGGAGAACTTCTAACTTCAATCTATTTCAATTTATGAGTGAAAATCGACGTTCATATTCAGCCGTCCGCAAATGGAAATGTGACTGATATCTGTTGAATTTCTTAAGACGTCGATTTCCACTAAATTTAGGATACAGAACATTCTAAAATAATTATATTAATGTATTTGAATCTGTTGCATGAGAATGAAATATACAGCTAGTCGTGTTCTATCTCAATCGCAAAGGCGCCTTATAAAAAGAAGTTCACTACGGAATTTTGGTATAGATAATTTTACCTTTTTATTAAAGTCAAACATTTTACCTACACATATTTAATGGGAGGTGGAAATGTTTAATAATATCTGTAGTTTAACATGAGCGCTGTTGGAGTCGAACGCATTTTATTCAATTGATTGGAAATCGGACGATATTAGTGGATGGAATGGATGCAGTAAGCAACGGGTAAAGCTGTATACCCCGTTATGAATTGAAAGATGATTTGTGTACACGAGAATTACCATCCAAGCCGTTAGCGTTTTCCCGCCATTGTGCTCAAAATTTATTGAATCAATTGAACAAAGAGTAGTTTGATTTTCAAACTTGTGGGAGTTTATACGGTATATTCTGACCATGGGCTGTAAGAACGACATTTGAACATGCTAATATGTACACGAAATACGTCCATTTCGTTTGAAGGTTTGTATATTCTAATATAAGCAGGAAAACCCGTAGCGCATATTCTGTAAGGGCCGCCACTGTTTAAGTATAATTAATTCCAGTTTTAAAGCCTATAGCTTTGGGTATAACCAACCCGATAGAAGTGGCTCAGCGGTAAGACGCGACAATTTAATTCGGGAGGTCGCCGGTTCGATTCTGGCCACCGGCAATTCTGACTGAAGGTTTTTCCCGAGGATTTTCAGTCGTAAAGGCCAATGCTGGGACTATCATACTATCAGCCCTCGGACATTCCTTCCCAACTATCAAAACACCCTAATAACCTAGTTAGTCACCTGAAAAGGGGCACATCAGGCAAAGCTGGTGTGCACCCTGTAACAGGGATTCCAAAGAACAATTACTGTGGAGTGTGGCAGAGTATATAGCATAGCACGCAAAAGTGAAGTGGTGAGAGGAGTGTATAAATTACATACTTAATACAAAATTAAAATGGATTTTAAGAGTTTGGAACCACATTTTCACAAATAAACTACATTGTTAAATCAATTAAGTATATATATATATATATATATATATATATATATATATATATATATATATGTTTAACATTTTTGAAATCTGCAACTGTTTGATTGCTGAATGAGTTAAATGTAAATCATACTCACTAAATTTGCAACATGATCACTTGTTTAATGTTGCGAAGCGTTGCGATATTAGTTGCGCATGGTTTCAGTGGTGGAAGTAGTAAGTACTACCTAGTAGCTACCTCCTTCTGTGCTACTGTGCACGTGCTTCCCTCTGTTCATTTGTTCATACCTCTTACACGAGGAAATACCACAGAAACTAAGATGCGACACATTAATGAACATGAAAATCCAAGTTTGTTGTATATAACGGAATAAACGGAATATTTGTAAAGTTTCTCATTAAAACATGTAGACTAGATTGTAGTTTGAACGTTGAACATCTGTGTGACTCTCTCACTAATGAGACAGCAACAGACAAGAAGACAATCACGCATCTCTGTATCGCAGACAGCTTTAAAGCCGGTATGCATACCGTTACCAAACATACCGACGGTACGGTATGCCATACCAGCTCTAATTTCTAGCGATCGTATGCATATTGACAAATTATGTTGAACGTTTTGTTGTACTTTGTATATATTTGCTCATCCAATGTATTTATAAATTTAATGTATTCATTATTTTTTTCTACCACAGGGTGTCATTTGAGAACGGGTTATCAACCACTCGACCCCTCTCCAAAGCCATTTACACGTTTTCATAACGAAACACCCTAAAAAAAATTACCTGTGGGGCAAAAGTGGGGGACCGCGCCCCCCAGACCCCCCGGCATACCAGCTTGTCTCGTTTTACACAGTAGTAGTGCAAACTGTTACTTTTCGTGGAGTCCACTAATCGTAGACGTCGCAACTGCGTTGGAGATTTACTGTTCACCGTATTTTGATCAACGAGAGAAACAACGAGAGACGGTACCGTTACCGGGACGTCCCGGAAGAAACACGTGCCACGCCCATCAAACCCAGTATCACGAACCACTAATAACTATTTATTTGTAGAATAACTGAACAAGGTTACTCGACGAGTAGCCTGTGACCCTAGAGCCCTAACCACACTTGTCGGCATCGGGATCGCAATCGTACATCTTCTCATGCTAAATCATTACGATACAACGATGTTATTGTGAGCAGCGCCATAACAACTATGTAGGTTAATTTTTCCCTTCTTTCTCTTTGAGGTAGGAACTTTTTTTTACACCTATGCATCATTATTTTTTATAGATGGGAATACGTATGATTTGTTTAGTTTCTTGCCTGAATACCCCTTTAACGAAATGAGCTCTAGGTCTTCTACAATTGGCTTCAACTGTTTCTCCATGGTATTGTCACTACGGAGGCCGCCACCCCGGACTGTTACCATCAATACACACGTATGTAATTTAACAGAACTATTGTGTCAAGAGTACGTTATTTAGAACCACGTGAACTTACTGTATTTTTAATATTAAAATATTTTGAATAATGTTTTATAATAATGTGAAATTTTTATAATTTTTAAGCTAAAAATGTTTTCCACTTAAAAAGTGACCCCGGCCACAGCTGCCGGCACTATGTGATTTCATTAACCTTTTACATAATGTAATATTATGTTAACATAATCAGTCAGCGGCGGATCCAGGGGAGGATCGGCTGGGGGGCGATCGCCCCCCCCCCCTTGATTCTTGGAAATATTGGTTGCAGACAGATTTTATGAGTATTGTACAGCAGAAAAATCAAACTGTATGTACTGTACCAGATTATTAACTGATAGATATTGAATGGCAATTGATAATTTACTCACTCATAATTTTATTTTCAATTGGGGGCGATACGTCTAACCGTGTTAGCGCGTACTATATTTGATCATTGCTGTAATATAAGGCATATTTTTAAAATGCAGTTTGGTTTAGTAAAGAAAGGAAGTGTTCTTTGTATAACACCAGCGCTTCATTCATTTTCTTTCATATTTATATACTTTATTTTTATTATTTAATATTATGCATTTTCACTTGATATTATTTTATTTTATTTCTCAATTATTTTTTCTTGTTCTTGATTTTTGTATAGTACATTAGTTTGTTTTGTTGTTATCGTTATTTATGATTTCATTATTATCAATTGTTTGCATAGCCTAGTTATATGTATTGTCCTCCTTTGTAAATCAGTTTTTATAAATGAATAGGATAGACATTAAATAAATAAATACATAATATAGACAGGAAACTGGATGTGAGTACTACCGATTGGTTGGATACTATAGTATTTGTGTGAAGAAGCCTATTATCAACTCGGATGACGGCCTGGTCCAGACATTAGCAATGATATTAAAATGTGTAGATATAACGGCTCCTCACCCCCGTCAGAGCACACTCTATTGAAGATTTTGACCGGGGGGGGGGGGGGGAGGGGGGAAGGCGAAAACACCATAATGGCCAAAATCAACATTTGACTAAAGTATTTGGCCCCAGACCCCATCAACCCTTGCAATTAATCGCCCCTTCCTTACAATGATCCTGGATCCGCCCCTGCCCCTGTAATTCAGTAGTAATATTACTTTGTTTGCTAATTCTCTTATTAGTTATCACAATAGAAAATAGAAACCCACAGATTGTGTAAAGTTAAAAATGTTTGGCTTCGGTCCGTTACATCGCTTGTGAAGCGACGTGCGTTCTGCTGTCTTCGCACTTTTCAGATATGATTAAAACAGTCTGTATAGTTTAGTTTGTTTGCAGTTTTAGTTCTGGGATTTTGAAAACAAGAGCGAACAAAAGGATCCTTCGTCCTTCAACCAACCATCCAACTACACCTCCAGCTATTCTATGAACATTTATTAAATTTTGCTCCCTTATTTATTTATTAAAAATTGGTTTCGTCGTGATTATCCAATAATTCTACAACAACGAAAGAAGAAAAGTTTAAAAAACAAATAGTTTTCGCGTAATTGATGTCTGGCGTAATACTGCACCATGGCCGCCACTTCGAGAGCTATAAGAATACCGCACCATGGTCGCCACTTCGAGAGCTATAAGAATACCGCACCATGGTCGCCACTTCGAGAGCTATAAGAATACCGCACCATGGTCGCCACTTCGAGAGCTATAAGAATACCGCACCATGGTCGCCACTTCGAGAGCTATAAGAATACCGCACCATGGTCGCCACTTCGAGAGCTATAAGAATACCGCACCATGGTCGCCACTTCGAGAGCTATAAGAATACCGCACCATGGTCGCCACTTCGAGAGCTATAAGAATACCGCACCATGGTCGCCACTTCGAGAGCTATAAGAATACCGCACCATGGTCGCCACTTCGAGAGCTATAAGAATACCGCACCATGGTCGCCACTTCGAGAGCTATAAGAATACCGCACCATGGTCGCTACTTCGAGAGCTATAAGAATACCGCACCATGGCCGCCACTTCGAGAGCTATAAGAATACCGCACCATGGTCGCCACTACGAGAGCTATAAGAATACCGCACCATGGTCGCCACTTCGAGAGCTATAAGTACAATCTAAAAGTAACTTCTTGGCTTAGGAATGAGTAAACGGTGACTTTGGAGCCGTCCTAACCACGAAGCACTCAATAAATTCACAGTTGTTCTGAATCGGCCTTGTTGATTCTGACATTTTGTCCGCAGGTGTTCGCACTGTCCAATCACTGATTCATGTGTTTCATATTTGAAATATAGATCTTTGATTGGTTATCACTCACTCGTCGATGGTGTTCGGAGCCTATACAGGGTTGGTTCAGTCGCTTTAAATTCAAGTTCCCCACTGAAAATAAGTCTTGTTACTGAGTGGGTAGACTCTATAAATACGAATATATTTAATTTTTTATTAATTTAATGTTGCTCACTTATACTTTACAGTCTTAATAGAAGTAAACGTGAAAGCATTTGTAATTCTCAGGACTAGAGCGAGATTTTACGAACATATAAAGTCACTAAAAAACGTACAAAAGATCGGATTGAGTAAAAGAAAATTATCTCTAATAATCACCTATTGTTCTTTAATGCGATTTTACTAGTTGAGAAAACCTGACTTTTCTTATAAAGTCAAACAATTAACATATTAGTGCTTTCATAGTCAACTATAAATATTTCTATAATCGTTCTGAAGTTCGTCGAGTAAATTTATAATCTTTATGTTGTGCAGGTAAAAACTCAAGTAGAAGTACTCAAGGGTGGGAGGGGGGGGGGGGGGCGCCCGTACGAATATAATTAAGCTAGATGTTATGCAATGTGCAGAAGGTATCTATATTCAATCCCAAGCGCCGCATCTCAACTCATTCGTAGAAAATGTTACTCAAAAAGAGTCGAACTCATGGAAAAGTTCCCGGCTCAATTTCCTTCTGCATTCATTAAATTATCCATGTCGATGACTTTTATGAAGGACAGTTTTATCTCATCTTTGGAAGGAAGTTCGTGCGTCGCATAAGATGTTCTCAGCATTCAAATAAGACCGAGTGAGCGCGTAACGCGTAACGCGTAGCGCGTAACGCGGGTGGGCGAGGCGACCGACCACAGCTCAAACAATATCCATGCTGCTTCCTTGACACTAAAAGTAATCAATTTTGTCTCGAGGAGCCGAGTGAGAGCGCTCGCTACACGATGACGCAACGCGCGCTTCACAATATGTGAGGTGGAGGTGAAGACAGCTGTCCAGGGGGGCGAGGCCAATAGAGATGACTGCTGGCCCAGTCAAGGCGTCTATCAAACAGTAATAATGTCGATGATATAATACTAATAATAATAAAAATAATAATAATAATAATAATAATAATAATAATAATAATAATAATAATAATAATAATAATAATAATAATAATAATAATAATAATAATAATAATAATAATAATAATAATAATGATTATAATAATAATTATAATAATAATCGGCCACGACCGTACATAGCATCCACAGTTTGGTTTGGAAAAAATCACTGGCGTCGGAACCGGGGGGGGGGGCAAGGGGGGCATTGCCCCCCCTAGCTTTCTTGCCATGACGCATGGGGGGGGGGCAGATTTTAAGAGTTGAAAAAATTTATAATATGTATGTGGTATTAAAAATATACGTTTATAAGCCTATTGCAATTAAATCATGTATTCAAAAGTGTATTTTTGACATGGTAACCTCTGACTCAAATTTTGTATAATCATACATATAAAACAACTTTTTTAAATCCATTTTTGTTTACCTACCATCTAAATTGATAATTGGTTTGCCCCCCCCCCCCCCCCCCCCCCTATAACAAAAACGTTCCGACGCGCCTGGAAAAAATAATATGGACAATGATATATTTAATTAGCTCTAAGTAGATTTTAATAAGGTAAACACATAGAAATACTTGACATTTATGTCCGTACAACATGTTTATGCCGGTTTTGACCTAGTTTGTATGTATTGCAACAATAAAATAATAATAATTATAATAATAATAGTAGTAATAATAATAATAATAATAATAATAATAATAATAATAATAATAATAATAATAATAATAATAATAATAATAATAATAATAATAATAATAATAATACTAATAATAATAATAATAATAATAATAATAATAATACAAGTAATAATACAAAAATAGTTATAGTAATACTAATAGTAAAAGTAATTAGATGAGCGTAGCGAAGCGGAGTGAATCTCTCCATACAACTCGATCGGCGCTTTGTCTGTGTGTCTGTATGTCTGTATGTATGTGCGCTAAATTTTGTTCGTCGCGCACAGGTCAAACGGCTTGACGTATTTGGCTGAAATTTTCTGTCAACATTTGTAATCACTAAACTCGATGCTGTTAACATAACCAGGAAAATTCGTCAAGATGCCAACCTACAAAAAATTAATTACTGAAAAATAAAATTTGGTTATTGATTTAATTAAATGAAAACTTACCAACGGATTTAAATGATGTTTCTCTTGTAGATAATAATCAACAGTACCAACGCATGACAAAAGTTTCAAAATTGTAAGTTTATCCGCCCTGTTATAAAAAAATATTGTTTATTTACTACAGTAATTTCTTCATTTTTACAGTGTTCCACCGATATGATTCGCATTTGGGGACTATTGCAGTTAGATGTACATATGTTACACCAAACATAGCGTACGTAATTATACATGTTCATTTATATTTGGAATCTCGATAGCTGTCATAGAATGGGTACAATGACGTAAGATGCCAACCTACAAAAAATTAATAACTGAATAACATGTTTTTTAATTTATTGAATTAAATAACCATTTGCACACGGATAAAAATAATTTTTTTCTTGTAGGTTCACATCAATGATACTAACACTCGACAATAGTTTCAAAATTGTAGCTTTAACGGCCATGTTATAAAAAAATATTGTTTATTTACGGCAGACATTTTCTTCATTTTTACAGTGTTCCACCGATATGATTCGCATTTGCGGACCATTGAAGTTAGATGCACATAGTATGCTGCCGAAATGGCTTACGCAGTCAGACCTTTCTCACTAATTATTTGGAATTTTGGTAGCTATCATAGAATGGCTACAATGACGTGTTATGTTTAATGACTTTCACGGCAAAAATGCAAACGCTAACAACGAACTTGGTCGACAAATTAAAAAGCTTTTATCATAATTTAAAAGCGGGTTATTGTATGATTAAACAATATAACATTATAGATATAGTCTATATCTACATTATGGAACTTTCCATACACTGATAGGTTTAATAGTTTATGAATGAGAGCATATTGAGTAGACCACGGTCGAATGAACAAATGCGGTGATCCATTGAAAAATCAACTTGAAGGTTTTAATTTATTTAAATAAAACTTCTCAACGGATTTAAATAATATTTCGTGCATTTATTAGCAACATATCGAGAAATAATGAACACAAATTCTAAGATTGTAACTTAAACCGCCATCTTGTAAACAAGAATTTTGTTTTTTTTAAAGGTTTTTTTTGTAAGAGTAATATGATATTCAAGAGATTTGTTTGATTAACAAAAAAAATCGCTCATCTGGCAACGCGGAGCGTTTTCCTAGTAGTAATAATTAGATGAGCGTAGCGAAGCGGAGTGAATCTTTCCATACAACTCGATCGGCGCTTTGTCTGTGTGTATGTGTGTGTGTATGTATGTATGTGCGCTAAATTTTGTTCGTCGCGCACAGGTCAAACGGCTTGACGTATTTGGCTGAAATTTTCGGGCAACGTTCATAACTACTAAACTCGATGCTGTTAACATAACCAGCAAAATTCGTTAAGATGCCAACCTACAAAAAATTAATTACTGAAAAATAAAATTTGTTTATTTATTTAATTAAATGAAAACTTACCAACGGATTTAAATAATGTTTCACATGTAGGTTTATATCAACAATACCAACATTTGGCAATAATTTCAAAATTGTACGGTTATCCGCCATGTTATAAAAAAATATTGTTTATTTACAACAATAATTTCTTCATTTTTACAGTGTTCCGCCGATATGATTCGCATTTGCGGACTTTTGCAATTAGATGCACATAGTATACACCAAAAATAGCTTACGTAACAATACGATTGCACTATTATTTGGAATTTCGATAGCTGTCATAGAATGGCTACAACGACGTAAGATGCCAACCTACAAACAATTAACAACTGAAACACGTGTTTTGTTATTGTTTTATTTTAATTAAAACTTACACACGGATATTAATGATTTTTTACATGTAGGTCCACATCAATAGTACCAACACTTGACAAAAGTTTCGAAATTGTAACTTTAACCGCCATGTTATAAACAAATATTGTTTATTTACGGCAGTAATTTTCTTCGTTTTTACAGTGTTTCACCGATATACTTCGCATTTGCGGACCGTTAAAGTTAGATGCACAAAGTATGCTGCCGAAATGGCTTACGCAGTCAGACCTTTCTCACTATGTATTTGGAATTTTGATAGCTATCATAGAATGGCTAAAATGACGTGTTATGTTTTATGACCTTCACGGCTAACATGCAAATGTAAACAACGAACTTGGTCGACAAATTAAAAAGCTTTTATTATGATTTAAAAGCGGGTTATTGTATGAATTATTAATATTACATTTTAGATATAGTCTGTATCTACATTATGGAACTTTCCATACACTTATAGGTTTAATAGTTTATGAATTAGAGCCTATTGAGTAGACCACGGTCGAATGAAATTATGCGGAAATCCATCAACTTGAAGGTTTTTCGTGCATTAATTAGCAACATATCAAGAAATAATATACTAAAGTGGTAAGGTTGTAACTTGATCCGCCATCTTGTAAAAAAATCATATGTTTATTATAAAGGTATTTTTTTTTTTTTTTAAGAGAAATATGATTAGATGAGCGTAGCGAAGCGGAGTGAATCTCTCCATACAACTCGATCGGCGCTTTGTCTGTGTGTACGTATGTATGTCTGTATGTATGTATGTGCGTTAAATTTTGTTCTTCGCGCACAGGTCAAACGGCTTGACGTATTTGGCTGAAATTTTCGGGCAACGTTTGTGACCACTAAACTCGATGCTGTTAACATAACCAGCAAAATTCGTCAAGATGCCAACCTACAAAAAATTAATAACTGAAAAATAAAATTTGTTTATTTATTTAATTAAATGAAAACTTACCAACGGATTTAAATAATGTTTATCATGTAGGTTAACATAAACCGTACCAACAATTGACAATAATTTCAAAATTGTACGTTTATCCGCCATGTTATAAAAAAATATTGTTTATTTACAACAATAATTTCTTCATTTTTACAGTGTTCCGCCGATATGATTCGCATTTGCGGACTTTTGCAATTAGATGTACATAGTATACACCAAAAATAGCGTACGTAACTATACTTATGCATTATTATTTGGAATCTCGATAGCTGTCATAAAATGGCTACAATGACATAAGATGCCAACCTACAAAAAATTAACAACTGAAACACGTGTTTTGTTATTTATTTATTTAAATTAAAACTTACACACGGATATTTATGATTTTTTATATGTAGGTCCACATCAATACTACCAACACTCGACATTAGTTTCAAAATTGTTGCCTTAACCGCCATGTTATAAATAAATATTGTTTATTTACGGTACACATTTTCTTCATTTTTACAGTGTTCCACCGATATGATTCGCATTTGCGGACCATTGAAGTAAGATGCACATAATATGCTGCAAAAATGGCGAAGAGAGTCAGACCTTTCTCACTATGTATTTGGAATTTTGATAGCTGTCATAGAATGGCCACAATGGCGTGTTATGTTTTATGACTTTCACGGCAAAAATGCAAATGTTTACAACGAACTTTGTAGACAAATAAAAAAGCTTTTATTATAATTTAAAAGCGGGTTTTTGTATGATAAAACAATAATAAATTTTACATAAAGTCTATATCTACATTATGGAACTTTCCATACACTGATAGGTTTAATAGTTTATGAATGAGAGCCTATTGAGTAGACCATGGTCGAATTAAATTATGCGGAAATCCATTAAAAACTAAGTTAAAGGTTTTAATTTATTTAAAAAAACATCTTAACGGATTTAAATAATATTTCGTGCATTTATTAGATGAGCGTAGCGAAGCGGAGTGAATCTTTCCATACAACTCGATCGGCGCTTTGTCTGTGTGTATGTCTGTATGTATGTATGTCTGTATGTGCGCTAATTTTCGTTCGTCGCGCACAGGCCAAACGGCTTGACGTATTTGGCTGAAATTTTCGGTCAACATTTGTGACTACTAAACTCGATGCTGTTAACATAACCAGCAAAATTCGTCGTGATGCCAACCTACAAAAAATTAATTACTGAAAAACAAAAATTGTTTATTTATTTAATTAAATAAAAACTTACAAACGGATTTAAATGTTTCTCATGTAGGTTTATATAAACCGTACCAACAATTGACAATAATTTTAAAATTGTACGTTTATCCGCCATGTTATAAAAAAATATTGTTTATTTACAACAATAATTTCTTCATTTTTACAGTGTTCCGCCCATATGATTCGCATTTGCGGACTTTTGCAATTAGGTGCACATAGTATACACCAAAAATAGCGTACGTAACAATACTTATGCACTATTATTTGGAATCTCGATAGCTGTCATAAAATGGCTACAATGACATAAGATGCCAACCTACAAATAATTAACAACTGAAACACATGTTTTGTTATTTATTTAATTAAATTAAAACTGACACACGGATATTAATTATTTTTCATATGTAGGTCCACATCAATACTACCAACATTCGACATTAGTTTCAAAATTGTTGCCTTAACCGCCATGTTATAAACAAATATTGTTTATTTACGGCAGACATTTTCTTCATTTTTACAGTGTTCCACCGATATGATTCGCATTTGCGGACCATTGAAGTTAGATGCACATAGTATGCTGCCGAAATGGCATAGGGAGTCAGACCTTTCTCACTATGTATTTGGAAATTTGATAGCTATCATAGAATGGCTACAATGACGTGTTATGTTTTATGACTTTCACGGCAAACATGCAGAAAATAACAACAAACTTGGTCGACAGTTTAAAAAGCTATTGTTATAGTTTAAATGCGAGTTATTGTATAATTAAACAATATTAAATTTTAGATATAGTCTGTATCTACATTATGGAACTTTCCATACACTGATAGGTTTAATAGTTTATGAATAAGAGCCTATTGAGTAGACAACGGTCGAATGAAATTATGCGGAAATCCATCAACTTGAAGGTTTTAATTTCTTAAAAGAAAACTTCTGAACGGATTTAAATAATATTTCGTGCATTTATTAGCAACATAACAAGAAGTAATATACTTAAGTCATAAGGTTGTAACTTGATCCGCCATCTTGTAAAAAAACATTTGTTTATTAGAAAGGTGTGTTTTTTTTTTAGGAGTAATATGATATGCAAATGATTTATTTGATTTGATACATTGAAAAAAATCGCTCATCTGTCAACGCGGAGCGTTTTCCTAGTTAGATGAGCGTAGCGAAGCGGAGTGAATCTTTCCATACAACTCGATCGGCGCTTTGTCTGTGTGTGTGTGTGTATGTGTGTGTGTTCGCCAAATTTTGTTCGTCGCGCACAGGTCAAACGGCTTGACGTATTTGGCTGAAATTTTCGGTCAACACCCGTGAATACTAAACTCGATGCTGTTAACATAACCAGCAAAATTCGTCAAGATGCCAACCTACAAAAAATTAATTACTGAAAAATAAAATTTGTTAATTTATTTAATTAAATGAAAACTTACCAACGGATTTAAATAATGTTTCTCATGTAGGTTTATATAAACCGTACCAACAATTGACAATAATTTCAAAATTGTACGTTTATCCGCCATGTTATAAAAATATATTGTTTATTTACAACAATAATTTCTTCATTTTTACAGTGTTCCGCCGATATGATTCGCATTTGCGGACTTTTGTAATTAGATGCACATAGTATACACCAAAAATAGCGTACGTAACAATACCTATGCAGTATTATTTGGAATCTTGATAGCTGTCATAAAATGGCTACAATGACATAAGATGCCAACCTACAAAAAATTAACAACTGAAACACGTGTTTAGTTATTTATTTATTTAAATTAAAACTTACACACGGATATTAATGATTTTTTATATGTAGGTCCACATTAATACTACCAACACTCGACATTAGTTTTAAAATTGTTGCTTTAACCGCCATGTTATAAACAAATATTGTTTATTTACGGCAGACATTTTCTTCATTTTTACAGTGTTCCACCGATATGATTCGCATTTGCGGACCATTGAAATTAGATGCACAAAGTATGCTGCAAAAATGGCGTAGGGAATCAGACCTTTCTCACTATGTATTTGGAATTTTGATAGCTATCATAGAATGACTACGATGACGTGTTATGTTTTATGACTTTCTCGGCAAACATGCAGAAAATAACAACAAACTTGGTCAACAATTTAAAAAGCTATTATTATAGTTTAAAACCGAGTTATTGTATGATTAAACAATATAACATTTTAGATTTAGTCTGTATCTACATTATGGAACTTTCCATGCACTGATATGTTTAATAGTTTATGAATTAGAGCCTATTGAGTAGACCACGGTCGAATGAAATTGCGGAAATCCATCAACTTGGAGAAAACTTCTTAACGGATTTACATAATATTTCGTGCGTTTATTAGCAACATATCAAGAAATAATATACTTAAGTTATAATGTTGTAACTTGATCCGCCATCTTGTAAAAAAATCATATGTTTATTATAAAGGTATTTTTTTTTTTTAAGAGTAATATGATATGCAAATGATTTATTTGATTTGATACATTGAAAAAAATCGCTCATCTGTCAACGCGGAGCGTTTTCCTAGTTAGATGAGCGTAGCGAAGCGGAGTGAATCTCTCCATACAACTCGATCGGCGCTTTGTCTGTGTGTGTGTGTGTATGTGCGCTAAATTTTGTTCGTCGCGCACAGGTCAAACGGCTTGACGTATTTGGCTGAAATTTTCGGGTAACGTTCGTGACTACTAAACTCGATGCTGTTAGTATAACCAGCAAAATTCATTAAGATGCCAACCTACAAAAAATTAATTACTGAAAAATAAAATTTGTTTATTTATTTTATTTAATGAAAACTTACACACGGATTTTAATTATGTTTCACTTGTAGATTGACATCAACAATACCAACACTTGACAAAAGTTTCAAAATTGTAAGTTTATCCGCCATGTTATAAACAAATATTGTTTATTTACGACAACACTTTCTTCATTTTTACAGTGTTCCACCGATATGATTCGCATTTGCGAACTTTTGCAGTTAGATGCACATAGTATACACCAAACATAGCTTACGTAACTATACCTATGCAATATTATTTGGAATTTCGATAGCTGTCATAGAATGGCTACAATGACGTAAGATGCCAACCTACAAAAAATTAACAACTGAAACACATGTTTTGGTCTTTATTTAATTAAATTAAAACTTACACACCGATATAAATAAGTTTTTATATGCAAGTCCACATCAATAGTACCAATACTCGACAACAGTTTCAAAATTGCAGCTTTAACCGCCATGTTGTAAAAAAATATTGTTTATTTTCAGCTATATCTGTCTTCATTTTTACAGTGTTCCACCGATATGATTCGCATTTGCGGACCATTGAAGTTAGATGCACATAGTATGCTGCCGAAATGGCTTACGCAGTCAGACCTTGCTCACTATGTATTTGGAATTTTGATAGCTATCATAGAATGGCTACAATGACGTGTTATGTCTTATGACTTTCACGGCAAACATGCAGAAAATAACAACAAACTTAGTGGACAATTTAAAAAGCTATTATTATAGTTTAAATACGAGTAATTGTATAATAAAACAATATTACATTTTAGATATAGTCTGTATCTACATTATGGAACTTTTTATACACTGATAGGTTTAATAGTTTATGAATTAGAGCCTATTGAGTTGACCACGGTCGAATGAAAGTATGCGGAAATCCATCAACTGGAAGGTTTTAATTTCTTTAAAGAAAACTTCTTAACGGATTTAAATATTATTTCGTGCATTTATTAGCAACTTATCAATAAATAATATGCTTAAGTTATAAGGTTGTAGCATGATCCGCCATATTGTAAAAAATCATATGTTTATTATAAAGGTTTTTTTTTTTTTTTTAAGAGTAATATGATATGCAAATGATTTATTTGATTTGATACATTGAAAAAATCGCTCATCTGTCAACGCGGAGCGTTTTCCTAGTATAAACAATAATTAGATGAGCGTAGCGAAGCGGAGTGAATCTCTCCATACAACTCGATCGGCGCTTTGTCTGTGCGTCTGTATGTCTGTATGTCTGTATGTGCGCTAAATTTTGTTCGTCGCGCACAGGTCAAACGGCTTGACGTATTTGGCTGAAATTTTCGGGCAACGTTTGTGACTACTAAACTCGATGCTGTTAACATAACCAGGAAAATTCGTCAAGATGCCAACCTTACAAAAATTAATTACTGAAAAATAAAATTTGTTTATTTATTTAATTAAATGAAAACTTACAAACGGATTTTAATGATGTTTCACTTGTAGATGTTATATTTAATAACGTTCACGGCAAACATGCAAATGTTAACAACGAACTTGGTCGACAAATTAAAAAGCTTTTATTATGATTTAAAAGCGGATTGTTGTATGATTAATTAATACTACATTTTAGATGTAGTCTGTATCTACATTATGGAACTTTCCATACACTAATAAGTTTAATAGTTTATGAATTAGAGCCTATTGAGTAGACCACGGTCGAATGAAATTATGCGAAAATCCATCAACTTGAAGGTTTTAATTTCTTTAAAGAAAACTTTTTAACGGATTTTAATAATATTTCGTGCATTTATTAGCTACATATCAAGAAATAATATATAGTTAAGTTATAAGGTTGTAACTTGATCCGCCATGTTGTAAAAAATCATATGTTTATTATAAAGGTATTTTTTTTTAAAGAGTAATATGATATGCAAATGATTTATTTGATTTGATACATTGAAAAAAAAACGCTCATCTGTCAACGCGGAGCGTTTTCCTAGTTAGATGAGCGTAGCGAAGCGGAGTGAATCTCTCCATACAACTCGATCGGCGCTTTGTCTGTGCGTCTGTATGTCTGTATGTCTGTATGTGCGCTAAATTTTGTTCGTCGCGCACAGGTCAAACGGCTTGACGTATTTGGCTGAAATTTTCGGGCAACATTCGTGTCCACTAAACTCGATGCTGTTAACATAACCAGAAAAATTCGTCAAGATGCCAACCTACAAAAAAATAATTACTGAAAAACAAAATTTGTTTATTTATTTAATTAAATTAAAACTTACCAACGGATTTAAATAATGTTTCTCATGTAGGTTTATATAAACCGTACCAACAATAGACAATAATTTCAAAATTGTAAGTTTATCCCCCATGTAATAAAAAAATATTGTTTATTTACTACAATAATTTCTTCATTTTTACAGTGTTCCTCCGATATCGTTCGCATTTGCGGATCTTTGCAGTAAGATGCACATAGTAAACACAAAAATAGCGTACGCAATCATACCTTTCTTATTTTTATTTTGAATCTCGAAAGCTGTCATAAAAAGGCTACAATGACGTAAGATGCCAACCTACAAAAAATTAACAACTGAAACACATGTTTTGTTATTTATTTAATTAAATTAAAACTTACAAACCGATATAAATGATTTTTTATATGTACGTCCACATCAATAGTACCAACACTCGACAACAGTTTTAAAATTGTAGCTTCAACCGCCATGTTTTAAACAAATATTGTTTATTTACGGCAGAAATTTTCTTCGTTTTTACAGTGTTCCACCGATATGATTCGCATTTGCGGACCATTGAAGTTAGATGCACATAGTATGCTGCCGAAATGGCTTACGCAGTCAGACCTTTCTCACTTTGTATTTGGAATTTTGATAGCTATCATAGAATGGCTACAATGACGTGTTATATTTAATGACCTTCACGGCAAACATGCAAATGTAAACAACGAACTTGTTCGACAAATTAAAAAGCTTTTATTATGATTAAAAAGCGGGTTATTGTATGATATTTTAATATTACATTTTAGATATAGTCTGTATCTACAGTATGGAACTTTCTATACACTGATAGGTTTAATAGTTTATGAATTAGAGCCTATTGAGTAGACCAGGGTCGAATGAAATTATGCGGAAGTCCATCAACTTGAAGGTTTTAATTTCTTTAAAGAAAACTTATTAACGGATTTAAATAATATTTCGTGCATTTATTAGCAACATATCAAGAAATAATATACTTAAGTTATAAGGTTGTAACTTGATCCGCCATCTTGTAAGAAAATCATATGTTTATAATAAAGGTTTTTTTTTTTTTAAAGAGTAATATGATATGCAAATGATTTATTTGATTTGATACATTGAAAAAAATCGCTCATCTGTCAACGCGGAGCGTTTTCCTAGTTTATTTGATTTGATACATTGAAATAAATCGCTCATCTGTCAACGCGGAGCGTTTTCCTAGTAATTAGATGAGCGTAGCGAAGCGGAGTGAATCTCTCCATACAACTCGATCGGCGCTTTGTCTGTGTGTGTGTGTGTGTGTGTGTGTGTGTGTGTGTGTTCGCCAAATTTTGTTCGTCGCGCACAGGTCAAACGGCTTGACGGATTTGGCTTTAATTTTCGGTCAACACCCGTGAATACTTAACTCGATGCTGTTAACATAACCAGAAAAATTCGTCAGGATGCCAACCTACAAAAAATTAATAACTGAAAAATAAAATTTGTTTATTTATTTAATTAAATGAAAAATTACAAACGGATTTAGATAATGTTTCACTTGTAGATTAACATCAACGGAACCAACACTTGACAAAAGTTTCAAAATTGTAAGTTCATCCGCCGTGTTATAAAAAAATATTGTTTATTTACTACAATAATTTCTTCATTTTTACAGTGTTCCACCGATATGATTCGCATTTGCGGACTATTGCAGTTAGATGCACATAGTAAACATAAAAAAAGCGTCAGCAATCATACCTTTCTCGTTATTATTTGGAATGTCGATAGCTGTCTCAAAAAGGCTACAATGACTTAAGATGCCAACCTACAAAAAATTAACAACTGAAACACATGTTTTGTTATTTATTTAATTAAATTAAAACTTACACACCGATATAATTAATTTTGTATAAGTAAGTCTACATCAATAGTACCAACACGCGACAACAGTTTCAAAATTGTAGCTTTAACCGCCATGTTGTAAAAAAATATTGTTTATTTAAGACTATTAATTTTTTCATTTTTACAGTGTTCCACCGATATGATTCGCATTTGCGGACCATTGAAGTTAGATGCACAAAGTATGCAGCAGGAATGGCGTAGGGGGTCAGACCTTTCTCACTATGTATTTGAAATTTTGATAGCTATCATAGAATGGCTACAATGGCGTGTTATGTTTTATGACTTTCACGGCAAAAATGTAAATGTTAACAACGAACTTTGTAGACAAATAAAAAAGCTTTTATTATCATTTAAATGAGGTTATTGTATAATTAAACAATATTACATTTTAGATATAGTCTGTATCTACATTATGAAATTTTTCATACACTGATAGGTTTAATAGTTTATGAATTAGAGCCTTTTGAGTAGACCATGGTTGAATTAAATTATGCGGAAATACATTGAAAAATCAATTTAAAGGTTTTAATTTATTTAAAGAAAACTTCTTGACGGATTTAAATAATATTTCGTGCAGTTATTAGCAACATATCGGCAAATAATATACACAAATTCTAAGGTTGTAGTTTGAACCACTATCTTTTTAAAAAATCATGTGTACATTATAAAGGTATTTATTTTTGTAAGAGTAATATGATATTATGCAAATGATATTGATTTACTTAAAAAAAAAACTCGCTCATCTGGCAACGCGGAGCGTTTTCCTAGTAATAATTAGATGAGCGTAGCGAAGCGGAGTGAATCTTTCCATACAACTCGATCGGCGCTTTGTCTGTGTGTATGTATGTCTGTATGTATGTATGTATGTGTGTGCGCTAAATTTTGTTCGTCGCGCACAGGTCAAACGGCTTGACGTATATGGCTGAAATTTTCGGGCAACGTACGTGACCACTAAACTCGATGCTGTTAACATAACCAGCCAAATTCGTCAAAATGCCAACCTACAAAAAAATAATTACTGAAAAAAATAATTTGTTTATTTATTTAATTAAATGAAAACTTACGAACGGATTTAAATAATGTTTCACACGTAGGTTTATATCAACAGTACCAACCATTGACAATAATTTCAAAATTGTACGTTTATCCGCCATGTTGTAAAAAAATATTGTTTATTTACAACAATAATTTCTTCATTTGTACAGTGTTCCGCCGATATGATTCGCATTTGCGGACTTTTGCAATTAGATGCACATAGTATACACCAAAAATAGCGTACGTAACAATATCTCTGCACTATTATTTGGAATTTCGATAGCTGTCATAGAATGGCTACAATGACATTAGATGCCAACCTCCAAAAAATTAACAACTGAAACACGTGTTTTGTTATTTATTTATTTTAATTAAAACTTACACACGGATATTAATGATTTTTTATATGTCGGTCAAAATCAATAGTTCCAACACTTGACAACAGTTTCAAAATTGTAGCTTTAACCGCCATGTTATAAACAAATATTGTTTATTTACGCCAGTAATTTTTTTCGTTTTTACAGTGTTCCACCAATATGCTTCGCATTTGCGGACCGTTAAAGTTAGATGCACATAGTATGCTGCCGAAATGGCTTACGCAGTCAGACCTTTCTCATTATGTATTTGGAATTTTGATAGCTATCATAGAATGGCTACAATTACGTGTTATGTTTTATGACCTTCACGGCAAACATGCAAATGTAAACAACGAACTTGGTCGACAAATTAAAAAGCTTTTATTATGATTTAAAAGCGGGTTATTAGATGAGCGTAGCGAAGCGGAGTGAATCTCTCCATACAACTCGATCGGCGCTTTGTCTGTGCGTCTGTATGTCTGTATGTCTGTATGTGCGCTAAATTTTGTTCGTCGCGCACAGGTCAAACGGCTTGACGTATTTGGCTGAAATTTTCGGGCAACGTTTGTGACCACTGAACTCGATGCTGTTAACATAACCAGCAAAATTCGTCAAGATGCCAACCTACAAAAAATTAATTACTGAAAAATAAAATTTGTTTATTTATTTAATTAAACGAAAACTTACCAACGGATTTAAATAATGTTTATCATGTAGGTTTACATAAACCGTACCAACAATTGACAATAATTTCAAAATTGTACGTTTATCCGCCATGTTATAAAAAAATATTGTTTATTTACAACAATAATTTCTTCATTTTTACAGTGTTCCGCCGATATGATTCGCATTTGCGGACTTTTGCAATTAGATGCACATAGTATACACCAAAAATAGCGTACGTAACAATACTTATGCACTTTTATTTGGAATCTCGATAGCTGTCATAAAATGGCTACAATGACATAAGATGCCAACCTACAAAAAATTAACAACTGAAACACGTGTTTTGTTATTTATTTATTTAAATTAAAACTTACACACGGATATTAATGATTTTTTATATCAAGGTCCACATCAATACTACCAACACTCGACATTAGTTTCAAAATTGTTGCTTTAACCGCCATGTTATAAACAAATATTGTTTATTTACGGCAGACATTTTCTTCTTTTTTACAGTGTTCCACCGATATGATTCGCATTTGCGGACCATTGAAGTTAGATGCACATAGTATGCTGCAGAAATGGCGTAGGGAGTCAGACCTTTCTCACTATGTATTTGGAATTTTGATAGCTGTCATAGAATGGCTACAATGGCGTGTTATGTTTTATGACTTTCACGGCAAAAATGCAAATGTTAACAACGAACTTTGTAGACAAATAAAAAAGCTTTTATTATAATTTAAAAGCGGGTTTTTGTATGATAAAACAATAATTCATTTTACATATAGTCTATATCTACATTATGGAACTTTCCATACACTGATAGGTTTAATAGTTTATGAATAAGAGCCTATTGAGTAGACCATGGTCGAACTAAATTATGCGGAAATCCATTGAAAAATCAACTTAAAGGTTTTAATTTATTTAAAGAAAACATCTTTACGGATTTAAATAATATTTCGTGCATTTATTAGAAACATATCGAGAAACAATATACACAAGTAATAAGGTTGTTACTTGCTCCGCCATTTTGTAAAAAAATCATATGTTTATTATTAAGTTTTTTTTTTTAAGAGAAATATGATATTAAAAAGATGTGTTTGCTTTAAAACATTGAACCAACTCGCTCATCTGGCAACGCGGAGCGTTTTCCTAGTTAGATGAGCGTAGCGAAGCGGAGTGAATCTCTCCATACAACTCGATCGGCGCTTTGTCTGTGCGTCTGTATGTCTGTATGTCTGTATGTGCGCTAAATTTTGTTCGTCGCGCACAGGTCAAACGGCTTGACGTATTTGGCTGAAATTTTCGGGCAACATTCGTGTCCACTAAACTCGATGCTGTTAACATAACCAGAAAAATTCGTCAAGATGCCAACCTACAAAAAAATAATTACTGAAAAACAAAATTTGTTTATTTATTTAATTAAATTAAAACTTACCAACGGATTTAAATAATGTTTCTCATGTAGGTTTATATAAACCGTACCAACAATAGACAATAATTTCAAAATTGTAAGTTTATCCCCCATGTAATAAAAAAATATTGTTTATTTACTACAATAATTTCTTCATTTTTACAGTGTTCCTCCGATATCGTTCGCATTTGCGGATCTTTGCAGTAAGATGCACATAGTAAACACAAAAATAGCGTACGCAATCATACCTTTCTTATTTTTATTTTGAATCTCGAAAGCTGTCATAAAAAGGCTACAATGACGTAAGATGCCAACCTACAAAAAATTAACAACTGAAACACATGTTTTGTTATTTATTTAATTAAATTAAAACTTACAAACCGATATAAATGATTTTTTATATGTACGTCCACATCAATAGTACCAACACTCGACAACAGTTTTAAAATTGTAGCTTCAACCGCCATGTTTTAAACAAATATTGTTTATTTACGGCAGAAATTTTCTTCGTTTTTACAGTGTTCCACCGATCTGATTCGCATTTGCGGACCATTGAAGTTAGATGCACATAGTATGCTGCCGAAATGGCTTACGCAGTCAGACCTTTCTCACTTTGTATTTGGAATTTTGATAGCTATCATAGAATGGCTACAATGACGTGTTATATTTAATGACCTTCACGGCAAACATGCAAATGTAAACAACGAACTTGTTCGACAAATTAAAAAGCTTTTATTATGATTAAAAAGCGGGTTATTGTATGATATTTTAATATTACATTTTAGATATAGTCTGTATCTACAGTATGGAACTTTCTATACACTGATAGGTTTAATAGTTTATGAATTAGAGCCTATTGAGTAGACCAGGGTCGAATGAAATTATGCGGAAGTCCATCAACTTGAAGGTTTTAATTTCTTTAAAGAAAACTTATTAACGGATTTAAATAATATTTCGTGCATTTATTAGCAACATATCAAGAAATAATATACTTAAGTTATAAGGTTGTAACTTGATCCGCCATCTTGTAAGAAAATCATATGTTTATAATAAAGGTTTTTTTTTTTTTAAAGAGTAATATGATATGCAAATGATTTATTTGATTTGATACATTGAAAAAAATCGCTCATCTGTCAACGCGGAGCGTTTTCCTAGTTGTATGAATTATTAATTAGATGAGCGTAGCGAAGCGGAGTGAATCTCTCCATACAACTCGATCGGCGCTTTGTCTGTGCGTCTGTATGTCTGTATGTCTGTATGTGCGCTAAATTTTGTTCGTCGCGCACAGGTCAAACAGCTTGACGTATTTGGCTGAAATTTTCGGGCAACGTTTGTGAACACTAAACTCGATGCTGTTAACATAACCAGGAAAATTCGTCAAGATGCCAACCTACAAAAAATTAATTACTGAAAAATAAAATTTGTTTATTTATTTAATTAAATGAAAACTTACAAACAGATTTTAATGATGTTTCACTTGTAGATTACTATCAACGGTACCAACACTTGACAAAAGTTTCAAAATTGTAAGTTTATCCGCCATGTTATAAAAAAATATTGTTTATTTACTACAATAATTTCTTCATTTTTACAGTGTTCCACCGACATGATTCGCATTTGCGGACTATTGCAGTTAAATGCACATAGTATACAACAAAGATAGCGTACGTAACAATTCCTATGCACTATTATTTAGAATTTCGATAGCTGTCATAGAATGGCTACAATGACGTAAGATGCCAACCTACAAAAAATTAACAACTGAAACACATGTTTTGTTATTTATTTCATTAAATTAAAACTTACACACTGATATAAATAATTTTTTATATTCAAGTCCACATCAATAGTACCAACACACGACAACAGTTTCAAAATTGTAGCTTCAACCACCATGTTATAAACAAATATTGTTTATTTACGGCAGTAATTTTCTTCGTTTTTACAGTGTTCCACCGATATGATTCGCATTTGCGGACCATTGAAGTTAGATGCACATAGTATGCTACCGAAATGGCTTACGCAGTCAGACCTTTCTCACTATGTATTTGGAATTTTGATAGCTATCATAGAATGGCTACAATGACGTGTTATATTTAATAACGTTCACGACAAACATGCAAATGTTAACAACGAACTTGGTCGACAAATTAAAAAGCTTATATTATGATTTAAAAGCGGGTTTTTGTATGATTAATTAATATTACATTTTAGATGTAGTCTGTATCTACATTATGGAACTTTCCATACACTAATAGGTTTAATAGTTTATGAATTAGAGCCTATTGAGTAGACCACGGTCGAATGAAATTATGCGAAAATCCATCAACTTGAAGGTTTTAATTTCTTTAAAGAAAACTTTTTAACGGATTTTAATAATATTTCGTGCATTTATTAGCTACATATCAAGAAATTATATACTTAAGTTATAAGGTTGTAACTTGATCCGCCATGTTGTAAAAAATCATATGTTTATTATAAGGGTATTTTTTTTTAAAGGGTAATATGATATGCAAATGATTTATTTGATTTGAAACATTGAAAAAAATCGCTCATCTGTCAACGCGGAGCGTTTTCCTAGTGATAATAATAATAATAATAATAATAATAATAATAATAATAATCGAGTTTGTATGATTGTGATACATTCAATAAAATAATAATAATAATCCATTTTATGAGTGGAATTACAAGTACATGAATTACTAAGCAAAACTTTGGGGTTATGTTCAGACAACCCCGCTAAATGATTTCTGAAAGTTCCTAAATTTTCCCTGCAACGTACTTTATGGGATATATCACACGTAAACACCAACTTTGCACGAGATTGATGATGTTCAACTAATAACAAGTGAAGTTAAATAAGATACACAAATGGAAATACTTGACGTACTGCCGTGCAGCATGTTAACACCGGTTTGGATCGAGATTGTATGTCATACATTCAATAAAGCATAGTACAAGTAAAAACATAATCACCCTAGGAAATAGGAAAATACTATAGGTAAAAAATAATCTCGTTATTATTTAGTTAAGCGCGTACTCGATAACTATGTCATAGGCCTATTATGACGTCCATCACACAGCGCCGGTGTTGGAGGGCGTTTAGGTCGCAAAGAGGGCCGGCATGAATGAGATCCATCACATCGCCGGGGTTGGAGGGCGTTTAGGTCGCAAAGAGGGCCGGCATGAATGAGATCCATCACACAGCGCCGGTGTTGGAGGGCGTTTAGGTCGCAAAGAGGGCCGGCATGAATGAGATCCATCACATCGCCGGGGTTGGAGGGCGTTTAGGTCGCAAAGAGGGCCAGCATGAATGAGATCCATCACATCGCCGGGGTTGGAGGGCGTTTAGGTCGCAAAGAGGGCCGGCATGAATGAGATCCATCACACAGCGCCGGGGTTGGAGGGCGTTTAGGTCGCAAAGAGGGCCGGCATGAATGAGATCCATCACAGCGCCGGGGTTGGAGGGCGTTTAGGTCGCAAAGAGGGCAGGCATGAATGAGATCCATCACACAGAGCCGGGGTTGGAGGGCGTTTAGGTCGCAAAGAGGGCCGGCATGAATGAGATCCATCACACAGCGCCAGGGTTGGAGGGCGTTTAGGTCGCAAAGAGGGCCGGCATGAATGAGATCCATCACATCGCCGGGGTTGGAGGGCGTTTAGGTCGCAAAGAGGGCCGGCATGAATGAGATCCATCACACAGCGCCGGGGTTGGAGGGCGTTTAGGTCGCAAAGAGGGCAGGCATGAATGAGATCCATCACATCGCCGGGGTTGGAGGGCGTTTAGGTCGCAAAGAGGGCCGGCATGAATGAGATCCATCACATAGCGCCGGGGTTGGAGGGCGTTTAGGTCGCAAAGAGGGCAGGCATGAATGAGATCCATCACATCGCCGGGGTTGGAGGGCGTTTAGGTCGCAAAGAGGGCCGGCATGAATGAGATCCATCACATCGCCGGGGTTGGAGGGCGTTTAGGTCGCAAAGAGGGCCGGCATGAATGAGATCCATCACAGCGCCGGGGTTGGAGGGCGTTTAGGTCGCAAAGAGGGCCGGCATGAATGAGATCCATCACATCGCCGGGGTTGGAGGGCGTTTAGGTCGCAAAGAGGGCCGGCATGAATGAGAATGAGAAGAGATAGAGACGAGAGCTGTATTTGCTATTTGCCAAATCCTCAACACAAGTTAACTAACCTCGAGGTGTTTTGTCGCACAGCCAATACTAAGTAAACGAGTTTATTGTGAATAATAATTTAGGGATTGCACAAGGATAGAAGGTTTTAAAAAACCCTCAATTGACATCTCAAAAAATGTGTTGTGTGTCTCTCCACACTCTTTTTTTTTTTTTTTTTTTTTTTTTTTACAGATTATGAGAACGTCTTAACAAATGCACCCGGACTATCGTGGTCAATCTTCAATCAATCCCTTTGGACTATCAAACGTACAACGGATATGCAGCTTATATTATGGAAATTGAAACCAGCGGTCATCATCAATCACCATAGTACAATTGTTTGTCGGAGTAACCCAATCCATGGCGGCTTCTTTCAAGACAGAAAATGAAATATGAAAATTGTATCTTGTAACAAGTTAACCATATTCAGTGGAATTATTGGTCAACCAAATGTTATCATGTCTATATACTATATACAATCTTCCCATAACCCATAATTTTATTTATTCTTTCTTTGTTTTGTTATAGCAAGACTGTTCCATTGTATTATTTGTGTGTGTGTGTTAATTATGTTTTATTATTGTTACCATTAGTTTTCATTACAGTTCTTTGATCGTTTTCTCCCTTGAGTAATCATATCCTGTCCTCTATAACTAAACTAGACTTAGCACAATTCTAACAAATTTGTTGTATACAAGCCACTAGCCAAACTTTCTGCATACTACTAACATTGTTTTATACATTTTAGAAATGAAAAACTGATGGACCTATGTCCACCATCTAAAAATTGGATACTACATTATTTTGTTAGAACTGTCTTACAGATTGTTGTGATATTTGTTCATTAGAAGTTTATAATTTTTTAAATAAAATACATGTAAAATGGATCAAAACTAGTTAAAATCAATTATTTTTTTAAATAAATACCTACGTACAGATTTAATGAGAGTGAAGGATCGACCACTGACCGGCAGTAAAGGCTTAATTTAACGTTGAGCAGACGCATTTAATTCTAAACCGAACCCATTAGTAGCTATTCTGTTAATGAGTGTATGTTATTAAATAATAATCTATATTTAAAATTCAAGCAGCTTCCAGTAAGTCCCCCCCCTCCCCCTCCCTCCCCCACCCCCCTCTGAGTACTAAGCCTGCGTGTAGTGCTTACGTCCACACCATCCGTCATCGATGTTTAATTAAATAATTGCGAGCGATCGCTGACAAATGTCTAAAGTTGCGCCCCATGAATATTATTAGTTACATATTTGCTGTGTTGAGATTTATTCGCTGTGTGCCAGACTGCCAGACATATTGTAATCCGCACTCAACGCAATATGGTACACGATACACGATGGCCCAACTTCGATTTCGAAGACCAATCGCCGAATTGTCAAAGAGTGTAATACCTTCTCAACAGTCAAGCGTCCAATCATTTATCGACGTTTTAAGGGGTTTCTTACTTAGTAAGGGTCAAGTCTTACAATCTCATAATAGGAAAGTTATTTGTAACAATTAAGCCATTTGGAGGATTTCAAGAGTTTTGATTGGTCGTTGCCATGGAGAAAACAAGCTAGGCCTATTCGACGAATAAGTAGTTATTGGGACATTGTAAGACTGGACCTTAGTGAAGTATATTATTTGAAACGCAATATTTGGCGTCTACCAACTAAAATTTAATATATATTCACATATAAAACCTAATTGGTTTCAAGTAATTTGATTGTCAACCAGCTGACAATATTGTTTGCTTGTATGTTTAGTATATGTTACATGTTATGTTTTATTTCTGTAATACAGCTGAGTCAATCGTGTTGATTGGTTTGTCTATTTTCCACTACTACTATGTAAATCGTATATACACATTTCCTATTTAAAAGTGTATACGATTAGTACCTTTATCTATGCTACCATTTTATGTTGTGTATAAACTTACTATTCTTATGTGCATATTTAAGATATGAGAATAAAATGGATTTTTGATTTGATTTGATTCATTAGTAATTTCATTATAAAGAAACTGCGAATCGCGTTTACTGTATTATGTTTGCTAAAAAAATCACCGCTCTTAAAGTGAAGCGGGTGTCAATTGTGTGGCATGTTTTGTTTACCTTTTACATTTTGAATATCATTCCTTTTTTTTCTAATGCATCAGCGTGGTTTTTAAGTATGTGAGTAAGTAAATGATAAGTGTTACCAAATTGGTATCAAGTAATTTGATTGTAAACCAGCTGACAATGTTGTTAGTTTGTATGTCTATTATTACTTGTTTTGTTTTATTTCTGTAATACATCTGAGCCAATCGTGTAGATTGGTTTTTTTTATATTAGTAATTTCATTATGAAGTTTTTTAGTGTTAATCTAGAATAGTTATTATAATGATTAGACTAATTGTAATTTTTTGTATTTTGTAACTAATCACGGAAGCCATACCATATACCGTGCATGGTTAGGTGGAAGAGCGAGCAACATGCTTGAACCTCGCCGTTTTGTAAAATGTACACTGTTTTACAAATAAAGTTCATTTATTATTATTATTATTATTATTATTATTATTATTATTATTATTATTATTATTATTATTATTATTATTATTATTATTATTATTATTATTATTATTATTATTATTATCATTATTATAATTATTATTATTATTATTATTATAATTATTATTATTATTATTATAATTATTATTATTATTATTATTATTATTATTATTATTATTATTATTATTATTATTATTATTATTATTATTATTATTATTATTATTATTATTATTATTATTATTATTATTATTATTATTATTATTATTATTCAGATTTTTAAATCATAACGTACAATGTACAGTCTTACAATGCCCCAATAACTACTTATTCGCCGAAAAGCTTGTTTTCTCCATGGCAACCACCAATCAAAGCCCTCAAAATCCTCCAAATAGCTTAATTGCTACAAATAACTTTCTTATTAGGAGATTGTAAGACCGGCCCTTTATCAGCTAAACATAGTCTATATAGTCTAAGTAGTTTGTTGATGGTGGACACAGGCTATATGTTGATGGTTGAGACAGGCTGTATGTTGATGGTTGAGACAGGCTGTATGTTGATGGTTGAGACAGGCTGTATGTTGATGGTTGAGACAGGCTGTATGTTGATGGTTGAGACAGACTGTATGTTGATGGTTGAGACAGGCTGTATGTTGATGGTTGAGACAGGCTGTATGTTGATGGTTGAGACAGGCTGTATGTTGATGGTTGAGACAGGCTGTATGTTGATGGTTGAGACAGGCTGTATGTTGATGGTTGAGACAGGCTGTATGTTGATGGTTGAGACAGGCTGTTTGTTGATGGTTGAGACAGGCTGTTGTTGATGGTTGAGACAGGCTGTATGTTGATGGTTGAGACAGGCTGTTTGTTGATGGTGGACACAGGCTATGTGTTGATGGTTGAGACAGGCTGTATGTTGATGGTTGAGACAGGCTGTATGTTGATGGTTGAGACAGGCTGTATGTTGATGGTTGAGACAGGCTGTTTGTTGATGGTGGACACAGGCTATGTGTTGATGGTTGAGACAGGCTGTATGTTGATGGTTGAGACAGGCTGTATGTTGATGGTTGAGACAGGCTGTATGTTGATGGTGGACACAGGCTATGTGTTGATGGTTGAGACAGGCTGTATGTTGATGGTTGAGACAGGCTGTATGTTGATGGTGGACACAGGCTATGTGTTGATGGTTGAGACAGGCTGTTTGTTGATGGTTGAGACAAGCTGTATGTTGATGGTTGAGACATGCTGTATTTGATGGTTGAGACAGGCTGTTTGTTGATGGTTGAGACAGGCTGTATGTTGATGGTTGAGACAGGCTGTATGTTGATCGTTGAGACAGGCTGTATGTTGATGGTTGAGACAGGCTGTATGTTGATGGTTGAGACATGCTGTATGTTGATGGTTGAGACAGGCTGTATGTTGATGGTTGAGACAGGCTGTATGTTGATGGTGGACACAGGCTATGTGTTGATGGTTGAGACAGGCTGTATGTTGATGGTTGAGACAGGCTGTATGTTGATGGTTGAGACAGGCTGTATGTTGATGGTTGAGACAGGCTGTATGTTGATGGTGGACACAGGCTGTATGTTGATGGTTGAGACAGGCTGTATGTTGATGGTTGAGACAGGCTGTATGTTGATGGTTGAGACAGGCTGTATGTTGATGGTTGAGACAGGCTGTATGTTGATGGTTTGAGACTTGCTGTATGTTGATGGTTGAGACAGGCTGTATGTTGATGGTTGAGACAGGCTGTATGTTGATGGTGGACACAGGCTGTATGTTGATGGTTGAGACAGGCTGTATGTTGATGGTTGAGACAGGCTGTTTGTTGATGGTGGAGACAGGCTGTTTGTTGATGGTGGACACAGGCTGTATGTTGATGGTTGAGACAGGCTGTTTGTTGATGGTTGAGACAGGCTGTTTGTTGATGGTGGAGACAGACTGTATGTTGATGGTGGACACAGGCTGTATGTTGATGGTTGAGACAGGCTGTATGTTGATGGTTGAGACAGGCTGTATGTTGATGGTTGAGACAGGCTGTATGTTGATGGTTGAGACAGGCTGTATGTTGATGGTTGAGACAGTCTGTATGTTGATGGTTGAGACAAGCTCTATGTTGATGGTTGAGACAGACTGTATGTTGATGGTTGAGACAGGCTGTATGTTGATGGTTGAGACAGGCTGTATGTTGATGGTTGAGATAGGCTGTATGTTGATGGTTGAGACAGGCTGTGTGTTGATGGTTGAGACAAGCTCTATGTTGATGGTTGAGACAGACTGTATGTCGATGGTTGAGACAGGCTGTACCAGTGTAGGCCTACAAGTTACTGTATATTCCTGCCTTTATTGGACTTAGTGAAACGCAGACGCAGACACGTGAGTCAGCATTGTCTAGTGTCTACGGTGCAATAACTAAGCTGACTAACACTGAACCAGAACCATTCACGTAAGTAATGCTACTAATTGGAGATGAGTCGTTAATTACTGAAAATAGTTGTAACTCTGACTCCACTATTTCGAAAGGTCGTTTTATTTGTGTTTGTCATTGTTATCGGTGAAACTGTGCTGCTCCTTAGTCCTTAGTCCTTAAGGTTTCATTACGAACGAGTGAAATGGTCAGAAAGGAGGAAGAAACACGATGAGAAAATTAAAGTTCTGTTTCAATGCTCCGTAATTGGAAATCAATTCATCACAATCATAGAAGAAGAGCAGTGGTGAATGTCTTGGGGTGTCACTGCGCAATGGAGGTTTATTGTGTTGCAATCAAACGGGTGCGCTTATGTTGTTGCTTGGCAACGGCACAATCGCGGACTCGACCTTAATAATGATGGAAGTGTTGTAAATATTGTAAGACGAAAATTTGTCAATGTTGGGTGTGGAAATAATCTGCAATATAAAAGCGACGCAAAATTATTGTTGTCTATTAACAATTTTTAAGCGTCACACAATATTAAAGTATCCATAATAAACTAGATGTTTTAATTTTAAACTAGATGTGTTTAGTAAGAACCTGAAACCGGATTAATGGATATATTTATTTTATTTATTTTTATTTATGAATTGGCCCCATACAGCATTTTTATGCCATCTAACAGTGACCAGTATAGCAACGGATGATTAACAACGATGCATGATGATGAAGAAGGGAGAAGGGCAAACCCGGTACCGGCACGTAGCCTACTCCTGTACCAAGGGGACCATCAGCTTTACGTCCCATCCGAAAGGACGGTGTAACTTTGACCAGTCATATAGGTTCCTCCACTAACCATAATAAAAATAATTATATCGTTAGGTTTCTTATTTTCGCAACTATATGTTTTTACACATTTTGTCATCATTATCCAAAGAAACATAAGTAATAATTCAGGAACCCCAACTGACCCTTACTACTAAAACA
This sequence comes from Isoperla grammatica, assembly GCA_945910005.1. Classification (NCBI taxonomy): domain Eukaryota; kingdom Metazoa; phylum Arthropoda; class Insecta; order Plecoptera; family Perlodidae; genus Isoperla; species Isoperla grammatica. Next base: position 36,611,577 of record OX246746.1, on the reverse strand, counting down.
CGATAATCCCGCATGATTATAATATTGAGCATGTCTGAATGTCTGGACTATTTACAACCAATACACGCCCCTCTAACAGACAATATATTATATTATGTTACAATTGAATTCTAAGGGAGCCTATTTGTTTGGGAGATATAAGTGTCTCATATTTATTGAAGCTGGTAAGTGCTAATTTCCAATGTGCCAGCCGACGCCGTTTTAGATTTTAGAAGTACTGTCTAATGGCGACGTTCCTTCAAACAAAGACGGGTGAGTGCCCGATGGTCGCTTATTGACTGCTAGGAAAACAGCGGTATCCCTCCCATATCCTGTCCTAGTGTAGCTATGCTCAACGTTGTGGATGTGACCAGTTTTCTCGTGTTGATATTGTGAATTTAAAACCAGCATAAAACCCAAACATTACATTGTCAGCTTCTCTTTAAAAACCCCTTTAAATTCAAAGTGAGTGTCTGTGTCAACAGCGAGGCGTGAATCTTTTCAAAATTGTACTTTTGATATTTATACTTTCCTGAATGAGATTTACACCGAGGAGTAAACTTGTTGGTTGAAATATGTGAAATATGTCGTATAGGCGGGCAGTTGCATATTTTCTGGTCACCCAGCCCTTATGGAGATGATGGGAAATGTGTGTGTATCTATTCTTTCTGGCGTATTTTGTAAGCTGTTCTTTTGTGAACGTAAAAACCTTTCGGAAAACTTCATTGTAAGAGAAAGGAATCACTTTAAAATACTGTTGATGCATTATTCATGTACCGACTATATTTAATAATGAGTGTACAGTGTATTCATTGCGACCGTATACGTAAGACGGTCAGTTGGTGCTTTCAGGAGCATATTTCAATAAGGCTGTATCTCGACCCAGTCTGCAGAGCCCCCGATGTATGACGGTTACAATTTCTTTAAAATTAAACCAAAATATTTTATCCCCTAGAGAATTTAATTCTCTTTCTTATAGATTTTTAAATATTCCAGGAAATGTTTCCGTTCTTCAAATTAACTAATTTAACTTTTGTAATGAGATGTTAATTTCTTCTCACCTTTCACAATTTAATAATTGGTAATTTCAAACAAGGACATATTTATTGTAACACAGTAAAATGAGTAAGAAAGATCATTTCATCCTCCAGTGGAAGACATATCATGGTTTAGTTACTGACAATTTTTAAGCATTTTAATTAAAGCAATTTTAGCCAAGAGAAATCGGGTATTCTGCAAAGTTGGTCCAGGCACGGCCACATTTCGGACTCAATGCTATAATTATCGTTATGTTATGTTGGAACGCGAAACTATAACATGTTCCCATTTTAGTATTGTACACTTGACCTCCTTGATTGAAATGTTCAGCCATTGGGCCCAACTTCAAACCCAATGGTCCAGCCCTACTAAAAAATCGGCCAAGGACAGACAGCCGTAACTACACCAAAGTTGGTTTCGAGTTATTCAAGAAAACGTGATTTGACTTATATTTGATTGAACATTGAAGGTGTTTGAGTTTCGTTCTGATTTTGTGTTGCTTATACAATATTTATTATTGTCTATCTATATAGTATGCTGCTATCTTGTTATTTCGTACGATTTTATGATATTTTATGAGATATTGTAGATACGGTCGTTTTGTTTAGTATCATGCGTGCATGTAGTTACGGTAAAAACTGCCTTGTAAATCCACAAACAGAGCAGTGAATCTGAGCCACATACTAGGGAAAACACCCGTATCTGCAGGTTTCTTAGAAAGAAAGCCGTAACTACGTATATAGGGAAGTAGAAGATACGCCTTTCTTTACTATTCATTGTAAGTTTCGGTCTCCTTCTAAATTGTAGATACGGTATTTTTATTAGTTGATTTGACCCATTTAGAGTGCAGCGTAAGATTCTATTTTCTTTCTAAGTCCATACGTAAAAATCATCCCAACAATGCGGATAGCAGTGTTAACTAGAAAAAATTGTAATTACGGCCATATTATTAGAGCGTACAGACATTCTCATACGTAACGGTTTGATAAAATACAGTTGAATTAAACACAAACGCGCAATGCACGAAACCAATTTATATGTAGAATGTAAATTGTTCAAATTGAATAATTGTTGGATTAAAGTATCTTTTGACCTGCTTGTGGAATTTAATGATAAACAGCTGCTCTAAACTGAAGCTATAGTTCGCCTGAATCTCTGTCTCTCGAAACTAGCTCACACTGTTAACTCGCTCAGACAACAGATGTTTTGTTTACCACTTTAAGGTTTTACGAATTAATTACTGTCATGTTACTTTTCAACCCCACTCTGCCATTGTTATGCAACCCACTGTGAAACTCATGTCATGTTTTGCTGTTTTTATTTAATTTTAAATACATTATTCGCTTCTCTGGAGTTTCCTTCGAGTAGCTTCTTTTCGGTCTAAAAGCCATATTTACCAGGTAAGATGCGTACATGCGAGAAGGTCGGTCTAGGATCTAATTTCGTACAGCATTTCGTTCGATCGTATAGGACGTTAACCCTTCGCATTCCTCGCGGATCATGGTTCAATATTACAGCAGAATCCACACGGAGAAGCAATATAATGACAAAATAGTCTTGTTTACATTTATTGCCTAAGGCCTAGGTAATAATGTATTTGAAGTAGGGTCGTATCCACACGCGGGAAAACCCATAAGCACAAACCTGACTAGAAACATTCCTTGCCAAGTGAATCCACAGCATTCGACCGACCTACATAAGTTTTGGCTTGAATACGATCATTAATCAAATGAAATACAATAGTAGTGGACCAAATTGAACTTATTTGTCTTGTTTTCTAGTACTTATAATAGAACACATGCTACGAACATATGCGTTCACAAATAGAGTAGGCGTACTGGCTCACCTTCTTTCTACGCTGGCTCAATAGGTGGTTTGCGGCATTTGGTTTCTTGGCAAGGACTATTTTATCACCCATGTACGGCAATTCGCTTTTTTCATTAGTATATTCAACAATTAATTGTATCAGGCTTTTGTATGTGAAGAATCAAGAATCTAACGAATCTCATGTGCCACGTCGTCACCTATGTAGGAGACGCAGATGAGCCTATGAACACGGATCACAACAATTTGGTTTCGGAAGAAGCAAAGACGTTACTATAAACTATTTGCTTGCATAGAGTAGCCGTAGTAGATAAGGCGAAGCTCCACACCGCGGTATATCTGCGTTCTAGGTTCGAATCCTGGCTCTGGAATGCATGTGTGTCATGTGGCGTTATTCGTCCTCTCGTCGTCTCGATTACCATGGATGCAAAAGTATGTGCTATTAATCCGATTCTACGATTTATACGATACGATACGATTCTGTGATTATAATCAATAAAGTGGTTATTTTAGATTCATTCCCGAGTTAATAACAGCACTGCCAATAGCAACACTACCGACATCACTGCTAGAAACTTTAGCAATTACAAAAACACATTGTTGTTATTATTTGCTTGTTGTTGGGTGAGTTGTTAGTTGAGTTGGGTTAAGTTGGGTTGGGTGAAGTTGGGTGAGCCCAACATTTAAAATGCTATTTTCACCAAAGTTGGGTGTGTCATTTTAAATGTTGGACACACCCTACTTGGGTGAAAACAACTTGGGCGCAAATAGCATATTAAATGTTGGGCTCACCCAACTTGGGTGAAAACAACTTGGGTGCAAATAGCATATTAAATGTTGGGCTCACCCAACTTGGGTGAAAACAACTTGGGTGCAAATAGCATATTAAATGTTGGGCTCACCCAACTTGGGTGCAAATAGAGGCAGCCTTCTTTAATTCAATTGCGCGATTATTTGAGGTAGCAAACGGCTCCTTGGACGCACCTTGCAAGAGTGACGCTCAATGGCCTTACAGCTTACAACTATACCAAGCCATAACTCTGCTGAGCCAGTGGAGCCGTGGAAGGCCCGTTGCAAGAACTATGTTATTTATGTATGGTCTTATCTTCAGTTCTTCTCTAATGTGAGCCATAGAAAAGATTCTTGCTACCCCGAACTTTACTTGGTGAATAGTTAATGCCGGGAAAACCCTTTGTCTTTCTCTTCTTAAGAAAGTTTATATACTTGTATAAACTTCACATGAAAAATCCCCGAGCTCAGCCCAATTATCTCTTTTCAAAATCGTCGTTACCCCACTTTAACTTTAGCATCAGCATAGAAATCAGCAGACATGATAACCGGCAATTTGAATTGTAAATCTTGTGACTCCTAATCCAAGTTTGAATAATTTTCAACCACTACACCTGCTGTTTGATGGTGAGTATAGTGAGTGAGTAGGAACGACTCGGATCTCTTTGCTCTGCCCTGGCCCAGCATGAAAAACACTGATCGGATAACCTGTATTTCAGAACATTTTATCCAGACCGGCGACCCTGGTCATTGTTCGTTCTGTCTCTGGCAGAGTAGAGGGGACAACTCGATCTTTACGCTTGATTTCTGTTACTTGAAGCTGCAGCCGAACACCGAACATTGAACACACCTTATTGTTGTATTGATCGCACCCACCCTTCAGTCAATGATCGCATCAACTGCAACGGTGAGATCTACTCTCTTTAGTCTTTGATAGCCTTTTTCCATCAATAATGAATTAATAATAACTAATCAATATACTCGTTATTGAAATTAATAATTTTGTTCAAGCGAGCGAAGCGAGCGTCTCCACGAGACTCTTATGGCACTTCGTTCTGTTTTTTTTTTGTACTAGACTCTAATGGCACTTAATTCTGTTTGTTTTTTGTTTTGTTTTTATGTCTGTCGATATCGGGCGAACGGAAAGTCCGATCAACTTGAAATTTGGACCATCCACAAGCCTCGATGTGGATTGAAGGTGTATAGTTTTGAGGCAAAATCGTTCAAAAAGTTACAAAGTTACACTCAATAACTGTTAGTAACGGTGGCGGACCGCCGCGAAAACACTCGACAGAATGACAACGAAAATTCTTAGCAACGCACATTGCACTGCATTCAACAATATCGGGAAGTATAATAGCTATGGAAATTATAAAAAATTTTGAAATGCACATTCTTGAATTGTTGTTAATTGTTGTTTTTATTAGCTTCGAGATCTTTTCGCCAGAACGTTCGTAGATATGGACGCGCTCGCTTATCAACGCGTCAAACAGAGCGTTTTCCTAGTATACAGCTTTAAGGCTGTAGTCAATCTAGCCTGGGGAACTCCCGATTTCGGTCCGTTAAAATATTTCAAAATGTGCTTAAATTAACCTAATGTATTTCAAAATATGTCATCCTGCGGATAATTTAAAGACCTTTCTTATGAATGGTTCTTTGTTCCAATCAATATTTCCGTTTTTCGGATGTTTTTAATTACCTTTTGTAATGTGATGCTGCTTGATTCCTTTCACACCTAATTAAGAACATCTGTTGAGTATTGTGCGTACCTCCAATGCAACCCATTCTCCTTGGGGAATATCCCAGCATTTGTTCCTCTTCTTTGCATCAAGTAAACGCTCAACATTCTGTGAAGGAATTTTTAAATTTAAGACGAGTATCGAGTTCTTCCTTCCTCACATTTGCATTGGTTGTGGATATCACAGGGTAAGAAGGACGCGGCTTACTCTGGTATTAGATTCTTTTTTAGGACAAAAAATAATGTAAGGAAGAACACCTCTATTTCAACTTCTCGCAGAGTCTATAGATATTTCAAAGCACCCCCCAGATTCCAAATGAGTGGTGTGTGGGGCCCCATAACCGCGAATCTGCAACAGAAACAAAGGACATGAGAACGTTTTGACAACACAGACGGGGACCAACGGATGCTCAGCAAGAGACCATGGCAGCACACGGCACACGGCACATGGCACACGGCACACGGCACACAGCACACGGTACACGGCACACGGCACACGGCACACGGCACACGGCACAAGGCACAAGGCACAAGGCACACGGCACACGGCACACGGCACACGGCACACGGCACACGGCACACGGCACACGGCACACGGCACACGGTACACGGCACACGGCACACGGCACGTGGCGCACGGCACACGGCACACGGCACACGGCACACGGCACACGGCACACGGCACACGGCACACGGCACACGGCACACGGCACACGGCACACAGCACACGGCACACGGCACACGGCACACGGCACACAGCACACGGTACACGGCACACGGCACACGGCACACGGCACACGACACACGGCACACGGCACACGGCACACTCCACCAGAACCTCCACCAACATGTACCACTATCAGTAACAGATCACCTCCAAAATTTAAGTACAAATCAAGATAGTAAAGTAAGGTGAATTTCTAAACAGCAAGAACGGAAGACTCAAGAAAAAAGTTTAGTTGAAAGTTTAAGAACGGAAAACTAAATGGAGCGCATCAAAGAAGAACAATTGATCTCATTTGAAATTATAATTATATTCTTCAACTTCATTATATTCTATCAACTTTATAATTTATGTGTCAACGGAACTAACTAGTAACACATTATTTTGTTGTATTATTTTGAAGGAAATACCATTGGTTTGTTTAGTGTTCATGTATTGGAAAATTCAAATACTACTTTTAAAATGTTTTTGTTACCAGAACATTACAAGTAATAATTTTATTCTAATTTGATCTGTATTTACAGAAGATGTATACACTGTATTGTTTTGTTAAATGTTTCCTTATTGGGAAAAATGTATTGATTTTATGTAAACCCTGATTCGTTTGTATTATCAATAAACTACTGTTCAAAAAAAAAAAAAAAACACGGCACAAAAGACCAACACAACACGTATTGGAATAGCGAACACAAGTTTATTACCTGATAAAAAAATAAAAAATATAAACTGATATCAAATTTCAATCGTGACTTCAGACCGTGGTTTTATTATTTTGAACTTTTATGAAAAAGTAATGTGATTTATGGATGCATTTCTAATATATATTCCTAATATATATTCTGTGGTCGACAAGATTTCAGCAACACATTTCTACTGCTCCTAAGCTTAGAACAAACGTTATAAAATACTTGATGGTAAACTATTTAACCTCGATTAGGGGGGGGGGGGGGGGGGGCTATTCCTGAAAGCTATCACGGTAACAGTACTCTAAGTGATATCTACGTTATTATCACTTGCTGTTGGCTGACAGTGTTTTCCACGCGGTCCGCCACAGCAGTCAGCCAATAGTAAGTGATAACCACGTAGGTATCATTTAAAATGAGTAGAATAGCCCCCCCAGTACTCTACCAAAAGGACTTCTTGTATAGCCAGCTAGATATATCGGCCAATTTCTTCTGGACGTTTTTTCTTACCTTTTTAAATGAAACATAACTGGCTTAATACCCTAATAAAACATGATAAGGGACCCGAATGTCAAGAGTGTGTGCCTTCAGATAATGACAACGAATAATGTCTTAACGGTGGCTAGTTAAAGACCATCCCATCCCGTATAGCTCGAAACAGCGCAGCGGCAAATTATTACATCGTTAGTGTGATAGTCATTAGTGTAGGCCTAATTTCCACGTGTATTTATTAAACAGACGAGCATGTGTATAGGCTACCTATAAAGCTCACCGCACTGTCTCGGAAACAAAATGAAGCATTCGAACATAGTTTAGTTTATTGCAGAATGAGTACAAAATAATTTTAAAAAAATAATGCGTATATATATACTGGACCTGGATGAGTATTGCTACTCGCAAGCAGGGGTCCTGTAGCATGTACATTAGATGAATATTAATTATTTTAAATGCGTGAGGCTACTTAATATCTGTGGAATAGCTGCAGCAATGGAGTTGGATGGACACTAAAACGGTCGATAGTTCGACTGCTCGAGTAGTGGTCAGTGGTTAGGATGGAGGGGGATTTAAGAGCTGAGCCTCTCTTACCCTTTGATTGAGAAAATCCGCCGCGGAAACGCCTTCAATCAGGGCAGATACAGAAGCGATCAGCTCCCAGCTCGCCGCTGTTGCCGCTGTCGCCACTGTTGCCAGTGATGTACTGCTGTATAGGCCCCCGCTGTGGCTTATTGCTCGCAGCTTAGCCATCCTTCCACGGCAGAATAATTTACAAAACATTTCTCATTAGTTTAATAAATAATTCACTAGTAGGCATGGCTTGGTAACAGCACAATATGTTCACCTAGCTTGTGGTCGTTCTGTTCAAATTGCTTCATAACGTGTTTAAATTGTACCAGATGAAAGATCAAAATATACTATAGGTCTACTGTAGAGAATTTAGTGTTCTTTCTTATGCGAATCTGATTCATTCAATATTTCCGTTTTTCAGATGTTATTAATTACAATTTATAACGTTTGATAGCGTCGACGCCGTTTCTTGTGTGGTTTGGTGGTGACATGAATGAACAATTAATAATAATAATAATAATAATAATAATAATAATCCCCTAAAAGTCTACACGTTCCCAGTCGCTGCTGATAATATATCGCATTTCAAAGGGAAAAAGCTGTAATCAACCAACAATTTTCACGGCATTGAGATCTACGAGTGATTTACTACAAGAAGACATAAAGGGAAGTACCAGTATCCATTACTTTGTATATAAATAGAAGTTTAATTTTGTAGGCTTACATTTTAGTCCAGGGCCTTGCTTGAGAAACATAGGAACAGTTGAATTTAGTGTTGATTTTGACAGATTGAAGCTAGATCTGGACACGTCAAGGTCTTGTACTTATAATTTGATTCGATAATATTGTAACTAGATATATGTTTTACGGTTGTATGTAAGCACTTTTTATTTGTTTCCAGAATTAAGAAGATTTCGTCTTCAAAATCTGTGAAATTTGAAACTGTCATTCAACTCCAACTCAGCGCCTTGTAATTGCGTGTGTTATTTATTGACGGGGCACGGCCAAGTTGCGAGTGTAAAGAAAAGTGTGAAATTAAGTGCTTTGATTTCTTTGAAAAACAATATTAACTTTCTGTGACAAAGAACTTAGTTTGACAGGACAATGAACTATGACATTTAGTAAATAAACAAACAGATTATGGATGCTTCTGATGTATTATCGCAACAGACCACCAAATCTGGAAGAGTGAGGCAGCGTATCAAATGGACAGATAATATGAACATTTGTGTGATGCGCAACTACTATAGAATTACGTTATTAGAAACTAGATTAGTTGGATATCGACAAGAACTGCACCGAGCGTTTACACGTGAATACCCATTAGTAGATGTAACCGAACAAAGAGTAGCAGACCAAAGGAGAATAATTGTAAGTAATGGTATGCTACCATTTAATCTATTAAACGTAATAAGACATGAAGTAGAGGAAGAACTACAAATAGATCAAGAAAATGAAGAGGATTTGGCGAACGAGGAGCACATCATGGATGCATCAAGAAACGATGACCATCTACGACAAGAATTAATGGAACAAGTAGATCTACCAGAAGGCCAGAACACACAAGAGGTACATCATCAACATCCACCTATTAATAACATTGAACAAGAAGAGAATACAAGAGGAAACACACAAGAAATAGACGAGTTAAAGAACATATTACATTTAGCTTTTGAAAATGCTTTGTCAGAATTTGCACATATAGAACCGAACAAGAGACCTAGAATTCCTAAACCTAAACAGTCTAAGCAAATGGACATAGTAATGCACGTAATGAACGCACATATATTGTTAGATTACGCGAAGAAAGAATTGTCGTTTGAAGAAGTGCATGCAGCAATATATTGTGGAGCCGTAGCAGTGGTCAGACAATTAGGATTAAAAATAAAGTTGGTACATTCTCAGAACATAAAAACAAATAAGACTCCAAAATGGGAACGAAGATTAGTCAAACGCATCAACGAGTTAAGGAGAGATATTGGGAGATTAGAACAATTCAGGATGGGTAATAGATCTAAAAAGATATTAAAATATTGCCAGCACATATTTGAAAGGTTTAAAATCCATACTATACATGAAACACCGAACGAGGCTACAAACGAATATTTGGATACTCTAAAGCAAAAAGTAAGTGCATTAGCCAAACGACTACGAAGATATAAAGAGTGTAGTGATAGAAAAGAACAAAACGAAATGTTTAAAGAAAAAGAAAAAGAATTCTATCAGCAAATTAACAATAAAGAAGAAATAGTAGGAAATGGTATACCATCGAAGACAGAGATTGAGCAGTTTTGGGGTGGGATATGGAGTAACCCATTAATCCACAATCACAATGCAACATGGATTCAAGATGAAATTGAGGCAATGAGTGATATCGAAGAAATGACATTTGATGGCATCAGTGTAAATGATATAAAATCAACGATACGAAATACTCATAATTGGAAAGCACCCGGTAACGATAACATTCAAAATTTTTGGTACAAGAAGTTTTCAAACATGCACACCCAGATTGCTAAATGTCTTAATGACTTTATATTAGGAGACAAAGATTTACCAGATTTCTTTACTGAAGGAATAACATTTCTTAAACCAAAAGATAATGACACCAAAAATCCAAGTAAATATAGACCAATTACATGCTTACCTACTATATACAAAATCTTGACGTCGTGCATAACAAATAAAATATATAGACACTGCGAAGAACACAATATATTAGCTGAAGAACAAAAGGGATGTCGTAAATTGTCGCAAGGGTGTAAGGAACAATTAATTATCGATTCTGTTGTAATGAACCAAGCTTTCAACAAGAAGAGAAACATTCACGTTAGCTATATTGATTACAAGAAAGCATATGATTCGTCACCACATTCGTGGCTAATACAGATACTGGAAATTTATAAAGTAAACCCATTGATAGTAAACTTTTTGCGGACAGCGATGACGAGTTGGAAAACAACATTAAAGTTAAACTTAGGCAAAGAGCAGATAAGTACTGACCCAGTTAACATCCGACGAGGTATTTTTCAAGGTGACTCGTTTAGTGCGTTATGGTTTTGTCTTTCATTAAATCCATTATCTCATATACTAAACAAATCTACACATGGTTTCAAGATAAAGGACGGAAATACGGTTTGCCACACACTTTCACATCTATTCAACATGGACGATCTCAAGCTATATGCTTTAAATGCGACACACATGACGAATCTTCTTAACTCAACGTTAGAATTCAGTAGAGATATATGTATGGATTTTGGAATTAATAAATGTAAGTCACTTCATGTCATCAAAGGAAAGATTACGAAATTAGAAGAGTTTGAAATTGACGAAGACAACCGGATTGGAGTAATGGACGAAGAAGACATATACAAATATCTAGGATTTGCGCAGGCTAAACGAATTGATCATAAACTGATGAAAAGTAAACTTATTTCTGCATACAAGAAACGAATAGGATCCATTTTAAAAACACAACTAAATGGTAAAAACAAGATCAAAGCAATTAACACTTATGCTATACCGGTACTAACATATTCATTTGGAATTATTAAATGGACACAGACAGAACTTCATGCCCTAGAAATTCTCACCCGCACAACATTCACCAAATACAGAAGTCATCACCCTAAGTCAGCAATAGAACGAGTGACTCTACCTAGAGAAAAAGGGGGAAGAGGCTTGATTGATTTAAACAATTTATATTATAAACAAATTAGAATTCTAAGAAAGTACTTTTATACAAAATGCCCACATTCACAACTTCATAGAGCTATAGTATCGGCAGACAAGTCGCTTTCTCCCCTCAATTTAAATGACGGAAATTTAAACTTGCTACAAAAACTTAATTCTGACACAGCAAAAGAGATCAGAATATCAGAAAAGACGTTACATAGCAGACATTATAAGGAACTTCTTAAGGATAGCGTCGATAGGGTAGCATCGAACAAATGGTTAACGTCCGGGGACATTTTCAGCGAAACAGAGGGATTTATGATCGCTATTCAAGATAAAGTAATCAAGACTAACAATTACAAAAAATACATACTGAAAGACGTCACAGTGGAAGATAAATGTAGAAAATGTAATATGAACGGCGAAACAATTGAACATATCGTATCTGGGTGCAAAATGCTTTGTCAAACAGATTATCTTCATAGGCATAACCAAGTTGCAAACATTGTACATCAAAAATTAGCCATGAAGTATAAACTTATAAACACAACCACTGCGTATTACAAATACAAGCCTGAAAAGGTATTAGATAGTAAAGACTACAAATTATATTACGACCGGGCAGTTATTACAGACCAAACCATACATCACAATAGACCGGATATTATATTTATTGACAAGAAGAAACAAGAAACGATTTTAATTGATGTTGCCGTCCCTTTATGCCACAATGTAGAGACAACTTGGCGGGAAAAGATAAACAGATATAAGGAATTATCTATTGAAATAAAAAGGTTGTGGAAGCAGACTAATGTAACTGTTATACCGTTAATTATATCAGCAAATGGCATTGTTCCACGTAAACTCCATGACAGTATTAAATTAATTGGTCTCCAACCGAACATATACATCGAGATGCAAAAAGCAATTATTTTGAACACGTGTAGGATAGTCCGAAAATTTTTGAACTAAGAAGAATGAAAACTTCAAGAAGCTCTCCATCCTGATGGTGGTTTTCGTGGTTTCCACCGTACAAAGAGCGAATGCTGGGATGAGTACAAATCGGCCACGACCGTACATAGCATCTACAGTTCGGTTTGGAAAAAATAATGTGGACAATGATATATTAAGTAGTTCTAAGTAGATTTTAATAAGGTAAACACATGGAAATACTTGACATTTGTGTCCGTACAACATGTTTATGCCGGTTTTGACCGAGTTTGTATGTATTGCAACAATAAAATAATAATAATAATATAAATAAGATAAATAATAATAATAATAATAATAATAATAATAATAATAATAATAATAATAATAATAATAATAATAATAATAATAATAATAATAATAATAATAATAATAATAATAATAATAATAATAATAATAATAATAATAATAATAATAATTATAATAATAATTAATAATAATTTGATGTTGATGGACACCTTTCACATCTAATTAAAAACATCTGCAAAACGAAAGTATTTATTGGAATAAGAAAAATAAATAAGAAAGAGCATTAGATTATTTATAGGATGACATATTTTGATTTTCTTTTGTAAACAATTTCAAACCATTTTAAAACAATTTTAACAGACTGAAATCGGGTGTTCCGCAAGGTGGGTGGACATGCTGTCATTCGGGAGGTAACCCACTTCTCCCACTTTCCAGTGTCCAAGGTGTTCCGCAAGGTAGGTGAACATGCTGTCATTCGGGAGGTAACCCACTTCTCCCACTTTCCAGTGTCCAAGGTGTTCCGCAAGGTAGGTGAACATGCTGTCATTCGGGAGGTAACCCACTTCTCCCACTTTCCAGTGTCCAAGGTGTTCCGCAAGGTAGGTGAACATGCTGTCATTCGGGAGGTAACCCACTTCTCCCACTTTCCAGTGTCCAAGGTGTTCCGCAAGGTAGGTGAACATGCTGTCATTCGGGAGGTAACCCACTTCTCCCACTTTCCAGTGTCCAAGGTGTTCCGCAAGGTAGGTGAACATGCTGTCATTCGGGAGGTAACCCACTTCTCCCACTTTCCAGTGTCCAAGGTGTTCCGCAAGGTAGGTGAACATGCTGTCATTCGGGAGGTAACCCACTTCTCCCACTTTCCAGTGTCCAAGGTGTTCCGCAAGGTGGGTGAACATGCTCTCATTCGGGAGGTAACCCACTTCTCCCACTTTCCAGTGTCCAAGGTGTTCCGCAAGGTGGGTGAACATGCTCTCATTCGGGAGGTAACCCACTTCTCCCACTTTTCAGTGTCCAAGGTGTTCCGCAAGGTGGGTGAACATGCTCTCATTCGGGAGGTAACCCACTTCTCCCACTTTCCAGTGTCCAAGGTGTTCCGCAAGGTAGGTGAACATGCTCTCATTCGGGAGGTAACCCACTTCTCCCACTTTCCAGTGTCCAAGGTGTTCCGCAAGGTGGGTGAACATGCTCTCATTCGGGAGGTAACCCACTTCTCCCACTTTCCAGTGTCCAAGGTGTTTCGCAAGGTGGGTGAACATGCTCTCATTCGGGAGGTAACCCACTTCTCCCACTTTCCAGTGTCCAAGGTGTTCCGCAAGGTGGGTGAACATGCTGTCGTTCGGGAGGTAACCCACTTCTCCCACTTTCCAGTGTCCAAGGTGTTCCTCGATGATCGGCATGATATTAGAAATGTTGTTATTTTATTGTATCAAGTCGATGTCTTAATTGGTCCACGATCTCGACATCGCATCGAAACATCGATGACTAACGTGGCAGTTCTAGTAAATGTTGAACTAGAAAGAGCAAACATGCTGAAATCTGAATTAAAAGATCTTCGCTATAAAATAGTTTGCTGATTACAATATTTATTATAACCAGACAGAAGCAGGTTTAATTAAATTTTGTATTTTAGGTCATCGTTTTAGCCCCATGTTTTCTTTCAATGTAGTAAAACGGAAATCAAACACTCTGCATGTACTACTCGACAAAAATGTATCATGTTGAGTTAGGTTTACAAAAAGCAACTGGGAAATTTCGTATTATAAGTTATTATAATATTGAATATTTAGATTGGCGCAATATTAGAGCAATTTTTGTAAACTGAAATCTACACCCAACCCTATTATTTCATCGAACCGTACTTTGATGCACTTAGATGCATCATAGTAATCATGTTATTTTGGCAATTAACAATTTCAAAATTACTGGCTCGCAAGTTTAGTTTGATTCGAATCCCGATATTGGTTTTTGTTGCACATAGTTGCGGCTAGAAAAAGGGCCAACATGCCAGAACATGTCTGTTTCAATAGAGACGGAAGCACGGGTTGTAATAAATATGTCTACAAGGGGCGTTGTTTAATTTAAACTTTCGGTATCGGGAATAGTTTAATGGGAAACTCCAGTGCAAACGTTTTGGTTCGGATGTATACAGTAAACTTACACCATATTGTAAACTATGAATACTTACTTATATTAGCTCGTTATGAGTGGCAGAGTAATGCAAAGTTTTGGTTCGGATGTATACAGTATATCCATATTGTAAACTGTGAATACTTACTTATATTAGCTCGTTATGAGTGGCCGAGTAATGCAAACGTTTTGGTTCGGATGTATACAGCAAACACCATATTGTTAACTATGAATACTTACTTATATTAGCTCGTTATGAGTGGCAGAGTAAATGTATGAATTATCCACCATTGGGGCAGAGTCTGGGGTTGCCAACCTGGGTATTAAGAAAGTTGTACCATTGGCTATCCTGACTTTGGACTCGAAGATGCGAGTGATTTGCAATTTTGTTCAAACTTTGCATTTTTGAAATCTACTTTGATGGACTTACTAAGCGAGCGTAGCGAGAGGTTCCATTCTACTTGAATGGCACTCGTTCTGGTCTCCTGTGTTCTTTTCTTCTTTCTCGCGATAGCGGCCGTACGAGAGTCCGATCAAGCATACATTTGAGCATCCACAAGCTTCGATGTGGATTGAACCACATTAGTTTTGTGGAAAAATCAGCTACATCTACCAGTATACTTGGTGCTACCTCGACAAAGGGCCTGTCCGAATTCTACTAAAAACGTTCTTGTTCTAGGTCTTGTTTTTAAGTCATCAACAATCAGTAGCCAGAGGTCACCCATTGTTCATGACGTCATATTAAGACCAAGGATAAGAACGCTTTTGTACAATTTGGACAGGCCCCAAGCACTAGAAAACATTAATATATAAAATAAGACTCGGAAATAGAAAACCTGTTGAAGGAGAGCCACTTTCATGTTTGTAATGAAACCACGTTGTCTCCTTGTTTCAGGTGTGTATATGCAGAGCTAATTTACAAGTGGTTACCGAGATAGCAGTGTTTAACGGTAAGTAACACTTTTAAGGCTACTTTATAGTAACTCTACCTCGACCTAACTTACACCACAGTTACTTGAAACTTGTTTTCTAAAACAAAATAGTGGCAAAATGTGAGATAGCCATTTTATGGTAAATTTCCGTCCGGTCACGAATATGTTTTTTGTTTAAATCCGATTAGTAGTGAAGGCACAAACAGCATTTATATTGCTGTCAATAAGACAAGTAACTATGGCAAAGAAAGTCAAAACTCTTCGAAAATAAAATTAGCACACAATATTAGTGATGAGGCAATGTACTTTTGTTTGGAAAGCTGTGCACTGGTGAACACAGAAAAGTGGCGGTAGTTTTGAAAGTATTGGACAGAGTGGACGTGGACGTAGCCGCGCTTTCTTATCAACGCGTTTCCTTAGTATATTCTTATCAAGATGGAATTATCCAGCCATTTTAACACTGATCTTACGGACTTTTGGAAATATTATGTGAAGTCACATTGGTCTCTTATGTAATAGTGGTCATGCACAATTATTTTCGTAGGCGATTTCTTTTGATGTACTTCAATTAAACTTTGCCGTTTATTTATTGTTTACTTTACGGATTAATACAGGTAGAATTGGTAGTATTAACGTTCTGTTTATGTAAATACTTCGTTCTTGCATTCGTGCGAGGTGAGGCACTAACTTTTACATGCAATGTTTGTTAAAATAACCGATACAAATGTTAATGGTGGATTTTCAATTTGTAATGCAGTTATTTTAATATTTCATCAAAATATCCCAATTCATCAATTTTGTTTACATTAATTATATTATTTACGACACCTAATTACAATGTGCCAAATTTGCGAGCATACTCACTTGCAAATAAAATTGGTGTTTCATTTAACGCCAATAATGGACAAGCAGAATTAAGCTGATCTAGAGAATCCTAAGATAATAGTGTGTTTATTCAAAATGATGGTCTAACAATTTCCTCGATATATCGTTGCTATCGTATCGTATCGCATCGTATCGTATCGTATCGTATCGTATCGTATCGTATCGTATCGTATCGTATCGTATCGTATCGTATCGTTTATAGGTAGCATTATTTTCTTATTGCAAAAACGAGACTAAAGTTTTCTCCCCAAAGAGATGCACTTCTGCTTTAAAATATAGCTAACTCTTATTCTGAGTCTTGGTTTGCGTTTTTCACTTTGAAGCTTAAACAAGTTTTAAGTCCCGTTCCGTCACCTAAAAGCAAAGGCATCTTTACACTCGAACTACACTCCCAACTAGTCAGGACGAAAGTTGTTTTCTGTTTCGATTGATTTTGGGAGGGTTCGACGTTGCAGGAGTTGATCTTTGTTCAATTTAAACATTTGTTCAATGTTCAGCTCGCTCGTTCGGGTGTTATCCATATAGTTGAATGAACACACGCGCATCAACACGTGATAATAGTCCTCGTTCGGGTGTTATCCATATAGTTGAATGAACACACGCGCATGAACACGTGATAATAGTCCTCGTTCGGGTGTTATTCATATAGTTGAATGAACACACGCGCATGAACACGTGATAATAGTCCTCGTTCGGGTGTTATCCATATAGTTGAATGAACACACGCGCATGAACACGTGATAATAGTCCTCGTTCGGGTGTTATTCATATAGTTGAATGAACACACGCGCATGAACACGTGATAATAGTCCTCGTTCGGGTGTTATTCATATAGTTGAATGAACACACGCGCATGAACACGTGATAATAGTCCTCGTTCGGGTGTTATTCATATAGTTGAATGAACACACGCGCATGAACACGTGATAATAGTCCTCGTTCGGGTGTTATCCATATAGTTGAATGAACACACGCGCATGAACACGTGATAATAGTCCTCGTTCGGGTGTTATCCATATAGTTGAATGAACACACGCGCATGAACACGTGATAATAGTCCTCGTTCGGGTGTTATTCATATAGTTGAATGAACACACGCGCATGAACACGTGATAAAAGTCCTCGTTCGGGTGTTATTCATATAGTTGAATGAACACACGCGCATGAACACGTGATAATAGTCCTCGTTCGGGTGTTATTCATATAGTTGAATGAACACACGCGCATGAACACGTGATAATAGTCCTCGTTCGGGTGTTATCCATATAGTTGAATGAACACACGCGCATGAACACGTGATAATAGTCCTCGTTCGGGTGTTATTCATATAGTTGAATGAACACACGCGCATGAACACGTGATAATAGTCCTCGTTCGGGTGTTATTCATATAGTTGAATGAACACACGCGCATGAACACGTGATAATAGTCCTCGTTCGGGTGTTATTCATATAGTTGAATGAACACACGCGCATGAACACGTGATAATAGTCCTCGTTCAGGTGTTATTCATATAGTTGAATGAACACACGCGCATGAACACGTGATAATAGTCCTCGTTCGGGTGTTATTCATATAGTTGAATGAACACACGCGCATGAACACGTGATAATAGTCCTCGTTCAGGTGTTATTCATATAGTTGAATGAACACACGCGCATGAACACGTGATAATAGTCCTCGTTCGGGTGTTATTCATATAGTTGAATGAACACACGCGCATGAACACGTGATAATAGTCCTCGTTCGGGTGTTATTCATATAGTTGAATGAACACACGCGCATGAACACGTGATAATAGTCCTCGTTCGGGTGTTATCCATGTAGTTGAATGAACACACGCGCATGAACACGTGATAATAGTCCTCGTTCGGGTGTTATTCATATAGTTGAATGAACACACGCGCATGAACACGTGATAATAGTCCTCGTTCGGGTGTTATTCATATAGTTGAATGAACACACGCGCATGAACACGTGATAATAGTCCTCGTTCGGGTGTTATTCATATAGTTGAATGAACACACGCGCATGAACACGTGATAATAGTCCTCGTTCGGGTGTTATTCATATAGTTGAATGAACACACGCGCATGAACACGTGATAATAGTCCTCGTTCGGGTGTTATTCATATAGTTGAATGAACACACGCGCATGAACACGTGATAATAGTCCTCGTTCGGGTGTTATCCATGTAGTTGAATGAACACACGCGCATGAACACGTGATAATAGTCCTCGTTCGGGTGTTATCCATGTAGTTGAATGAACACACGCGCATGAACACGTGATAATAGTCCTCGTTCGGGTGTTATTCATATAGTTGAATGAACACACGCGCATGAACACGTGATAATAGTCCTCGTTCGGGTGTTATTCATATAGTTGAATGAACACACGCGCATGAACACGTGATAATAGTCCTCGTTCGGGTGTTATTCATATAGTTGAATGAACACACGCGCATGAACACGTGATAATAGTCCTCGTTCGGGTGTTATTCATATAGTTGAATGAACACACGCGCATGAACACGTGATAATAGTCCTCGTTCGGGTGTTATTCATATAGTTGAATGAACACACGCGCATGAACACGTGATAATAGTCCTCGTTCAGGTGTTATTCATATAGTTGAATGAACACACGCGCATGAACACGTGATAATAGTCCTCGTTCGGGTGTTATTCATATAGTTGAATGAACACACGCGCATGAACACGTGATAATAGTCCTCGTTCGGGTGTTATTCATATAGTTGAATGAACACACGCGCATGAACACGTGATAATAGTCCTCGTTCGGGTGTTATTCATATAGTTGAATGAACACACGCGCATGAACACGTGATAATAGTCCTCGTTCGGGTGTTATTCATATAGTTGAATGAACACACGCGCATGAACACGTGATAATAGTCCTCGTTCGGGTGTTATTCATATAGTTGAATGAACACACGCGCATGAACACGTGATAATAGTCCTCGTTCGGGTGTTATCCATGTAGTTGAATGAACACACGCGCATGAACACGTGATAATAGTCCTCGTTCGGGTGTTATTCATATAGTTGAATGAACACACGCGCATGAACACGTGATAATAGTCCTCGTTCGGGTGTTATTCATATAGTTGAATGAACACACGCGCATGAACACGTGATAATAGTCCTCGTTCGGGTGTTATTCATATAGTTGAATGAACACACGCGCATGAACACGTGATAATAGTCCTCGTTCGGGTGTTATTCATATAGTTGAATGAACACACGCGCATGAACACGTGATAATAGTCCTCGTTCAGGTGTTATTCATATAGTTGAATGAACACACGCGCATGAACACGTGATAATAGTCCTCGTTCGGGTGTTATTCATATAGTTGAATGAACACACGCGCATGAACACGTGATAATAGTCCTCGTTCAGGTGTTATTCATATAGTTGAATGAACACACGCGCATGAACACGTGATAATAGTCCTCGTTCGGGTGTTATTCATATAGTTGAATGAACACACGCGCATGAACACGTGATAATAGTCCTCAAAGATTTCATTTTTTACTTACTTTTCTTTTTATAACTAGTAGGCCTCCAGTGGAACAATATATTAAAATTAAAATTAAAAACCTGTCGTGTTATTATGTCACGGCATTGACACATACCTTTGGTCGACGATTCTGTATCGCTGTGGACCCTGTCGTCAGGACAAGTTGTCCTGACGACAGGGTCATAACGCCGTGACGCCGTGACATAATATCCCGACAAGTTTCTAATTTTATTTTCAATAACGAGGGCCACGAAAGCTTAAGTGTTTTAAAATATATATTTCCAATTTTTTTCTTACAAAAAACACTGTTAACTGAATTAAGTACATAATAAAATCACTGTGAAACTTGCACAGTTCGTCAGTAGAATATTTCGACAGCTGTTCTGCTGGTGTCTTGAGGGACCGTATGCACTAGCGCGAATTTTCAATAGCGCGAAACCCCGTTAGCGCGAAATTCGCTCAGATGAAGTTTCGCGCAAATAGAATTTCGCTTTTCGCCCTTATGTCGATTTGCATTTGAGCGAAATTACGTATGGGCTAAAGTGTTTTTCGCGCTAACGTAGTTTCGCGCAACTAGGATTCGCTCTAATGCAGCTACCCGGAAAATTACTATCGCGAAACGAAGTTAGCGCGAAGGACGTTAGCGCGCAAACGATATTTCGCGCTAACGAGGTTTCGCGCAAACGCATTTCACGGTTCCGTAGGTTTGCTCTTATATAGTTTCGTGCTTACGTGGTTTCGCTGTTATAAGGTTCCTTGTTTTTCAATTTAGCGAACTTGCAAGTGCGCGAAAACTGTTCTCAGTGACTTTCGCGCAAACGTGGTTTCGCTCAAATAGAGACAGTCGAGTTGCGTTTGCGCGAACTTGCATTTGATCGAAACTTATAAGTGCGAAATGTTGTTTGAGCGAATTCGCGATAGCGAGGTTTCGCTCTTATGCTGGCGGTCTGGAGCCATGTAAGCGCGAACTTGCATTTGAGCGAAACGCTCCTAGCGCTACCTGTGTGGCGAGTATGAGGACGACCAACCCCTGATTGCCACCACTCACTTAACATGGAAGTAAAGCTGGTAACGGTCGAGCAAAGCGTGTAATGCTTACTACTCAGTAGACAAGTTCCTTCAGGACGAAAACATGAATAGCTTAAACATTAGTAATATACTCAGTTCATTTCATATCACAATGTCTAAATCTCTGTTACAGATGCACATGCACCAATCTATAACGTGCACCCTGCATTTGTTATTGTTTTTTAAATTGAAAGATACTTGCCGTGTCGTAAATAAAAAAACGTTACAAAAGCTCAATAGTAAATAATAATGTAAATATATATTTAAATATATCTTTATCTACGAATTACGCAGGTTTATTCGTAAAAAAAATATGTACATAGAAGTAATATTATGTGATAAAATTCATCATCAAAAAATATGTTATGCGCGTGAATTCGTAGCGGATTTGTCCCAACTCTGGGACTTTGAGATGCCAGAGGGCGGGTACGTCACTAGTCATCAATTAATCGGTATATTATGAATTATGATAAACTTAATTTTTCAAACTAGAACCACGTATGTTTATTGGTTCGGGAGATATAACCAAAATAATGGAGCGCCGCGCAGAAGCGGGGGTGGATTTGTTTTTAAAATTCCTATATCTCAAAAAACCGATGACGATAAACGTTACAGACCTGCAGGGCGATTCTGTATGGGCGACGATAAATTTATCAGCGGTTTTAGTCGTTAATGAAGGCGAATGCAAGGCAGTGATTGGCTCATCGCCTTCTTCTAACAACTGAAACCAGTGATAAACGTATCGTCAATCAGGGCTCTGGAAATTGGTAAAGATATTTCTTGAAACATAAATAAACACGTATTCTAATATTCTTAGCAAATCCAGTTCAGAGGGTGTAAGCAGGGGGTGATTTTTTCAAATCTCAAAAACGGAATGGATTATTCTTGAAATTTGATATTAAGATTCTCCTTTAAAAATACGTCAACAATATTGTTTAAATTTTTTCAAAAATCCAGTTGGGGGGGGGGGGGGTTTAAAAGAGGGGGTGAATTATTTAATGAGGATAAACGTATATTTCGAAAACGGTTGCTGTTGCAGACGTGAAAATTGGGATTTCGATTCTCCTTTAAGAATAAATAATCACGTGTTTTACAATTTTTCAAAACTCAATTTAAGACGGGTGAGAACGGGGGGGGGGGGGTAAAAAGGAAGGGGTGAATTTTATTATTAATAAACCGAACATGTTATAGACTTGAGAATTGGTATTCCAAAAATCAAAATAGGGGATGTGAAAGGTTTTCCAAAAATCGAAATAAGGGATGTGAAAAAGGGGCGGGGCTGATTTTTTTATGTAAATACATATATGTCTCAATAACCGTACATGTTACAGACTTGAAAAAAGGTATTTAGATTCTTCTTTAAAAATAAATAAGTATGTGTATTTCTACTTTGTGTGTACCACAATAATTGTACAAAAACCTAAAATCCACGTGAGCGAAGCCACGGCGGGCAACTGCTAGTTAATTATATTTCTATAGTTTTTGTATGTATAATGACATAATATACACAGCCGGCCTAGCGGAAAATACGAGCTTTTTAATATTGTTTTATTTTTAGTCGCCGCCAGCTTGAAACGCTTGAGATTGGGGGCCTGGGGCTTCGGACCGCTCGGCATATCATTTTCAACACGTTACGGACCAACCCAAGCACGTCAAAAGTGTTTTCAACAAGTAGTTTCGGACCTTATGCCACACTATAAAATAAGGCATGTATATTCTATACTTTGTTGTTACACCGGCATTGTTTAATATTGTTTGGAAATATAAAACTGACAACAAAACTCTTGCCAATGTCTGGCCACACTTTTCAAACAAATTCACAGAACATACTAATATCTTAGTGTAAACAGTCTTTGCGCTTACGTGTTTGTTTGTATACCGGCCCGCCTATGTTTTAGGTGTCGTTCAGAACCACTTAATACGTTAACCATTACGTAACGTACGGAAAAATCATAATCATCGCGTTCTATACGTTTCACACAAATGCATTAACCATTACCATTGCGCATTACGTTTTTGTGTAGACTGTAGACCATCAACTATATAGGTAGCAAATTTGTTGAAATATTTAGCGATATGACTATAGTTTCTCTATTTTCTTGAACACAATGCATATTGTATATCGAAACTTCATCTCAACACACACTCAACACACGTGTAATAACACGTGTAAATAACATGGGGAAGACACAGCAAACTATGGCAGCGACAAGGGCTAAATTATCACACGATAATAAATGTTGTAAGATTCTTGTACCATTTTCTTGTTCATACATACAAACATTATGCTGAATAATAATAGTGGTGAAAAAAGGACGCTGCCCGGGTTTGAACCACGAAAATCTTAACTTTGGAAGAAAAGCGAGCATGCTCTCCACTTCGCACTATACGCCATGGCTGTTTTTTTTAAGAGTTTTTCAAATTTGATTTTCGATTCTTTTGACCCCAAAATATGTTGAATGACAAGTTTAAAGACGTTAATTAACACTGTAAAACGTTTATTTTAAGCGAAGCCAAGTATTGAATCGATGTTCCAGTGGTGGCTCGTTGGTCCAGTGGTTTGCCTCCCTGCTTCCAATGCAGAAGATCCCGGGTTTAAATCCCGCTTCAGGCAAAAGTTTTTTAACTTCTAATATGGATTCAATTTCATTACTTCTTGGCTTAGGAATAAGTAAACGGTGACTTTGGAGCCGTCCTAGCAACGAAGCACTCAATAAATTCAAAGTAGTTCTGAATCGCCCTTGTTGATTCTGCCATTTGTCCGCCGGTGTCCGCACTGTCCAATCATTGATTAATATGTTTCATATTTGAAATATAGACCTTTCGATTGGTAATCGGAGCCTACAGGGTTGGTTTAGTTGCTATAAATTAATGTCCCCCACTGAAAGTCAGTTTAGTTACTGTGTGGGTAGACTATATAAATTCGAATTTATTTATTTAACCTTCATTGGCATTTATAAACTCGGTTCACGATTTTAAACGGAGATACAGCTCCGCTTACTTTAAGCTCAGATTGATAGTTTAGCCATAGGTTTCCTCTATTTTGTAAAACGACCGCAACCAGCTTTACTTCCATGTGAAGTGGGTGGTGGCAATCAGGGGCTTGGGGGTTCTCACATTCGGCACACAGGTAGCGCTAGTAGGGTTTCGCTCAAACGCAAGTTCGCGCTACCGTAGCCCCGGACCGCCTGCATAAGAGCGAACCTCGTTAGCGCGAAACAACATTCGCGCTTAGAAGGTTTCGCTCAAATGCAAGTTCGCGCTAACCTGGCTCGACCACTTGCAATAGAAAGAAACATGATTTGAGCGAAACCTCGTTAGCGCGAAATCGCTCTAACAACATTTCGCGCTTGTAGGGTTTCGCGCAACCGCCTTTCGCGCTAACGTGGTTTCGCGCTTTTAGGTATTCGCGCTATTGCAGTTTCGCTCAAATGCAAGAAATATCATCAACACTTGCGTTAGAGCGAAATTTCGCGTTGTTCAGTTTCGCTCAGTTGTTTGTAGACTGGTACACCCGACTGCGCGAAAACGTTCGCGCGAAACTGCACTAGAGCGAAAAGATTAGTGTCGCTCTAGCGTGGTTTCGCGCTTGTGATGTTTCGCGCGAATAGGATTTCGCTTTTCGCCCTTTTGTCGATTTGCATTTGAGCGAAATTACGTAAGGGCTAACGTGTTTTTCGCACTAACGTAGTTTCGCGCAATAAAGAATTCGCTCTAATGCAGCTACCCGGTCTTGAGGTACGATTGAGAACTCGTCAGATGTCTCAGCCCACAGTCTCGTGGTGATGTACGCGACCTTCCGACCAGCTGGTTCGCCAAGGCTGGTACACACGACGTGCGGCTACCCCTCTCGTCGTACCAAGGACGGTAGCAGAACAGCTGGCTCGCCAAGGCTGGTACACACGACGTGCGGCTACCCCTCTCGTCGTACCAAGGACGGTAGCAGAACAGCTGGCTCGCCAAGGCTGGTACACACGACGTGCGGCTACCCCTCTCGTCGTACCAAGGACGGTAGCAGAACAGCTGGCTCGCCAAGGCTGGTACACACGACGTGCGGCTACCCCTCTCGTCGTACCAAGGACGGTAGCAGAACAGCTGGCTCGCCAAGGCTGGTACACACGACGTACGGCTACCCCTCTCGTCGTACCAAGGACGGTAGCAGAACAGCTGGCTCGCCAAGGCTGGTACACACGACGTACGGCTACCCCTCTCGTCCTACCAAGGACGGTAGCAGAACAGCTGGCTCGCCAAGGCTGGTACACACGACGTGCGGCTACCCCTCTCGTCGTACCAAGGACGGTAGCTGAACAGCTGGCTCGCCAAGGCTGGTACACACGACGTGCGGCTACCCCTCAGCTGTAGCGAGGACGGCAGCAAAACAGGTTCAGGTTCGTCGGTAGGGTTCACACTGCACGGGGGAGGGGGGGGGGGGGGCTATTCGTGAAAGTTGTCACGGTGACATAACTCACTTTAAGTGATATCTACGTAGTTATCACTTGCCATTGAATTTGCTGATTCAGTCAGCTGAGTCAATGGCCACGTAGATATCACGAGTTATGTCATCATGAAAACTTTCAAGAATAGCCCCTCTTACCTGATGTTCCTCTGGGACGAATGTCCGAAGCAAACAAACTCTAGTAAACCAAACCAATGAGAGCGTCATGGCAACACCGCTATATGTATCTAGGCCAATGCGCTGACTCATTATAATGCTCTACGGCCTAAGGTGTGTGGCCGGGTATGGAACACACAGTATGGAACGAATGTTCGAAGCAAACAAAGCCTTTACTCTAGACCAGTAAACCAAACCAATGAGAGCGTCATGGCAACACCGCTATATGTATCTAGGCCAATGCGCTGACTCATTATAATGCTCTACGGCCTAAGGTGTGTGGCCGGGTATGGAACACACAGTATGGAACGAATGTTCGAAGCAAACAAAGCCTTTACTCTAGACCAGTAAACCAAACCAATGAGAGCGTCATGGCAACACCGCTATATGTTTCTAGGCCAATGCGCTGACTCATCTATAATGTGAGAAGACTATAACCCACTCGACCGTGATGCCATATGTCGTATCTGTCCGATAGGGATAAGCAAAGAATCCAACCATTGGAGGAAATCACACAACTTCAATCATAAAACCAACTAGAAACCGAAAGAAAACACATATCCTAGTAATATTGGCGATGAATTGAATACATCAGAACGGAAAGCCTGATAGTGTCAATATTGATGCCGCAGGAAAATTAAGTATTTTAATAATATATTTCAAACGCTTACCACGCTTATGTATTGTAATCATTACGGTTATTATTCGGGAAAGTAATTGGTTACAATTTTTTAATTAGTTTTCCCTATAATAATCGTAACGATTAAAATATTTTAAGCTTTTTAAGTTCACTTTTTAGTTCTTACGAAAAGATATTTTCGTTATTAATAATTTTGTCAATATTGAGTGTTGTTCTGAAGCTCTCACTAACACTTTAATTTTGCGCGATTTTACTGTTAGAACCACTTCTTTGTCCTTACTATGTCACTTTTATACAGCTGATAAAGTTTCAGAAAGTCAGATCAATTGTTATCAACAAATAAATTATTGTGAAATCCAGAAATAATAAACCAACTTTCGCTGGGAATCGAACCCTGGCCTCCCGCTTTTTATGTATTTTACAAAAAATCTACCCACGAGAGCTGTCATCGAATAAAAAGTTATTTAAATCAATTGTTATTAAACACTACAGATATTACATTTTGTTTGTAAACAAAAACAAAAATGGTGGAGGTGCCGGGTTATGGAAGGGTGCGTGTGCGTGTGCGTGTGCGTGTGCGTGTGCGTGTGCGTGTGCGTGTGCGTGTGCGTGTGCGTGTGCGTGTGCGTGTGCGTGTGCGTGTGCGTGTGCGTGTGCGTGTGCGTGTGCGTGTGCGTGCGGGTGCGTGTGCGTGTGCGTGTCTCGCCACCAATAAATACAAGTAAATTAATAATAAAAAAAAAATTATTTCAAGTAAAGGTAACCTTGACTCAACAAACAAATCACCTTTGGTATTTACATTAGCGCACTTAAAATATTTTGGCAAGAAAGTTGTTTCCAACTTTTCATTGCATCAGAAAAATGTAATTTATTTCAATTTGCGTTCATTACAATATGTAGTTTAAGTAATGAGGTTTCAGCGAGCAGTTATATGAACATCGCGACCCTAGGGGGTAAATTTTGAACTTAATTTATATTATAAACGTGCGCCTAAACTACATCACACCCAACATCTAACAACGTTGTAAGACGTTCTTACAAAGCAGAAAAATAGTCAATTATTTTACTCTGAAGGACAGAAACATGACTAATGCAACGGTGCGTATTTAAAATAGGAAACTTACTGCAATTAAAAAACGCGTGTCTGTAGTATTTAAGTATGGAAAGGATTTTGAAATTTTAATTTGCATAATTATGGGAGGTTTAACGCTATTTGATTTATATGTGAATTTTAATAATTTGTCTAAAATAATTTAGTTGCGCTCGATAGTTGGTTAAAGCCTTTGTAGTTTGGATGCAAAATGTCAAAATTAATCATGGAAATAGTCTTTAGTTGTGAAAATTTATTTTCCTGCCACATGAACTTCCACCGGAAAGATAACATTTTCCACGCCAGTCGGTATAACTAATTATTTTTAATTCCATACGTCCAGCCACCCATATGAAAGCCATGCAAATAATTATACCATATTAACATGTGTGGAGAGTTTAATAGCACACCCTGAAAATACAAATATGGAGAATAATAAAATTTGACCCTGAACACCAAATGCAATAATTTCATTATAATAATATTCGTAACAACCATCATATCCTAACTACATTTAACTTATTAAACATACAGTGTTGTTTTAATCGACAGTGAACATTCTCAAATGTAGATTATATTTTGTTTATTCAAATAATAGATATTAACATGACCGAATTGTTATTCTGGTGAATAAATATAAACAGCACATTCCATTGAAGAGAGAATTGCATAGTAAAGCGATGGTGTGACAGGAATATAATAACACATATTATATGATCCACCACACATGTTGACTTGCGTTTATGACAGTAAACTCTAAATACAAAATGTTGTCAAGAAATATTGTTAAGAAAAGTAATATATAGTGCCATTATTTTCTTATTACGAATAACCTAACCCTTTTAAGTTGTCCCTATTTTATCTCACATTAACAGCTTTGAACAAATATGTTTGACGAATCCCTACTTATGGCTGCAAATATAACAACAGTAAAAATGTTATCAGTTCACGAAGCTGGATATTAAATTGGTTTTCACATTTATAATGTATAATTAAACGTGGTGTTGATAGAAAAAAGGGATTAGTTATTAGTGTCAGAGATTGATAATTGTAATCTAGGATCAATTGTTCTTGTTTGTTTTCTCTTCTCAATACTAGTTTCTTCTGTTGCTTTGCAGTTTTTCGATATTTCTTATTTTTCTATTGCTTTATTGTAAATTGTTTAGTTTATTTTACTGTCCACCTTTGTAAAACAGTTTTATAACTGAATAAGAAAGGCATTACATACATGAATACAGTTCCGTTGTTATAATATTACAGACGTATTAACATCTCGACAAGACCAACTGATAAGTGAGCTTAACACTTTGAATAAGTATTAATAATAATTTTTCGTAGGAATACCCGTTATAGGGTGCACACCAGCTTTACCTGATGTGCCCCTCTTCAGGTGACTAACTAGGTTTATTAGGGTGTTTGGATAGTTGAGAAGGAATGTCCGAGGGCTGTTAGTAGGACTCAGTCCCAACATTCGCCTTTACGACTGAGGAAAACCTCGGAAAAAACCTTCAGTCAAGACTGCGCCACCTATATCGGTTTGGATATAAGTATTGATGATCTCTCTACAAATGAAGTCTACTTACTTATTGAGGAGCTTGAGTTGCGGTTTTATATCTTTACAGTTTGCCCATCACATGGATTAAGCAGACATCACATATAGATAGCAAATATAGATACTTTGTTCTGTATTTTGTCACTTTTAAATTTATAAACTATTACTGACCAAGTTTTAAAAAATCACGTACAATCCCTGAATGAGCTAAGAAAAATCACTGTTATTTCGGACTTATAGGGTTAGATACCCAAAAATGTCGACACGAAACCAATAACCAAGCTATGAATTTGCACCTTTTGAACCGATTGTGAAGTGAACGTTTTGCGAAATAACTCATCTTTTTCAGGTCGTACCTTAACCTTAATTGCCACAGAGACGTATAATAAAGCTTTGCAAACGACAACTAAATTGTATCGGAATTTTAACGATACACTTTAGAAAAAATATAACAATGAAGGAATTGGTTCATATAAAAATTGCAATTTCATTTTAATAATTATAGTAAGTTGCATTATATATGCGAAATGAGATATTTAAGAAATTAAACAGGTGAATTTAATATTTATTTCGTGGGACATTACGCACAGCGCAATCATTTTTCCGAAACATTTATCCCAATATATATACCCAGAAACATATATCCTATAGAAAGTAATTTCTTATAAAAGTATCTGCCTTCAATCCTCTTTTCTCACACCGTTCGTAGACCGTTGAAAGGAGTGATATCAAACTGGGGCAAGTAAATCTCGCAGCAAGTCTTACTATAAAACGTGGGCCACGATCCGACTCTGCGGTACTTTTATTAACGTTAACTTGCAGAACACAATGTTCGATTTGAGCTGTTACGCCGAATCCCTGAGGAGTAAAAATAAAAGACAGGAAGAGATTCAGCTCGAGGAGGAAGAGAAAAAAGGCAATTGGAATGAAGTTTCCGGAAGAACTTTACGGGAAATAGAAATACATGAATTAATAGCGATCAAACAGAATTTTTACTAATTTTTAATTTTTGTAAGATTAATTATCAACGTTGTCACTATTTTTAGTATTGTTTGAAGTATAATAATGAAATACATTTGACAACTCCTCTTTCAGATAATTCTCCCAATTATCTCATATTTTCTTCTCAAATTGACTTGGTTTAATCATATAAATTTATTGTGTATAATGCCAAGATCCTGTCTCAATTAGCATCATTACAAAAAGTAAATTAATTTGCGACTGCTAAATCTATCTTTCTTCATGTAATAAAGTCATTGAGAAGAATGAGGGTCGTCTAGAATCGACCAAGATGGATTGAACCAAGAACAGAAAAAGATCAAACTAAAGTTGGGGTTTGTGGGAAGCTTAGCAGTGGACTTGTGGTAGTTGTAGTGTAAGAATAGCCTTAGAGTCCATAAAAGATCGTGGCCTCATCCTCTTCTGGTCGACGATAGGGGTTGGGGGGGGGACTCTCGCCCGCATCCCTGGGGATATAACTGGACACCAGACATGACATGCTACAATCATCATAGACCTCGCTTCGTCAAGAAGAGAAACCACTGTCAATGTGCTGTGAGAGCCACCCGTAATACACGGTTGCCGCGCCGACACTGTCGCTGTGAGAGCCACCCGTAATACACGGTTGCCGCGCCGACACTGTCGCTGTGAGAGCCACCCGTAATACACGGTTGCCGCGCCGACACTGTCGCTGTGAGAGCCACCCGTAATACACGGTTGCCGCGCCGACACTGTCGCTGTGAGAGCCACCCGTAATACACGGTTGCCGCGCCGACACTGTCGCTGTGAGAGCCACCCGTAATACACGGTTGCCGCGCCGACACTGTCGCTGTGAGAGCCACCCGTAATACACGGTTGCCGCGCCGACACTGTCGCTGTGAGAGCCACCCGTAATACACGGTTGCCGCGCCGACACTGTCGCTGTGAGAGCCACCCGTAATACACGGTTGCCGCGCCGACACTGTCGCTGTGAGAGCCACCCGTAATACACGGTTGCCGCGTCGACACTGTCGCTGTGAGAGCCACCCGTAATACACGGTTGCCGCGCCGACACTGTCGCTGTGAGAGCCACCCGTAATACACGGTTGCCGCGCCGACACTGTCGCTGTGAGAGCCACCCGTAATACACGGTTGCCGCGCCGACACTGTCGCTGTGAGAGCCACCCGTAATACACGGTTGCCGCGCCGACACTGTCGCTGTGAGAGCCACCCGTAATACACGGTTGCCGCGTCGACACTGTCGCTGTGAGAGCCACCCGTAATACACGGTTGCCGCGCCGACACTGTCGCTGTGAGAGCCACCCGTAATACACGGTTGCCGCGCCGACACTGTCGCTGTGAGAGCCACCCGTAATACACGGTTGCCGCGCCGACACTGTCGCTGTGAGAGCCACCCGTAATACACGGTTGCCGCGCCGACACTGTCGCTGTGAGAGCCACCCGTAATACACGGTTGCCGCGCCGACACTGTCGATGTGCTGTGAGAGCCACCCGTAATACACGGTTGCCGCGCCGACACTGTCGCTGTGAGAGCCACCCGTAATACACGGTTGCCGCGCCGACACTGTCGCTGTGAGAGCCACCCGTAATACACGGTTGCCGCGCCGACACTGTCGCTGTGAGAGCCACCCGTAATACACGGTTGCCGCGCCGACACTGTCGCTGTGAGAGCCACCCGTAATACACGGTTGCCGCGCCGACACTGTCGCTGTGAGAGCCACCCGTAATACACGGTTGCCGCGCCGACACTGTTGCTGTGAGAGCCACCCGTAATACACGGTTGCCGCGCCGACACTGTCGCTGTGAGAGCCACCCGTAATACACGGTTGCCGCGCCGACACTGTCGCTGTGAGAGCCACCCGTAATACACGGTTGCCGCGCCGACACTGACGCTGTGAGAGCCACCCGTAATACACGGTTGCCGCGCCGACACTGTCGCTGTGAGAGCCACCCGTAATACACGGTTGCCGCGCCGACACTGTCGCTGTGAGAGCCACCCGTAATACACGGTTGCCGCGCCGACACTGTCGCTGTGAGAGCCACCCGTAATACACGGTTGCCGCGCCGACACTGTCGCTGTGAGAGCCACCCGTAATACACGGTTGCCGCGCCGACACTGTCGCTGTGAGAGCCACCCGTAATACACGGTTGCCGCGCCGACACTGTCGCTGTGAGAGCCACCCGTAATACACGGTTGCCGCGCCGACACTGTCGCTGTGAGAGCCACCCGTAATACACGGTTGCCGCGCCGACACTGTCGCTGTGAGAGCCACCCGTAATACACGGTTGCCGCGCCGACACTGTCGCTGTGAGAGCCACCCGTAATACACGGTTGCCGCGCCGACACTGTCGCTGTGAGAGCCACCCGTAATACACGGTTGCCGCGCCGACACTGTCGCTGTGAGAGCCACCCGTAATACACGGTTGCCGCGCCGACACTGACGCTGTGAGAGCCACCCGTAATACACGGTTGCCGCGCCGACACTGTCGCTGTGAGAGCCACCCGTAATACACGGTTGCCGCGCCGACACTGTCGCTGTGAGAGCCACCCGTAATACACGGTTGCCGCGCCGACACTGTCGCTGTGAGAGCCACCCGTAATACACGGTTGCCGCGCCGACACTGTCGCTGTGAGAGCCACCCGTAATACACGTTGCCGCGCTGTTGCCGCGCCGACACTGCAACTAAATAAATATCTTTCTGGGGAATAATTATACAAGAAAACTGTAAGTACAGTATAATTGAACTAGTGTATAAATCGATGGAATACAACGTTCAAGCTTGTTCTGGGATAGGAGCCGGCCTGCATTTAGGAGTGCAATACTATATGCTTAGTACTATAGTAAATATAATTTGTCTGCGTCCAATATAGTCAAACTCAAATATCTACTGATCCACGAGAGTTTAGGATGAAATACAGCAAGAACAATGTGAGACTTGCTACGTGCTACGTGCTACGTGCTACGTGCTACGTGCTACGTGCTACGTGATACGTGATACGTGCTTCATTAGAGATCGATTTTAATCGTGTCCTTATAATCCTACATATTTGTTGCTCTCAATTTTAGTCACGCGAAAGAAGTACAAACGTTTATTTTTATCTCATTGTTTATTAAAATACTTAACTTGTAGAGAAGACATTATAGAGCCTATATACGGTTTATGTTACACATATGCGTAAATAAGACAATTTTAGAACCATTTAGGCATGCTTACCTTTTTGTCATAATTTGACAACACAAATTAAAATTAAAATAGGGAAATGAAGGTATGCACGTATTTTGTCAGTTATTATTCTGGAAGGTTCATGTTAGCGAGTTGATATTGTTATGAAGCTGCGAGTATTATGTTGTGTTCCGTGCTGAGTGATCACACAAATTCACTCAGACAGAACAATGTTTTGTTATTTAACGTCTCGCAACTCACAACAAGCACTTCATTGCAAACATTTTACTTCTTTTGATGATATGAAGAAAGAACTTTAATTACTCGCCTAACAAGACAAGAAGATTGTGACAGAATGCTGTATACAACTTAGTACGAACAATTTCCTGAATTCCTTTCAAGTCTATAAGAATCCTGCACGCAGATAATATTAACTACGCTGCGGTACAGTCTGCGAGCAAAGCTACGTCACTGCATGATAGGGGGATGGGGGGGGGGGGAAGGGGGGCGGAGTTAAATGCAAAGCACTTCAACAAAATAGTTCAACCATTGTCGATTTGAAAAAAAAGTTTAATGATCAAACAATTTATTAAATTATAAGCAATCAAAAAATTACATAAATTCTGTATTAAATTCCAGGGTTGATAACTCTCAACATTTTAACATAAAAATAATACAGACGCATAAAAATTTAACAATCGATATAATAATGGATGTATACAATGGGGAAAGAACGTGGAAAAATAGCCTCTTCGGAGAAAAAATAGTAGGCTATCTATCTATGAATATAGATGTATGAGTTAATTGCACGAAATACCAATATGATTGAATATATTCCAATTCCCAGATGAGTGAACTCTTTCTAAATGCTTCCGACGGTACGGTTGGGTTTTCGTTAGTGGATGACACGCACACGCACACGCACACGCACACGCACACGCACACGCACACGCACACGCACACGCACACGCACACGCACACGCACGTGAGGCCTCTCCTTAACCCGGCACTACCACCATCCATGCCCTTCAGCTTGTCCAGTGGGTCCCAGTAGTCAATCCATGTACCTTATATGAAGGAAGATGTCGCCTTTTTGGGGCCACTTTAAGGGCGTCTGGCGAGTAAAACAGCCCAAACTCTCTTTTAGATGTATTATTTTCTACGTCTCGAGGCATTTCCGGATATGTTTTGATTGTTAGAGCGCATATGTGAAAATACAAAATTCCCCGTTGGGGTAAAATGGCGTCTGATTGGTAAATGCCCCCTAATATCACGTCTGACTCAATATTTTCTATTTGTACTAACATTTCCGGTTCGCTTGACGTCAAGATCTACCATGTACCTTATGAGGGGAACTTGCGCCTTTTTTCACCTTTTTGACCCATGTGGGCCCCCACGTTGAGAGCTAAGACGTGGGTTTTGTGAGTAGACCAGTTTTTCCGCTCCTATCCTAATAGTCAAACATATGTGGTATGTACCTTATGAAGGGAGCTTTTATGTTGCTAGCTCTCCGTCTATTGAGCGCATATTTGCCTCCCGCGTCGAAAGATTCTACTCTTATTTGCTGCCAAAGCCAAAGCACACATAACAAATTCCTTATATCTTCCATTATGGCTGAAGTGAATTCAGTTTTTACTGCTTGGTAAAGTACTTTGCGCTCCTTTTTATTGCGTAATTCAGTCCTTGCCATGTATTGGCGGAATGGAAGTAGTCATGTTACATTACACGAAAATGAATTAGAAAGGAAAGTTTGGATGTTGATCACAGCATGATGTACGAATTATCTTTAGGTTTGAGAAACAATGTTAGGATTCAACAAAACCCATTCACTCTAAACGCTATCAGCCGTATCTAGAGCACTTTGCGTAGGTACATAGAATGCTCTATACATTTGGACAAGAGCAATGACATTGGCATATTTCAGCACCGGATTCTGCCTTCTGTATCCGAATGGAAACCGGATGCAGGAGGCTTACTTCAGCTAAATGTATCCAGTGGTAATGATCTACTACACGGTTCAATCGCTATTAACTAAAGGCCAATTGTCTACTTAGGCCTATACACACAAAGCTCATACGTATAATCGAATCAATAGTGATATAGTTAGAGCTAGCTCCTGTACAGTGTACATATACCATTGCCTAATTAGTGCTACCATTGTAAAACGTTCACAGAGCAATTAGGTGCGATGTTCGGTATAATATCGGTACATATTGCTGCAGTTCTCAGCTCTACAACACTAGACAATTGTCTAGTGTTATACATGATATGTTTGCTTTCTTATTGGATATTTTTATTTAGGTAAATTTGAATTCAGAGATTGATGTGAGTAACAGTAAATGCAACTTATCAGTAAGTTATGATTCCGATTTCAAAAAATATCGTTGAAAGCTGAGTTGAGTAAATATGTCAAACATTATTTCTTCAAAAGAATTATTTGCAATATCTCATAATCTTATAGAAATTCTCCTATGTAAACCGCTAATGCAAAATGTGCATACCAATATGCTTTAAACTGAATATTTATTACAGAACAGAAACTAATTATTAATAAATACTGGTGAAGAGTTATGTTCTATCCTGTATTTTGTGAAGAAGTAATATTTTTTAGAAACTGTCAAGTAAATTTGCATAGAGAACAAAATGTTAAAAGCACATATTTTACACCCTAGTCTAGGCTTAACTTTCAAGATAATCAGATCATTTTGAAATATCATCTCATCCTTTGAATAACATTATAATTCTTCATTTGTTGTTACATTCCATCAACTGGGTGTGTCTTACATTGTAAATTGTAAAGTGCACTATGTTCAGAGATGGTAAAATACTTCATCTTCTTATTAGAAAAAATATTAAAATAGACTCAGGAAACAGATACTGTTCTTTTCCATTTTCATAATAACACAATTATAATTAATTACTGATAGCATTCATAAGTTGGGTGTCGAATGTGATCTGTGTATTTGTTTTGTGACATCGTTTTGAACTAGTAATATCAATCAGTTTATATGTTTCACATCTAAATAGATAATAATCTATTATACTATACGTTAAGTGTGGAAAATATATCCATGCAAATTAAAGAAATGTACGTGTTATTTTAGTCGTCACAAATTAAACAAATTAAACATGAAAACTGGTTTTAGCCCTAACCAAGGGCATGATAGTTATAGTCTTAGTTGTAAGTTAGATTAGTTTGTATTTTTATTACGTTATATTATGTTTCTAAACTGCAATCAGTGTCGAGTTACTGTGTGTGTTATTCAGATTACATTTAGCCCTAACCAAGGGAGTTATAGTATTATAATCAAACCGCAACTTCTGTTAAATTGTTGTTCTTATTGATATTATATCATGTACTTGCTATATATTATTATATAAACATATTATAACTAATAATCCATAATTATCAGATGTCTCCATCCACCCACAATCTTGCATTATGTGCATGGAGACATCTCGGCAGTACCATGTCCATGCTTGTGAAAATGTATATGTATGGAACTATAATAAATAAATAAATAAATAAAAATAAAATAAAAAACTGTTATCTAAAACAGTATCTGTAATAATGTTGTATTTTATTCTGTTTGGCCGCTAGAGTGAGAGAGTTGAATAAGTCATCCGAATGTGGATGTTAGACAACAAGCATTCATTTCAGACACTGGATAGCATCTTCTGCAAACGGAATGGGCAAAGTGATAATAAATAAAATCTCAATGGGTGTATGACGCCAAACATCTCGGCAGAAGTATCTAGGCCCACTGATGGAGCTGTTAATAGATCAGGAGATTCGTTTTATTCTGCTTTAAACTGATTTCGACACATTTCAGCGAATAGAACAAATGTATTTCTAGTCTAAAAGCTCATAACTAAAACTGCTGATTGTGATTAAAATAAATCATGTCTTCAAATTTTTATCATGTGTGATCCTTTTAAATTTAGGTAAATTCCAAAGAATGGAACTTATTGCTTCTTTCTTTAAGTCAAAGTTTAGAAATACACATGATCTTGAAGAAAATATCTGCTTTAACATTCCGTGTCAGGCTTGTATTTGTGAATAACGTTAGTGCTTGTCTTACTTTCGAAAAACAATAGATACATCTAAGGTTATATTTTTGATTGAAAGTAAATACTGATTTCTTCAAAAACAATAGGCCTACTGTCTTTATAAACCCTATCAATAGTTCAGCTTTTACATTTAAATGTCATACATTTTATTTAATACACTACTTATACAGTAGTGAACTATATTATACAGTGCAATCTCACAGAAAAACTTAAAAACATAGGTACTTATGAATGAAGATGTTAAAATATTGTTTCAGTAGCATTACTAAAAGTATTTACTACGTAAAGGGGTTTTCATATTGAGAAATACAAGTCTAGAAAAGTCTACTTTTTAAACTGGGACATTATAACTCAATCTTATCTACGTTTCGCCTCCTGGTTTTTAATAGCTTAGAAGACATCTTCAATAAGAAAAGAGAAAGAATAAAAGTAGAGCTTTCAGCGGATAAAGGAGTCCTCGCACCTCATCTTACTCGAGCCGAGTTTGTTGTTCGTGTTTTGTTGTTACTTGCCGAGCTTAAAGACTGACAGACAGACAGACAGACAGAGAGACAGACAGACAGACAGACAGACAGACAGACAGACAGACAGACAGACAGACAGACAGACAGACAGACAGACAGACAGACAGACGGAGATAAAGCGCCACCAACGTTTGTTATTCATCCACTAATAAGCTCTTTAGATGAACCCGTGGACTTCCAATTGACGCCATCGCATCGAAACAGCAACAGCATATGTGGGCCCTGCTCGACTCTTACAAAATGCCAGCTCGTTACGTTTATTAACGGTCGTCGGCTTGAGAAGAAGATTTGGGAAATGTTGAGCTCTCATGAACTAGTTCACACTTAATGACAGCCGCTCCTCAGGAAGTATCAAAGAGAGTGAGTGAATGGAATTTCTTTAGGCTACACTCATCCTTCATAATATGAATTTAACTTTAGGCTATACCAGGCAACTGTAACATTCACTAAAAATCTGTTATTTATGGTTGTAACTGTTAAATATGGCTCTCACCGAACAAACAAATGCAAAATTGTACCGTTGCCATTCACGCGTACCAGGATGTTAATGAAGTCAAATTTAATTCGAGAGGTTAGATAAAATCGGTCGCGTATGTGTTCATTTTTTCACAGTACCTGGCAGAACATGTTATTAGGTCAACCTGGTAGTTTTTATAATTTTTTAATTTAAGGATCCCAAATTATAATTTATTTGTTGTACCGCGGTATACACCTAAATTTAGTGTTTTGTAACTGTTTAACAGACTTAAAATAGGTGCTATTGCAATAGTAATGTTACATTACTGGGTTGAAGATTCTACTTCTCAATGGTGGGTGCAACTTTGAAATAGTATTGCTGTTCCCGAAAAACTCTCGAATGAATAATCTCATGCAAATTGTCTAGAAAACGGCTCGCGCGGCTGGGTCCGATGAACTTCCGTGACAACCCTGAACTACTCTCAACTGTAATAGTTTAATAAGCCGTCAACAGATAGCACCAGCATGAGTAAAAGTCTACGGCAGCGCTTCAAGTGCGAAAGCTTGTCCCTACTGGCGGTGGAACAGCCTTAATTTACTGACAGCACTCTCTTATTGAATAGCTATTTGTGTATTAAATACATGATAGCAACTGGAAATGTATATTTTAAACAATCCAGTATATGTTGATGTTGTGGATTTGTTTCTATTACTTACATTTTTAATAGGATATATAGATTAAAACTATTTAGCTCCGTGAATTACCCAACCTGGCAATTTTTTAGGTAATGTATTTAACCGCCGTGTTACACGATTGAGAAACACACGCGAGTTGGCTTGCGCCAGTTCTCCGATACACAACAGAATAATAACAGATAATAATAATATATAATAATGATATATACAAATATATATGTATGTATAAAATACATAACATAATATTTATTAATAATATAAAACAGAAAATAATAGGATAAGATAATAGATATATTAACATATGTTAATGGTCACGCGTTAAAATAACGAGTTTTGATTGGAGCTCGCTAACTTGACTCGCTAGGAAGTTGAACAAGTTGGACATTTTTCGAGCTAGCGCGAGCTGGCTCGCCCGTGTATCGGTCTGCCGGCGAGTTCCATGCTATCAAGTGCAAGTCTACTCGTAGCGAGGAGCTCGCGCGAGCTGGCCCGCCCGTGTATCGGTTCGCCGGCGAGTTCCATGCTATCAAGTGCAAGTCTACTCGTAGCGAGGAGCTCGCGCGAGCTGGCCCGCCCGTGTATCGGTCAGCCGGCGAGTTCCATGCCATCAAGTGCAAGTCTACTCGTAGCGAGGAGCTCGCGCGAGCTGGCCCGCCCGTGTATCGGTCGGCAGCGAGTTCCATGCTATCACGTGCAAGTCTACTCGTAGCGAGGAGCTCGCGCGAGCCAACTATCACGAGTTTCTCAATCCTGTAAGGCTGGTTTCGTATAGTACGTATTGGTGCGGTGGACCATCGCGGTGCTCTCATTGTGAACATTCAACCTTACTTCAGAATCACCTACCGAACTCGAGGTTGTGAGTAATACCCTTAATTGCTGTCTGGTAGTTTCGCCCAAGTTTTCACATGGCTTGATACGAGTGCTTGCCTTAAGGCTGTATGTTCACATGGCTTGATACGAGTGCTTGCCTTAAGGCTGTATGTCCACCTAGCTTGATACGAGTGCTTGCCTTAAGGCTGTATGTCCACCTAGCTTGATACGAGTGCTTGCCTTAAGGCTGTATGTCCACCTAGCTTGATACGAGTGCTTGCCTTAAGGCTGTATGTCCACCTAGCTTGATACGAGTGCTTGCCTTAAGGCTGTATGTCCACCTAGCTTGATACGAGTGCTTGCCTTAAGGCTGTATGTTCACCTAGCTTGATACGAGTGCTTGCCTTAAGGCTGTATGTTCACCTAGCTTGATACGAGTGCTTGCCTTAAGGCTGTATGTTCACCTAGCTTGATACGAGTGCTTGCCTTAAGGCTGTATGTTCACCTAGCTTGATACGAGTGCTTGCCTTAAGGCTGTATGTTCACCTAGCTTGATACGAGTGTTTGCCTTAAGGCTGTATGTCCACCTGGCTTGATACGAGTGCTTGCCTTAAGGCTGTATGTTCACCTAGCTTGATACGAGTGCTTGCCTTAAGGCTGTATGTTCACCTAGCTTGATACGAGTGCTTGCCTTAAGGCTGTATGTTCACCTAGCTTGATAGTGCTTGCCTTAAGGCTGTATGTTCACCTAGCTTGATACGAGTGTTTGCCTTAAGGCTGTATGTCCACCTGGTTTCTGTCTGCTAAAATTGCTCTTAAAAGCTTTTAAATTTCCCCAAAAGAAAATCAAAATATGTCATCCTATGGAAAATTTAATCTTCTTCCTTATGAATTGTTTTTTATTCCAATACATGTTTCCGTTTTGTTGTCCAGCAACATCACATAACAAAGAGTAAGTAACACATCTGAATAACGAAATTATTTATAAATTATAAATTTATCAACAAAGAAACATTCATTCATACGAAAGAGCACTCTCTCTCTCTCTCTCTCTCTCTCTCTCTCTCTCTCTCTCTCTCTCTCTCTCTCTCTATCTCTCTATCTCTCTCTTTCTCTCTTTCGCTCTCTCTCTCTCTCTCTCTCTCTCTCTCTCTCTCTCTCTCTCTCTCTCTCTCTCTCTCTCTCTCTCTCTCTCTCTCTCTCCCTCCCTCCCCCCCCCCCACCTCTCTCTCGCAACACACCATTTTCGCCTCACATTTTAGAAGGGCGTGTAAGGCGTAAGCGGTTAAAGCCTTCATCAATAACATGTATTTAGCGCCTGAGTAGGTGTCTGTATAGGGTACTGGTATGTCTAGTATGCGGACCGGGCTTATAATTGCCTAGGTAACAGAAGTGCTGAATGATATCCTCATGGGTGTGCTTGGAAGTAAATCCTCTTTAATAGGTACACAGTAGCTCGTCGTTTGCATTTGTTCATACACGCGCTTGACTGCAGGGTATTCAACTGTCACTGTAGCACTGATCTCAACGTGCTTTGATAAAATATTTCATTCCCTGGTGATATCGTAAATGTACCAGTGGAGCTGAGCCATGCTATTCATAAAGCTACTTATACATATTTGAACTTCGTTCTATACCCGAGTCTATCTAACGAAACAGATAACCCAGATATAGAAAATAATTTGAAATTGTGGTTTGAACCTGGTTAGGATATTCGGAAAACATAAATTAAATAATATTTGTTAACGCATTGAATATCAAGATCACATCAATTCGTTATTTTTGTCACCTCGTACGACAAGCAGACCTGTTTTACCCCGGTCCTAGATGTGGGAAACGTTAATTAACGTTTGATCGGTAGTTAGAGCCAACGTTAGGATTTTAACGGGGAAACAATACAGAGTGTCAGTTTCGGGGTTTTAGTAACTGTACGTATATATGATGTGGGCAGGCGCGTAGGAACTCTAAATCAAGTGGGGGGGGAAGAATTGTGAGCGCGAAGCGCGAACAACTCGCGGGGTCTGGGGCGGAGCCCCAGCCGCCGGAGGCCTTTTCGCCGAAGGCGAAAAATTTTCTTGCAATATTAGTTATTTCTCGATTTTTAGGCTTAAATAAAAACGTTTTGAGGGCCATAACCCGCCCCTTCCCTAATTACGCCACTGAGTTTCAAGCACCCATTAGCTTTTATTTTGTAATGCTACAAAGTGCAAACTAAGACAGAGGAAATGTATTGTGACGAAAATCTTGGCTTTCTCCGGGGCGTGGGGCCCTCTGTGTTCCTGCAATTATTATTCACTATTTAGTTGGTGAATGTTTACCCGGGTATCCGTGTGGTATTGTATGTCGGGATGTGCCTAAAACGCTAAATTGGGTGGGTCCCAGGAAAAAGTGGGGGGGGAATCTCCCCCCATTCCCCCCCCCCCCTTCCTACGCGCCTGGATGTGGGCCATGAATACAATCTGCACATACATTTAAACTGCTTGTGATTGTTACTACCTAACTTACTTCACGTATTGTTCATTGTTATTGCTTGTTGTTTTGTTAACTGCTGCTTGATTACAATCACATTCCGTAATATTATTACTCGTATTTGGTCGTAATGGCTTTATGACGTCATAACTTGTCCTTTTCAACACAACAGTGACCGTAACTCATAAATATTAGTTCTTCTGAAGGAATGTTTATATTGTTGAGTAATCAGCTATTATTCCTCTAGCCAAAATTCACTACTTTTATCCCTTGACTTCTTTAACATGAACATAATCCGTTTTGTTCCTGTGCTGTGAATGTAGGTGGTATAACAACTTCGGTAATGCTTCCGTCACGGGTGGGTGAGCGGCAGCCAACCAGCGGTCGTGGTTTTCAAATACCAGCTTGGGTTGGCCGAGACCGTAAACACGTCATTGATTGATGACAAAAGCATTACCGAAGTTGTTGTACGACGACTTTCACTGGTCTATAATCGACTAGTTATCGTTGGATATACTCCTAGCAGCAGCCTAGTATGCTAATTTGTAACGAGACACGCACGTAAAGAGTTTAGGTTAAATAATGAAGGAAAGAAATAATGGGGAGAAATGAAGCTAGGACTGGCCACCTGTAGCTTAACAGCTGTGCAAGATGCGCTGATAAAAACATCTAGACATTTAGCAAAAGCATTGTCAACTGTTTGTTTTAGTTATTAAGGCTGAGTCGTGTAAACGTTTAAACGTGTAAACGCCCGCGCGAAAATATGTGTACAAATATTGATACACGTTTAACCGTGTCCTGTACCCCAGCTGACCAATCCCCCCCCCCCCCTCCCCCCGCCGCCCCCCAAAACCCAAACTCGCAGATTTTTCCGGTCAAAGCTCTAACGGACCACCAGTGACATTGGAGCTTAGTGTGTGGAGGTAAAATGACTGTGGACAGTTGGACACAAAAAGGTGAAGTTATAATTAACAATAAATATAATGAATCACCCGTGTTATTTCAGCGACCATTTTTTTTTCTATCATTTACAACTCCATTTTTGTTATCATTTTGTGAACAGGAGGCTCGATGTCATGTTCAAACGCAAAACATTCAGAAAAATAAACGTATACGAAATTAAACGTTTTCTACCAGCCCTATTAGTTGTATTATTTTTGTTGAGTGTGCAACACTATATCAATATGTTTCTGAAGGAATACTTATTACAATAATGTACATCTGTTTTATTTTTCAAACTTGCCAATTTTAAATTGAATCGTTGCGATACGGACAACAGTTTCGAGCTGTTCACTATCATCTTTCATAAGTGATTAATTTGTTGGTATTATTGAAAACATAATAATAGACATTCGTTTAAATGAAGTATTAAATTATTAAAAAAATTAATAAATTATTTTAATTAAAGTATGTTATGATAATAGACAAAATTAATGTTTTAATTAAATGTATCAAGTAAAACGACTTAAAGTCAAGTCAATGTTACAATGTGTCCATATCAGTCCAGCATTATGCTTTCAAGCTCTACACATGCAATATATAACATGTTAAGCTTGACAGACCGGTGGTTATTGTACTTGACAGGCGATAATGCCGAGGAAATTGCTTCAACGCAGATTGTAATAATCATGTAACTTTAAAGCGGTCACGGTGCTCGGGTTCACTGTTTGGATTAGTTTATGCGGGTGCGCCACGGAATATTTCTGATACTTAAAGGCCTATTTTCACATACAAGTAAGTATTTTTTTGTTTTCACATAGACATTAAAAAAATAAGAAAACTGCAGTTTATGGCAACTTTGGACGAAGCCTACTCCCCCTACAATGATTTGTTTTGACGCGCGCCTCAGGGCATGTGACGTTGTTGGATGCGGGCCGAGCGGCTGGGCGAGGCGCGACTCGGGTAGGAACACCCGTTGCGTGGTGCAGTAAGGGGTTGACACTTGACAGTCTGTATGGATGGTTGTTTCTCAGATTTGCTTCAAGAGATGTTCAAAGAATAGTTTTATTAATAACTAATGTGAGTGCTAATATCCAGCAGTTTATTAAGAGAGTGCCCGGACAAGTGGATTGTGTAGAGTACGTCTTAAGGTTCTAGTTGATTTATTTGTAGTTGTAGTTTCATTATGCTTGTCGTAGAGGCATTAAGCATAACGGACATTATAAGTG
Organism: Isoperla grammatica; assembly: GCA_945910005.1. Classification (NCBI taxonomy): domain Eukaryota; kingdom Metazoa; phylum Arthropoda; class Insecta; order Plecoptera; family Perlodidae; genus Isoperla; species Isoperla grammatica. The sequence continues at coordinate 36,567,008 of OX246746.1, read as the reverse complement.
TCAAAGCTTTTATGTTATTATTGTAAATGGCTATTTAGACTATAGTGTACGTATCGCACCAGCTATATTAATCAGTAATCATGGTATTAAATTGTTGTGCGTACGGATGCAATAACAGTCTTGTAAGCCCGATCGACATGTTGTTTCACCGTTTTCCAAACAGAGACAAATCTCCAGTGCCTTTGGGTTTTTAGCCAGTGCAACATAAAAACTGGCTATCGAAAATTAATAGTAAGAACTCTGTAGGCCTACCAAGCAAATACACTCGTGTATGTTCCGAACATTTCATTAAAGACGACTATGAAATTACCAACAGTTTGAAAGTGGAAAATGAATCTAATGAAAAAAAAATCGAAACGTGTGTTAAAAAAAGAATGGTACCGTCTGTCAAATTGAGAGGCAGCATTGATACCCCTTCAAAAACAGAGCGAAGTTCATGTTACCAATTGCCGCTCGAAACAAGCATCGTCTAATTGAAAACATTCATACCCAAAGTGCCCAAAGTACATCTCCACACCACGCTGTACTACGCTACGATTAATGTTTATGTAATGACGACTCAGTAAATCACGAAACATTTCAGTATAAACCTAAAGACATAGAAATAAAGTTTGAGCTTGATATTGAAACACTAATAAGAGCCAACCAGTTTGCGGAGGGGATGGCGTTTTGTGCAAGTTCGGAAAGTGAAACCGATGAAATAAACGACCACGACGAATCGTTTGAAACAGAAGATTTTGACGAATGTGAATCTGTCAATGATAGTGAGAGTGATCACACCGATGACAATCAATTCAATACGATGACAATACAAGTTCCTCCAAGCCAAGCATACTGCATCTCGAACATACACCCTTCAACTGTCCGATATAGGTCGGGGGCGGTGGGGCGCGCCATGGATGGCCAGCAGCGAAGATGAGTGAGCGCGGCACAGCTCGCATCCAACTACGTCACGCGTGTGACGTCACCCAATGAACATTCTTGATTAAAATTGCTCATAACTTGATTAAATACGGACCGATTTCTTTCATTTTTGTTCCTAAATTCTTTAAATAATTCAGGGTCTGACATAGTTTAACTACAACGCTAGATGACAATATGCCTTTAACACTAGTAGAAAGCTTCGTTCTTTCTACAAGAAGGCAAAATAATACCGTACATTTCTTTCTATCACAATAATATGTACGCATGTCTAACGTATGTCGTACGCATGGTAATTCCCATTTACAAAAAATGTTGCCTCGAGATAGTAAACCCACCGCTAAAATAGGGCACTATCAACAATCGATCAGGAGGTTTCATGTGAAGCGTTTCCCTACCGATAACATGCTCCTTAGTACGAACGTGTACTTCTACAAAATGGCCTGCAATTAATTTTCTTGTGACTTGATGTGAAGAAAAGTTGCAATCTGTTTTGAGCGGTACTGTCTGCAGTCGCCAAGAGTGTTTCGCGGAGCGCTGGCTGGACTCGTATTACACAAATGCTCTGTCTATCGGGAAGGCACTAGCGAGCTCAGAACCAATACAGCTGCTACTACGCTTTAGAAGAAAAATGCAGCAGAGATGGCAGAGTGAATCGTATAGAATAGCTAAGTGTTCACTTTTTTTTTCTTGCATTGAAGCAACGTTGCTATATCAATTTTATTTTACACATAACTGAATTTCATGCACTTATGACTCATTAGTCATTGGTGATTTTTTAGTTTATCACCTGACTAATCCTTTACTAACTAATACCACAATCGTGTCCTCCTTTTCAAATCAGTTTTATAACTGAATATTGTGATAGATATTAAATAAATAAAATTAAATGAAATAAGTCGGGAAGAACATGAAGAAACAAAATAGTGGCAAAGCAAAACACATTAATTCATCGCTTGTGTTCTTTATCTAATAACAGAGTGGCTAAAAGAAATATCTCTAAATTCAACTCTTCGTAAGAAATGAAACTGTATATGCGTTTGCAATCGTATAACTGTAACTGTGACTGTGTATCTATTTAGGTTACCTTCATGGTAGAAATGAATGTCTTGGGTGTCTAAGCTCCGACCTCCCTCACGTGTAACAAAATAGCGGTTTTACGGTGGCGACCAACTTTATTCCAATGCGAAAAGTGTTCAGTGGTTGGGGGGGGGGTCACTAGGGAAAGTAAATTTATGCCTGCAGGCATACTAAGTATTCCGTATGTGTTTTTTTATTTTGTTTGCTTATGAAATGTATTCAGACCGTTATGAATTGAAGGTATATGGTAAAAGTTCGTTTTGTAGTACTTTAAAAACGTAACAATGTTGAGAATATTTAAGTAGACAAACAAATCTCTGGTTAAAGTAGTACACTGCATTGGCATAAAGGTATGAACAGTATCGCGTGCAGTGTCCCTTGCAATAACGCTATACCTGTCATCAGCAATTGGTTACATAGTTCGCCTATGGAGACATACAGTATGAACAGAATCGCGTGCAGTGTCCCTTGCAATAACGCTACCTGTCATCAGCAATTGGTTACATAGTTCGCCTATAGAGACATACTGAATAATACGGTATGCAATAATTCATTGTGTTTTTATAGGCCTACACACAGTAAGCTATGTCTGATAGTGGCTTATTTTGTCTAATGTCTTAGTCCCAGTATAGTGATTGTAGCTTTCTAAAAAAAAAAAAAAAGTTTTATTCTTTGTCACTTTTTTTTCTTTAGATAGGCCTACTATAGAAACCCATGAAATCACTAGCCTACACATTTAATGGAACATACTTCAATCCACAAGTACTAACAACATAACTAGCGGCAGAACATAATGTAGATTATGCCAACAGTTGTTTTCCTCATATTTGAATTATGACTTATGTACTATACGCATTTATGTTAGTACATAAAGTGGTGTACTTGTGGCATATCTCACACGGATATTATTATATTCGTATAAGCACATCATAATATCGCATTCGATTTGGTCTTCTAGCGAAAGCACTGAACTAAGCTGGATAATGAGCTTGTAGCTGTGAATGTTGTTTCTCTAATTAAAACATAATTCTTTATACTTAACGACCACGTTCTCTTCAACTGAGCAAGAAATTTCTTTTTGAAAGACGCGTGAGTAGTGAAGTGGCTAAAGCTCTGTTGTGGTCGCTGGTTGCTGCATGTCGTCTGGTTCTACGCCACAGTCTTATAACATGAGCCAAGCAGAGGTATGGTGGTACCTCCCTGGTGGTCGCTGGTTGCTGCATGTCGCCTGGTTCTACGCCACAGTCTTATAACATGAGCCAAGCAGAGGTATGGTGGTACCTCCCTGGTGGTCGCTGGTTGCTGCATGTCGCCTGGTTCTACGCCACAGTCTTATAACATGAGCCAAGCAGAGGTATGGTGGTACCTCCCTGGTGGTCGCTGGTTGCTGCATGTCGCCTGGTTCTACGCCACAGTCCTATAACATGAGCCAAGCAGAGGTATGGTGGTACCTCCCTGGTGGTCGCTGGTTGCTGCGCGTCGCCTGGTTCTACGCCACAGTCTTATAACATGAGCCAAGCAGAGGTATGGTGGTACCTCCCTGGTGGTCGCTGGTTGCTGCATGTCGCCTGGTTCTACGCCACAGTCTTATAACATGAGCCAAGCAGAGGTAAGGTGGTACCTCCCTGGTGGTCGCTGGTTGCTGCATGTCGCCTGGTTCTACGCCACAGTCTTATAACATGAGCCAAGCAGAGGTATGGTGGTACCTCCCTGGTGGTCGCTGGTTGCTGCATGTCGCCTGGTTCTACGCCACAGTCCTATAACATGAGCCAAGCATAGGTATGGTGGTACCTCCCTGGTGGTCGCTGGTTGCTGCATGTCGCCTGGTTCTACGCCACAGTCTTATAACATGAGCCAAGCAGAGGTATGGTGGTACCTCCCTGGTGGTCGCTGGTTGCTGCATGTCGCCTGGTTCTACGCCACAGTCCTATAACATGAGCCAAGCAGAGGTATGGTGGTACCTCCCTGGTGGTCGCTGGTTGCTGCATGTCGCCTGGTTCTACGCCACAGTCTTATAACATGAGCCAAGCAGAGGTATGGTGGTACCTCCCTGGTGGTCGCTGGTTGCTGCATGTCGCCTGGTTCTACGCCACAGTCTTATAACATGAGCCAAGCAGAGGTATGTATGGTGGTACCTCCCTGGTGGTCGCTGGTTGCTGCGCGTCGCCTGGTTCTACGCCACAGTCTTATAACATGAGCCAAGCAGAGGTATGGTGGTACCTCCCTGGTGGTCGCTGGTTGCTGCATGTCGCCTGGTTCTACGCCACAGTCTTATAACATGAGCCAAGCAGAGGTATGTATGGTGGTACCTCCCTGGTGGTCGCTGGTTGCTGCGCGTCGCCTGGTTCTAACTGAGGAATGCCTCGGAAAAACTGTAACGGTCATCGAACCGTTGCCTGGCACTATTAGCCGTGTATGCAGTTGCACATCGTTAAGTAAACACACTTTCATATAGGCATGTACAAAGACGTAAGCATCCACTCCAGTATTACAATTGCCTGTGAATTGCTTCAGTCTCAAATATATTTATTTGTGCGACACGTTGTATTTGATGGTGGCGGTTAGTCAAGACTCCATAGACACAAGGTTATGAACCACGTCATAGCTTGGCCTTATTGAAGGATGTGCCTCATATTATACCTTACAGCTTCAGACTAAGTTATCTCCCCCCCCCCCCCCCTCACCACCAAACCCCAACTGGCATTAAAGTAATTTCATGCATGTGCGCATAGGATATCAAGTCAACAAAAACCAACATGTACATATTCATGGCGTTTTTATCTGTACAAAAATTCGAATTCTGCTTAAAATAATGCACCGGGCAGTAAGGTATATTAGCTTCTTTATTTATGTTTGTTTATGCCATAATTATTATTGCTTACCTTCTATATTGCTTAGTTATATTTATTGTCCGTCTTCTTTTAAACTGAATAGGATAGACTCAAGTAAATCAATCTGGAATCACCTTTCCAACACAACTGTAAGGCAAGGGGGTGTTGCCACCAATACTAGGGCATAAATTAAATTATAGCGCCAGCCTGCCAAGCTTAGCACATCAATTTTTTGTAATTTCATCGTTTTCTCATTTCATCATTTTCTCTCAATTTCAGACTCATTCCCAACACTCTTTTGTCTTCTAACCAATTCTCTCCATCTATTCCTGTCCTCCCACCATCTCTCCATTCAACCACAGTCCACTGTTCACCTCTTATCTCTACATCCTGCTTTATGCGATCCCGCCATCGCTCACTTGGTCTTCTTACACGTATTCTCTAACGCCTATCTAGTCTCGCTATCCTTTTTGTATTCTTTTTTTTCATGTGACTAAACAATCTTAAACGGTTTCTTCACAACAAACTCTCCAACTCCAACCTATTTCATTACTAATCGAATCCTATACATTTATGATTTTTACAGCAATAATAAATAATATAATAATAATAATAATAATAATAATAATAATAATAATAATAATAATAAAAATAGTAATAATGATGATAATAATAATAATAATAATAATAATAATAATAATAATAATAATAATAATAATAATAATAATAATAATAATAATAATAATAATAATAATAATCATAATAAATTAATAATAATAATAATAATAATAATGATAATAGTAATAATAATAATAATAATAATAATAATAATAATAATAATAATAATAATAATAATAATAACAATAATAATAATACAAATAATAATGATAATAATAATTATAATAATAATATTTAAATATATTTATTGATTACACAGTTTTGTTGAGTCCCCAAATAAAAACCGTCCGCGTGGTAAGCTGGGCACACGCCTCAGATTGGGAACTATCTCATTGCGTGGCAACGTGGCACAGAGGGTTATCAACATGGGAGAGAACTTATCACACTTCCACCCACCATGAATGGCGTCTTGCTAGATAGATTTGCCACCGAGCAATTCTATCAAAGAGTCTTTCTTGACTTTCACTTTCGATGGCAAACATTCATTACGTCCTAATAATGTCTGGCCTGAGTATACTGGGCTAATGGGTTTCTGATGTAAGCATGGCAAGCACACCTCGATCTGTCTGCGGTCGGACCGGCTGACGCCCGCCAACCAAAAGCCTGATGCATTATGGAATCTAAAGCCTACGACCAATATTGTTTTAAGAACTTCTACGCCACAGATTGAACAGACGTTTAACGTTTACCAGTTAAGCGTGAAGTGTCTTTAGTATCTAAGACAACGGTTTAGCCGCGGCTGGTTCCCATACGAACACCGGAGTTAAACAACCTAGGGCTAGGTCAGGAGATGGATGGGTGACCACTCTCCTCTGTAACACTAGTTACCATTGGTTAGAGCAGATTAGAAGGTTTGAAAGCTTGTGCTTCGTTCAGGTTATTGGAGGAACCTATATGACTCGTCAAAAATAACACCGTCCTTTCGGATGGGATGTAAAGCCGATGGTCTCCTTGGTACTTTTCGACAGGAGTAGGCTACGTAACGGTACCAGGCTTCCCTTCCTCCCTTCCTCATTATCATTCATCAATCATCACTCATCAGGCTAAAGAGGGCATTGCCCTACACTGGCATTCATTACAATAAAGTAAAGTTAGCATCAGAGTGCCGCGCGGGTAGGGTGACCATCTGTACTCTTTTTCCCGGACATGTCCTCTTTTTGGCCTCCTTTGTCCGTGTCCGGGTTCTTTTTCGAAAAAACGGGAAATGTCCGGGTTTTTCTCTATTTTGAGGTTTTAACTAGATATAAGCACCAACAACTCAATCTTAAAAAATATATATATATTTTTAAATTATATTTTCAAACTCTATTAAAGTTACACCATCCATATCTAATCTGCTAGTGTTGGATATTATTACGTCTGCAGCTTCACGATATAGGTATCGACATCGACTGTATTATTGACCTTGATCCCGATGGCGCATGCAAGGACAACAGTATACCCTTCCGGTACCTAGCGTACCTGTGGATTCCGTAAAAAGTATTTTAATGTTACAATTACAATATAATCTAAAACACTTCAAGTGCCAAGATTTCTACGACTATGTTTTGACAAAGCCCGCCGTTTTGAAACAAGCTGCTTTGTCTGAAAACTGGTAATCCCGCGCGGCGCGGGATTACCAGTAACTCTTACCTCCAGAAGATATGTGAGGCGATAAACGTTACATCATATTTGAATGAACTAGCAAAGCGAAATATGAGGGTGTTTTTTGTTTCAAGAAAGTTGTGAATGTCAATAAGCGAGAATATGAAACAGAATACATCAATGCAATACAGTACATTGTTATGTTTTGGGTCCCTGTATCGTATGCAATGCAATTGAGCAGTTATTGATTTAAAAAGTGAAGAGAATTATTAAGACAGCCTATAGCATTCGACGAACTTAGGCTTGAATGAAGACTTCAAGAAGTTCTCCATCCTGATGGTGGTTTTCGTGGTTTTCCACCGTACGAAGAGCGAATGCTGGGATGAGTACAAATCGGCCACGACCGTACATAGCATCCACAGTTTGATTTGGAAAAATAATATGGATAGTGAAATATTTAATTAGTTCTAAGTAGATTTTAATAAGGTAAACACATGGAAATATTTGATATTTATGTCCGTACAACATGTTTATGCCGGTTTTGACCGAGTTTGTATGTATTGCAACAATAAAATAATAATAATACAAATAAAAATAATGATTATAGAAATAATATTAATAATATTTATAATATTGAGGATTACAGTGAGTAGAGTCCTCACTCTTTATTTTAGTTGTTATTATGGATTCGGCCATACCATTGATTAGCAATAAGCTCAGATTTTGTGTGATTCAATGAATGGCTCAATATATTACTCATTCTCAAAGTAGTCTGTTCGATCAGTCAGTTGAAAGCCCTGCTTTGAACGTATATGAAACCTGAAACCAAAGAGTTTTTATCAGACGTAGAAAGAATGTTTGCGAGTGACAAAATTCATAATATAAAATAATAATATCCGTTGCTTTAACAAAAGAGTAATTGTATATACATGGATGGTTCAGTAGTTCAACACTTTTTAAATAACTGGAACCACAATACTTTGCAATCGTAGAAAGTTACTCTATACAAAAAATTTATGTTGTCCTAGTTCACACATCGAATTCAAAGCAGCATTTTAAATGAAAATATATCTCGCCTATTTAAGCCAGTCATTCCGGTAACCTACTGTTCACGATCGTTCTACGTTGATGCGTTCGAAGCAGACCAACGAACCGTGAGTTTATTGTAGCCTATACTCATGATACAATAATATTACTGTGGGCCTATACTATTGTATTGTTTTAACATAATTGCCAGTGCTAATCCATCAACTTTCTATTTCACAACGCTTATATTAGCTTGCCTTGTTCACTCCTAGCTTTGAGTGGTGCACCACTTTAGAATTACATCCATCTATTCCATTAAATCCTGACAACTCCCTATGTAGTTGTTAAAACGTATGCTAATGCGGGTTTAATGCATCCCCGAGGCAATTCATCCGGACAATAGGTGAATTATTTTTGAATGTAAAAACTGTGCCAGGATTTGAACCTGGACCGCAGAAGGGAAAAACAGTGCAAAAACTAAAATCATACCGTAGATTTATTCTAGGTTGGCCTACAAATGAGAAGAACGTTACTAAATATAATCGTGCATCTGAATACAGTGCTTAAAATGTTCAATAAAATGTGATTTTTGCCATTTAGCACCGAGATAATTGTATGGCAATTATTAACATTAGCTTAAAACGTATACAATAAAATAAAAATGCAGTATTTCCCAAACACAAATGACCGTGAACAGTTCCGTTCAAAACACTTGCAACCCAAGTCACCAAAAATGAAATGTTTTTAGCGCAATTTATCATCTTCACTAGAGATGGACTACCTGCATTTTAGCGAAATCTCACTTAAATTTGCATGGCATACACTAATTTTTATTGACACAAACAAATCTGCTCGGTGCTATTTTGAAAGTACAACTTTATTCTGAAGTACAATTTTTGTGTGTGTAGGTAAGCATGAATCTATGGTATTTTTTTAAATTTTTGGCCTGACTTTTCCTTTATCAGAAACAAATGCAGAGTTTTAATCTTCGTGCAAAGTAATTGACCGCGAGGCCTTGGCACACCAAATGTAGCCTACTCCTGCCAATCAGCGTCCACCAGTGTTAAGGAATGTTAAGGCTAGAGGTATCATATTCTACCGAGGCAAATGAGCGGCCATGGTTGTAGTTCTCCCCACACGCTTCAAGAGTTTATACCATCGGCCTTTGTAATGCTTTCTTTTGTCTCTTGGAAAATGCTGCCGACTCATTACCTGTTTTACCGGCTTCTACAATGTACGGTATGTCGATAATATCAACTATAAACAGATTGAATTTCGGAACAAGATTTCGAGCCCATCCTTAGATAACAATGTTATATTGTATACAAATATGGCTGTGAATTTTTATTTTGCCTACCGACCCGAGCCGAGTCGAGTCGAGTCGAGTCGAGCCGAGCCGAGCACGCTATTGTCACTTCCCAGAGTTAGCAGCAAATGACGCCAGGGCGTGACATTTATCTAACTGTTATCAAACAACACATTGCACGAACCCTGAATGACAAAATATTATATAGACAAACGTACCAAAATTGGTTAGGCTAAACAATAAGATACTGCGATAGATAGAGAGTTTTGGGAGGACTACGAGTAAGTTGTGTTCGTGATGGCGGAGAGAGATAGAGCACAAAAACAAGTGAGCAGATAACCATGATGAGGAAGATGCCAAGTAAACAGCTTAACTCCAAGATGAAACAACAACAAAATTATTAAAGCCTTGTTTCTGTGTATTTACTTTCAATTAACAATTTTAAGCTGTCTTGATCTGTTTATGTTGCTGGCATCAAAGATAACACGGGGTATAGACACACGCTAGACCGGCCGATTCATCATATGTTGGCCTTGTACTACTGCATTGCCATGAAGTTCAGATCAAACCTGTGAATCGATGTCAAAACGAGGCATCGACATTTTTCCGACATCGACATTGAAACGTATTATCGGAAGTAAAAATCGATGTCGAAACGTACTATCATACGTAAAAATCGATGTCGAAACGTATTATCGTACGTAAAAATCGATGTCGAAACGTATTATCGTAAGTAAAAATCGATGTCGAAACGTATTATCGTACGTAAAAATCGATGTCGAAACGTATTATCGTACGTAAAAATCGATGTCGAAACGTATTATCGTACGTAAAAATCGATGTCGAAACGTATTATCGTAAGTAAAAATCGATGTCGAAACGTATTATCGTACGTAAAAATCGATGTCGAAACGTATTATCGTACGTATAAATCGATGTCGAAACGTATTATCGTAAGTAAAAATCGATGTCGAAAAGTATTATCATACGTAAAAATCGATGTCGAAACGTATTATCGTACGTAAAAATCGATGTCGAAACGTATTATCGTACGTAAAAATCGATGTCGAAACGTATTATCGTAAGTAAAAATCGATGTCGAAACGTATTATCGTACGTAAAAATCGATGTCGAAACGTATTATCGTACGTAAAAATTGATGTCGAAACGTATTATCGTAAGTAAAAATCGATGTCGAAACGTATTATCGTACGTAAAACTCGATGTCGAAACGTATTATCGTACGTAAAAATTGATGTCGAAACGTATTATCGTACGTAAAAATCGAAGTCGAAACGTATTATCGTACGTATAAATCGATGTCGAAACGTATTATCGTACGTAAAAATCGATGTCGAAACGTATTGTCGTACGTAAAAATCGATGTCGAAACGTATTATCGTACGTAAAAATCGATGTCGAAACGTATTATCGTACGTATAAATCGATGTCGAAACGTATTATCGTACGTAAAAATCGATGTCGAAACGTATTATCGTACGTATAAATCGATGTCGAAACGTATTGTCGTAAAATTATAAAAAGTTACTTTAAAGGAGTATTCAGACAAAGAACATATGTATTCCAATCCATGACAACTAATGTAGTAGTAGATACTTTATTTAGCATAAACTATTTTTACAAGTACATAAGTATAATACATAGTACATTACCAGTACAGTTACATCACAAGTGATGATGATACATAATGTAAATCAGCTATTCCTACTCCATAGAGAAAGAAGGAGAAAATTAAGGAAGTAGTATATTTTGGGCAAGGGTATGTCTCACTTTGAAAACCGCTTAAAAATAACGTACCTAGTAATATCTTGATAAAGCTACACAATATTTAAAAAGCGACAAATTAATGTATTGTGGCCTCCCAAGAACTAAAAAATGTGATGTAAAAAGTTGTATATGTTTTATAGTTACCGGGTAATTATGTAATTAATTACAATTAATTTACTTTACCGTCACCGATAGCAAAGCGTTAAGTTCAAATATTTACAGTTTTCTCTATCTAGTTTTTTGTTCTTACGAAACCACAACTCGGGCATTTACCTCTTTTTTAATATGTGTTCTGCTAGTGGTTGTCAATGTGCATTCTCGTGAGTTTCTCGGCGGCGCGCAGGCGCATTCTATCCCGCGCAGTGAACAACCCAGTGTGTGTGCGCGGCCCTCGTGGTGCTTGCATTCAACTCAACCCCGGTCCTGACAATGTGGCACTGTACCATATGAACGCACGGAGCATAGCTGATTGTAAACTGAAACCGTTTAACCTTCATTTCTCGGACAGTGCGAATATGATTTCGTATGCATTACTGAAACTTGGCTCCATCCTCATATCTTCGATGGGGAGGTACTCAATGACCAATTCACAGTGCATAGAAGAGATCGACAACAACCTGGAGCTAACTTCAAGAGTGGTGGTGGAGTTCTAACAGCTGTTAGTGTGAAGTACACATCGCGGCGGCGTGAGGAATGGGAAACTCCGCGGTGTGAACTAGCCTGGGTTGAAGCCCAGCTGAGTGCGACCGTCAGCCTCTACATTGGTTGTGTTTATCTCCCCCCGCAACCATCTCAAGATCTTATGGAATGTCTTCATGACTCACTGACTTTAGTTCAGTCTAGCATAAGGGTAAACGACAGCATACTTCTTTGCGGTGATTTTAACCTGCCCGGAGTGATGTGGAAGACCTTACCAGGTAACGATAACTTGACGCTAGTGACAAAGGCTCAACCTTCTCCCAGCCAACGGTTTAGCCGCGGTCGCTTAGCCGGTTCCCATACGAACACCGAAGTTAAGCAACCTCGGGCTAGGTCAGGAGGTGGATGGGTGACCACTCACCTCTGAAACACTAGTTACCGTTGGTTAGAGCAGATTGGAGGGTTCGAAAGCTTGTGTAACAGGTTCGTTCTTCTCGTCAACTGCTCGGCAGTCCAGGTTAGTGGAGGAACCTATATGATTGGTCAAAGTTACACCGTCCTTTCGGATGGGACGTAAAGCCGATGGCCCCCTTGGTACTTTTCGACAGGAGTAGGCTACGTGCCGGTACCAGGCTTCCCCTCCTTCCTTCCTCATTATCATTCATCAATCATCACTCATCAGGCTAAAGAGAGCATTGTGCCCTACACTGGCCTTAATTACAATAAAATAAATAAAAAAAAAAAAAAAACTCCCGTTGAGCTGGCGTTTGATTATGGTTAGTGAACTCAATTTTAATCAGTGTAATGAATTACCTACCCGCTCAGAAAATTTTCTCGATCTTATTTTTACGGATAATCCTGATATTCATACATCAGTCCAGTATACGGAACCTGCTGTTACCAGTGATCATATGGCGCTCAGGTGTGATATTATATTTCCCAAACCTGCTCTTCGTAAGAAACTAATAAAACGTCAAATATTCAACTGGAAAAAAGTAGACATTCGGGAATTGCGTGAAGCCATCTCTAGTTGCCCCTGGCGTGAAATGTACCAAGCTAGTGGCGTAAATGTAAAGTGTGAAATGTTTTATGACTTTTTAAAATCAGCTATACGGTCGTCTGTTCCAACCATCAAGGTAAATCCTGCAAAATACCCAAAGTGGTATGACAAAGCTATTATCAGTGCACTGAATGAGAAGAACAGAGCGTACAAATTGTGGAGGAGGTCTAGTCTGAAATGCGTTGAAATATAGAGTATAAAGTTAAACGAACTCATTTTAAAAATTTGAAGATGTTAAAATACCGCGAGTACCTCTCAAAATAAGACTCGTCCTCAGCGTCTAATCCCAAAGGTATCTGGGGGTATATTCGAGGCAAAACTAAATCGCCACGTGTACCGATTGAAGTCGAGCTCAATGGTCAGGTGGCACGTGACGAACGAACCTGTTGTCAGCTATTCTCGGACTACTTCAAGACAACATTTCTCCCGGCCACGTCAGCTAACCAGCCCCTACCGCCCGTCCCTCAAATAGTAAATGAGTCTCTGTCAACCTTCACAATCTCCAGCGCTGAAGTGAGTAAGCACTTACGTAATCTGAAAAGCAACAAATCTCCAGGTCCTGACCAGATACCTATTAGTATTATTAAACAATGTAGATGGGTTCTGTGTCGACCACTAACAAACATTTTCAACGCATCCATTGTAACTGGCGAATTTCCACAGTGTTGGAAGTTTGCAAACATCACGCCTGTGCTAATGAAGGGGAGCAAATACAAGTTAAGAATTATAGGCCATTATCTCTTTTGCCCGTTATGTCAAAATTGTTCGAGAGCATAATACACAAACGCATATACTCACACGTGTCTATATAAGTACCTGGCACCCGAACAGCGTGGGTTTGTCCGCCAGTGGTCGACTATTACTAACCTCACTGTTTACACTAATGACATTGCGAGGCATATCAATAATAGGGAGCAAGTGGATGCAGTTTACACAGATTTCTCAAAGGCTTTCGACAGCGTGGACCACCAACTTCTGGTACATAAACTTCAGAGCTATGGAATTGGAGGAAATGTCAAAGCGTTATTAACCAGTTACCTCAGAAATCGTCGCCAGACTGTATCTATAAATTCTGGTACATCGGACACGGTAATTGTGACGTCAGGTGTCCCACAGGGGTCGATCTTGGGACCCCTTCTTTTTGTACTGTACATTAATGACCTGCCGTCTCGTTTTAAATTTTCCAAGGCATTACTGTACGCTGATGACCTGAAGTTGTACCGATCCATCATGAGTATAGAGGACTGTTAAAGACTTCAATCGGATATCGATGGCTTAGTTGCTTGGTGCAAATTATGGAAGCTCAACCTTAATGTGGCTAAATGTAATGTTATTACCTTCACCAATAAGAAACTTTGCATCGTTTGTGATTACACAGTAAGTGGTTCTCTCCTGGAAAGAGTATCTTCCATCCGTGACCTTGGTGTGTATTTGTCCGGTAATCTCTCTTATAGTGACCACATTAATAAAGTTATACCCAAGGCATGTAAACTTCTCGGGTTTTTAAAGAGAAACTGCTTCCGCGAGTTCAGCAAACTGACGGCTCGGCGTCTTTACCTGGCATTAGTGCGACCGCAAGTTGACTACGCCAGTACTATATGGAACCCTAATGTGAGCCATAAGTCAAACACAAAGAACTTAGAACGTGTGCAACAACGCTTTTTAAAACTTGTATGTGCCCAGACTGGAACTGTGTATCACCGGCGTGACTACCCTTCATTGTGCCGCGAAAATAACATTACATCTTTGGAAGATAGACGTACAATTACAGACCTGATCTATTTGTTCAAGATTATACGTAGTATGGTTGACATAAATGCACTTAGTGATTTTAATTTCCGCGTACCTAACAAAAATACTCGAAATCGTGACGTGTTCCTGACTCCAAAGTGTAGAATAGACGTTTATAAATACTCGTGCCTGAATAGGCTTATGTGTACTTACAACTGTACAGTCAGGAAGAAGGATAACATTGACATGTATTATATGGAATTTAATTGTTTTAGAATCGCTATTTTTTTAACTTGTTTAATTGTGTAGTAAAATAGGAAACACACACACACATATCCTTTTGGAACAAAGTTTTCTCTCCCCTATCGGTCCATTTATAATAATAATAATAATAATAATAATAATAATAATAATAATAATAATAATAATAATAATAATAATAATAATAATAATAATAATAATAATAATAATAATAATAATAATAAAAATAATAATAATAATAATAATAAGACAGTCTCAGCCCGCTGTGGTTCTGCCTCGCGCTGAACCCACTCAGCAAAATGCTGAGGAAAGCCGGGTACGGTTACCAACTTCAGAAAACCCCCAAGGTCAAGATCACGCACTTGTTCTATATGGATGACCTCAAGATGTACGCGTCCAGCCCTGATGAACTTCAGAGCATGTTCGAACTTGTCAAGAGCTTCAGCGACGCAATCTGTATGGAATTTGGACTCGACAAATGTGCCGTCTTACACGTGAAGAAAGGCAAGGTTCAAGAACCTCAGGGAGGCCTGCAACTCATGGAAGGGGATGTGATTCAAGATCTGGGCGTTGAAGATAGCTACAAGTATTTGGGTCTTCAACAGCTGCTGGGCATCAGCGACACCGATGCCAGGAAACAGGTTGAGAAGAAGGTCCTCGCCAGGGTGAGCAAGATCTGCAGGTCATACTTGAGTTCCAGAAATAAAATCACGGCGATAAACACGTGGGCTCTGCCCGTGGCTTCGTACACATTCGGATCGGTGAAGTGGTCCGACACAGCCCTGCAGGCGTTCGACAGAAAAATCCGAACCATCCTCACAAAGCACAGGATGCAACATCCGAGGAGCTCCGTGGAGCGACTGTACCTGTCGCGCAACACTGGCGGACGAGGGCTGCTCAGCGTCGAGATGCTGTGCCACAGCAAGGAGAAGCGGCTTCGAGCTTACTTTTTAACTCGAGAGAGTCAGCTGCACCATGCCATCTGCACGCAGGACCAAGGTTATACGCCACTTCATCTGTGCGCCGAAGAAGTACACCTCAGCATTAAGACGCCGGCAGAGAGAATGCAACAGTGGAGGGAGAAGCCCCTTCACGGCAGGTTTGCAGCCGAGCTCACTGGGGAGCAAACCGACTTGAAAGCCTCGACGGAATGGCTCCGAACTGCGGGCCTCTTCGCTGAAACGGAGGGGTTCGTCTTTGCCATTCAGGATCAAGTGGTGCGCACCAAGAACTATGAGCGATACATCCTCAAAGCCGACGTCCAAGATCGCTGTCGTCTCTGCAAGAAAGCTGGCGAGACCATCCAGCACATCGCAGGTGGATGCCCGGTGTTAGCTCCCAGAGAGTATTTGGAGCGTCACAACGCAGTAGCGAAAGTGGTCCACCAAGCGCTGGCCAAGGAGTACAGCCTGGTAGAGGTAGAAACACCGTACTACAAGTGCAAGCCCGAGCAAGTCCTGCGTAACCAATGTGCCAAGCTGCTGTGGGACTCACCCATTGTCACGGACAGAGCGGTCGAGGCAAATCGGCCAGACTTGGTTTTGTTTGACAAGAAGGCTAAAACAGCAACCATTATCGACATCGCCGTCCCGCTAGACAACCATGTGATCAACACAGTAGCTGAGAAGAGGCGTAAATACCAACCACTCGCCGTCGAACTCAAGGACATATACAAGCTGAGGTCCGTTGAGATAGTTCCTGTCGTCGTCTCCGTCAACGGTCTGGTCACCGAAGAGTGGTCAGCTGCGAAAGAGAAGCTCCACCTGAAGGACAAGCACGTGCGTGTCATGCAGAAGGCTGCAATCCTCGGCACAACTAATATCGTGCGCAAGGTCCTCAGCCTATGAGCTACATTGTCACCACCATCTTTCGGCCGCCACCCTAGGGTGCACTCTCGCATCGTCTTGGCTCAAGAGGAGCCCGATGGTGCAAATGAGAGAAGAGAAGAAGGGAAATAACATAATGATAATAATAATAATAATAATAATAATAATAATAATAATAATAATAATAATAATAATAATAATAATAATAATAATAATAATAATAATAATAATAATAATAATAATAATAATAATAATAATAATAATAATAACACATACTTACACACACACACACACACACACACACACACACACACACACACACACACACACACACACACACACACACACACACACACACACACACACACACACACACACACACACACACACACACACACACACACGCGCGCGCACACGCACACGCACACGCACACGCACACGCACACGCACACGCACACGCACACGCACACGCACACGCACACGCACACGCACACGCACACGCACACGCACACGCACACGCACACGCACACACACACACACACACACACCTGCACCTACACCCATTTTATTGTGTTCATCTCTGTTTATACCTGTGTAATCTATGTATTTCAATATATTATATCACACTGGTGGGGCTTTGACCCTGTTGATGATAAATACATAAATAATAAAAAAATAACTAATAACGTTAATTTTGTGCGGCACTTGTAGTGAGACTACCCTTTGCCGATAAAGTAGTGAGACTACTCTTTGCCGATAAAGTAGTGAGACTACTCTTTGCCGATAAAAAAAAGGGTTTCTTGTGGGAATTTGAGTGTATGTAATTTTAACCCCTGAGTAACAAGACAAAGTTAAACAGATTTAAATAATTGTGTCTTTGTTTTGAATTAGGAATATCTTCTTCTCACCAACCATGTATTTAAATGTTGTCCTTGGTAAAGACCGAAGGGTACAACTACGTCAAAAACCGCACACAATTTTCACTTTAAAGTCGATCGATGATAACTGCACATGTAATATAAATCATTCAAATTATATGTACTGCAAGTTGAGATTAAGCTTGTGAATATTGTAGAAAAAAATATGCACCTACCGCTATTAGTTTTTTATTTATTGAGTGTTGAAATGCGTTGGAATTCCCTATGTTATACATTGTAACTGAACAAAAACCTACACTTTCAATCGTATAACTTTGCGTAGCACCTTCAAAAAGTAATATATTGTAACACATTTTCGTCCTAAATGTAGATAACTTCATGACTAACATGAATACGTTTGAAAAAGATGGTCGAACGCAATCCGTTTTCGAGATATTTGCGCTGGTGTGTCAATTTTACCTCAAATCTACTCAAATAAGAAACTATAAAAATACTTTATTAATAAAAAAAATATATAATTTCAAGACGTTCAGTATTAAATGCTACTCATATGTAATAATTCTTGAAATTCATAATTTAGAATAAAAAAAAGTATTTTTTCATGTCCATTTAATTTGAATAGTTTAGTTGTTGTATTGAATGGGTAGTTCACTTCATCGATGTGTCACATTTTAATATGTATGATTTTTATTTCTAATTAATTTTATTACTAATGATCCATTTAATAATCCAAATAAACACTTTAATGGTTAAAATAGTGTATTCATTTTGTAGGGTTTACCAAAACACGGTGCGCTGTTAAATCATATTTTCGATTTCGAGTAGCATTCTTTACAAGTAATAAAGAATGACACCTTTCTGCGGTTTGTGACGCAAAGGTACCCTTCGCTCTTAAGGTGTAATTAATGGCACCTTCCCTCCGAATGGCAGGGCATTACTTACTTGCTTAGCAAACCGTCACCAGCTCGAATACACAGAGTTCGGCAATTTTTTCCTCGCCCATAGTTTTCATAATTTTCTTACTTCTTCTCGGTAAATCAAAACCTATAATTGGTTTTTATCGGTAATATTTGTTTGGATTAGCGCGTAAATACTCCCTTAAGGTCATACTTGAATACTTTCCCATAAATCCGTGTCGGTATACGTGTAACGACTAGTCAGAGGTACGAGGGACATAAACATAAACCTGGATTTCTGTTTGATACTTGTGGGTGAAAATCTAGGTCATTCGTCCCAGTACGTACGTACATGTGCAGTATTAGCCACTTGACAATATTGGAGCCGGCGTAATTGCCAACTCGTACTCAATTTCCCGATACAGAAGTGGATGAGGCTAGGTCAGTCCCTCCCCCTCCCCCTCCCCTTCCCCCTCCCCCCCACTCCCACCTCACTTACCATTCCACTCTCAAGTTTGATTCTAAAAACCGGATGCACAGAAGTAAACCTTAACTGCTGAGTTATAAAGCATTGCTTGTCCTCATTGGCATCACAGAGGTACACTACTTATTAGATTAAAGATACTTTATATAATGTAATGCTTGTAATGCTGTTGGGTGTCCTGGTTTTGCATCACTGATTAGATTTAAGATATAACTACCTTTATAATGCTATTAGGTGTCTTAGTATTGCATCACTGATTACTGATAAGATTAAAGATATCTATATAATGCTATTAGGTGTCTTAGTATTGCATCACTGATTACTGATAAGATTAAAGATATCTACATAATGCTATTAGGTGTCTTAGTATTGCATCACTGATTACTGATAAGATTAAAGATATCTATATAATGCTATTAGGTGTCTTAGTATTGCATCACTGATTACTGATAAGATTAAAGATATCTATATAATGCTGTTAGGTGTCTTAGTATTGCATCACTGATTACTGATAAGATTAAAGATAACTATATAATGCTATTATGTGTTCTGGTTTTGCACTGCTGATTATATTATAGTGAACTATATATAATGCTATTGAGTACATATTAATAAATACACACTCAAGAAAACACTGTTCGTTATTTTCTTGACCTCTGCAAAAGATACGTCCCCGAGATGTTTGTGAAAGATTGTAGTCATTTGTTGTGACGTTTACGCACACAATGGAAACTTCGGGATGCATTCATAGAAAGAAAACATCTGGTTTCTAATGACTTCGGTAGCAGCCATAACGTGGGTAATATAACCACTCAGTGACACAGTGCACCACAGTTATGAACATTACTTTTCACTTTTATATTACAGTTGAAAAGCTATCAAACATTTGGGATATCAATGAAGGTTTAGAATACTGTTTAGTGTTTATGTCGCTCCGTGTATCCATAAGTAGGTTAGACATAGATGTTCTGCAATCCTGAACATCTCTTTTTAGAGTTAGAGAATCAATTAATTTTACATTTTGACAACGTGCCTCTAATAGTTTTAACGTTCCCATGCATGTCTGAATGTGTTCATATAACGTTCCACATATCATCTCAGTAGGTAGGTATATCATCGCGTCCAAATTTCAAAGAGATATTATGAGTAAAATAGAAATAAGTGAATTTGAAAATCTTTGGTAAGGTTCTGTTTGAGATACTTCTTATCGTTGCGAGAAATAATTATTTGCATGTTTGTAGGAAATGTATAAGTTCATCTTCTTATTTCAAGATGTATATATATATTATATATTGTTAAATTATAAATACCACGGGTTGTTACGTCACGTTTACTGCACTTACTTGTCATATTGTTCGACGTTTCTGAGAAACGTATGTGCTCTGTCCTCAGGACACTATGTCACTGTCCTGAGGACAGAGCACATACGTTACTCAGAAACGTCGACCAATATGACAAGTAAGTGCAGTAAACGTGACGTAACAACCCGTGCTATTTATAATTTTAACAATATTAATAGTCACGAAAGTCTAAGTTCAGTAATATATATATATATATATATACATCAAATAATTGTTTTTTGGGGTATTATCACGTGAGTTATAGAATGAGGGTTCTGACTTACCCCCTCCTTCTCGACGTTTCGATGTGATATCATACATCCTCTTCAGGGGTTCCACCGAGTCTACTTCCTCCCGCTCGGCCGGTCGAATCTCCACAGGAGGTTCGACCGGCCGAGCGGGAGGAAATCTATAACTCACGTGATAATACCCCAAAAAACAATTATTTGACATAGCCGTGAGAATTTGAAACTTAACATCCACGTCAAGAGTGTTCTTGAAAAATATTCATATATATGTTGAGACGTAAGTTTTCGTAGACAAACTGAGATGTTACAAAGGGTTTTGCGGTATTAGTCCACGTTTTGTGAGGAGGTTGTTCTTTTACATACCTTGTTACACAACGTTTCGCCGACAAATGTTGCGGTTTCATCAGGTGACAGGTCCGGGTCGCGTGTGTTGTCATCGCGAACGCCTGGGCTCGACTGTTGGGCTTGACTGAGGCGTTCGCGACGACAACACACGCGACCCGGACCTGTCACCTGATGATGCCGCAACATTTGTCGGCGAAACGTTGTGTAACAAGGTATGTAAAAGAACAACCACCTCACAAAACGTGGACTAATACCCCAAAACCCTTTGCAACATATATATATATATATTAAAGTCATTCTTATATATGTGTTAAAACATGTTTATAAATTTTAAAGAAGAGAGATTCCCAGAAATAATACCAGATATATGGATGTATTGCCATTTAGGGTGCTGAAGCGTTAAAAATAAAACAGACACACAAGAAGAACAGAAGAAGAGAACACTTAGATTTTATTGCACCCAGAATTTTCAATCATCTTTCTTTTCATATTAGATCCGCAAAGTATCTCTCAAAATTTAAAGATGACATACTAAATTCTTTAATATGCAGTGCGCCACTTTATTTGACGGAATTGCTATACCTACAGTAGGAATATTTATCTCTTTTCTTAATTTCTGTTTAATTAGTGTTTGAATTCTTGTCAAATGTCTTATTTTGCATTACACTTTGTGTTATATAATTATTGTAGTATTTATTAATGGGCATGTATTTTTTATTAAGATTTATATTATATTTATATTAACACTTTTGTTATTTTGGTGTGTATTTTTTTGGTTTCAATCCAGATAGCCCACACACAGGGTTTTTACTCTACGTGGACTTCTTTCAAAGCGACTTTGTTGTAAATTTGATAATAATGTACCTTAAATTATATGTTTGAAATAACCACTATTTGTAAACTAAAAAAAAAAAAAACTAAAAAAGATCCTAAAATGTAGTTTATGACGAACCAATCAGTGCGCAGAAGAACAGGCACATTAGAGATTCATCTGGATGGTTTCCGTCAGTTTGTTGAAATAATATCCCACAGAGGATTAAAAATCAATATTCTCCGCCTCTTGAGTCTAGAGCAGTATTAATGTATATAGATGTAAAGTGAACTGCTGGTATTTAGACAAACTCAGAGGAGAATAACAGTCTGACTAATTCAACATACACTTATGTCTAACTAAAACTAATGGTGTAATTTGTTTTAATGTTTCAAGGAATTAACTAACGTTTCCACTCCGTTCAGTTCAAATGACTCTCTAAATGATAAATTATTATTTGTTTGGATGGGAAATTAAGCCCTTAAAATACTTCGTATTGAAAATCTTAACAAATAAATGTGCTGCTATGATATTTTTGTAACACTCCTAGGACGAGTCGAAGAACCAAATAGGCTCAAATTATTTGTAACAGTCATTCTTTACGTATAAATATTCGACGCATATTCATTTCATTATTAAAATTGGCACTGAAATAAATAAATAAACATGTATTTGGTATATTAGAGCCCTTGCAGTTGCCATCTCCATATCGGTGACCAAAAATAATTTTATTCCTAAAACTTTATGACCATGTATCACCTACTCCCGAAATAGTCTACACGATTTCTGACATTTTAAATTGAGTTATAATGCTTTAAAATGGTCGTATGTTAAGAGATTGGTGCTCTTTCTTACGAATTTCACTCGATTTCTTCAATTGACATTTTTAATTTTGTATGTGTGTTGTACAATCTACTGTACAAGAGTTAAAGATGGTTATTTGATGAACAAAAACAACAATTACTGTCTTCTCTGTTCTCGTTGATCAGCCTATCTCCACATTTTATCCGTACAGTAACGTCACTATTTTTATTTTTTTTATAGTTTACTGTGTGTCTAACATTCATCTTTGCCATTTTCTACCCATCCCGCTTGATATTCAGCGTCATTATTACCATAATTGTTATTTGCATCCATCGTTGGAAGTGGCTCCAAAGTCACGGCTTATATATACACTTTCAGAACGAATAACTTCTAAGATGAACGAGACCTGTAAGTAATTTCAGCAGGCTTACCAACTTAATTACCAAGTAAACCAATACATTAAGCAGAAATTTGCCCACAGTACTCAGTGATAAACAACTACATATTACTTGTGGTATTCCTTCAGCAACTAACTTTCTAAGTTTACTTCGCGGTAAATTAAGATCTGTAATTTATTATCGACCAAAGTTTCAGTTTGAAGACAAATCGTTGGATAGTCAGTTGAACACAAACAGCGCTTTCAAGACAGTCTTCTATAGTCACAATCTAATTTCAGCACTCACCTCATAATGCGCGTACTAGATATGTTGGTTATTGAAATGAAGCTTGCAAACCTATTGCTATAGTCGTCGTACAACATCTTCGGTAATGCTTCCGTCACAGGTGGGTGAGCGGCAACCAACCAGTGGCCGTGGCTTATTCAAATACCTGCTCGGGTTGGCCGAGACCCTAAACACGTCATAATTTATGACGAAAGCATTACCGAAGTTGTTGTACGACGACTTGAATGTAATATTCTCAATGGTGGAGGCGCCGGGTACGCCTATGCACAGACGGTTGAGCCACACGAAGAAGGCTACCTTGGAAAACTCTCTGCTAAATAACATTTTGAACGGAAGCCTACTCAGTGGTAACTTTCTAGAAGTCTACAGGTTCGACTGTAGACATTTAATTGTAAATTTCTCTAGTAATTTGACACAAAGTCTTGTCTCTTCAGGGGAGTTCCTATCTCTTCTTACTTTGGTCGTTTGTACTGCACTAAACCTTCGGAGACAGATGCGTTCCATTAAAATCAGTGTTAGAGTTAGTTTGACTGTGCCCAACTTGCATTTTATGAAACTTCACGACGAATCTATTGAGTTACATTTTGAAAGGTTTGTAACATGGGAAATTTTAAAATATCTATCACTATCAGGAAATAAACTTAATATTTGTTTGGCTGTATAAGTGAAATTATTTTATAGTCATAAAATAACAATTGAATCAGTAAATGATGACAGTGTAATTTTACAACCTAAAACAGTGTGTTTGAACAGCTTATGGGCTATGGAGCCGATGATCAGAAATTATAATAAATTGAATCTCACGACAGTGATATCATAATTATAAAAGGATCAACTTAGTAAACTTGCACTATTTTCCTTACACGTGCAACACATACGAGCACATTCCAATATTATATTTTATACCCACGGCCACGTGTAATATAGAGACGGATACATTTATGCTACTGTCGATTATGTTGTTAATATGGCCGCCCATTTATTGAATCGTACACCAGTGCAATGTTTACCTAGCCAATTCTCTTGTGGTGACAGCTTGTTTAACATATTATAATACCGTTTTGTAATATATTTAGTTCTATGTAATTATTTGTAGAAATTATTTTAAAATTGTACAGCTAATATTTTAAAGGGAAGTAGAATGAATAGTTGAAAGTTCCATGCGTGTCAATGGGTCAAACATCTTATAAGAGAAGAGATGACACTTGTGTACGTTCAACTCTCCACATATCGGTCCTCGTCAACGCTCACCCGCGCGCGTTAATCAATGGGTCAAACATCTTATTAGAGAAGAGATGGCACTTGTGTACGTTCAACTCTCCACATATCGGTCCTCGTCAACGCTCACCCACGCGCTTTAATCAATGGGTCAAACATCTTATTAGAGAAGAGATGACACTTGTGTACGTTCAACTCTCCACATATCGGTCCTCGTCAACGCTCACCCGCGCGCTTTAATCAATGGGTCAAACATCTTATTAGAGAAGAGATGACACTTGTGTACGTTCAACTCTCCACATATCGGTCCTCGTCAACGCTCACCCGCGCGCTTTAATCAATGGGTCAAACATCTTATTAGAGAAGAGATGACACTTGTGTACGTTCAACTCTCCACATATCGGTCCTCGTCAACGCTCACCCGCGCGCTTTAATCAATGGGTCAAACATCTTATTAGAGAAGAGATGACACTTGTGTACGTTCAACTCTCCACATATCGGTCCTCGTCAACGCTCACCCGCGCGCTTTAATCAATGGGTCAAACATCTTATTAGAGAAGAGATGACACTTGTGTACGTTCAACTCTCCACATATCGGTCCTCGTCAACGCTCACCCGCGCGCTTTAATCAATGGGTCAAACATCTTATTAGAGAAGAGATGACACTTGTGTACGTTCAACTCTCCACATATCGGTCCTCGTCAACGCTCACCCGCGCGCGTTAATCTCCCCTAACGCGAACTATAGGACTAATGAGTAGAAGAGGGGGGAAGGAGGGGTGGGGGTGGGGGGGGGGGGGGGGTGGCGTTGAGCGGAGTGGAGGTAACCCGTGAAATTGCGTGCAATATCCGTTGCCATAGTAACCTAGCCCGACAGGAGATTGTGACGGAACAAAGTTCCGTTTGATAACATTTTCTGATGGGTAGAAATGAAATACTCAACCCATCAAATATCGCCGACGTAATAATATAACCCCTATTGAATCTCTCCTCGGCAATATTTAACCCTTATACTGTCGTGAGCAGACGTGTGGAAAATTCCCCGCTAAATTGATAACGAATATGTAATCTTTGACGCTGTCAAACGGATTATTATCGCGCTGTATCGTTACCAGATACCTTCGCTTCGGAGGATAATCATTCTGTTCCAATTCAGATACAAGATAATGTTATCTATAGTTTTTCTTTTTAAAATAAGTTCAATACTTGAACAAATTGGTTTTCTACAGTAGAATATTTTGCCAAAATCACATGTTTTTCAGTTTGCTAGAAGTAAAATGGTTTATTAAATAATTGTTTAAAGTGGTATAAGTTGACATATTAATTTTCAAATATATTTTCAAATAAATAAAAAATTGGGAATTTTAATGAGTTGTTAAAAACGGTACGTCATGTAATGTTAGAGAAATGATAAAGACATCATTTATAGTGGTCTGCCATTACTCAAATTATGTCTCCATAACACTATACTAAAATTAAGCAATTTTTAAACGACTTTACTAGTTAAATTCTTAAGGCTGATTTTATACGAAAATTTCAATCATCTTTCAGCCCTCCTGAACTATCTATAAAACATGACAGACGCAGAATTGATTCTTATCTCCAACCATCTGTCTCACGGACATGTCTTGTTATCTACCGTGCCTCGTGGGATTTGTTTTCTTTTATGACACCATGGGAAAGAAAGCATTGGCATACCAAAGTCATAGGAAAGCAATACATTTTTAGAATATTTTAATGACTCCAGCCAGTCATTCTAGAAAAAATAAGTGTTTTTACAAGGTCCACTTATTCACTTACCAGACTTAGGCCCACTCCTGAAGTATTTGTATAACGGCGCCACGAAACAATTCGCCTGATTAACAATACTGGACAACTTTTACAAAATTTGACTGAGGGATTTCTAGCACATAATATGAGATCTAATTCATAGTTTGTTTTATTATAACAGGAATATAATTGACATGTAACAACAAAATATAGACCTACAATACATGCTATGTGTGTATAAGCAAATGCACGTCGAAATTTGTACACACATTCTTTAACTCGCCTCTGTTTAAAATACCGACAGAAACATACAAACTCGTGTCAAGATAATAAAAAGTAGAGCAATTTCATTTTTTATTTTTATTTTTGAGAGAAAACCGGACGGAAAACTCCGTTTCCACTAAATTGAGTTGTTAAAGTTATTCTATTACACATAACACAGTTGAGTTGCTTTCAAATGTAATCTATTACACCGCTATCACCCTCTATGAGCTTGCATGACTCCTCGCTCTTATCTCTTTCTTGTAAGTACATAATTGATTTACGTTATTCACTTATTACAGGTTTAATTTTTAAATTTACTTAAGCATATTGATTGGATTAAATTAGGTTAAGGCAGAAAAGAAATTAAATCCGTTACATACTTTGGAAGAGAATAAGTTACTTCAAAGAGCTTCTTTAAAATTAACGAATTAAGTTTCAGCAGAATGGGACGAACAAAGCTTGACGCAAAAATCGTAAGCTTTCCTCTGTTACCATTTGCGCGCGAGCAACTCCGTCCTTGCAGTCTCACTTAATGAAATGTGCTTTAATTTCAGGCGTGGAATGACGTCATACTAAGGACTTCTGGTTTGGAAATGACGGAGCTGAGTGTGTTGCTCCCTCTCATCTTGGCAGTTACTTCTGCTGTGGTAGCCCGGTCCCTTCCATTCATCTCCACTGACGGTAAGAGAAAATCTTTTCCATTTCCTTTCTCACAATGCTCGAGGAAACTCGAAATGAAAACGACAAATCACTTTAAAATATTATTTATTGATTGTCTTTGTGACGGCTCCGGAAAAGTGTAAAATCTAAGGAAATGAGAGGCATTTCACGAGAAGAACCAACCATTATTATAATGACTTTCAAGTTTACCAATTTAAATGGGGCTCACTAGGCGTGAAAATAGATTATTTATAGTCTTTAAAGATAAAAAAAAAAAAAAAACTATGACCATCTCTTTATTAAATGCGTGTCTCTTGCCTGGTATCTTTTTTCTACAGAATTCTTGTTATTATTATTACATTATTTTTATCGTTATTGTTATTATTATTCTTATTCTTATTCTTATTGTTATTGTTATTGTTATTCTTATTCTTATTCTTATTCTTATTCTTATTCTTATTCTTATTCTTATTCTTATTCTAATTCTTATTCTTATTCTTATTCTTATTCTTATTCTTATTCTTATTCTTATTCTTATTCTTATTATTATTATTCTTATTCTTATTCTTATTCTTATTCTTATTCTAATTATTCTTATTCTTATTATTATTATTATTCTTCTTATTATTATTCTTATTATTATTGTTATTATTATTATTATTTTTATTATTATTATTATTATCATTATTATTATTATTATTATTATTATTATTATTATTATTATTATTATTATTATTATTATTATTATTATTATTATTATTATTATTATTATTATTATTATTATTGTTATTATTATTATTATTATTATTATTTTATTGTTGCAATACATACAAACTCGGTCAAAACCGGCATAAACATGTTGTACGGACACAAATGTCAAGTATTTCCATGTGTTTACTTAATATATCATTGTCCATATTATTTTTTCCAAACCGAACTGTGGATGCTATGTACGGTCGTGGCCGATTTGTACTATTATTATTATTAATATTGTAGTCATAGAATATTAATACATATTTATTGTACAAAAGCAACGTTTGTGATTTGGGTATATACTTTTTAGAATTTTTGTTATGAATACTATTTCCATTTAAGATTTTAATTCGCTTACCTAAAAAAAAAAAAAAAAAAAAAAGTTAAATTGAGAAGTGTTGAAAGTGTTGCTCCTAGTTGATTGTGGACTCATTCCTAAGAGCTGCTCTGAGAGGCGATTTGTTACTGTCGGTCTTTTGATTTGCTGGTGCAGAAATTGATAAATGGTTCTTTTCGTCAGCTGCTTATTTTAATGGTACCTACTTGTGTCCTAAGTACGCACGACACAACTCAAGGAGAAGAGAGTTATGTTTTCAAGTCTGGATTGTTTGTAAATTCAGAAACTTATATTTTAGGGCGTGTGGTGTAAGGAAAACAATGTTTGTTTTACATACACTAACCTACACTTTACACTAATGTAGGCTCAATCGCTAGAAAAGTCATTTTGGTATTAAGTCTAGTGCAAATTGCGCCGTTTTATTTCTCTCAGTGTTACACTTTGTGTAGCACTTCTACATCAGCTTTTCGGCGAATGTAGCTAGTGTAGTGTAATGAAAAGACGCCAAACAATTGTGTCAATTCATAATAAGGAGATCACTATAATCATGAAAAACGCATTCTATTTCTGTCGCTGGTAAAACCGTAGCTCTTCAATAATAAACTAACTTATTTAAAACTGATAGTAAATGTATAGGTAAATGTAGGTATAGGTAAACTAGGCCTACATAAGTATAACCCTACAACAAGTTTTATTATAAAACATGTTTGAACGGTAATGTGAACGAACGGTGGACACAAGTTTTATTTAGTGCACATTCGCACACCTAAGGGGGGAGGTTCTAAATCCGCCACTGAAAGGCGAAAGACGCAGCGTATTAGTTGTAGTCGTTTAGACCTTGGTCTAGTAAACCGCGGTTCCTATGTCCTCAGTTGGGCATAGGTTTCATGTGGAGATATCTCATCTGTATATATCATCCACTCATCGTCTCGATTATCATCGTTGCCAAAGTAGTAGATGTAAAACCCAAATAATATCATCACCATATATAACCGTACTTATTTATACACTAACTAACAACTTAACTCACATTGTGCACGGGGTAAAAAGCTAGAGTCGCTTATATAGAGATGTTGAGGTCTGTGGGCTGTAGACATCATTGATGATCGATCACTGAGTTGCTGTTTTCGTTGACTAGATTCACGCGCCAACCATTTACTCCAATCTATCGTGCTTCAATTAACTGACAGCGGAAATGATTCTTACGGTGGTTTGGGCCTTGGGGACAAATTACCTAGAAGGGCATAGTGAGATTTAAGAGGAAGGACTACAGCCAATATAAAAACCCGCGAAATAAACGTACTTCGGTCATATCTCAATAACGCCACACTATATCGGAAAAAATGACAAATACTCTTATTTTTAATTTGTGAGAGCTCAATACCGAATGAAAAAGATTTGGTAGTCTGTAGTAATTATAGTTGTAGTTTTTAATTAACTTGTAAATGAGGTTAATTAACAACAACAGTTATAATTACTACAAAATAACAAATATTCTTCATACGGTATTGAGCAATCCAAAATAAGAGTATTGGTCACTTTTTTCGATATAATGTGGCGTTATTGAGATATGACAAAAATACGTTAGTTTCGCGGGGCTTAACATTGGCTGTAGTCCTTCCTCTTAACTGCAGAGAATCTCATTTGAAAACACGCAATATTGGGATTTGCGGGGTTTTGTTTCATACGCTTTCCATTTACAACATTACTTACCCGAAATGGGTGTTCTTATACTCATTTTCGAAGATAGCGCGCTTGCATAGATACTTTGGAAAACAAAATTCCGTGCAAGCAAAAAAAAAGCTTAACATTTTTGGCAAGGAACTAATCTTTAGTAATAAGAATGGCATAAATTGTTTAAAAGGTCGAGGATGAAGACTTATTCAAACGAACAGCTCCACAGATAACACATTCCCTAGGGAACTGGCAACGACGCCATGTATCAGATGTAACCTCTTCTTGGAGGACAACCTATGCTGTTTCCTACAACATTAACCAACATAGGGGAAACAAGAAAAACACATTTCAAGGAATAATATGTATTGTAAAATCTAAGAATGCAGTATTGCCCAGATCTATCAAATCTATATAGGAGCAGATACCAATAAACAGAAGTTATCAGGCATTCCTATACAATACTTGAAATACATATATAAATTGCTAGAGAACGATTATTTCACAAAATTAAACCAAAACGATAATAATTATAACTTTTTGGATAGGAATCCCTGTTATAGGGTGCACACTGCACACCATGCTTTACCTGATATACCCCTCTTCCGGTGACTTCCTAGGTATATTAGGGTGTTTTGGATAGTTAGGAAGGAATGTCTGGGGACTGATAGTATGACTTAGTCCCATCATTCGACTAATAATGACTGAGGAAAACCTCGGAAAAACCTTCAGTCATGACTGCTTGTGGCCGGAATGAAACCGGCGACATCCCGAAATGAGAGTCCCGCGTCTTACTGCTGAGCCACCTGAAGCATATTTTAAACCCAATGCCTGAAGGATTGACTCTTGCGGTGGTGATAATACGCACCCTGAATACTGCTGAGCCACCTGAAGGATTGACTCTTGCGGTGGTGATAATACGCACCCTGAATACTGCTGAGCCACCTGAAGGATTGACTCTTGCGGTGGTGATAATGTGCACCCTGAATACTGCTGAGCCACCTGAAGGATTGACTCTTGCGGTGGTGATAATACGCACCCTGAATACTGCTGAGCCACCTGAAGGATTGACTCTTGCGGTGGTGATAATGTGCACCCTGAATACTGCTGAGCCACCTGAAGGATTGACTCTTGCGGTGGTGATAATACGCACCCTGAATACTGCTGAGCCACCTGAAGGATTGACTCTTGCGGTGGTGATAATGTGCACCCTGAATACTGCTGAGCCACCTGAAGGATTGACTCTTGCGGTGGTGATAATACGCACCCTGAATACTGCTGAGCCACCTGAAGGATTGACTCTTGCGGTGGTGATAATGTGCACCCTGAATACTGCTGAGCCACCTGAAGGATTGACTCTTGCGGTGGTGATAATACGCACCCTGAATACTGCTGAGCCACCTGAAGGATTGACTCTTGCGGTGGTGATAATACGCACCCTGAATACTGCTGAGCCACCTGAAGGATTGACTCTTGCGGTGGTGATAATACGCACCCTGAATACTGCTGAGCCACCTGAAGGATTGACTCTTGCGGTGGTGATAATACGCACCCTGAATACTGCTGAGCCACCTGATGGATTGACTCTTGCGGTGGTGATAATACGCACCCTGAATACTGCTGAGCCACCTGAAGGATTGACTCTTGCGGTGGTGATAATGCGCACCCTGAATACTGCTGAGCCACCTGAAAGATTGACTCTTGCGGTGGTGATAATGCGCACCCTGAATACTGCTGAGCCACCTGAAGGATTGACTCTTGCGGTGGTGATAATGCGCACCCTGAATACTGCTGAGCCACCTGAAGGATTGACTCTTGCGGTGGTGATAATACGCACCCTGAATACTGCTGAGCCACCTGAAGGATTGACTCTTGCGGTGGTGATAATACGCACCCTGAATACTGCTGAGCCACCTGAAGGATTGACTCTTGCGGTGGTGATAATACGCACCCTGAATACTGCTGAGCCACCTGAAGGATTGACTCTTGCGGTGGTGATAATGCGAACCCTGAATACTGCTGAGCCACCTGAAGGATTGACTCTTGCGGTGGTGATAATACGCACCCTGAATACTGCTGAGCCACCTGAAGGATTGACTCTTGCGGTGGTGATAATACGCACCCTGAATATTAGTCTACGTTGTGAATATTCCTTCGAGACACTCTATGTAGAAAGTTTATTTACTTGTGATCTAAACTGTCAGTTGCATATTTTTAAAGAACTCTCATGGAGATTCAATAATTGCTATCGAGGGGGCGAGTAAAGGCAACGTCGCAGCAGTGACATCAGTTGTGGCTATGTTGCCTTTGCACCACTCAATTAGAACCTAGAACAATATAGAACACAATATCAGGTCATTGAAGTTTACAGCTTTGGGGACGTAGAAATAATTATTTGTTCAAAGCAAAAGAAAACAGTATTCTCATTATTTTGCTGTCCAAGTCTGTTTTATTCAGCATACTGGAATGAAAATAACTAGCTTTTAATTGTCGTTGTACATATTGATCTGGAAGATAATACCCCGAGTATACAAGCTTGCAATAAACTAATATCAATAGTTAGATGGTCAGTGATTAATTTGGAGACAATATTGGTGCTCCCAATATCGTAATTAAACTATAAAGTCTCACAATTAAGGTAATAAATATTGTATCAAATACAAACTGATGAATTTAAACTCACAGTTTAGTGACAGCTGTTGTTATTACCAAATCAATTATTTTCATCAACCGTCATCCACAGTTTGTTTCTTTCTATATGTTTACTGCAACATATGTGCAGGTCTGCTGTCCCTATCGCGCACAATCACGCTATTTAGAGTCCCATGTTCAATACCGCCACTTAATAAACGATTGTTTTCCGGTAGTTTTAATTAAACAGTGCTATAATTGATTTTACTATAAATGTATCTTGTGCACACATTATTCAATAATATGTTCGTCGATTCAACTCTTGACATTCAACGCATTACGCACATTACCACTGTTCACTGTTACATTAGTGAGTGACAAAAATAATATAAATGTTGTTTGTCTACCTTGAACGAGGAACTCCTGATCCCGGTCTGTTCAAATTGCTTTAACATGTGTTTCAATGGTCCCAAATGTAAATCGAAATATGTCATCCTGTAGAGAATTGAGTTTTCTTTCTTATGAATGTGTCTTTGTTCCAATCATGCGATGTTGCTGGACACCCTTCACACCTTATTAAGAACATCTGAAAAACGGAAATATTTTTTTGAATTAAAAACGATTTATATGAAAGAGCGTTAAATTCT
Organism: Isoperla grammatica; assembly: GCA_945910005.1. Classification (NCBI taxonomy): domain Eukaryota; kingdom Metazoa; phylum Arthropoda; class Insecta; order Plecoptera; family Perlodidae; genus Isoperla; species Isoperla grammatica. The sequence continues at coordinate 36,533,835 of OX246746.1, read as the reverse complement.
CTATAGGATGACGCATTTTGATTTTCTTTTAAGACATCTTAAAACTATTTAATAACCCCTTGCGGGTTACCCGATTTCGGCGGGTACGTACCAACTGGGCTACGACCAACTGGGCTACGACCAACTGGGCTACGATTTAGTAAAATGATTCCCAACTGGGCTACGGTTTCAACTGAGCTACGATGCAACTCGGCTACGGTTTTTCATTGATCGTTCCCAACTGGGCTACGGTTCCAACCGAGCCACGATTCAATAGGGCTGCGTCCAACTGGGCTACGATTCAACTGGGCTACGATGCAGTTAGATCTTTCCCAACTGGGCTACGGGTCTAACTGGACTGCGATCCAACTCAATACCGCGCTTCGCGCGAAATAACCTTCCTTTCGTGGGATGTCAGGTAGGCCTAGCTGGGCACGGTCACTTTCGAGAGATTAGAATCCTAAGGATCGTAGCCCAGTTGGGAACTGTCAAAGAATAATCGTAGCCGAGTTGCATCGTAGCTCAATTGAAACCGTAGCCCAGTTGGGAACGATATTACTAAATCGTAGCTGAGTTGAAACGTTCCCTTCCGCAAGGTAGGTGAACAAGGTAGGTGAAATGTAGCCTTAATAACAAAAATCAAATATCTAAGACAAATTTTCACATGATCCTTTCGCAAAGCACATTTTGACTCTTACGTACACTAACTAGATAGAATAAGGTATTTCGATAGTTGGTAAGGAATGTTAGGGATTAATATCTATCGTTTACCTTATGACTGAGTAAAATCTAGAAAACCTTCCGTCAAGATTCCTGGTGACGGAAATAGTACCGGCGACTTCGTGTGTGACGCACTAGCGCACTGACCCACTCTAACCATGAACATCAATAACAAATTATTCAATCACTTGAAGTATCTGTGCTGGAAGTACCAATTGATGTCAGAGGTAAATTCTACCGCTAAAAATAACAATACATAATGATTAAGTAGAGTGTTTCTAGTCAATTCTCAAGATCGTTTCATTGGATTTGCAATCTGTAAAAAAATGTCTTCATACTAATGAAAATTGTCTAGAATTGGGATAATATTTTCTTATTGAAATTAAAGGAAATTGTTAATATAATTTTAAAAGACACAGATCAGATTAATTAATGTTGTTTTATAAAAATTAATGTTACACATAAATTGATTGTTGAATTAAATCAATTGTACGTGTTGTGAATTATCTAAGCTTTGGTGTTATTTTTGGCTTGATTTTGAGAAACTACAGAAACAGATTAATTTCGCCCGGTTAAATATTGGTGGTAGTCCTTCATTGAAAGCGCACTGATATTTCGCCCGGTTCAATATTGGCGGTAGTCCTTCATTGAAAGCGCTCAGATATTACGCGCGGTTCAATATTGGCGGTAGTCCTTCATTTAAAGTGCGCTCAGATATTTCGCGCGGTTCAATAGTGGCGGTAGTCCTTCATTGAAAGCGCTCAGATATTTCGCGCGGTTCAATATTGGCGGTGGTCCTTCATTGAAAGCGCGCTCAGATATTTCGCGCGGTTCAATATTGGCGGTAGTCCTTCATTGAAAGCGCACTCAGATATTTCGCGCGGTTCAATATTGGCGGTAGTCCTTCATTGAAAGCGCACTGATATTTCGCCCGGTTCAATATTGGCGGTAGTCCTTCATTGAAAGCGCTCAGATATTACGCGCGGTTCAATATTGGCGGTAGTCCTTCATTTAAAGTGCGCTCAGATATTTCGCGCGGTTCAATAGTGGCGGTAGTCCTTCATTGAAAGCGCTCAGATATTTCGCGCGGTTCAATATTGGCGGTGGTCCTTCATTGAAAGTGCGCTCAGATATTTCGCGCGGTTCAATATTGGCGGTAGTCCTTCATTGAAAGCGCACTCAGATATTTCGCGCGGTTCAATATTGGCGGTAGTACTTCATTGAAAGCGCGCTCAGATATTTCGCGCAATTCAATATTGGCGGTAGTCCTTCATTGAAAGTGCACTCAGATATTTCGCGCGGTTCAATATTGGCGGCAGTCCTTCATTGAAAGTGCGCTCAGATATTTTTAGAGGTGGCGCGGTCAACCACCTGGTTTCTTTTTCGTGGAATTCTCATAACTCATTTTAGTTGTCATATTTTTGTTGTTTCGTTTATGCAGATTACCTAGCTCTTTTATTTTACATTTAAAAGTCCTCGTTCCGTAACTAACTTATGTGTCACACCCTATAAAGCCTCGGGAAGTTTTCCGTAAAACATATTTGGTTACGAAGGAGGTTGATATTTTGGATCGTACTGTTGGCTGCATGAGAATCCAAACCGTAACTTCCTTAAGTTGTTTTTAGTGCCGCACACATTAAACTTATTTTAATGTGTCGTTCCGGACAACACACGTTCTGAATAGTATTTAATGGGTACGTCCTAGCTCGGTATGTGAGGTGAAGGGAGGGTCGAGGCCAGTACCCTAGCCACAAGGGCAGACGGTAACGTTTTCAGGTTTCTAAAAGCTAACATAATGTGTGCATCGTGGGTTATTTTATTTATTGTGTGTAAAGAGTGAAAATAGTTGTCTTAAATAAATAAATAAATTCACATTTAGTCTACCCACTCAGTAACGAAACTGATTTTCAGTGGGGGGCTTTAATTTAAAGCGACTAAACCAACCGTGTAGGCTCCGAACACCATCGACGAGTGAGCGATAACCAACCAAAGATCTATATTTCAAATATGAAACACATGAATCAGTGATTGGACAGTGCGAACACCTGCGGACAAATGCCAGAATCAACAAGGCCGATTCAGAACAACTTGGAATTTATTTAGTGCTTAGGTTGCTAGGACGGCTCCAAAGTCACCGTTTACTTATTCCTAACACAAGAAGTGATGGAATTGAATCCATATTAGAAGTTAAAAAACTTTTGCCTGGAGAGGGAATCTGAACCCGGGACCTTCTGCATTGGAAGCAGGAATGCTAACCACTGGACCAACCAGCCACCTGACAGTTCATCATTTCATTATTTATTATTATTATTTTCATTATTATTATTTTTATTTATTGTTTGTGCAACATTTCACCTTCATTTTGTATTTTGCCGGAGCACTTTGTGTACGCATTCTTTCAATCCATCCTTGCATTACAGTTTCATACTTAATTCATCACTTGTGCTCAGAAACTTGTAGGTGTTATAGAGCCACCATTGTGAATACAAGTTACACACCACACAACACAACATTGTTGCATTGTGCTCATTGTACAGTGTTGCATCACTTCTGAACTCTGAAGTTGATTGCTAGGGGCGTCAGTGTGATTCAACGACAAACAGCCTCAAGCCCTAAAGTTTTACCGTACAACATGCAAGGCCACTTCCATTTTACAACATGCTCTTATCTACATTCGAAAAGTTCGATAAAAAATCGAGTCGAGGCTTTCAGAATGGCGTTCCAATTTGATTGATTGACACTTAACGTCACGGTTGAGTGTAGGGGAACCGATCGTGTGTGAGTGATGACTATAATTAAGTCTGGACGAAAACATATTGATGAAGAAGTAAAGCATGGTTTGTATTTTTATTATATATTGATGAATTATTTTAAAGTTAAAATTTAAATGAGCTACAGTTTTAAAAAGTGGATAAATTCCTCGGCCACCTATTTAACTGTATATAATACTTATGTTGAAAAGGACGTTATCTTATATTTCTGATAGTGGTCTTTCACACTAACAGACGCGCCCGAAAATCTCAATGCTGCAATTGTCTTATATAGTCGGATCCATCCAGGACACTATTCCCACTTCCCCTATCCTCCCCGCCCTCCCACTGGCCCCCATCACCATCATCTTCATATTTCACCCACTCATCGTCTCGATTATCCACATTGAAAAAATATGAGACGTAAAGCCCAAATATCATCACCGATTTCACTAACAAACTAATTTAATCTAAATATAGGTGCCATGAAGTTGAAACACAGCTATCAGATGCTACGCGAGTGTTCACTAGATTATTGAGCTGTCATATAATTGGGAAATATAGTTTGCCGTAATATTGTGTAAACCATGGTTATGAAACTACAGATGACAGCTTTAAAGCGTTGGATAATGGATAGTTAAGTTGACTTGAAATGATTCATTGCCAGGTCTATATGTTCATATTCTACTTCATAGTTACATTACATTCCTGTGTACCGTAGGTTTTAAAAGGGAAGACCAGAAATCCGACAGAGTTTGTATATTGTATATTGTATCCACTATCCACACAATAATGTGTGCAGTGTATTAAATGAGGCCATATTTAACATGGCAGCTGCACGCCTCTAATTGCATGAGAATGTTGTGTCAATGATTTGAGAGCACCGCTAACTTCTAAATCATGCTATCGCTCAATAAATCAGCCTCATTTTCATAAGATGTATGTATTTAAAGTTTAAACCATTTTGCCGCCACATAAAATAAGCAAACTTTGAGATAACAAGATGGACGAAACAGTGAGGAAGGAAGGAGAATAGTTTTAATCTTAACTGTAGCTACGTAGCCACAAGAAAGTTACAGAAGTTTACAAGGGTGACCTACCTTAAAAAACTTCTATTCTAAAAATTCCTGGAGAGCTTGACAAAGTAGAAATGCGATGACTGTGTCCAAAGGAATTGCCTTTCTTTCAAATTGATGGATATAAAATTGCGTTACTCTATTTTCTTTTCTCAAATAGGAAGCTTCGATACATTTCCATCTCCACGGGGAACGCGCTTAGTTTGTGCGCAACGTATAATTGAGGCGGGGATGTATCTTGTGATTTTTTCCTGCTTGGATGTCTCAATGGTGTGGAAAATTACCACTTAACTGTTATTGGTCCAGTGCCAATCACACGCTGTAATGCTAGTGGTGAACTCGTAGCCAAAAACATCGAACTACACCACTCATTGGTATTAGAACCCGTGGAAATATTTTTTTTTAATTGCGTTTTAATACTACTATTATAACTTGGGCTAGGATGTTCAGGACCTTTCAAAGTGAGAAAAAGGCAGGCAAATAGTACCTTTAAAACAGCAAAAAAGGACCTAAATAGGACCTATTGAATTTAATCGAATTCTATTGGTTTCATTACTTTCAGTATTGTTTAATTAAATTAATTCAGTTACACCAATATATTTTCGTGGAGTGGGGGGGGGGGGGGGGGAATAGTTTTGTCGATGTATCAAACACAAGAAGAAAAATTAAAAACATAATTTTATCTTTCTAATTTCATTTCATATATTTTAGCGTCGCTGCAGACATCGGCTGGCTCATCTCATCTCTCACTCATCGTTACAGTATTCGACAGCAAACAAAATATCATTGCGTATGCTTGGCCCGATGATGTGGCAAGCTCGACACTGCACTCGCAGGTTTAGCATCCGTTTAAGCAAATTATATCAAAATAGGCAAATAGTCCCTTAAAAATGCCCAAAAAGGACCTTTTCTCATGAAATGATGTAAATAGGCATTTTAAGGCTAAATAAAATGCATAATTTTGGCATCCCTAACACTTGAAACACACTTAAAACTATTTTCCAGGTGAGTATTTACCAACAGAAAAAAAAGGAGATGTCCTGAACATCCTAGCCCTAATTATAACTAATTTTTATTGATTGATACAAGTTAAAAGTCTTTCTGTCCGGTTTGAAAAATGATTTCTACAATTTATATATTTAACGGATTGAAGAGAGAAACAACGATGAAACCTGTACTAGATGATATGTTTAAGGTAGTGGTTTGAACGTACTCAGTATTCCGTTAGTCTAACAACTTGTGGTTAATTTGAGCCGTTGCCCCTTACACAAGCGTTAGTAGTAATCCCAGTCCCACCGCTTCTCTTAGAATACATGACTGAACTATTGGCAAACATGTAAGAAGCTAACGTTGCGTAGGTGATTGTAAGCTGTACGCTGCAAGTAAGCAAGCGTTAGCAATCATCCATCCTCGTCTTCCATACATCCATACGCTCTATTATGATCATTATTAATGATGACTTCTTATCTTACTTGACTGACATGACTTCTTATGACTTCTTATCGTTTGACCTGTAAACATTATTAGCAATTATTAATGTTCACGATTTATTCCATTATAAGAGTGAGATCCCCGATCAATGTTACTCTTTCCTCATCTCTCTCCTCATACACACTGACTTCGCCCCTTTCTTCACCATCATACCCATATTTCAGCTCATTCCAAGCTTTCAGCTGTTTCCTGATTTCAATCATTCCGAAAGATATTGGCTCCTCTGGCATAACTCAAAGTGTCCATAACAACCTTAGTAACAATCACATACATTTCCCTGTGGCATACTTATCAGACTGGTCCGACCTAAAATCATTTACTACTGCTTTCGGTCGTCTTGTGAGTTGTGACCACAAAATGGGCACAATTCCTTTACACAAACTGACACAGACTCACTACTCCGTATACCATGGTCTGTACTACACTGTGCTGTGTACTGTACAGTGTTGAGCTGTCAGAATACGCAGACTATGACTCACTAGTCCGTATACCATGGTCTGTACTACACTGTGCTGTGTACTGTACAGTGTTGAGCTGTCAGAATACGCAGACTATGACTCACTAGTCCGTATACCATGGTCTGTACTACACTGTGCTGTGTACTGTACAGTGTTGAGCTGTCAGAATACGCAGACTATGACTCACTAGTCCGTATACCATGGTCTGTACTGCACTGTGCTGTGTACTGTACAGTGTTGAGCTGTCAGAATACGCAGACTATGACTCACTAGTCCGTATACCATGGTCTGTACTACACTGTGCTGTGTACTGTACAGTGTTTAGCTGTCAGAATACGCAGACTATGACTCACTAGTCCGTATACCATGGTCTGTACTACACTGTGCTGTGTACTGTACAGTGTTGAGCTGTCAGAATACGCAGACTATGACTCACTAGTCCGTATACCATTGTCTCTACTACACTGTGCTGTGTACTGTACAGTGTTGAGCTGTCAGAAAACGTAAACTATGACTCACTAGTCCGTAGACCATGGTCTGTACTACACTGTGCTGTGTACTGTACAGTGTTGAGCTGTCAGAATACGCAGACTATTACTCACTAGTCCGTATACCATGGTCTGTACTACACTGTGCTGTGTACTGTACAGTGTTGAGCTGTCAGAATACGCAGACTATGACTCACTAGTCCGTATACCATGGTATGTACTACACTGTGCTGTGTACTGTACAGTGTTGAGCTGTCAGAATACGCAGACTATGACTCACTAGTCTGTATACCATGGTCTGTACTACACTGTGCTGTGTACTGTACAGTGTTGAGCTGTCAGAATACGCAGACTATGACTCACTTGTCCGTATACCATGGTCTGTACTACACTGTGCTGTGTACTGTACAGTGTTGAGCTGTCAGAATACGCAGACTATGACTCACTAGTCTGTATACCATGGTCTTTACTACACTGTGCTGTGTACTGTACAGTGTTGAGCTGTCAGAATACGCAGACTATGACTCACTAGTCCGTATACCATGGTCTGTACTACACTGTGCTGTGTACTGTACAGTTGAGCTGTCAGAATACGCAGACTATGACTCACTAGTCCGTATACCATGGTATGTACTACACTGTGCTGTGTACTGTACAGTTGAGCTGTCAGAATACGCAGACTATGACTCACTAGTCCGTATACCATGGTCTGTACTCTGTAATTCACTGTGCTGTGTACTGTACAGTGTTGAGCTGTCAGAATACGCAGACTATGACTCACTAGTCCGTATACCATGGTATGTACTACACTGTGCTGTGTACTGTACAGTGTTGAGCTGTCAGAATACGCAGACTATGACTCACTAGTCCGTATACCATGGTCTGTACTACACTGTGCTGTGTACTGTACAGTGTTGAGCTGTCACAATACGCAGACTATGACTCACTAGTCCGTATACCATGGTCTGTACTACACTGTGCTGTGTACTGTACAGTGTTGAGCTGTCAGAATACGCAGACTATGACTCACTTGTCCGTATACCACGGTCTGTACTACACTGTGCTGTGTACTGTACAGTGTTGAGCTGTCAGAATACGCAGACTATGACTCACTAGTCCGTATACCATGGTCTGTACTACACTGTGCTGTGTACTGTACAGTGTTGAGCTGTCAGAATACGCAGACTATGACTCACTAGTCCGTATACCATGGTCTGTACTACACTGTGCTGTGTACTGTACAGTGTTGAGCTGTCAGAATACGCAGACTATGACTCACTAGTCCGTATACCATGGTCTGTACTACACTGTGCTGTGTACTGTACAGTGTTGAGCTGTCAGAATACGCAGACTATGACTCACTAGTCCATATACCATGGTCTGTACTACACTGTGCTGTGTACTGTACAGTGTTGAGCTGTCAGAATACGCAGACTATGACTCACTAGTCCGTATACCATGGTCTGTACTACACTGTGCTGTGTACTGTACAGTGTTGAGCTGTCAGAATACGCAGACTATGACTCACTAGTCCGTATACCATGGTCTGTACTACACTGTGCTGTGTAGGCCTACTGTACCGCATGAGCCACCGAGGGCGACATAATTACTTTACATATTACGTTTGCCAAAATTCCCTATTATTCCTGTTTCATTACCAATTAATTTCTCCGTGTTTACATAGTGAACTTACTGAGTTTCCAAACTAATTCGTCTGTTCTTAGTTTGCCATCTGATTTTATTGATATTACACGAGCCATTCTTCTGTTTCCTCGCTGAAATTCCTGCCAATAGTATTCATTGTCTTGTTCCTACCTCAATCTGAGCCATCCCAGCTCCACTGTCGGTGGCACGCTAGACCCAACCCCAACCTCCATTAGCTGTGTTCATCATAAGACCAACATGCTGACTGCTGAGCACAGTACACAACGAGCTTCCTCTAAAAAAAACTTTTGGGCTACATTATGAACATTTCCCAGTAAACATACCAACTATGTTATTAAAAAATCTTACTTTATCTTAGTTTTGGTCTTAAATTACAAGCTTAGTTCATAAATAAGGCTACCAATGGAACTATAAAATCTGTAAAGAGTGTAATATACTCAAGATAGTACAATAAATATTCATTCCTTTATTCATTCATTCATTCATTCATTCATTCATCCACTCATTTATTCATTCATTCATTCATTCATTCATTCATTCATTCATTCATTCATTCATTCATTCATTCTTTCATTCATTCATTCGTTCATTCGTTCATTCGTTCATTCGTTCATTCGTTCATTCGTTCATTCGTTCAGTCGTTCATTCGTTCATTCGTTCATTCGTTCATTCGTTCATTCGTTCATTCGTTCATTCGTTCAGTCGTTCATTCGTTCATTCGTTCATTCCTTTATTCATTCATTCATTCATTCATTCATTCATTCATTCATTCATTCATTCATTCATTCATTCATTCACTCAAAACCATTACAAATAGTAGGCAACCAGCAAACAGCTCTACCAAGTAGTCTCATCTTATTCTCCCGTGCATCCAACATTGTACATTTACCCTTTACGCTCTTTAAAGGGGTATTCAGATAAAAAAAAACTCATATTATGTATTCCCACCCATGAAAAATAATGACACGTAACTGTAAAAATGTCCCTACCAAAATATAAATACGGAAAAAATTTACGTTATCGTTTAATATGGGATAGTTGGCCAACAATAATTTTCCTTATTTGAATTAGCATGTACCTGATTTTCACCCTAGGGCAACAAGACAAAGTAAAGCAGATACAAATGATTTGGTCTTTGATATGAACGTAGGAGTTTTTTTGCCTGATTAGTATGTAACTTGAGTTGAATAAGTTTCTCAAGTTAAATTTTGATAGGGTTATTATTACTGAAACCGGGCGATCACGTACATGCTAAATTCTCATAAGAAAAAATATAATTGTTAAGTAAGTTGCCAAAATTATACAATTTCGTTATTTTTTGTTCTTCTTTCTCATTGGGGTGGGATTTTTTGTACACTTATGTATAATTATTTCTCGTTAAATGGGAAAACGTATTTTTATTAGTTTCTTGCCTGAATACCCCTTTAAATGATTGAATCGTATAACCAATCAGATCGCTATAAACTGACACAATCACGATAATTTATGGTTATGATCCTTTTAATTAGTGTATAATATACTTCTACTACTTCCATCAATCTTATTAAGTTGGCCCGACGTAAGTGTAGTCATGCTTACGGCGTAGTATACGTACGACCAATGGTACCCACTTAGTTTTGTTCTTCTCTAGTTGCTGCCATCTAATTGAAACAGGTCCATTAGGGATCATTCACGACCGCTCGTTGGTTACCTGGAACGGTGGGCGTGGCTAATTATTCTTGCTCACTCTAATCTTTGGAAGACTGCATTCACGAATGTGTGAAAGAACGCCAAGAATCTGTTGATAAGCACCCATGAAATGGGCAGTAGATAAAAGATCTGTGATCGGTATGCGAATATTTACGTTGGGACTAGTTTAAGTCCGTGTCTGTTGTTCTTCTGTACATTTTCGTTCTCACATATTCGTCATACACTTGCAAAACATCTTAGTAATATTGTCATTGCTTTGTTCACTTTCTTTCCTTCCATTTGTAGCAGTCTGTTATTGATCATGTTGAAATTACTCACTGTACTGCGGGGTTGACCGTTGTTTTGTAATCATCTGTGACTGTTACATTCTATTTTATTTAATATTTAATATTTAATATTTATTCAATGATTCCACATATTAAATTACAATATAATTGACGATAGTATTCGCGATCGCAAAACTTCGATACCCCCCTAGCGGACAACATTGTCCCTGAACTAACAGGTCTAGCGCTCTAAATGTCTGCGGATTCTCGCACACACCACACGGTACTAATCTTGTTCTAGCTGTTATACTTTTCATTTTGAAGGAAAAAATTAGGAAAGCATATTTAGTTCACATGCCAATAGTCATCTTGAAGGTTATTTCAAAATTATTGACCTAGTAGTTTACTTGTTATAGCAATTCACGCATAAAGCATCGGCAAATGAGCAAACTTCTTATTGTTTTCTCAACTTGGCGAAAAACTAATGATCGGATTTGGACGAGGGTTTATTAAGAATATGAACGAATAATGTGAGATAATAAACAAATCAACTTTCTAGAAAGGAAGTGCCCCGAACGAAATTCATTGTGTGCACTAACATGCAGGGTGCGTAGTTTCACGGCCCAAACCGCTGCTTTTGAGGTCCAACCGCTGCATCCTGCATATTAGTGCATGCTATGAATTTTCGTTAGGGGCACTTTCTATTTAGAAATTTTACTTGTTTATTATCTCACATTATTGGAACATATTCTTAAGGAACTCTAATCCAAATCCGATCATTAGTTTTTCGACAATTGAAGTTGAAAATACAAAAAAAGTTTGCTCATTTGCCGATGCTTTTATGCGTGAATTGGTGTCTATAATATTTAAAGAACCTTTGTGGTGACTTTTGTTATCTAAACTTAATACGCTTTCCTATAAGTTTTTTCTTCAAAATGAATATTATAACAGATAGAACGTGATAAGTGATCAACGTTCCAGCGATACCCCCAATGTCACACTGAGAAGTTAACCCGGCCCGGCCGCCATATTGGAAAGTGACGTGACGCTCAAACGTCCTTGAGAGTGCGAATATACTACATAATAGAACATTAACTTAATTCTTCTTGTGTAGTTAGTATGTCTGTGTTTTTCCAGAATTTGTATACGATTATTTAACCATGGCTCTGGCCATTTAACAACATATATCAACATAACATGTTTTCGTTCCCCCTCATCGCGTCATTAGGCAATGCATATGCTTTAAACCCATACAACCACCCTTACAACCATGCCATCGATTTCTGCTTTTACCACGAGCATGGTTTGGGTAAAACTTCCTAAATAATAATAAATCTAACGATCACTCATGACCGGCCCTATATTACTTGCCAAGAGTTCCACGCTTCAGTAAGCATCGAGTGTAACTGTGTACAATGTACACTCACATTCAAACCCGATATAACATGTGCACGACCAAAATCACTTTTATCAATAAAGTTATTTATTTGGCATATGGACACGTTACAACATTCATTGTAAGCCTTTGGACGTGATAATTAAAACATACATTCACCACCATATATCAATCAGGCCATGGAAACTATCAGAATAAGATGATTAGTGTTACTGGAGAGATGTCCATGCGTACTCCACAAAGACACAGAGCAGCCAACGGTTTAGCCGGTTCCCACACGAACACCGAAGTTAAGCAACCTCGGGCTAGGTCAGGAGGTCGATGGGTGACCACTCTCCTAGGAAACACTAGTTACCGTTGGTAAGGGCAGATTAGAGGGTTCGAAAGCTTGTGTAACAGCTTCGTTCTTCTCGTCAACTGCTCGGCAGTCCAGGTTAGTGGAGGAACCTATATGACTGGTCAAAGTTACACCGTCCTTTCGCAAGGGACGTAAAGCCGATTATCCCCTTGGTACTTTTCGACAGGAGTAGGCTACGTGCCGGTACCAGGCTTCCCCTCCTCCCTTCCTCATTATCATCCATCAATCATCACTCATCAGGCTAATGAGGGCATTGTGCCCTACACTGGCCTTAATTACAATAAAATAAATAAATAATAGCCAGAGCAGGGATTGTTTCTCGAAGCGGATGCTTATAGGTGTGCGTTGGCTGGTCTAGTGTTGTCTGGGTAAAAGGCAAGCGGTCTTGGGGAGGAACGCATTCCCGGTAACGCGTTCCTTTTTTAGGAAAGTTTAGTTTAGTGGAATGCGTTACCTAATTCTTACATCAGGAACCTCTAACGTGAAAATAATTACTATTTCGTGGGAACTTGGAACGAACTCAACGTTCCTTTATAAGTTCCTTTCGCTGTCGGAATTCCACCAAAATTCAGTATCTGCTATCGATAGATTCCGAGTGGTGGAAGCGGACGGAGACCGGCCGAGTATGCGAATTAGATTGAAAGTAATTTTAAAAGGAACGTGAAAGGAACTAAGTTCCTCTTGAGTAATGTATCAGTTCCTATTTCAGCAGAGTAGTAACTTAACGTTTCAAATTTCTTTTTTTTAAGTCGAACCCTACGTATCCCCGTACTAAAAGCAGTTTTACACATTCAAGATTGAGTTGGACCTTCAACATGGTTGAAAAGGTTATATATATAATGTTTTAAATTCTTCCGTAAACGATTTCATTTATTGATTATCATAACCCATAAAAGTGTCATAAGTACCAGTTAGTATATCTACCCTAGAACACAGATTCTGCTCACAATTATTTTTTCTTGTTTCCCGTGTATAGTGACTTGAGAATCTTTGGTTAAATTCAGTTGCTGCCTGAATGGTATTTACTATTAAATCTTGGCTTTCACTTTCCTTCCTGAATTCAATAAGCGCGGGGCCCAGCGCTTAGGGGCCCAATATTATTAAATGAACTCTATGCCAATACATTATGTCTTTATATTTTTTTGTGTGTTCTAAAACAAAGAATATCAAGGTAGAAATAAAATAAAAATTCGCCAATTCCTCTTTGGTTCTTTGCTAAAGGTTAATTTTAACATGATGGGTTTGTTCTCTGGCTTCCGATATTAGGTCGCGCACTACTTTTAACATGTTACTTGTTGGTAGCGGGACAAGTAGCGCCCTACATTTGAAACTGCGGTACGTAATATCGAGTCATCCCACGAAACTTCAATAATTAATAACAAACAATGTATGCAATCATGGAAAGATTCGACCTCCTATTAAAGCTTAATAGAACAATAGATGATACTAACCAAAGGCTGTTTGAGAGTGACATGATACATTGAAGGGGGATTCTGGGAAGGCTGATTGAAATAACTAAACAGTTTCCAGAAATTTTAAATTTCGCGTAGGTGTTGACACTAAGGATGTTGGAGAAAAGCAATGACAACTATTTAGAACAAGTTCAGCTTATGGCATTATTTTACTCAGTTTTGTCTGAAAACGTACGGAAAATTCGAAATAATTAAAATGAGTACATTAGTTAAGTAAAGACATTCAAAATGAAATAATAAAATACTGGCTAAGGCAACTACTGAAACGTTTTTGATTAGAAACTAGAGAGGGGGCCCACATTAAATTTTCGCACCGGGCCCGTAATGTTCTGGCGCCGGTATTGCCTGTAGGAGTGAGTAAGCACTAAACAGGTTCTAGGTAAAAGCATATTTATATTTGGTTTCAACCTAAGAAGCACCCTGCCAATCACTACATACAAAAGTCGACATAGCCGTCGCCTCCTTTGTTGACAGTTTTAAATGTCAATCTTCTCTAAAATCTCAAGCGGCAGTCAACGTGGTGGACACACAGTTACAAAAAAGGATTTCAGGTAGCAGTAGAAGAGAATACTGTATCTCACAATTTGTAGACCCCAAAAAGGGGACCTTCCCCTATATACAGGGAGCGATACCCATCCGTAGTCGAGTCGAGGCGACATTCTTCACATTCAGCTGTCGGTACCGGCTGAGAAGGTGAGTGCTTTGTTGAATAATTAGGATTATTGACATTTATGATCTCCACAATACCATTGCCTCTCTTTGAGGTTAGTGATTGCCACTTGCCAGGGTGCTTCTGAGGTTGGAACCAATATAGTTGTTTGCGTTAGTTCTCAACCAGCAAAGAGTCCATCGTTGTACCACGACTGCCTCTAACATAACAATTGAAATGAGAAAGTAATGCAAACCTAAAAAGTACTATAACAGCCGATGGAAACCATAACTCACTTCATTTCCAGTATCTACGGGACTATAATCTGCTGCCACCGGAAACAGCCTTCATTGCCACTTTCATTCTCCCCACATCAATCAATTATACGAGCTCGCACATTCCATTGGCTCCTGACTAAACATAACACCCTCACCCTCACCCTGCACATTCACTCGCAAACTGATGAATGTCCTTACTTTCCGCCAATGGCGGTTAGGTAGGCTCATATATAACCGGTGCCAAAAAATCCCACCTCAGTGGCTCAGTCAATACTTCGTTTAATGAGGTGAATTTAAGATGGACAAAATTGGAAACATGGTAAAACGTTAAGTGTTTCGCTGAACTGTGCAGCAACCATTTCCACACGCCCAGTGTTTAGTTAGTATCACCGGGCTCATATTAACCAACGTTGGATATAAATTCCTTTATCTTCATCAACAAACGTCACGATCAAGATTAACCTCATCGCGAAGTAATCTGCCCCCCCCCCTCCCCCCCCCCCCCCCCCGCCTCCTTCACGTCCATAAAACAAAAGAGTGCCGACTAAGCTACAGGGCTGGCAACTCAAAACGTGAAAGTGGAATGTGTGGACATAGATAGCAAGATACCATATATTTACGCTTGGCTACCATGCGCATTGTACGAAGGCAATTAGCAAGTGGAAGTGACACTGTTCTGTTCTCTAAACAGATGAAGAGGAAAGTTATGAATTCATCATGATTCTTAAGCTAACCTATTTGAGCATGAAACAAGAATAACAGCCATTGTTTCCTCCCGCTATGGAACCAGTTTAGAGTATCATAACATTGGCTCTCTAGGTCTAGGAAGTGGCGGTACCACACAAGGCTGTTCCACCGCCAGTAGAGACAAGTTTTTGCACTTGAAGCGCTGCCGTAGACTTTTACTCATGCTGGTGCTATCTGTTGACGGCTTATTAAACTATTACAGTTGAGAGTAGTTCAGGGTTGTCACGGAAGAATGCCGAAAACCGGAGCGCTATAGTCATCAGCCGGACACGGACCCTCGCGCGAGCCGTTTTATAGACAATTTGCATGCGAGTTTTCATTCGAGAGTCTCTTAGGAACCAACAACACGATTTTAAAGTTTCAGCCATCGTTGAAAAGGCCTATCTCCAAACGAGTACACGTAAAATTACTATTGCAATAGCACCTATTTTAAGTATGTTAGAGCAGTTACAAAACGTACTAAATTTAGGTGCAAAAACACTTGTACAACAAACAAATATATAACTTTGGACCCCTAAACTTAAAAGTTATAAAACTATCAGGTTGAGCTAACAACTGTCTGTCAGGTATTGTGGAAAAATTACACATACACATGGCTGATTTTATGTAAACTCTCGAATGATATTTGACTTCTATAACGTTCTGGTACGCGCGCGTGGATGACAATTCTGGTATTTTTGTAAACATTTTTTTTTGTTCGGTGAGAACCATATTTAACAGTTACAATCATAAAAAAAGATGTTTAGTCCACCTCACAGTTGCCAGGAATAGCATCACGGCTGATGTATAGTATGTTTAAATCGTTGTTGAAACCATCTGCTGAGTGATTGTTATACACGACAGAATTGTTACTTTATTTAACTAGGTGCTTGGTGACACATGCATCATCCTGAATCTATTAGTTAGTTACAAACAAAACATATATTCACAACGACAAACCAATTTATAAGCTAACAGACATTCAAATATGATGTCATGTGCATATTTCTCAAGCTTAGGCCTATATAGAAACCCGTTACCCGAATGTGTCAGCTGTTACAATGTCAGTGTTTTGTCAACGCAGTGGGTCTTTCAAAGCGATACGAAACAGCGTTCTCATAAAGGAAGTTGTGATTTTAGTACCTTCCCAACTATCCAAACACTGTAATATATTACCTTCTAGTTAGGCACGTCAGGCGAAGTTGTGGTGCGCAATGTGGTACTGGAGGGATTCCTAAAAAAATGTGAATGAATTATTTGTTCACATAATTCGTCAATGTTGGTACACATAAATAATATTTTACTCTTATTAATTTTATGAAACAATATATTACAGTACAATGTATTGTATTGATGTCCTTTGATGTCATCGTAATACATTCTCCTTTCATATCGGAAAATCAAAATATTGTTCAGTATCCAATTTATGTTTCTACATCCTCTGTAGCCTATGGTTGAACTGTGTAAATAAAAAACATACGTTTGGTATTGGCTAATTCCACCTAATCGTAAATTTTGATTGGATCTAATTTAATGTAATGAATGAGTCAATATTATATTGTTATAATATTCCGATGATAATAAACACTAGTTGTTTAAATGTTTTAGATACAATTTGTAATGTGAAATGTGGGCGGTCTTTCTCTAAACAGATTCGAGCCCCTACCGTGCCCACCACACCGACTGGCTGATATTTTATAACGCAAATTACCTACTTTTTCCACACCTGAAATTAATTGCTAAATCTATTGTGCTCTCCAGGGTATTCTTCGTACTTAAAAGTTGCTAATTGGTTTTACTCATTAAAAAGGCTCTGCTATTTTTATTTGTTTGGGATTGTAAAATTGAATCAATAAAAATGCACGTCTAGTACATTAGTAATAATATTAGTAAAAACGTCCGGCCATGTGGAGGTCGGTAGTTCGCGATGAGGTCGACAGGGCGTGGAAGTGCGCCACTATAGCGTGCTTCAAGAGGTACCTCAGTTGCCTCGCGTCTGAGGATGGCGACAGATGTTGCCGAAATATAACGAAGTGGGTGAGTAGTGCGTGTAATGTTTTAACCGTGTTTGTCCGAACTTTTTACTTATATTATCATCTTCCGTAATGTTTCCAATAGTAATGTTTTCAGATAATCTGGCTGGAGGCCTGTTTCTACAATTTACAACGCGAAATTCTAGGATCTTCCTTTCTTCCATCCATCCATTCCCGATCATTCTATAGACATGTTCTGTTGTTTTCCAGCTTTCATTTCTTCATCAATGTTGTTCGTAGATGCGTAGTAAGACTAAGGAAGGATTTAGCGTGGGCGCATTCTTCGTTATAGTGCCTTGTACCCTAAAAACACCCCGTACAATAGATGTTTGGTATTGTACTCAACACTTTAACCGAAAGCTTTATTTAAAGCTTCATTAACTTATTTAAAGTTCAAGCACAGATAATTAATTACACCACGTACCGGTAGTGAATTTGTTATCTGTGATACAAGCGTTAGCAACTCTTTGTCATTAAGAAGTGGATTTGCAAATACTTTTGAGCAGTCGTCCGTATTCATTTTACCCAAACGGGTTCATATTCTTGCTTATAGCCTAATTACTTACTAGATGACAATAGTCAAGCATTCATCTTTGCTGGAATGCTCTTTTGGGCTGGGCCCTTTAGAGCAGATAAAAAATACGGAATTAAAAACGCGTAAGCGCGAGGGCTGGGGTGATAATAGTAAAACTATATGTGGGAAGTAATGGGGGTGGAACCTGCTACAGAGGATGTCTCAGTCTAGGGCTGAACCATCCAGGTTCCAGGGCGTCTACTATAGAAACGGCTTCACAATTGTGTTTTAAATTTTAAACGCATTTACATTTTCTGTACATCAACATTGTACAACATAATAAGCCCATAATATTATATACTAAATCTTAAAATGGTGTAATAATCATGTAAGATTACTTTAGATAGTGTAATACTCATGTAAGATTACTTAAGATGGTGCAATAATCATGCAACATTACTTACGATGGTGTAGTAATCATCTAACATTACCCACTTAAGATGCTGCATTAATCACGTTACATTACTTAAGATGGTGTTATAATCATGTAACATTACTTAAGATGCTGCACTAATTATGTAACACTAATAATCATGTAACATGCACCCTCAATATCATCATTTAATCTCGTAGGCCTCAATACGACACGCTCGTTTAGTAGTTCACATCACTCAACATATCCATGCGGCTCCGATTTCAGTAATACATTCATATCTGGTTAAAACACTCTGCCATGTTAGGACATCGCATCATTACACAAATAAAAGTCACAATCCGCAATACTTATAGCTAGAGATGCGCAAAAATGGTACAACGAAAATCGCGATTTTTTTAAGTTGCCGTAATCCTTTCATGTTCAGTTTGCACACGAATCATCCGAATTATGATTGAATGGGACCAATTTCAACTCGCGAGATTTTGCGATATTGCAGTTGAAAACGTGAATAGCGGCGAAATGAGCAAGTATGCAAAGTAGCTCGCGAAATTTCAAAGTCAGACCAAAATTAGCTATTGTTTTTAATGTCTATTTTTCAAAATTCGTCGTGCGTTGTCGGGATGTTTCGTGTCCTTTATCGGCCAGCCAATATCGTTAGTTACAAGAAAAAAGGCAAATACAATAAAATAAATTACAAAAATATGGTTATTTTTGTTTTACTCGTTCGAGAGCCAATTTCTGTGTGTTTTTTTTTTTTTAATATTCGGTTTCTAAGCCGTGAAATACTAAAGTTTACATACATATTTTGGCGCGTCTCTACTTATAGCAATGACCTTCTTGTTCACATAGCAATGACGTATATTGGGTTAACAGCAGAATCGTGTGCGCGAGTGATCTTCGTTATTGAAGCCCCTAAAACCAATAATAACTGCACCTGTTGTTAAACATTCAAAACATTCAATATTTGTAACGCACTGGAATAAACAGGTTCTAACTGACAAAACAGTAATGAATAACAGACCATATATATTGTTGTAATAAATGAAGAACATCCCATACTACATCATTTAGACCGCTCACTTTTAAATTAAGTCTAGTTCTCACTACTAGTATAATGAGATGTTGTTTTGCTTAGGTTTTTCATTTATATTTAATTGTGCCATGTACTTTTTTTTGGCATTAGGTCTAGTGTGCAACTCTTGGCAAATAACGATAAATTATAATTATAGAAATCATACTCAATAAATAATTATGGTTAGCAAAATATGTAATTAGTATTTTGTATTTACACGTGTGTTAATTAGTCTCCATGAACATTCGCTTGCGAGGACTAACTCATAGTCTATTGTAGCCAGTCCCATACACATTCGCAAGACACAGAACTACAAAACATGTGCACACTTATAAAAAACTACACAGTACAGAAAAACTTTCTTTTATTCACATAACTTTTTTTAACAAAACCTCTATAGGCTACAATCATAAATCGTAAATATTACTTACTTATCATTTGCATTTAGTAATAACAATGGGACGGTTGCTTGCTAAGCCAGAGAAATAAAATAATATGTCTTAACAAAGTTCCAGCACTGTTTCACATCAATAATCAGCCTCACTCTACTCTGCGTGCCAACCTAAGAAGCACCCTGCCAATCACTACACACAAATTGCGACTAAGCCGTCGCCTCCTTTGTTGACAGTATTGTAAATATCAATCTTGTATAAAATCTCAAGCGGCGGTCAAGGGGGTGGACACCGTAGTCGAGTGGAGGAGACATATTTCACATTCAGCTGTCGGTACCGACTGA
Organism: Isoperla grammatica; assembly: GCA_945910005.1. Classification (NCBI taxonomy): domain Eukaryota; kingdom Metazoa; phylum Arthropoda; class Insecta; order Plecoptera; family Perlodidae; genus Isoperla; species Isoperla grammatica. The sequence goes on along the minus strand of OX246746.1, from coordinate 36,513,583 downwards.
GAAGTTGAGTGCTTTGCTGAATAATGGGGTTGACTGACATTTATGATCTCCACAATACCATTGCCTCCCTTTGAGGTTAGTGATTGGCAGGGTGCTTCTTAGATTGGCCCGCAGAGGAGATAGTGTTTTATTTATATTGAAAAAAAGAAAGAAGGACAATAGACGAATCCAACAATCTACTAGGTAATTTGAATCTCGGAAGTTTGCTGCCCAGTTGTTATGCCAAGGCCACATTGCAAGTGGTTGAATAAAGAAAAGAGAGGCCAGCCCAGTAGACCATAACATTGCACAATTTGTTAAAAGGAGAACTGCCCGTGAAGTGAATATAAAACAGGTTCCTACTGATAACAACAGCGAAACGCTGATGTTACAACGCTCAAACGTTTACACATAAAATATAATACTTGTTATTTTAAATCTTTTTCATGCTCGAACTGAAGAATAAACAAACCCACAGTGACCACGCCCTGCTAAATCTGGAATACGTGCAATATATTATTTCATCCCTAGTTTTTAACAAAAAGAAGATACATGTATAGGAGATCGGTCAAAACTAAAGCTGAGTTTTGTTTTTATTTGAAGCTCGCGATGCAATATATCATGGCTGTGTAAAGTAAAGCCATTAATTCATTCCTTAACAAAGAAACGATATAATTATATTAAATCTCGCAAATGTACAACTTTCTTGCACAATTGTCTACGAGTAAAAACGCATCGATTAGGTAATAAACTTGTATGACTAGACCAACGAAAAACAAATGCAAGCAATTCTCAAGAAGATCGTCGTTCATTACTATAGTTTGTTAGTAGGATTGCTTAGTATAGGATTACTATGTGGAGTATTACTTCTTTTCTGTCTTATTGTAATATGTATTCAGATGCAATGATCAGCGTCCAGTTCTCACGGCATGAACTGTTGGTATCGCTAGTTCTCACGGCATGAGCTGTTGGTATCGCCAGTTCTCACGGCATGAACTGTTGGTATCGCTAGTTCTCACGGCATGAGCTGTTGGTATCGCTAGTTCTCACGGCATGAGCTGTTGGTATCACCAGTTCTCACGGCATGAACTGTTGGTATCGCTAGTTCTCACGGCATGAGCTGTTGGTATCGCTAGTTCTCACGGCATGAACTGTTGGTATCGCTAGTTCTCACGGCATGAGCTGTTGGTATCGCTAGTTCTCACGGCATGAACTGTTGGTATCGCTAGTTCTCACGGCATGAGCTGTTGGTATCGCTAGTTCTCACGGCATGAACTGTTGGTATCGCTAGTTCTCACGGCATGAGCTGTTGGTATCGCCAGTTCTCACGGCATGAAAATATGTTGGTATTGTCATACATTTCTTTGTTCACACAATTTGGCCCATAGACTGCTTTGAAACGGCTATACATTATTTTTTCTTTAATGCCAGTGTTTTAATTTCTACATATTCATTACAACTCATATTTTGCTTTATCGATTGCGTTTGGTATATTTCAGTCTGGCTTACGTCCTACATTTCTTCCTTTTGTTGTTGCTATATTTGCACTTGCTCTTAAAATTATTATATCCGTGGGTTTTCGCCCATAACAAAATGGCTACAATCTTCTGCCTTCGTATTCTCTTTCAAGACTCCCTCTTGTGTCACTACACTTATAACAAACTGAATGCTTATAAGGTTTACAATGAACATTACCAGAGGGGCCAGCGTACTTATCAATATAAAATTCATTTATATTTCAAAACTATCAATAGACATTATAAGTATAAACAAATGTGTAACTTAGAACTACAATGAAAGTGATGTGTGTTATTGTTCAGAATACTACTACTAAGTACTATAAGTACTACTTATATGACTAAAGCTTAGTTTTGGTCATACTTACCAAAACTTGGTGTAAAATCAAATCAACTAATATCTGATATATTAATATGATGTGATGTATGCCCCTTTTAGTTTGGGTGGTTATGGTTAGGAAATAAATGAGAACACAACTTCTCTGTGGGAACTTTGAAGAGCTCTTTCTCGAAACTTGCGGAGTGACTGTCAACAATCTTGCGAACCACCATACTTGTGGTGTTCCGCTCTGAAGCACCTCTGCGTTATCTCCGTGTCACGTATCACGTTCAACTACAACCAGACAGTTACGAGGAGCATGTGGTTAATCAAAATTAGTTAAGAAAACTGAGACTGTGTCGAGGGATGCTAAGTACGTGATCATAGTGAAGCTGCTACGTTAGAACGATGAAATGAATGAACCAGTTCTTTTAGATAACGTGTTATTTTAAAATCTGAAACTATGAAAAACTCGTGTTTGGGATCTATAACATTTGGAATAAAATGATTTAAAAATTGAAATTGAAATTAATAAAAATCATTGATAATTGTTCATCATAAAACATAAAAGAGTGGCCAATGTTTTCTTCAGTCATAATAACAATCTTTTTTTAAAAAAAATGTAGTAATAACATTCTGTCATATGTGAGTTAGCATCTATATGTGAGTTAGCACTCATATGTGAGTTAGCGTCTATATGTGAGTTAGCATTCATATGTGAGTTAGCATCTATATGTGAGTTAGCATCTATATGTGAGTTATCATCTATATGTGAGTTAGCATCCATATGTGAGTTAGCATCCATATGTGAGTTAGCGTCTATATGTGAGTTAGCATCTATATGTGAGTTAGCATCCATATGTGAGTAAGCGTCTATATGTGCGTTAGCATCCATATGTGAGTTAGCATCCATATGTGAGTTAGCATCTATATGTGAATTGGCATCTATATGTGAGTTAGCGTCTATATGTGAGTTAGCATTCATATGTGAGTTAGCATCTATATGTGAGTTAGCATCTATATTTGAGCTAGCATTCATATGTGAGTAAGCATCTATATGTGAGTTAGCATTCATATGTGAGTTAACATTCATATGTGAGTTAGCATTCATATGTGAGGTAGCATCTATATGTGAGTTAGCATCCATATGTGAGTTAGCATCCATATGTGAGTTAGCATTTATATGTGAGTTAGCATCTATATGTGAGTTAACATCTATATGTGAATTAGCATTCATATGTGAGTTAGCATCCATATGTGAGTTATCATCTATATGTGAGTTAGCAACCATATGTGAGTTAGCATCCATATGTGAGTTAGCGTCTATATGTGAGTTAGCATCTATATGTGAATTAGCATCCATATGTGAGTTAGCATCCATATGTGAGTTAGAATCTATATGTGAGTTAGCATCCATATGTAAGTTAGCATCTATATGTGAGTTAGCATCCATATGTGAGTTAGCATCCATATGTGAGTTAGCATCCATATGTGAGTTAGCATCCATATGTGAGCTAGCATCCATATGTGAGTTAGCATCTATATGTGAGTAAGCATACATATGTGAGTTAGCATCTATATGTGAGTTAGCATCCATATGTGAGTTAGCATCTATATGTGAGTTAGCATCCATATGTGAGTTAGCATCCATATGTGAGTTAGCATCTATATGTGAGTAAGCATCCATGTATGAGTTAGCATCCATATGTGAGTTAGCATCCATATGTGAGTTACCATCTATATGTGAGTTAGCATCCATGTATGAGTTAGCATCCATATGTGAGTTAGCATCCATATGTGAGTTAGCATCCATATGTGAGTTACCATCTATATGTAAGTTAGCATCCATGTATGAGTTAGCATCTATATGTGAGTTAGCATCCATATGTGAGTTAGCATCTATATGTGAGTTAGCATCTATATGTGAGTTAGCATCTATATGTGAGTTAGCATCCATGTATGAGTTAGCATCCATATGTGAGTTAGCATCCATATGTGAGTTAGCATCTATATGTGAGTTAGCATCTATATGTGAGTTAGCATCCATGTATGAGTTAGTACGTGACTGAAGTGAGCCTCATAAGAATGAACATCAAAATATAACTATGTACATTATTTTGTAACTAATTCATTTTCACCTAAACGTGCAGACCTCCTGTGCATGTTGATGGACCCCCAGTGGTCCGCGAGCCACAGTTTGGGAACCTCTGTTCTAGAGTCTGGGCGGATGGTTCAACCCAAAACATACTCGAGTGATTAAATAAGGCCAAGTCGCGTCATAACTCAAAGAAAGGCCATTGTCTTTTTATAATTCCCTAACAAAACCGAAAAGAAGTATTCCCACGAGATGGATGGTTGCAATCATCAAAGAAGCGCTCATTCCTTGAGAGTGCACAACTTATCTCATGTGAAAGAAAGCCTCGAAAGAAGGGGCTATCATTCTATCATACAAAATACTCGAATCAGCAAAAAGCAATCGAATCGATGTAACCGATCTGAGTAACTCAACACCAGACCTTTCCCAAATCTGTATTGGCTTAGGTAATTCCCACTGTATGAAAATAAATATATCTATATCACACATACAAATAAAATAAAAAAAAAAAATATAAAAACATTTAATGATAATAATAAACAATCCACATTCTGGCGTTTCAAATTGAAATTATTTTCTGTATTATAACAATTCTTATATAAGTTATTAAAAATAATTACGATTGATACTTCACAAAAAATGCTGGCAATTTCTAAATCACAAATAGCGTGAGAAGCACGTAAGAATTGTGTTTTACCTTCAATAATAATAATTTTATAGCTATACAACTATTATTGGGGGCGCGTCGTTTCATCGACACTTCTTTTCATCGACACGCTATCTGTTTCATTGACGATAATATGTCCGATGTTCGGGACTTCCGTTCCATCGACACTTTCGTTTCCTGAAAACCTCCTGAAATTCTCGTGGGTTTCGTGCTATCTGTATTGAACATGTTTAAGTGCTGCTATTGTTGGTGAATTCTGAAATTAATGTCGTTATCTCTAAGTGATTGTATTAGTATCGAATTACTGTGTCTTATTATAGTGCAAAGCTGGTAGTCTGAATTTCCCGCATCTCTGTCACGGTACGTTCAGCACTGCTTAAAGTTATCTAATAACCTAAAGTTATGTCATCGTCGTTTGCAATACTGTCTACCCATAAAATGAACCATACAGGAATGAGAAGGTTGAAATTACTTCCCAACAAACATATCTAGAGGATCCTTTCAAATGGAGATGACATAATTATAACCAAATGCAATAAAAATCTTAATTAAAAGTGCGAGAGGAAAACGAATAACAATATGTTTGTAGGGACACTTGTGATTAGCTCTTTCCTGTTTATGAATCGTTGAGAGAGAAATTAGTAGATTTGTAATGTAACTCAATCTCGGCAACTCAGCGGTGAGTCATATAATATTCTAATGCCCGGTTCCCATGTCTCTTGCCGCGCGACAAACTGATGCGCGATGCCAATCACAGCGTTTCCGTCATGGCATTGAAGACAGTGGACGAGTTGAGCCAAAGTTCTTATTGGTCACCGCGCGGCAAACTGATGCCCGATGACCAATCACAGCGTTTCCGTCACGGCATTGAAGACAGTGGACGAGTTGAGCCAAAGTTCTGATTGGTCACCGCGCATCATCAACAACATCAACAAAAACAACGGCTCCGAGATAAAAATTATGGAAGTAGGAATGGGTGCGTGCAAATGGTGATATGATAGAATTGGCCTGGTGACGTCTGGGAGGTCGGGGATTCCAAGACCCGATGGAAAGGACACATTGTTTGGATAGCTGAAAAGGAATGTCCGAGGACTCAATCCCAGCATTCGCCTTTACGATTGAGGAAAACCTTGCAAAACCCCTTCAATCAGGGTTGCCGTTGGGGGGAATCGAACCGGTGACGGCGACCCGAGTCTCGCGTCTTACCGCTACTGGTATAAGCATAGAACGTTTATATAACGTTAGTGTCTAAGTGAACGTATTCCTTTTTTGAAGTTCCCAGCCTTCCGCCTATTTATTGCCCTCTTTAATAGCGCCGTGTCTCAAAATCGAAGTAATTTCACGCAACTTAACCACTTTGGGAGCTGACAGACAAAAACGGTGCAATCGTTATTCACTTACAACCCATTTAGCTGATAATCGCAAAAAAAGATTTCGGTTTGGTTCTTATTAAGGCAGAGGGGTGATCTCAGTGGCAGAGGGTGATCTCAGTGGCAGAGGGGTGATCTCATTGGCAGAGGGTGATCTCAGTGGCAGAGGCTGATCTCAGTGGCAGAGGGTGATCTCAGTGGCAGAGGGGTGATCTCAGTGGCAGGGGGGTGATCTCAGTGGCAGAGGGGTGATCTCAGTGGCAGGGATGATATCAGTGGCACGGGGGGTGATCTCAGTGGCAGGGGGGTGATCTCAGTGGCAGAGGGGTGATCTCAGTGGCAGGGGGGTGATCTCAGTGGCAGGGGGTGATCTCAGAGGCAGAGGGGTGATCTCAGTGGCAGGGGGGTGATCTCAGTGGCAGGGATGTGATCTCAGTGGCAGAGGGGTGATCTCAGTGGCAGGGATGATATCAGTGGCAGGGGGTGATCTCAGTGGCAGGGGGTGATCTCAGTGGCAGATGGTGATCTTAGTGGCAGGGGGGTGATCTCAGTGGTAGGGGGTGATCTCAGTGGCAGAGGGTGATCTCAGTGGCAGAGGGGTGACCTCAGTGGTAGAGGGGTGATCTCAGTGGCAGGGGGTGATCTCAGTGGTAGGAGGGTGATCTCAGTGGCAGGGGGGTGATCTCAGTGGCAGGGGGGGTGATCTCAGTAGCAGGGGGTGATCTCAGTGGCAGAGGGGTGATCTCAGTGGCAGGGGGGGATATCAGTGGTAGGGGGGTGATCTCAGTGGCAGGGGGGTGATCTCAGTGGCAGGGGGGTGATCACAGTGGCAGGGGGGTGATCTCAGTGGCACAGGGGTGATCTCAGTGGTAGGGGGGTGATCTCAGTGGCAGGGGGGTGATCTCAGTGGCAGGGGGGTGATCTTAGTGGCAGAGGGATGATCTCAGTGGCAGAGGGGTGATCTCAGTGGCAGGGGGGTGATCTAAGTGGCAGAGGGGTCCTCAGTGGCAGGGGGGTGATCTCAGTGGCAGGGGGGAGTGATCTCAGTGGCAGGGGGTGATCTCAGTGGCAGAGGGGTGATCTCAGTGGCAGAGGGGTGATCTCAGTGGCAGGGGGATATCTCAGTGGCAGAGGGGTGATCTCAGTGGCAGGGGGGTGATCTCAGTGGCAGAGGGGTGATCTCAGTGGCAAAGGGGTGATCTCAGTGGCAGAGGGGTGATCTCAGTGGCAGAGGGGTGATCTCAGTGGCAGAGGGGTGATCTCAGTGGCAGGGGGTGATCTCAGTGTCAAAGGGGTGATCTCAGTGGCAGAGGGGTGGTCTCAGTGGCAGGGGGGTGATCTCAGTGGCAGGGGGTGATCTCAGTGGCAGAGGGGTGACCGCAGTGGCATAGGGGTGACCTCAGTGGCATGGGGGTGATCTCAGTGGCGAGGGGTGATCTCAGTGGCAGAGGGGGGTGATCTCAGTGGCAGGGGGGTGATCTCAGTGGCAGGGGGGTGATCTCAGTGGCATGGGGGTGATCTCAGTGGCAGGGGGGTGATCTCAGTGGCGAGGGGTGATCTCAATGGCAGAGGGGGTGATCTCAGTGGCAGGGGGGTGATCTCAGTGGCAGGGGGTGATCTCAGTGGCAGGGGGGTGATCTCAGTGGCGAGGGGTGATCTCAGTGGCAGGAGGGTGATCTCAGTGGCAGAGGGGTAATCTCAGTGGCAGGAAGGTGATCTCAGTGGCAGGGGGGTGATCTTAGTGGCATAGGGGTGATCTCAGTGGCAGAGGGGTGATATCAGTACAGTTTTTTTAATCATATCTCAATAGTACTACAACGCATCGAGAAAGATGAATGCAGCATACCGTGACTTCGTAAGCGCCGTACAGTGGACGCACGTCGTGTTGTTGGAGGGGCGTCGGGTCCGCCCTATAATGCCGGCGGTATCAGGTAGCGCCGTACAGTGGACGCACGTCGTGTTGTTGGAGGGGCGTCGGGTCCGCCCTATAATGCCGGCGGTATCTGGTAGCGCCGTACAGTGGACGCACGTCGTGTTGTTGGAGGGGCGTCGGGTCCGCCCTATAATGCCGGCGGTATCTGGTAGCGCCGTACAGTGGACGCACGTCGTGTTGTTGGAGGGGCGTCGGGTCCGCCCTATAATGCCGGCGGTATCAGGTAGCGCGGTACAGTGGACGCACGTCGTGTTGTTGGAGGGGCGTCGGGTCCACCCTATAATGCCGGCGGTATCAGGTAGCGCGGTACAGTGGACGCACGTCGTGTTGTTGGAGGAGCGTCGGGTCCGCCCTATAATGCCGGCGGTATCAGGTAGCGCCGTACAGTGGACGCACGTCGTGTTGTTGGAGGGGCGTCGGGTCCACCCTATAATGCCGGCGGTGTCAGGTAGCGCGGTACAGTGGACGCACGTCGTGTTGTTGGAGGGGCGTCGGGTCCGCCCTATAATGCCGGCGGTATCAGGTAGCGCGGTACAGTGGACGCACGTCGTGTTGTTGGAGGGGCGTCGGGTCCACCCTATAATGCCGGCGGTGTCAGGTAGCGCCGTACAGTGGACGCACGTCGTGTTGTTGGCGGGCGTCGGGTCCGCCCTATAATGCCGGCGGTATCAGGTAGCGCCGTACAGTGGACGCACGTCGTGTTGTTGGAGGGGCGTCGGGTCCGCCCTATAATGCCGGCGGTATCAGGTAGCGCCGTACAGTGGACGCACGACGTGTTGTTGGAGGGGCGTCGGGTCCGCCCTATAATGCCGGCGGTATCAGGTAGCGCGGTACAGTGGACGCACGTCGTGTTGTTGGAGGGGCGTCGGGTCCGCCCTATAATGCCGGCGGTATCTGGTAGCGCCGTACAGTGGACGCACGTCGTGTTGTTGGAGGGGCGTCGGGTCCGCCCTATAATGCCGGCGGTATCAGGTAGCGCCGTACAGTGGACGCACGTCGTGTTGTTGGCGGGCGTCGGGTCCGCCCTATAATGCCGGCGGTATCTGGTAGCGCCGTACAGTGGACGCACGTCGTGTTGTTGGAGGGGCGTCGGGTCCACCCTATAATGCCGGCGGTATCAGGTAGCGCCGTACAGTGGACGCACGTCGTGTTGTTGGAGGGGCGTCGGGTCCGCCCTATAATGCCGGCGGTATCAGGTAGCGCCGTACAGTGGACGCACGTCGTGTTGTTGGAGGGGCGTAGGGTCCGCCCTATAATGCCGGCGGTATCAGGTAGCGCCGTACAGTGGACGCACGTCGTGTTGTTGGAGGGGCGTCGGGTCCGCCCTATAATGCCGGCGGTATCAGGTAGCGCCGTACAGTGGACGCACGTCGTGTTGTTGGAGGGGCGTCGGGTCCGCCCTATAATGCCGGCGGTATCAGGTAGCGCCGTACAGTGGACGCACGTCGTGTTGTTGGAGGGGCGTCGGGTCCGCCCTATAATGCCGGCGGTATCAGGTAGCGCCGTACAGTGGACGCACGTCGTGTTGTTGGAGGGGCGTCGGGTCCGCCCTATAATGCCGGCGGTATCAGGTAGCGCCGTACAGTGGACGCACGTCGTGTTGTTGGAGGGGCGTCGGGTCCGCCCTATAATGCCGGCGGTATCTGGTAGCGCCGTACAGTGGACGCACGTCATGTTGTTGGAGGGGCGTCGGGTCCGCCCTATAATGCCGGCGGTATCAGGTAGCGCCGTACAGTGGACGCACGTCGTGTTGTTGGAGGGGCGTCGGGTCCGCCCTATAATGCCGGCGGTATCAGGTAGCGCCGTACAGTGGACGCACGTCGTGTTGTTGGAGGGGCGTCGGGTCCGCCCTATAATGCCGGCGGTATCAGGTAGCGCCGTACAGTGGACGCACGTCGTGTTGTTGGAGGGGCGTCGGGTCCGCCCTATAATGCCGGCGGTATCTGGTAGCGCCGTACAGTGGACGCACGTCGTGTTGTTGGCGGGCGTCGGGTCCGCCCTATAATGCCGGCGGTATCTGGTAGCGCCGTACAGTGGACGCACGTCGTGTTGTTGGAGGGGCGTCGGGTCCGCCCTATAATGCCGGCGGTATCAGGTAGCGCCGTACAGTGGACGCACGTCGTGTTGTTGGAGGGGCGTCGGGTCCGCCCTATAATGCCGGCGGTATCTGGTAGCGCCGTACAGTGGACGCACGTCGTGTTGTTGGAGGGGCGTCGGGTCCACCCTATAATGCCGGCGGTATCAGGTAGCGCCGTACAGTGGACGCACGTCGTGTTGTTGGAGGGGCGTAGGGTCCGCCCTATAATGCCGGCGGTATCAGGTAGCGCCGTACAGTGGACGCACGTCGTGTTGTTGGAGGGGCGTCGGGTCCGCCCTATAATGCCGGCGGTATCTGGTAGCGCCGTACAGTGGACGCACGTCGTGTTGTTGGAGGGGCGTCGGGTCCACCCTATAATGCCGGCGGTGTCAGGTAGCGCGGTACAGTGGACGCACGTCGTGTTGTTGGAGGGGCGTCGGGTCCGCCCTATAATGCCGGCGGTATCAGGTAGCGCCGTACAGTGGACGCACGTCGTGTTGTTGGAGGGGCGTCGGGTCCGCCCTATAATGCCGGCGGTATCTGGTAGCGCCGTACAGTGGACGCACGTCGTGTTGTTGGAGGGGCGTCGGGTCCACCCTATAATGCCGGCGGTGTCAGGTAGCGCCGTACAGTGGACGCACGTCGTGTTGTTGGAGGGGCGTCGGGTCCGCCCTATAATGCCGGCGGTATCAGGTTGCGCCGTACAGTGGGCGCACGTCGTGTTGTTGGAGGGGCGTCGGGTCCGCCCTATAATGCCGGCGGTATCAGGTTGCGCCGTACAGTGGGCGCACGTCGTGTTGTTGGAGGGGCGTCGGGTCCGCCCTATAATGCCGGCGGTATCAGGTAGCGCCGTACAGTGGACGCACGTCGTGTTGTTGGAGGGGCGTCGGGTCCACCCTATAATGCCGGCGGTATCAGGTAGCGCCGTACAGTGGACGCACGTCGTGTTGTTGGAGGGGCGTCGGGTCCACCCTATAATGCCGGCGGTGTCAGGTAGCGCCGTACAGTGGACGCACGTCCAACTATTTCTAAACTTCCATTTCGTTTTCAAACAACTTGAGATCAAAATCAAGCTTCGCTTTTCATCATCCGCTCCGTTTGATGCCCAAACCTACGCGAGCTTTCTGTGGAGGTTAATAATGTTACACAACGACGCAGAATCATCCCTCTTTTCGTTGTAGCTTGAACGTGCTTTCCTTTGTGGTTCTCAGCCTAACTTTGGCTGCCGTCACATTGATTTATTTATAACTCAAATTGTTACAAAAATGATGCAAAAATCGAACTTGGCATATTCATACAAAGCATAGTACAAGCCACAAAAGCTAGTCGAGATTTATCCGGTAGAGGTAAAATAGTGAATTTAAATGTGTATTATTTCAGTTAAAGTAGTTATTAGTTATCGTTTGTTACTAAATTAGATAATATATCATAGTTGAAAGGTAAAAGAAAGGTTTAGCTCCCGAAAGAGAGGAAGGAAATCTGCTTTGCGATTTCCTTTTAACTCGTGGTCATTAATTAAATATAATGGAAACAAAACGTATTGGAATGTAAAAAAAAAGCATCCAAAAAATAATAATGTTAATGTAGGTTACAATCTAATGATCCATGAAATGATTCGTAATAGAAAGTAAAATGATGCTCGTGATGATGTGTGAGTCTTCCGGTCGACCCGATTGAGTCGTATCTAATACCTGACATCGCGCATTACACACTATGTCAGAAATAAGAGCGTTGCTTCTGCGTTCGGGGATTTGTCCCAACAACTCACATAACACACAAGTTGGCAAGCCTGCCTGCTTAGTGGGAGACGATGGAGCGCTACCTCTTGACAAATGCGGTCATTTACGAAAATTGTTGCACCATTTTCAGGGATTTGTTAAAACAGTTACTGCGAACATGGATTATTGGTGGTTGGTTAACTTTCTTCGTGTGGTATGTGAGCGCTGCTTGATTACTACAAGCAGAACTTTCTTTACCTCTAACACGCACACGCACATATTTTGATTAATTAAATGAAGAGCAAAATACACTATAGCTTTATATACTGTGTTTCCTTTGTGGTTCTCAGCCTAACTTTGACTGCCGTCACATTGATTTATTTATAACTCAAATTGTTACAAAAATGATGCAAAAATCGAACTTGGCATATTCATACAAAGCATAGTACAAGTGTATAACTGTGGTATAATTGGGATTCTCTATTTTTTCTTTTTTTTTTTAAAGACCATAATGTTAATAAATATGGATAACAGGATGGTTTTTAAAAGGTTATAAAATAAAACGACTACCAAGAGGGTCATAAAAATTGCGAGGAATATAAAACAACGAAATATATTAAAAGAAAAACTTAAATCCTGTTTATAGCTTTTGATATTATATTATATTATATTATATTATATTATATTATATTATATTATATTATATTATATTATATTATATTATATTATATTATATTATATTATGTTATATTATATTATATTATATTATATTATATTATATTATATTATATTATATTATATTATATTATATTATATTATATTATATTATATTATATTATATTATATTATATTATATTATATTATATTATATTATATTATATTATATTATATTATATTATATTATATTATATTATATCATATTATATTATATTATATTATATTATATTATATTATATTATATTATATTATATTATATCATAGAATAATCCATTCGCCAAAAACCATATAGTCAACGCCCATGTTCTGCTTCCTCTCATTTTTTGCAAAGAATAGCGTACGAACTTTGTTAAGGTATGTTTCTGGTTATACTGTTACATGTAACTGTTATTCTGTGTAGGGCAGAGTTTATTGAGCGAACGTTTCAACATAACTTTTGACTCTACCTACAAGTGTCCCGTTCTTCCCGCTTCATATTGCATAAACTAGGTACTATGTTTCAACACAAATATACCATATTAGTATATTATTATAGCAATACACTTCCATGTATGTATGTATGTGTGTGTGTGTGTGTGTGTGTGTGTGTGTAAGTACGTACGTATATATGTATGTATGTACTAGGTACTATGTTTCAACACAAATATACTTTATTAGTATTATTATAGCAATACATTTCCATGTATCCAAGAACTGTTGGTTTAATTACCTTTATGGATGTATACATTTTTTTTTTTTCTATTTTCAATGTATTCTCTTTTTATGGTAGTTTTGTTTGTGTTTCTTGTTATTTGTGCTGTTATGTTATTATGGAGTTTTGATTGATATTTTATGTATATGTTGCTGTTATAAGTTTTGCGTTTGTTTCATGTTGTCTTTTATGTAAAGTTTGTATTGCATATTATTATGTACTTGTATTTACTGTCCAGTTTTTGTAAAACAGTTATTTATCAGCTGAATATGATAGAAATTTAGTTTTGAAGTAAATGTATGGCTATTTCCAAATAATTTGCACAAAAGTGTAATATTGTGATGTACATCATATTCTAAGTACTTACATTTGTTATATTTGAGTGACTTCGCCATATAAAGCTCGAAAGGTTTGGAAATTATGTTTTTTTGCTCGGATTAATTTAAATTAAATTTAAAATAATAGTTTTGCAACTATGTCAGGTATCCTTAAGGTTTACAGACTATCTTTTTACAAGGGTCAAACAAATTGCGTTGTATGAAATCATAATATTCTATTTGTTATGGAAATTCTCTGAGCTTTTACAACAGAACCAATTTGCCATAGATCTTGTCAGTGTCCACCACTCATGTTCCCAACACTTTCATGCGGTATATTGTGGACATTCTTGGCGGTTTATTTACTCTCTATGGAGCCTCCATGATCTTGCCTCTTGGTTCTTATTGACCTAAGACTTATTTTAAAATAATTACTCAATTTGCATATTATTTTTCCACTTACAGCATGAAGCCCTTGTAATGAAGTGTTGCTGGTAATTTGCTATTTTTAAGATAATGTAAAATAAATCTATTATAGAAAACATAACTTGTACAGTGAACTGCTAGGTGCTTGCACAATGAGTGCAATCACTCAATATGTATTTCTTAGGTTGCTACTCATATTACAAAGTTTAATACTAAAATGTAAGTATAGTATTTCTACATCGGGAAGGCTTCTATTTTACTCTCAGTCTCAAGTTTCGACATTGAAGTTGTCTTATTATATTGCAGGATTTAGGTAGAAAATTTGAGGCATTTTTCGTGAAGTTTGGAGTTTGTTCAGAACTCATTTGTGGGATTTTATCGCCGTACGAGTTGTAAAGTTTTGTCGAGCTGGAGCCTGAGACCTCAAATTCTCAAAGGAAAACCAAGAATTATTATCGGGAGGTAACCGGACAAACTACACAAAAGACATGTTCGAAAGAACACATTTCGTCGTGTTCGCTCCGAAATAGGGGTTATATTTCCTACAACATAGGTGTATCTGTCTCAAGGCACGGCTTGAATTGTTGGGAAACAGTCTGTGAGATTTATAACCTTGAATGAGTCCGATCAACAGGGCAATCTGTCAAATCCAGGGCCTATTTCAATAATTAAATGTTAAAATGTATATACTATCTAGTCTTTCCTCTTGCAGTTTATCTAATGCATTGCTTGTTCTCTTCGCCCTGTGTTTTGCTATTCTATCGATTGGGCATCGCTCCTGGTTGCTTGTGATTATACCGCTCATCTGTGGACTGCCAAAACTTACTCACTGTAGCTTTGCGTTTAGCCACTCACATCATTTAATTAAATTGATATTTTTCGTTTCAATGTATCATCCTGAAGATGGCAAATGCGATTTTGCCGAAACGTCGAGACAATGACAATGGCCCATTTCTGGGACAGCAACCAGTCTCTAGAGAGCAAGTTACGTGGACAGCAACCCGAGAACCTATTACTAGATCTTCTTCAGTCCGCGAAAACCTACAGAATAACAATATATATATTAAATTTATATTTATTTCCAGAAAAGCATGTGTGGACATATTATGTGAAGCTAAAGTAAGGCAAGTAATAATATGCATAACTAACACAGCATTTGAAGGAATTTCCTTTACTCGGGGGCTCAGTGAAGGGTGAAGTATATAGCCAAAATATGAACTAGGGCTATCGAGAAGATTAACACAATTAAATGTACAATACATGTTATTATAAGTGCGTTTATACAATTGTATTTATATTTTGTGTTCGTATGAGCTTTCGCGGCCCGTGGTTTATTATTTGCGGTAGCGAGATCACCTATACATAACATACAAACTTGTGTTTAATAGTGAGTGTACATGTGACTTGGTGTAAGTTACTTTGGTCTTGGAATGATGTGGTGTGGTGTGGTGTGGTGTGGTGTGGTGTGGTGTGGTGTGGTGTGGTGTGGTGTGGTGTGGTGTGGTGTGGTGTGGTGTGGTGTGGTGTGGTGTGGTGTGGTGTCGTGTGGTGTGGTGTGGTGTGGTGTGGTGTGGTGTGGTGTGGTGTGGTGTGGTGTGGTGTGGTGTGGTGTGGTGTGGTGTGGTGTGGTGTGGTGTGGTGTGGTGTGGTGTGGTGTGGTGTGGTGTGGTGTGGTGTGGTGTGGTGTGGTGTGGTGTGGTGTGGTGTGGTGTGGTGTGGTGTGGTGTGGTGTGGTGTGGTGTGGTGTGGTGTGGTGTGGTGTGGTGTGGTGTGGTGTGGTGTGGTGTGGTGTGGTGGGATGTGTTTGGTGTTGGGATGTGATGTGTTTAAATTTAATATTAAAGAGATAGGGTTGTATTTGTTCCATTCGTAAAATGCTGACGTGTGTTTGTGTATGTGTATGTTGAGTCTACCAGACAATTTGTATAGGCTACAGTTCGTCGGTGCTTTGGGAATACAACTCGCTGGTTTAGAAGAAACTTTAGTAAATCTAAATCGTAAAGTGTCTGTTTCGGCTAACTGCCGAGGTGAATCAAGAAGTTAGCCAGTAGGGAATGCCACTGCCACAGCCGCAACCTAATCCCCGCCCGACCTGTGAAAACGTGGAAATTACCAATTTCCTATTGAATGGGTAGTTTGATTAATATCAGCTGGAACAGAATTGTAACAACTAACAAGACCTAATTGAAATGTCAACGCTTTCGTTACATCACTGCCAAAACTAACCATTAGCTGAAACCATTTGTAAATTGAAGCAAGGCGCAGTTGACCGAGGTCGAAGGCGTCGGTCTTGTAAACCACGGTCACTGAGTTCCTTCAGGTTCGAATCCTGGCTTAGGTTAGGATGTCATGTGGCATTTTTTAATCCTCATAATCACCCACTCATCGTCTCGATTAGCCTCGTTAGAAAAATATGGGACGTAAAACCCCTAAGATCATAATCGTCATCATCATTATTTTAAATTGAGATTACGAGCCATGCAAATATGATACTACTAGTTGATACAATATGTTACGTTCTCTTTTCATAAGTGTGACTGAACGGCAACATTTAATGGTAGAGGTGGCTACACTTATTTGGATCCTCGTCGGTTCGATGCCGGCCTTCGCCAATCGGACTTAAGTTGCCAAGGTTATCCTCAGTCTGGGATAAGCCCGCATAAATTCCTTCCCAACTATCCGAACACTTTTTATTATTTATATATATACAGGAGAATATAGAAAAGAGAACAGAGCAAGACAGAACAAATATTAAAAAAAAGAATGAATATGAGGATTGCAAAAAATCGGTATCTGCAATCAGGGGGAAATAAATGTTCAATAAATAAGATCAATAAATAAATTTTAAAAGCATCAGCTTTATGATGTGTTAATGGGTAAGATATTGGAAGGATCAGTTCATAACACAGTATGGTTTGTGTGTTGTGTATACTTGGTACATACTACAGAACGCTTATGTCGTATGTTACCACGGGTGAGTATTATACTGGTCTACTTTGGATGTTTCATTCAATATTTCATTTTCATACGCTGAAATTTTTTCAAAAAGTTTAATAACTTCTGGTAAGTAAGGGACATTAATACTATAATATTAATTCAGGAATCTCATAGTGCACACATTTATCATGGGAGCTGTTACTCTTTCACAGCTGAAAAACTTGGGTAATGAAAGAAATCGTTGTCCCCTGCCCCTCTTGGGTCCGGTTGTCGTCACTTTATTGGCGCCTTTAAGGTACTTGTCCAGACATCACACAGAAGAATTTAAAAATAAAAATAAAAAAACGCGAAATATTTTTGTGGACCTACTGAGGCATGTTATGTGAAAAGTAAGGAGGGTTCTTTTGCATGTGAATGTATAAATTAATACTAAACATTTGAGTCGGGACGGAAAATAAAACGGAGAAGTTTTAAAAGTCAGCGAGTCGCATACGATGTATATAGCCTGTCAGCTATGCCTCGCATACGATGTATATAGCCTGTCAGCTATGCCTCGCATACGATGTATATAGCCTGTCAGCTATGCCTCGCATACGATGTATATAGCCTGTCAGCTATGCCTCGCATACGATGTATATAGCCTGTCAGCTATGCCTCGCATACGATGTATATAGCCTGTCAGCTATGCCTCGCATACGATGTATATAGCCTGTCAGCTATGCCTCGCATACGATGTATATAGCCTGTCAGCTATGCCTCGCATACGATGTATATAGCCTGTCAGCTATGCCTCGCATACGATGTATATAGCCTGTCAGCTATGCCTCGCATACGATGTATATAGCCTGTCAGCTATGCCTCGCATACGATGTATATAGCCTGTCAGCTATGCCTCGCATACGATGTATATAGCCTGTCAGCTATGCCTCGCATACGATGTATATAGCCTGTCAGCTATGCCTCGCATACGATGTATATAGCCTGTCAGCTATGCCTCGCATACGATGTATATAGCCTGTCAGCTATGCCTCGCATACGATGTATATAGCCTGTCAGCTATGCCTCGCATACGATATCAGTATATTGCCTGACTATAATTATTATTTAGTATTTTAGTATTTATAGTAAGGAACTTCATCAAATAAATGGTCTATTCTTCTCTGCAGCACAATATAATCTGCAGATGGTCGAACAGCCCACACAACTAAACAATATTCACTTATTATTATTATTATTATTATTATTATTATTATTATTATTATTATTATTATTATTATTATTATTATTATTATTATTATTATTATTATTATTATTATTATTATTATTATTATTATTATTATTATTATTATCATTATTATTATTATTATTAATTATTATTATTATTATTATAATGATTATAATTATTATTATTATTATTATTATTATTATTATTATTATTATTATTATTATTATTATTATTATTATTATTATTATTTTAACTATTATTATTATTATTATTATTATTTTTATTGTTGTGATAGGGTCTATGTACCATAGTTTGAAAACAATTACTACGTTTACATGCAGGTTTGAAATCGTTTTCAAATCGTTTTTAGATTTCAAACTTCCATGTAAACGGTTTTGAGTCGAGTCGAGTCAACCCTGTTTTGGAACTGGGTTGACTTGAAAAAAAGTTTTCAAAACTGTCATGTAAACACCTCACCACCACTTTGAATGGATCCCAACTTGATTCTTTGCTAGTTGTATTAGCTAGCGATGTGAATTGAGGTTAGAGTTGTTGTTGTTGAGTGTTGACGTGTTTTACGAGTGTGATAGAAATTTGAAATGTCGAAACGTAATATCTGGACTGATTGAAAACGTTTTCAAAACTAGTGTTTCAAACCTACATGTAAACGCGTTTTCACTCAAATCACAAGTTTTGAAAACAATTTCAAAACTCCATGTAAACGTGGTAAATGCTAATAGAGAGTATAAGTGGGTGAAAAATTATGGTAATAGAGGCCTCGTGATCCATGCCTTGGCGAGAATGTGAACCTAACTAAGGAACTTTGTGCTGTTGCGTATCACATGTTTGTTACGTTTCTCAGCGTGTTACCTATTAATCGCTCTTATATGATGAACATTATGTATGCCATATTCTGCTCTAAAGGCCAGGTACTACACTGATTTGGACGTTTGCATTATTTCTTCTGAATTCGTGGTAAAATATCAAGTCGTTGCTACCTCTCCAGCTTTGGGGTCAAGTCAGTCTTCTATATGATAAATTGTGGTTGCCTTATTTGCCATATTTTGACTATCGCATTATTTGTTATGCATTCTATCAAAAATATGAATTTTTTGCCACCTCTTCCAGTGTAATAGATCAATTGACTTCTTAATTGTAAATGTGTCTCTTTTTGCCGTTTTTTGGCTTTCAATATCAAACGGTACCGATTTTCATGTCCACATTGCTTTTGTAAACTGTCCATAAAATACGGACTGTGTGATACCTGTCACAGCTTCATCAAACAATAGTCTTCTAGTTTTGTAATTTCCCCCTTTTTTACCGTTTTTTGGCTCTAAAAAGTGAAAGCTAGTGGTTTTGATTTCCAGGTGGACTTTGCTGTAATCGGGTATAAATTGTGAATGTTTTTAGTCTACTCTTGGCTGTGTGAGCGAGCCGACAAATGTGAATAGCTGAAAGGCTTAAAGTTCAACCACATTGTCGGTATCGGGATTGCAATCGCAATACGGAAATCGTGACAAAGTTAACATACATGGTTTTTAAGGCGCTGTTCATAATAAAATCAAACTGTCGGAATGATTTAGCATGAGGAAATGTACGATTGCGATCCCGATCCTGATTACGATAAGGATGCCGACAATTGTAGTTGGAGCTTAATACACTTTAGTTAGTTAGGTTAGCCAGTTCCTAAGACTCCGTTTTTATAATAATAATAATAATAATAATAATAATAATAATAATAATAATAATAATAATAATAATAATAATAATAATAATAATAATAATAATAATAATAATAATAATAATAATAATAATAATAATAATAATAATAATAATGTCTTTATTTTCTTAGTTGAAGAAAAAGGCGAATTTAAGCCGAGATGGCTTCGCGGGTTGACTTTAAAGCGGTAACCTACTTACGTTTACACTAGTTTCATTTTACTGTCGTTATCACCAAGTTTTCCATCTTCACACCCTGAGCGCTGTAGCTAAACGCCTTCTTGATATAAATAACAACAGCTGGGAACCCGATGTCAAAATAACCTACAATTCACGTCTGTACAGCTTGAGCTTGGAGCTTCATTGAGTCGCATAGACATAATCCACGGTATACTTATGAATATGAACGCATTAATTTGTTAACATTTTAGTTGATTTGAACAAAAACTGTAATACAACACCTGTCGGTTGTAGTTGTTAGGTTATGTTTGACGTTATGAAATGACGTCACGATAGCCACGGAAGTCGACCGTCCTCTGTTTACACTACTCGGATCATGGCCAGTTACGCGAGTAACTGCGAGTTCCAACTCGAGTAAAAAATTGACCTGTGGTAGTACTCGATTACGTTTACACGCTAAAATTACCAGCGTTATTAACCAACTCGCGTTAAAATGCGAGTAATGTAAACCAGCTCTAAAAGAGTTAAGTCTGATCGTTATCTGCAGCCATCATAGTATAATGCTCACAATCACGGCTATGATGACTCACTCATGGCATTCCAGAACTTCAAGCAGACTTGTTGGTTCTTAATTAAGAGTAGATTGTCTTAAAGTTATGCTAATTTTTTAAGAACAATTTGGTTTTACTAATGTATGCTAATTTTGTATTTTGAAGTTGTTTGTCTTTCAAACGGAGCTTTAAAAGGCGGAGCTCACTGACGCGAAAGCTGGGTTATTCCCTCTTTTATAATGGTCGTTCAGGATTCTTCAAGAAGACAAGTAGCACGTAGGAACCGCAGCAAGCAAGGAGGGCAATTACAACTCCCATATTTTTCCGTCGTACTCGTAAATTATGCAGCTTTACTTTTGAAATGTATCATTAATTGTAATTTGTTAATTCTTGCTTATCCTACTTTATTCAATATCAAAGAATCCTGTTTGTGTTGCGCATTGGCCGGGGGGTCTTCCGTAATGTTTACCAGGCGGTTCTTCGTTTTCAGAAACATTATGTAAAACTATAGCCTACTTTATGCACAGTTGAGAAAACGTAAACCGTCTGAAATAGTATTAATTAACACAAATATTAGTTATATAATAAGCATTAATACTAATGTTTGTAATATTATATTTGTTTAATTTATTGGGGGTGGTATGGGTTGTCACTTACTGCCTCTTTGCCATGCTCAGTTCATCAGTAGGACTACTAATATTAATATTATCAATCTAATGCAAGTTCACCTCCTACAAACGGACCTTTGAACACAGCACTAGCATTGCAAAGTCGCTCCACAGCATCTTTGAGGCTGGGGACGTCACAGATGGGCTTGTCTGAGCAAATCAGCGGGCGGCTTTCACTAATACTCACATTTGGTTGGCCAAGCCTCACTCATCTGTGACGTCCCCAGCCCCAAAGTTGCTGTGGAGCGACTTTAGTCGAAACGTGAACTAAAGTGTGCGACTTTAGAAAATTGTGATCTATGTGAAATTCCTACCAACGCTCTCCGATACGTAGTAAATAAAATGATATAATCTTTATGTAAGCTATTTCCACAGCATTCTTCGACTAGGCTGACTTGAAGAACTGTTATAGTGTATTTAAAAAAAAGTGATAAGGATTGGAGCTTTCAGCTGGGGTAATCGTCAGCCTAGGTTGCCTCGAGAAGGTCGAAGTGTAATTGCAGAGACCTAGCGCTAGGAGACATAATGAACATTCGCCATTACTTAGAGCCCGTGAGCTTTATTGGCCATATGGAACTATAAACATCGTTGTCTCATCCCATACCGTATTCTTTCAGCCGAGTGAGGTAAACCTTTACCCTTGCCATCCTTTAAATTACTACCTCTAGCACAACAGTTATGGTTTTACGTCGAGCTAGATAATATTGACCTAGCAAGAGATACTGCACGAAGGGTTGGAATCCACGTACTTCGCCCGCTTCAATATAAGGGTTTCAGCACCACGACTCCAACCATCGCTATGTTTTCTATACGTGCACTGTGCACAGTGCACACATCCTTTTTACCTCAGTTGAAGTTTCTTTTTATTAAAACATAGAATAGGTATACAATACAATTGTTTACAGTATGCTTGGCTCCTAATGAGTGCAGTAGTGCACTCGCAGGCAATGAGCCTCATTTGTAAAACACAGTTTATCTTTTCATGAAACTATTTTGTGTGCGCCCTATCAATAACATTAACTTCTAGGAAATAGTAAATATAAAAATTGTTTTATAGCATAAGAAAATGACTTATACATTATACTTGTATATTTTGAACGTTTGCCTCTAATTGTACTTGAGCTATCACCGGTGGGCAATCCATTGTTAGGGGGATAAAGACTGCTATGTGAATCCTAGGACGAGCAAAAAAGAACAAGAATGCTCGATGTACATATTCGTAAGAAAATTAATAGTTAATACTATGAATCTGTATCTAATTTAGGGCATTGCCCCGGTGTGTTGTGTTTTAAAATAAAAAATCGCAACACATTTTTACCTAATTAAGTAGTTTGTGTATTTGCTACACCACGTATAATTAAATGAATACAATTCAACGCAGCATGTAACGGGGGAGGGGGTGTGTGGGAGGGGTAAATTTAATCGTTTACAACTGAATTATGCTAGACACGTTACGGACAATTTTGTGTAATCAGTCACTAATCACAACACTCTATTTGAAACACGTATAACCATGCAAATTTATCAAGCATACACATATGTTGATCGAGTGAACCTTTGTCAGTTATTCGCGAGTTTTTCAATTTGCTGTTCCAGTAGCATTTTTAGTTTATTAAAATATCCATTTAAACGGACGTGTGAAGAGTGGACCTTAAATAGATTCTGATGCAAAGTTTAAAAATAAAATAAATACAAATTTAAGATCGTGCATATACACACTATACTACTATAGGGCACATCAGGTAAAGCTGGTGTCCACCCTATAACAGGGATTCCTACGAAAAATTATTATTATTATTATTATTTCCATTCAAGGTGCGGAATCATATTGGCATTGTTATTAGCAGCTAGCAAGATACAATAATTGTGAAGGTTCACATTTTGTATAGTGCTTTTACCTTTGTTTATACAATGAAGTTCGAAAAAATAATAAATTCCATAGTTTTTCGTGTGTTCATTCTTTGTGAATCGATGCAAATGGTAGTTCTTTAACGTATGCACGATCACAAATAAGTAATAATATGATTCCGTACATACATGCCCCGTGTGGTTGTAGCCTCGTACATACATGCCCCGTGTGGTTGTCGCCTCGTAGATACATGCCCCGTGTGGTTGTAGCCTCGTACATACATGCCCCGTGTGGTTGTAGCCTCGTACATACATGCCCCGTGTGGTTGTAGCCTCGTAGATACATGCCCCGTGTGGTTGTAGCCTCGTACATACATGCCCCGTGTGGTTGTAGCCTCGTACATACATGCCCCGTGTGGTTGTAGCCTCTTACATACATGCCCCGTGTGGTTGTAGCCTCGTACATACATGCCCCGTGTGGTTGTAGCCTCGTAGATACATGCCCCGTGTGGTTGTAGCCTCGTAGATACATGCCCCGTGTGGTTGTAGCCTCGTGCATACATGCCCCGTGTGGTTGTAGCCTCGTAGATACATGCCCCGTGTGGTTGTAGCCTCGTACATACATGCCCCGTGTGGTTGTAGCCTCGTACATACATGCCCCGTGTGGTTGTAGCCTCGTACATACATGCCCCGTGTGGTTGTAGCCTCGTACATACATGCCCCGTGTGGTTGTAGCCTCTTACATACATGCCCCGTGTGGTTGTAGCCTCGTACATACATGCCCCGTGTGGTTGTAGCCTCGTACATACATGCCCCGTGTGGTTGTAGCCTCGTAGATACATGCCCCGTGTGGTTGTAGCCTCGTACATACATGCCCCGTGTGGTTGTAGCCTCGTACATACATGCCCCGTGTGGTTGTAGCCTCGTAGATACATGCCCCGTGTGGTTGTAGCCTCGTACATACATGCCCCGTGTGGTTGTAGCCTCGTACATACATGCCCCGTGTGGTTGTAGCCTCGTAGATACATGCCTCGTGTGGTTGTAGCCTCGTAGATACATGCCCCGTGTGGTTGTAGCCTCGTACATACATGCCCCGTGTGGTTGTAGCCTCGTACATACATGCCCCGTGTGGTTGTAGCCTCGTACATACATGCCCCGTGTGGTTGTAGCCTCGTAGATACATGCCCCGTGTGGTTGTAGCCTCGTACATACATGCCCCGTGTGGTTGTAGCCTCGTACATACATGCCCCGTGTGGTTGTAGCCTCGTACATACATGCCTCGTGTGGTTGTAGCCCCGTACATACATGCCCCGTGTGGTTGTAGCCTCGTAGATACATGCCCCGTGTGGTTGTAGCCTCGTACATACATGCCCCGTGTGGTTGTAGCCTCGTAGATACATGCCCCGTGTGGTTGTAGCCTCGTACATACATGCCCCGTGTGGTTGTAGCCTCGTAGATACATGCCCCGTGTGGTTGTAGCCTCGTACATACATGCCCCGTGTGGTTGTAGCCTCGTACATACATGCCCCGTGTGGTTGTAGCCTCGTAGATACATGCCCCGTGTGGTTGTAGCCTCGTAGATACATGCCCCGTGTGGTTGTAGCCTCGTACATACATGCCCCGTGTGGTTGTAGCCTCGTACATACATGCCCCGTGTGGTTGTAGCCTCGTACATACATGCCCCGTGTGGTTGTAGCCTCGTACATACATGCCCCGTGTGGTTGTAGCCTCGTACATACATGCCCCGTGTGGTTGTAGCCTCGTAGATACATGCCCCGTGTGGTTGTAGCCTCGTAGATACATGCCCCGTGTGGTTGTAGCCTCGTACATACATGCCCCGTGTGGTTGTAGCCTCGTAGATACATGCCCCGTGTGGTTGTAGCCTCGTAGATACATGCCCCGTGTGGTTGTAGCCTCGTAGATACAATACATGCCCCGTGTGGTTGTAGCCTCGTACATACATGCCTCGTGTGGTTGTAGCCTCGTAGATACATGCCCCGTGTGGTTGTAGCCTCGTACATACATGCCCCGTGTGGTTGTAGCCTCGTACATACATGCCCCGTGTGGTTGTAGCCTCGTAGATACATGCCCCGTGTGGTTGTAGCCTCGTACATACATGCCCCGTGTGGTTGTTGCCTCGTACATACATGCCCCGTGTGGTTGTAGCCTCGTAGGGTTTGTTCCGAAAGCTGTTGTAAATGCTAAAAGCGTGCTTGGGTCGTACTGAAACCTGTTGAATGGGCTTTACCCAGCGTTCCGTAACGTGATTTCTGAGCATATTCAACACGTTGAATATGCCCGAGGATGCCAGTTGAGCATCTCCAACAAGTGCTGGTTTTTGGCGGCATTTTAAAAACGCTCTATAGACGGACCTAACCTTGGACCTAACCTAGGTGTAAAATTGCGCCAAAATCATATGTTTGCACATGTATTAGAACCTATTGTATTTAGTTAATTTGACTTACGCCACTATTGCAACCTTTTCGTTTCTACTACATTGTTTGACAACTAATGTAGTGGGCGTAGCAAAACGACCTTGCGCCTAGACAGCCAATGCCAATGCTTGAGGTGTTCCGTAAGTATATCGTGCTTATAGATGCTGTAACGTGCTGGAGAATGCCAACGGCAAAGCATTTTCAACAAGTTACGGAAGTCGTTCATAGTGGTCTCGAAGTCAAATATCACTTTCAGGGCGGTGACATATGCACACTTGCTGGTTAACCGCGCGATTGCAGCAAGGTGCTTCACGACATTCGCACCGTCATGTATTGCATACACGACGTTATATTCATGTCCCGATCGCTATAGCTTTTACGGGGAAATTTTCCACAAACACTCTCCATCCTCCACCTCGCATATAAACTTATCTCTATTGAACATAACTACCTCTCCCCCTTCCTGTTTTTTCCAAGGGTGCCCATTATTCATCAAATTACTACGTTCTCTGTTTTCTTGTGGATCGCGTTTCATCATGCCCTCATTAAGTTACACAAACGTTTTGGGTGAAGTACAACAAGGTTGGGTTACGATTTCAGATTACATTTAACCATAATTGAACCATGAATTTTAAAAACGACCTAAGTCACTAATTTTACGAAATTGACTTTTTGGTGAAAAACCGTTATTTATGTACGTGGGCATCATTCTGTTTAAGAACAACCTAACATTTCAATATACCCATGGTGATATGGCAGTCTCAAGTTACACATTTCACAAATGAATTTTAAAAACAACCTAAGTCAGTGACTTAGGTTGTTTTTAAAATTTATTTTCTTCCAGTTCTATTTATTTTATTTTTATTTTTTACTTGTACTTTGCTTCTGCTTACTTACTTACGTACTTTGCTTACTTTGGGTTCTTTAAATAGGCCTCCTGCCTGTCAGCTCCAGCTATTGCTAATTCTTTTGAGCCTTTGATAATAATATGTGCTGTGTGGACTTGTGTATGCTTTGAAAGTTTAACCGTTGAGTGGTTTACCATGGATCATCAACAAGTACGTCCCGGCAGACACAAGAGAGCTACGCTTATACAGTGATGGGTGTGCCGGGCCAATTAAAAACCATACACTTGTTCGGATGCTGCTGACGCTCACATACATGGGCAGGTTTGAGAAAATCAATTTTTCGCTATTAGAGGGCACTCTTTCTTGGCTTGTGATAGAGACTTTGGGTGAGAAAAGAGTCAACTTAAAAGCTTTGATCGGTATTACGTTCCGAAAGAAGTTATAGGTACTGAAATGATTGTAAAGTCAAGCAAAACAAGTCGGTACGAGGTAACAATGGTTGAGACTTGCGACGTTTTAAATTTCAAAGATTGGTGGCCAAATCACTACAAAAAAATTATAATTTCTGTCGAGACAAACAAGAAAACCATTCCCCAGACCAAGAAGTACACTTGAGCATCTCTTCGTACATGGCGTCTGAGTATAGAAGAGACGCTCATGGTCTTAACAACCTTCCACTTTATAGATGGGTTCATGGGTTTCCTACCAACCCAGCAAGCGTACCTTGGAGATTCGATGGTTGCGATTAACAGCAAAAAGATTGCGGATCTAAAGAAGGTAATGCAGTACATACCAGAAGAGCACGCCGAGTTCTACTATGAAATCTTAGTATGAAAGGTCAATACAGGAGTTTTGGTGAATGAACGGGATGATGACCTTGATTAAGCGTTGTAAGGCTTGTAGCCTACTGCTTGTAACTGTCAAAAGTTATTGTTTGAAATAAAATAAAATAATTTGAATAATTGTCAGGTGTATACTGTAAAGGTCTATCCATAATTGTCTTCAATTACATTTTTTCCCGGATTTTTGTTTTGAATTTTAAAAACGACCTAATTTTACAGTTTTCAGAAATTGATAACAAATCAGGTTTCAAATATTTTTTGCATGTCAATACGAAAACGAATGTCAAATTACGTTTCCTTACTATAAATAAATATATAACTCACGTATAACCAAAATTCCAACCCACAGAATGTTTTTTTTAGTTTACTCAGCATTTCTGTTTTATGACTTAGGTTGTTTTTAAAATTCATGGTTCAATTATCGTATTTTATTTTATTTTGTCTCGTCAGGCTGTTTTTTGTTTTTTTATCGAAGAGTAACATGAGTATGTGACGAGGGAATATTTTTATTCATTTGATGATGCCTCGCTGCAATTTTTAATTTTAACTTCAATCAGGGACGGAAAATTAAATTTTGGCTTGTTGGTGTAGAATCTCCTAGCTAGAGGTTAGATTATGAAGAGCATATTGTTTACCTAGCTTGGTTAAAATATTGTTATGCATGTTTTCATAAACAGCTTTATGCATCACTTAATATGACACTGTTGAAGAGATTTTAAATGTACGAAGTTCTAGATCACAAGAAAACGAATTGAAATATGAAACTGGTTTCCTGATGCATTTAATGGAAATAAATTAATGTTTGTTGATTATGTTTCGAAACCACTTTTACGTTACGTGTCTTCTGTTTAAAGAAAACATCGATGATTCGCCACAGTGTAACAGTGTAGACAAGCTAATTTACTCACCACCATATCAATCACAATCCTTAGTCAAACATGTGAGAATGTGTTATCGGAATGAGACGCTCATTCGGCTGTGAACGCTTTAGTGTATTTCTTTAAGAAGCAAACTGAATCATCCACTCCTGCTAGTGCTAGGCTAATAAATTTGAAGCCGTGGACAACTAAGGGGCTTATCGTGTTTATTACTGTATAATAACTATATACTCGGGACAAGCTGCGTATTATGCAAGTAACGAAATTGGATAGGAAGTTAACGGTCCGTAATGTTATTCTTGATAAAGAAGTCAGTGCATTGAAAAAGAGATACCGGACTTGTAAGAATTTTGTACTTAACCTTACGTATAAAGCAATAAATTCCTAATTATGTTAGAGTAATAAAGGATTCATGTTGGAGTCAAAGAAAATCTGGACTTCGTTAAATGATATTGCAGAAATGATTTTAAATTGAATTGATTGATTGAGCTTGATTGAGTGAGTCACGTCTGAGATGGTGTATTTGTTTCGTGTTGCAGCTCCATCAGCCAGTGGGGTTACTCGTACCACTGCCAGTTACATCCTAGACAACACTGAGTCATCACCAGTGATAGAACATGAGACGTCGGCACCAGAGACCGCTGCGACCTCCGAGAATCCCAGTCAATCACCATCCACTATTGATCATATTCTAGAGGCCATCGCTGGACCGTTAAGAAAATATCTAAGAACGCCACCACCTGAAGAATCATCAACACATACTGATATACCAGTTATTCCTCTCAGTTCACTAAAAATAATTGGTTTACTTTTGAATTCATCTAATGTAAGAAGTAGTTTAGACTCTGCAGAAATTTCACATAATGTGTTGGGAGTTGGGCTAACCAATGGTTCGCTCCCATTAGCTTTCTTGGAGGAAGAGTCTGCAGTGACGAAGGAGAAGGATGTCGACAGAAAGGCTGATAATAGAGAGCAAGCCAATCCGTACGCCCACTGGGACTCCGACAGCGAAGAGCAAGAGATTGAGCTTCATGTCAAAACAAATACTCGCCAAGAATCAAACACTGAAGCTGTCGAAACGGAGCCGTCTTCCGCAACTTCCGCATCCGTCAGTCGTTCTTATTTAATACTTCTCGCTGGCAACTCGACGATAGTCAAGCTTCGCCAAGAAGATTTTGCCAAATACTTGAAACTGAATTTGGCAGCTCGTCTCTCGCTGGAATACGACGATGTGAAGGTGAACCGTGTTCTGTTAGCCCCCCCAAGGCTGGTAGTGAATGTGAGCGTAGTTACGGCCGAGGCCTCTGCAGAGGCGACCTTGCTGCAGCCGTTGGACAACAGCGATGACGCTTCGCTTCACATGCTCGCGGAGACCAACGCTACACTCCTAGAGCTATCTGGCGAGGAGTACCACGTCATGCGACTCCTGCCCCTCCGCTCCGAAGAGGTGGACTTGGCTTCGCCGATACCTCCCTCTACGACTCCAAGCGACGCCCACGCCGACATAGAGCTGGTAATCTACACAGTCCTGGGAGGCATATGCGTAGCCATCATCTTCGCAACGCTCTTACGGATAGCGGTACAGAGGTACAATAACATCACTAACGTCTCCTGGTTCATGCCCAAGTCTTTATATCCGACGTGGAACCTACCACGTCACGAGCGGATGGACGGAGAGGACGTGGCCGTGTCCACCACCACCAGACATGAGAACTATCCCTCTCCACCAACAGTCATCTACTCGGGTACCTTCGCAGCTCGGGCAGCTTCGTCCCAACCTGGCTGGATGGACGAAGAAGAC
>OX246746.1:36396325-36478825 GCA_945910005.1 Isoperla grammatica | reverse complement strand
TATTATACATTACATACTTCTATTTATTGTCCTCCTTTGTAATTAAGCTTTATAACTGAAGAGGATAGACAATAAGTAAATGAATGGTCACCTAATCAGCCAATATAGATGATCTTCAAAATTGATGTAGGCGACTTTTGTTTTTAAAAGTTATGTGGTACGGTGCACTTGTAATTGCTGTGCATTGTTGTAACTGTGTAACAAACGACGAAGAAGACTGTAAATAACTCCGTCCAAGGGTCTTAAATCAATTGTGAAAATCATCTTTTAAAATATTCCTAAAAATATTGATGAAATTATCCATACTAGCGACAATAGAAGAAATATTAGTTACCACTAACATAAAATATATATATATATATATATATATATATATATATATATATATATATATATATCAAAATCAATATAAAACCATATAACTGTTTCCTCCTTAAAAACTAAAGGTTTGATGCCAACGGCACGTGGGGTTCCCAAGCGGTCACCCATCCAAGTACTGACCACTCCCCTAAAGCGAGGCCCTCGTTATACACGACGGCCTCGCCTAAAGCCGGTGTATTCAACATTGTACGAGGATTGACGAAGTATATATATCGTATGGAGTTATATAGCCAGTAAATTGATATTTTCATTAACACATATGTAATAAATTATTCATACTTAGGACAATATAAGTAATATCACTGATTACACAATTTTTTAGATTTATTATTTAAGGGTTAACAAAGATGAATCAAGCCAAAAGCATGGTAGCCATCAAGCATAGTAATGTTAGCTCTAATCCCTAAAATACTTAAGCTAGCCAAAGAGAGGTGACGTTTTATAAATCCGGCCAATGGTAGCGATCCTAAATAAAGCAGTTGGGAAAATACGTGTTGGAAAAAATTAAATATTGGAAACTGTGTAAACCGACCTTTACCACTTATGCAAATATTGATGAAAATAATTAAAATAATGTCCAATAATCCATCCTGCCCCCCCCCCCCTCATCCCCTCCCCACAAAAAAAGAAAATAATTGACTGCCACGGCGCGTCGTGTTCTAAAGCGGTCATCCACTCAATATTGACCATCGCCCGGCCAGAAGTTGATTAACTTCGGTGATCGGCCTACAGTGGGCCGTGGCTTAGTTGAGAACAAGAAAATCAGGAAATCTTTTGTCGGTCGGTCTTGGCATTTCACAAAAGATGTACACCCCTACTACCTGATTAGCACAAACATGGGGCAAAATTCCAGAATTCATTACTGGAAGCCATAACAGAAGTGCAACCATGCGCATATTTCTTGGAAACCCAACTTCTAGTCAAATAATAGGCGTCCACACAACAAATAAATGAATACATTTGATTACTTTTTGACAGTTCGGACCCAACAATTTCAAGGAAACTGGGGTCGCACTCGGGCTGTACAAACAACTTATTATAAATGCAGTGAAAAAAATGCCCTGCGGCGTTCTCAGCTTTGCCTCGGCCAAAGTTTAGTAACAATGCTTTCTTCAATAGATGAAAGATCATTGCTACATACCTGTAAAACGACAACGAGTATACTCAAATAATAAAAACAAAATACATTTGTAATACCTCCTCTAAAAACAACAGGCTTGGTCACCAACGCAACGTGGTGTCAACCTGGCAAGGATTGACGACGCCCGATGTTGCTTAACTTCGGTGATCGGACGAGAACCGGTGTATTCAACATGGTATGGCCATTGACGAAGAATATTTATCGAATAGAGTTACATAATCGGCCAATTGAAATATTCATTAAAATACTTATGAAAATATTACAAATACTTGCGTCACTGACCATGTGGAATGGGAAAACGCTTTTAAATCCTAAACGTCTAGCCTAGCATTTTAAACTGACGTTAAGACATAAATCGTCCCCCACAACGCCCCACACGAAATTTTATTGTTTTTCATTTAATGGAAAGATTTTTTTTGTTCATTAAAATAACAACTTCAAAGAAGGTATATTGCGCACTGTGGCTGATACTATAGTGAGGAGAGTGCTTTGGTTTGAAGCGACTTGAGAAATTGGATAAAGCATATTATTCGTTATTCTGACTGTGCGAAAATTCGTCTCCAAGTCTATTTTTTTGTATAAAACTCTAAACTATAAACGGCAAATCTCTTTTGGCAGATCCAAACGCGTTCCCTAGCCTAGAAGATAGAGTTAGCACTATAAAATGAAAATGCATTTATGTATAAAATTAGAAAACTAATATTTTAGTGTTGGTATTCTCTCCTCTTAAAAAAAAGTTTCATTGCCAACGGCACGTGATGTTTCCAAGCGGTCACTGACCACGCCCGATGCTGCTTAACATCGGGGTTTGGACGAGAACCGGTGCATTCAACATGGTAGGGCCGTTAACGAAATATAAATATTGAATAGAGTTATATAATCGGTAAATTGATATCTCATTGTAAATACATTGAAGTAATCCATACTCGTGACAAAATGAGGACTATTGTGAGGTAAAAATTGGTATTGATTCATTATTTCATTTTTACTTGGTTTTAGGTATTCGCGTGATTTTTGGTTACTTTACGGTGACATGATGTGTTTTCTCACAGCTACCGTCACCGTAAAGTATGCGCTGTGCTTGGCTATTTCGTCAGTCCAGCTCGTTTGCAATTTCGAGTTATGATGACTGGAGTAAGAAATCATTGCGGCAACTTTGCTGACTGTTCGGTTTAGAAGGGCGCTGGTTGGATGATGTCGCCAGGGAGACCTGGTCCCACTATTCCCGTGATTACTACGGGAAGAGTCGAACCGAGTAGTTTGATTGGTAATTTTCGGCTTGTTATGGCCAGCGTAGGGCAGAGAGGGGGTGACTGGGGTATGACGTAAAATAGTCAAAGTGCGAGGAAACTCGTGGGTTCGGGGTATTCAATCATGGAACGAAAGAGGAGGTAGACCTGTGCCAAGGTGGAACGGTGGGAAGAACGGCGGAAGACCTGGAGGGAAGAATTTGGAGGCCGATCGTGGACATGGACCAAGGAGCCGAACCACATCACGGGGTCCGAGCTAGCCACCAGGAAGCCATGGTAGGGGTTACTACAGCTACCCTCTGGTTAGAAAGATTCAGTCCATCAGACCTGGAATGCCCATAGACAGACTCGCCATAACTCAGCCACGTAGGATAAATGTTTAATTCAATAAAGTACGGTTCCTCTATTGTTTGAACGCAAGTCTTGTCATTCTAAGACCTAAACTGCCAGAACTTGTATGTCCCGATCCCTATTATGTGAGAACCACCCCAAGAGCTACGCCCTAGTACTTCTACGGGTCCGTCTCCCTAAAATACTAAACCAGACCAATGAGGGGCGACGATTAATAAATCCTACCTAAGCAGCAGTAAAACACGTGTCTAGGAAACTAATCTTTACTCTATTGATAGTGTGTACACCTACCTTTGCCATTAATTATATAGGAAATAAACAAATAAACAAATTAATAAAAGGTGCCGTGAAATTATTCACCCTAATACCCCCCCCCCCCCCCCCCCACCACTTTTGTGACAACATGATTGACAGCCTACGGCACGTGGTTTTCCCAAGCGGTCACCCTTCCAAGTACTGACGATGCCCGATGTTGCCTACTACGGTGATCGGGCGAGAACCTGTGTGATCAACATGGTATGGCCATTGACGAGGTATATGAATCGAATAGAGTAACATAATCGGCCAATTGATATCTTATTGTAAGTCCGTTAAAGTTAATGTTACATGAAAAAAAATACTTTTTTAAAACAACGCTTTTATTAAAATCTAATAAATAGTATAAATTAAATGTTCGACCATCAATTAATGTTTGCCTAACTCGGAAAACAAAAGCGTTGGGTGCTTACGGTATTGACATAGATTACAGAATTTTGTTGTTCATGGAGTGAAAGCGCCTGACGCTTTTATTTTCCGAGTAAGGCAAAAATTCGTTGTGCGAAAATTGATTTTCTACTTTACTAAACCAAAATCCCAAACAAAATTCCCTTTGCCAAATGCTTCCCATAACCCACAAGATAGTGTTAAAACGATAAAATGAAATTACATTTGTATAAAATGATTAAAATTTAAAATAATATGTAAATGTTGGTATTCATTCCTCTTTAAAACAAAAGGTTTTCTTGCCAACGGCACGTGGTGTCCTCAAGTGGTCACCCATCCAAGTACTGACCACGCCCGATGTTACTTAACTTCGGTGATCGAACGAGAACCGGTGTATTCAACATGGAATATTCGTTGACGACGTATTTTTATTATACAACGCTTATATTAACTTGCCTTGTTTGTCTGGACGGAATCTTTGAATCGATATTCCACCTACTTCTAGATGTCCGATCAAGCTGAAATTTTTTACACAGACGTATTCCTGATGACAATACATGAATCAACTGTCATATTTACTAAATTGTCAATTAATTCATCATAATTAATTAATTAATGTTTTATATAGAAATCGATGTTTATATTCCACCTACTTCTAAATGTCCGATCAAGCTGAAAGTTTACACACAGACGTATTTCTAATGACAGTAAATGAATCAACTGTCATATTTACTAAATTGTCAATAATTCATCATAATTAATTAATTAATGTTTTATATGGAAATCGATGTTTAACCCACTTCCCAACATCAAATCGAGTTGAAAGTTTTCACACAGACGTATTCTTAATAACAATACACGAATCAGTGGTCATATTTACTAAATAATTAATCTATTCATCATAATTAATTAATTGATGTTTTATATGGGAATCGATATTTCACCCACTTTCCAACGTTGAATTGAGCTGAAAGTTTTCACACAGACGTATTCTTAATGACAATATATGAATCAATTGTCATATTTACTAAATAATCAATTAAGCCATCATAATTAATTAATTGATGTTTTATATGGGAATCGATATTTCACACACTTCCGAACGTCAAATTGAGCTAAACGTTTTCACACAGACGTATTCTTCATGACAATACACGAATCAATTGTCATAGTTACTAAATATTCAATTAATTCATCATAATTAATTAATGTTTTATTTGGGAATCGATGTTTAACCCACTTCCGAACGTCGAATTGAGCTGAAAGTTTTCACACAGACGTATTCTTAATGACAATACATGAATCAATTGTCATAATATTTACTAAACATAGTCAATTTATTCATCATAATTAATTAATGTTTTATATGGGAATCGATGTTTCACCCACTTCCCAACGTCGAATCGAGTTGAAAGTTTTCACACAGACGTATTCTTAATGACAATACATGAATCAATTGTCATATTTACTAAATAATCAATTAAGCCATCATAATTAATTAATTGATGTTTTATATGGGAATCGATAAAACACCCACTTTCGAACGTCGAATTGAGCTGAAAGTTTTCACACATACGTATTCTTAATGACAATACATGAATCAAGTCTCATATTTACTAAATAATCAATTAAACCATCATAATGAATTAATTGAGATTCGATATATATTCGATTGCAAGATTCTTTAAGACTAAAAAGTATAAAATAATATTACATGCAAAAAATATATATTTTTTTTTAAAACAACGCTTATATTTAATGCACTAAAAAGTAAAAAATAAATTTTCGCCCAACAAATTTTTGCCTCACTCGGAAAATAAAAGCGTTGGGCGCTTTCGGTATTGACATAGATTTCAGTATTCTGCTGTTTATGCAGGGAAAGCGCCCAACGCTTTTTTTGTTGGGTGAAAATTTCTTTTTTTCTTTTTAGTGCATTTAAAAATTTTAAATATAAGCGTTGTTTTAAAAAAAAAAATATTTTTTTCATGTAACATTTTATCGAATAGAGTTACATAATCCGCCAATTGAAGTATTCATTAAAATATTCATGAAAATATTATAAATACTTGCGAATACTTTAGAAGGAAAATATAGGAATGGGAAAACGCTTTTAAATCCTGAACGGTTAGCCTTACATTATAAACTTAAGTTTAACCAAAAATATGTCCCCCACCCCGCCACACACGAAATTTTATTGTTTTTCTATTTATTGATTGATGATATTTGGGCTTAACGTCTTATATTTTTGCAACTTGGCTAATCAAGACGATGAGTGGGTGATAATGAAGATGAAATTGGAGGCTCTTTGGAGGAAAGGGGCAAGTAGGAGGGCGCGTGAGGAAAGGGGAAAGGGGAGGAAAGGGGATTGGGATGTGGACTGCATTTCGTCAGACTTCTCCTCCTCGACCAGTCCGGCTAGGGTGGCCCTACCAGAAGCATACGCTTCCGCCGGCATAGCTCTCGGGATCAACAAAGCACGCAAACCTGTCCACCACGATAAGGTAGCAGTCCATGGGCAGGTTTTCTATTTATGGAAATGTTTTTATTTTGTTCATTAAAATTAGAACTTCAAAGAATGTTTATTGCACACTGATGCTGATGACAGTAACAGCAAATATAGTCGGCGGCTGAACAGTGGGATCAGGGAAGTGCTTTGGTTAGAGCCGACTTGAGAAATTGGATATAGCATATTCGATATTCTGAGGGTGCGAAAATTCGACCCCAAGTCTTCTTTTTTGTATAAAACTCGAAACTCAACGTTAAGGGCAAAGGGTAGTCTCTACGTCACAAACCGCAGAAAATTTTCATTTTTAAATTATATCTCAAGATTGCAACAAGAAATCGAAAATCTAAATCAGCAGCGAACTTTGCTTTGATAAGCCCTACAGATTGAATAAAATATTATAACCATAAGCACAGTATTTTGATTATAATTCGATAATTAGTAATTAAATTGATTATTTATAAAAACACATACTGATTATAATTTAAGTCACGACTTAGCGCATTCAATGTGTAGGGTTTACTAAACCACTGTGCGCTGTTGATTCAGAATTTCGATTTCGAAGCCCATTCTTGTGATATAATTTAAAAATGAAAATTTTGTGCGGTTTTTGACGTAGAGGTATCCTTCCCTGTTAAATCTCTATCATCACCACATCCAAACGCGTCCCCTAGCCGCAGAGTTTCTCAACGTGTGGTCCGCGGACCCCCAGGGGTCCTCGAGCCCATACCAGGGGGTCCGCGGAGCTAGCTTAAGGCCTAAGGAATGGGGGAAAAAAATTATAGACTGCTTATTTTGTGTTTGAAATTAATAGCACTTTCTATATCTATACAGTTAAGAATGACATTTCACCAAATCAAGCTACCTAGATATACGCTAAAAACCCATAATTGTATTGGTCAATATCAATTGGCAGGAGTAGGCAGTGTAGCTGTGAACTTGACGTGAGACCGAGAGCGCGTCTACAGAGACGGACGAGGGGAAGGGGGAGGAATGAATCACGCGGATGTGACCAAAACAAAACAGCCACTTAACTCACTCAGGGTGTGTTCCAACTTGATTTTCGCCTGCTAACCACTAACCACTAACCACTACCTGCTACACACTAAATGCTAACAGCTTTGGGCACGCCACCTGGTATGCTAATACAAAGTTTATTGTTATGAATCATCTAATGTAAATAAATACGATAATCATACTTCCACTCACTGGTTGGGTATTTTCCTAACCTAAAAGTATCAGCTGTGATGGCTCGTATCAACCATTTTGTTTGAGTGGGTTAGTCGGTGTCGTAGTGAAGAAGATTCGTCATGTGTGTAGCAAATAGCTTGAGATCGTCCATGTAGAATGTGAAAGTGTGTGGCAAACCGTATTACCGTCCTTTATCTTGAAACCATGTGTAGATTTGTTTAGTATATGAGATAATGGATTTAATGAAAGACAAAACCATAACGCACTAAACGAGTCACCTTGAAAAATACCTCGTCGGATGTTAACTGGGTCAGTACATATCTGCTCTTTGCCTACGTTTAACTTTAATGTTGTTTTCCAACTCGTCATCGCTGTCCGCAAAAAGTTTACTATCAATGGGTTTACTTTATAAATTTCCAGTATCTGTATTAGCCACGAATGTGGTGACGAATCATACGCTTTCTTGTAATCAATATAGCTAACGTGAATGTTTCTCTTCTTGTTGAAAGCTTGGTTCATTACAACAGAATCGATAATTAATTGTTCCTTACACCCTTGCGACAATTTACGACATCCCTTTTGTTCTTCAGCTAATATAATATTGTGTTCTTTGCAGTGACTATATATATTTTATTTGTTATGCACGATGTCAAGATTTTGTATATTATTATTATTATTATTATTATTAATATAAAAATAATAATAATAATAATTATAATATCTATTATTATTGTTATTATCATCACCAGAAAAGCAACTCGATGTTTCAAAACGTAATATTGTTGAGGTCAATTAAGATTTAAGAATTACAAGCAATAAATGATTTTTTTTCCAAAGACGTGGATATATATTATTTTGACCACAATGTTGGCTCGGAGCGTTGATACCTGTCTGCGCAGTAGTCATAGGCGTGCGCAGGGGGGGGGGGCAAGGGGGGGCAGCGGCCCCCCCATTAGGATAGGTGAGCTTTTTTTTTAATAGAATTTGGCCCATGGTATACCGTATACGCCTGCCAATCGTAAAAGACGAGAAGAGGACCTATAGCACCTTCCTCAAATTAAATATATTCCTCAAAGATATTATTACCTGTGTTTTTAACACTCTTTTACCTGTTTTAAACTTCATTGTGCTCATTGTCTCTTTCACCGGCATTTTTTTGTACTTTGTTTGTTTTTGTTATTGTACTCATTTTACGTAGTATTGACAAACACATGTGTAATATGTGTTCTTTGTGCTTGTTTCTGTGTTACAATTGTTATGTTTTTTATTTCACGCCAAATGGCAGAATACGCTGTATGTGAAATATTGAATAAATAAATAAATAAATAAATAAATAAACTGTCACTGTTGCTCCAACTGTCTTGCCCGTTTGACCCGGGAAAGAATAGGTCCAGAATAGTGCCTGTTGTAATGGGCGACAAAAATGCTGACGCCTGATATAATGGTTCTAATCTTACCTGAAGTCCTAGATTGGAATGACGTTGGAATCAGCTGACCGGCATCAACATCAACTGTTGTCTTACCGCCAAGATTTTGGCTGTGGGACTGACCACTTCCTTCACTTTGATATCCACAAATAATTGTGTGAAATTAACCCATTGAACAGACAACCTATACTCGTCCTAATACGCTTAAAAACACGTTTATAAATGCATGCATTTAAAAAATCTCCTGCAGAGCTTTTTGTGGGAAGCATTCCCCCCCACACCCCCCATTGGCGCCACCGTGAAGTACTTTCATTGGGAATTTATTGTGCCCCCCCATTGATCAACCTCTGCGGGCTGTGGTAGTGGCGATCTTTCGAACGAAACATGTGAAAGCAGCAACCCTGCAGGATTTTCGTGCGACCTACAATTCATTATTGAAGCCTGTTGTTATACTAAGAGACTTGAGAATTTTTATTAAAAGTTGTGTATTTGTAACTTATATCAGAGTTGTTCATAAAATAGTGTGAATTGGCTTTTGGACAGCCGTAAACCGAACAATATAGCAAAATGTCAGCAGTATGTGAATCTGATTCAGTACAGCAGTACATAGGCCCTACTGATTCACTGAATCAGTAGGGCCTATGAACTGCTAGAGAAATATTTGAGTTAACGTTTGAGGTAGAGAAAGTGTATGGTACTGTGGAGAGAGATAAATTCAAGTTGCACTGGGTGAGACTGAGAACGTGGAAGATGAAGTTTTAAATGATGAGAGTTCGTAGTGTTAAATCGACAACAGTGTTTGAGCAGAATTTGAGTGATTGGAATCCGAGTGATAAATTTGTGAAGCTATGATGTGTGATATTTTTCTGGCTGTTGTCTGATAATTTTATGTTGGTCGAAGTCAACGGCTCGAAAACGAAGAGAAAAAGATTAATCTTTTTGCGTAAGTCAATAATAAGTTATGATTACCGAAAGTAAAGACGAGCTCTCAAATATCAATAGATACGATTATTGAGTCGTATATCAGGGAATATAAGGAGACAAACAATGAAACAAAGGTATTTGAGAGGGGAGAACCAACGATTCTATAGAGATCACATTTTTCTGGATGTGGACTGATCTTAAATATCAATTAAAAGTTTTTGAGCGGCAACAGATACTACTGACTTCTTTAAGTTGAAAATAATCTACGAAACATATCATATATTCTACAAGACTACATTTAAAATAGGTGAAAGAGTTCTGCACTTCCTACAAACTAAGATTGGTTGTTTAAGCTGGGATCGAATACAAAAACAGGAATGATATAAGTACAGTATGTAACAAAAGTGTGAACACTAACAGTTTTTGGATGTGTTTATTGGTATCAATAAATTTAACATTAATACAATCTGGCACACCTTATACTGTAGGTGTAAGAACACTGTACACAACTAAACTACGTACCATAAATACATGAACACATATTCACGATTAACACATTTAATAAATGTAAATATAATAAATATATCACAATAGAGACATGGGATTGGTTAAGTGGTCCATCACAGAGTGCATACATAGATTAAGATACTGGGCTGATACATTATTTACAACAATAAAATATTATCTTCTTACATATTTGCTTATGGTATGATAGAATGATATACACATTTCTGTCTCCCTATGAGATCAATTAAATACTCTATCTGAACATTTAACATGAAGCACACCAACAATATTCAAGAACAGTACTTGAAGTGGGCCAAAATAAGACTTGATGATGATTGTTGAAGTATTATTGAGAGCTCATCAACAAAGTGGAATTATCATCTCCTTTTCTTTTGCTTTTAATACACACAACACACAAAACTCAAAAGTTTTCTTTGGATACAATTCAAAGTATAAAAAAGTGTGTACAAAAAACATTGATCCAACCTAAAGATAGTTCATTTCAAAATATTATTTTTAAATTTTAATTTACTTTTGATTAAAACCCTAAGGGTTTTATCTTTATTATACAATATACATTCATGTAAGATTTTTATTAGATAAAATCAATTCTTACAATTTGTATTGTATTGAGTCTGCTGAAACTTCTCTCAGCAGTGGCACTGCATTCCGGTAAAGAAAAATAGATTTGAGTTTGAAAAATGAGACTGCCTCCAAGCAAGCATTAACAGAGTCCTCTCAAATTAAATTGAGATTATGTGTCCAACAGCTATAGATGGCCATCTGGGCTAATTGTTTCACCCGGGTTTGCAGACCAGAAATATGTGTAAATAATAAATATGACATTGTACTGTAATCTATATAACCCCCGCCCCCAGCCCCCACACATTGCAATGGAAACACTTTACACTTAGGGGTGCATTAGTCTTTCCTTCTCCCCACCCTGGTGTTCACATGTTTTTGTTATCTGTTTAATTGTTTAGGACGGTATATTAATTTTTTAAATATTATCTCGATTATCGGTGTTAAATGGTATAAAATATAAACCTCATATTCGAAAATCTAATGATTATTTTTATTTAGATTGAATAACTGGTTTCTTTGCATAAGGTTTCGATTTACTTGACATATGCAGACTTATAGAAGATATGACTTGGATTAGTATTATTCTATACCAAGATTTGAGACTCATATACTAAATTTTGTTATTGAGACTTGTATTGTAATCATTTGAAATATGTTTAAAATTCTTGACTTTTAACCACTTAAATGGTTTCTAAGGCTGGTACAAATGAATTACTATTAAAAGCTAGTTAATTTTTGAGATCAACAATAATTATTAAGTACATCTTTCAAAAATGGGTCTCTTTTTAAGTAAGTTAGTTAGTTAGTTAGTTAGTTAGTTGGGGCTTAAGGACACACAACGTCATGGTTAGTCTCTTTTTAAGAATTAACAGAAGTTTTAGTTTGAAAAGCCAAATCTTGGCTGATTTAATACATACATATAAAAAAAAAGGTGATGCAATAAAACACGTTATTTTGGACCTACCACCTACGGCAGCATTATTTTTATCCTAAGAACATAAATACCAATGAAATGAATTTCTGAAATCAAAACATTTCGCTGCATTTACTTGATGCGGTTCCTTGGCAATATGGGTTGCGTTGTGGAACAGTGCAATGAACGGAAGAGATCATGTAATGTTTCACGTCCTTGGCAATGTGGGTTGCGTTGTGGAACAGTGCAATGAACGGAAGAGATCATGTAATGTTTCACGTCCTTGGCAATGTGGGTTGCGTTGTGGAACAGTGCAATGAACGGAAGAGATCATGTAATGTTTCACGTCCTTGGCAATGTGGGTTGCGTTGTGGAACAGTGCAATGAACGGAAGAGATCATGTAATGTTTCACGTCCTTGGCAATGTGGGTTGCGTTGTGGAACAGTGCAATGAACGGAAGAGATCATGTAATGTTTCACGTCCTTGGCAATGTGGGTTGCGTTGTGGAACAGTGCAATGAACGGAAGAGATCATGTAATGTTTCACGTCCTTGGCAATGTGGGTTGCGTTGTGGAACAGTGCAATGAACGGAAGAGATCATGTAATGTTTCACGTCCTTGGCAATGTGGGTTGCGTTGTGGAACAGTGCAATGAACGGAAGAGATCATGTAATGTTTCACGTCCTTGGCAATGTGGGTTGCGTTGTGGAACAGTGCAATGAACGGAAGAGATCATGTAATGTTTCACGTCCTTGGCAATATGGGTTGCGTTGTGGAACAGTGCAATGAACGGAAGAGATCATGTAATGTAAATCAAGCTGGAAATATGTGGTTGTAATAGTTTGAAGGAAATACACAGGGGTAGAAGAGTAAAGACTATAGAATGGGTATTACCCTCAACTAAACCAGCATTGAATACATGTAAAATGTTTGACTACAGTTACTTAAGATTTTTGAAAATCCAGGTAAGTAACTAAACCTCTATAGGTTATTGTTAAACCATTCAAAAAATGTGGTGTTCACATTAAATTTTGTTACTATGTCACATAAGACCATAGGGTATCAAGATATACTGTACTTGCAAATAGATTGTACAAGATTTATTGGAGTAAACAAACTAGGTATCTTTGCAGTACTTATTTGAGCCCACTTCAGGTGTTATTATCACATCTCTAACTCGAGAATCTTGATAGGCAAGGGTCCTGAACTGACACTTTTGAGCTACATTTAGCCTGCATACTAACATACATAATCAGGTTATCTTACCAACGTAGCTAGAGAGAATTTAAAAATACTTTATCAGAGAAATAGTTGT
Organism: Isoperla grammatica; assembly: GCA_945910005.1. Lineage (NCBI taxonomy): Eukaryota > Metazoa > Arthropoda > Insecta > Plecoptera > Perlodidae > Isoperla > Isoperla grammatica. Next base: position 36,465,635 of record OX246746.1, on the reverse strand, counting down.
ATAAAGAGTAATTTGTCTACTTTTAAGTGTGTTTAGTGCATTTTATGAGTTATTATACATTCATAGTTATATTGCAAATATAACCATGCGTGTTGTCTGTTTAATCTTTTCATAACACATGAAACACTGGAAGGCCTTTTATATCAGCATGGACTTGTCAAAGAGTCAGTCCTTAATGTACCAAGATAATAATGAGTTAATTTGGTACAAAGTTTAATTAATAAAGTTCTTTGACAGCTGACCAGTCTTCATTTATGTATAGATAGTTCATTTTGTTAGGCACTGGCTTGAAGATTACATTAAGAAATAGAAACAAGTATGTATAAGAAATATAAAAAAAGAGAAAAGATGTATAAATAAATTCAGTATGTATTCATGTAATGTATAAACATGTTTCATTTTCCTCTTTAGTCGACTATCTGGCTTACAGGAAAAAAAAACAACACACAGAATGCCAGAATTAATGTTTAACCTTTCATTCTGATGAGTGATCTATTTACAGTACAAGTCCTGTATTAGCTGCCTTTTTATATGGTATATCTGGTGCTTTGAGATTTTATTTCCAGTAGGCCTAATTTATTTTTTATTTCTTTACACATTTTTTTTTACCTGAAACAGCTGTTAATATTGTGTTGCTTTTAATACATATAAGATACAAAGTATTGCAATTGTTGAGCTACTAGCAACCAGCTGCTACGCTATAGGAAAAATAAGAGCTTTTCTTACAGTCAAGCATAAGCAACTGCTTTCCAGAACATTTCTTAAGGTGGGAAAACCAACCAGAATGATACGGTTGCATCAAACAGTTGTGCGTGTTCAGACAAGAGATCTGGTCTAGCATACATTCAGGGGCGGCTCTACTGTAAGGGCACACGGTCACGTGCCCCACCTATTAATTATTGGCAACCATTATTATAAATAAATTAACCTGGGCAATAATACGTTTCTGAAATACCTACTTATTTTTAATTAATAAAACGTTTTGAAATGTTGAAAATGTTTCTATTACTTTTGTGAAGGCAAATGTTTTAGTTTTAACAGTATTATAGTACGCGCTCTCCGGTCACAAGCCTGATGAGCCGGGACTGCTCTAGCTAATCTTATGGGGTCTAGTCAACACTACCTGCAGCTATGAATCCCATACTTCACACGTCGCTAAATGCAGCCTCCTCGGTCACAGAGAAAGTGGTGACCGAAGCCGAGTTTGGGTCGAAATCGAACGTGTTTCCATCTCTATCCTCTTTCGCGCCAGAGACCATAGGGAGTTTAAGAAATATTTCTATTCTCTGTGCAAGTTGCAAGGGTAGTAGTACAGCACAATACATCACTAAACAACCTGTTGCAAATATAGTTTTATAAAAGCTCCGCCTATTAGTGTGAAAGCCTTCCTATTGGAGAATAGTCTCAAACTCGCATTCTGATTTGTGGTCACTTTCAGTCCACGTGGAGTGGACATCTCTCTGTCACATACCTGTCTCAATAGTTCGTGCCAGTCACACAAAGGACGAAGATTAGGAAGGAAACAAAGTAGTTCGCGGAAAATTCTCACCCCTCCCCACATAATAATAGGAGCTCCTAGAAAAGGCAATTTGGCATTTATTTTTGTAATATTTTACTTGAACAGATCACCTCCAGTATGTAGTTGTGGGTTCAGTCTGAGTCGAGATTTCGATTTGTGCAGTTCGGAAGTTGTGAGTGCTATTACTGAGTGTTTCAACATGAATTCAGTGCAACACATTTTTAGTTACCATTTAGTGTTCAGTTAGAAATTAAAAATCTAGGATGGCCTAATAATCCACTGTTAAGACATCCAACAAACTGATAATAGGTGAGTAATAAGTACATAAACTCCTTATTAATGTAATTTTAAGTTGTTTACTTGTGTTTCACAAGTAACATGTGCCCCTCCCGGACAATGGCCCACGAGCCGCCACTGCATACATTGTATATGTGCTCTTGAACACACACACACACACACACGTAATGTTTCCCCATGTGGCCTGCTTTGTTCAACACTCAACAGTACCTAGTATCTTACATAGAGATAAAACCCATGACTTAACTACAAAACACTAACTTACAGAAAGTAACATTTCTTTTGATGGAGAAAGAGTTGGGAGAGAATTACCACCATTATTTGGTCTTACTCCAAAACTACTGGGCCCGGATTCACAAGAGGTCCTAAATCTTCTTTTGGTCTCATCTCTAAGAACAGCCTAACTTTGAACCCCTTGTGAATCCATGAAAATATCTGAGAACAAACTTTAAACATATTATTGGAATATCCATTGTGTCCGTGTTCCCACCAGGAATTAGTAACTTGTTCACGTGACCTGGGTCTGGTTTTACAGGAGGTCCAAAGTTAAGCCGGTCAGAGTTAAGACCAGAAAAAGACTTAGGACCTCTTGTGAATCCGGGCCCAGTAGTTTTCATACTCCCTCATACCAGGGACAGTGATGTGCAATAACGATATTGGTTATTCAATATAATATCGATACTGTGAGTAAATCGAGGTTAAATTTGAAATCTATATAGTCTCGCCATATTGGAAATATTGCAATATTAAACACAAGTGGAAAATGGAGAAACAATTCCAGTAATGGTAGGTATACTGCAAGAAGTCATCACTAATAGTGAAGGGACAAAACACAAATGTGTTGCTCTGAGGAATGTTTAGAACAAAAATCAAACACAAAGAAACAAGTGGCTGAAATACCAAACAGTAATACGTAGTAGAAAATGTCAAGTTGGTCTATACGTCTTGTTTGAATAAGTCCGGGTTTTGCATGATTTTATTTTGTTGGTTACTAATTATTATATATAGCTTAAGCCAGAGAGTTTATTATATAAATTATTGATTTCAATCAGATCTCAATCACTTGATTTTATCAAACAATTTTAAATTTTTTTGCATAAAACAAGTGTTTCTCGAGTTTTGGAAACTTGGGTTCGACATTCTATACCAGGTTTTCGCTAAAATAATTCATGAAATATGTTTTTTCTCAAATGCATTTCTATTTTAATCTCTTGCCCAGTTGGCAGCACTGTTAATTGCTCAGTTAATGGCAAAGGATAATCTCACTGTAAAAACAGATCTATACTGCTACTGTATCGGCATTTAAAGAAACAAGGCGTTGTTGTCATGGATTATGTAATAAACGATGCCAGGTGTCAAGCCATTTTGCCTCCATCTTACCACCTCCACTCGGTACCAGCTGAGCGCTCGCAAGAAAGGAATGCGGGGAAGGTTGCATACTGCAGATGCATTTGTTAAAAATAGCAATCTTCAATCTTCTGATGTAGTAATTTCTCAATTACTTTTCAGATATATGAAATAATCACGAAAAATTGATATAAAGTGAACTTTGAATTTTAAAAATAGCTAGAATATTAACGATTTTGGCATAGTCTGAAAATTATAATGATGACGAGACCATTGCTATAAAATTGACAGTTTTCAAGCTATTTTGAAAATTCAAGGTTATTTCATACCAATTTTTCGTAATTATTCCATATATTTGAAAAGTAATTGGGAAATTGTAACATTTAACATTTTAACTACATCAAAAGAGTGCTATTTTTTAACAATGACACCTGGCTTAATGGGTCTGCAGTCTACCACAAACCTCCCCGCATTCCTTTCTCGCAAGCGCTCAGCTGGTACCGAGTGGAGGTGGTGAGGTGGAGGGGAAATGGTTTGATACCTGGCATCATTTATTACATAATACGTGATGACAACATCTTGTATATTATGCCAATAGAAGTATAAATTAGTTATTTTTACTTTAGCATTATGAGAATGCTTGCTACACAATATAGTAGAACCTTGAAGTATTCCCAGGCCTGTGTTATCAACATATTATATGCCTTTCTAGGTTCTTTATTGGTCAAAGTAAGCTGATGCTCTTTACATTCCAATTACAACCTTGATATAGCCTAAAGTCGCTGAAGGGAATACTGATTTTTCACATGGCATATCAAGAGCAACATTCTGTCAAACAAATGGAAAAAAATTACTGATGTATGGCTTACGTTGAAGTAAATGTACTCCATAGGACATTATCAATAATGAAGGAATGAAATAGTGACACGACTTGATTTGTTGCTGAGTATGACCTACCATAGTCCTATAATCACACTAAAGACACGAAAAATAAAAATAAAACTACCGGTAATCTTGAACCTGTTTATATGGCACAAGTAGGCCTATAAGTTTCGTTATGTTATAAAGATTAACAATAAGGTTAAAATACCTTAAAATGAACTACACAATACTACAATAATGATATAAGTAATTAATTAATTAATTACCATATTTACCAGAATTTAAGACTATAGGCCTAGTTATTTCTATTTTTTAAGCTAAAATATTGGGGGTCATCTTAAATTCACATACAGTATTAAAATTATGAATATGAATACAGTATGATTTTTTCCGGTTTTAAATTCTTGAAAATAGGGGGTCGTCTTAAATTCGAGGTCGTCTTCTATTTGGGTAGGCTAAATAGTAGATACGGACACGGTATACGTATACAAAGTAAATACATTAGCAATATAAATATAGGGTGTATACATATATATAAACAAATACATGAGAACACAAACTTATTTGGTAAGTACAGATATAAAGAGCGATAAAAGCGCCTGCTGGCTGTGAGTCAAGTAAGCTGGTAGTCGATTACGAATTGTTTTACTAAGGTAGGCCTAGGGACATTAATTTAGGTACTTGCTATTGCATTCCATGTTATATGAGGCAACGTATTATCAAGAAAATTAACATTGCTTCTTATGGAATTCACCGAGACTTAGGCCTAATCAAAATGACTTGATACTGTGAACTCTATTGCTTGACTTAATAACATGGTTGTACTGAATTCAAAAAGGAACAAATAAAGAGCATGTAGTTTCATAAAGAATAAAAACTGGACTAACAAAATTTCAAATTTTTCAATCATTACAAATTACGATTGTCATTAGGGAAGCCAATTGAAGAATAAATCATTAATTGGTTTCCCTAATGACAACTGTAACGATTGCAATATTTGGAATTATGTTAATCCAGTTTTTAGCTCTTTCTAAACCACATCCTCCTAATTCGTCACTTTTCAAATATTGTGTATAGCGTTCTCCAATATATAACTAAAAAACGTAAATTTGGCACGGTTTTAACAATGAGACTACCTTCCCGCCTTAATGCCCTTTCTCTTGCTGATTTCAATCAATTCAAATTGTATTTAGGCCTACATGCAAATGGAAAAAATTATGGTTGCATTCTTTTAAATCACTGAAAATACTCTAAAGGTCCGCGCACACCTATCCGCCCCGTCGTCGGCCGACGGCGGATGGTTCAGCGCACATTTGTCACAGACGTCTGCTAGTTGCGCGCGCACCAACGCGCGCGCGTGCTTTTTTTTAGTCATGGATTCGAGCAGTAGTGATGAAGACATTATTATGTTAGGCGTATGTCTTTTGGTTAATGAAGAGGAGGAGGAAAAAAGACAGAAGAGAAAAGTTTGGGTACACGACATCAACCAAAAGCGTGAAGTTTTTGGAGAGTTCCACCATCTCTTCTCCGATTTACTTGAAGACAGGAATAAGTTTTTTGCTTATTTCTGTACGGGTCTGGAATTTTGTTTTGAACTGCGTCGACTATTGGCCCTCGAGATAGAAAAGGAAAATACCCGGTTTATCGTACACCTTGCATGCACTAACTGCGAGGGTGGAACGCCGAACTGCCCCGAACTATGTCGAACGTACACGAAGGGCATCGGAAGTGCCGTTAGGGGTCGCACATTTGTCGGAACCGAAGCGCGCCGAACGGAAGTCTTCCGATGGGGTTCTCGATCGAGAACAGCCGTCCGGCCGTCCGGCCGCTTCGGTTCCGACAAGTGTACGAGCTCGCATTGAAATACATGTATTTAATTCGATCGGAAAATTTCTCTTCTGTTCGGAGCGGTTCGGTTCGGATAGTGTGCGCGGACCTTAATAGGCTCTAATGCTATATTTTTTTTAATTCATGGAAAATAGATCATTAATAATAAACATTTTACCAAATCAAACTCTAAGAACTTGTATCCGAATTTTAAACATGCATCTTATTTTTTAATTTCAAGTACATAGTGGCAAATTTAACTCTCCTTGTAGGCCTACAATCATTCATGAGCGTGTTTATAAAACTAATACAAAAGCATTCACTGAGTATGCTGTAATTACTAATTTAAGATTTTCTCACCAAACAAAGAAACAATCTAGCTGAACAATTCATACTTGTGTGCCCAACACTTCATGGTCACTCACTGTGTAATTGTATTGTTCGTAAGAAGATAGCCGTGTATCTGTGACGGCTGGGCAGGGAATGTGGTATGCTGTGATGGACCCAATATGTTATTGGACGTGTAAACCCGTCCCACAACTTCGTCAGCTGAAGCGAAATTGGTTAGGACCGACCAGAAGCTCCCGGCCATGGAAATCCCAGGATGCTGTCATATGGAACCCCATGTTTGTCAAAACTACCACGTATTCACAAAGAGAGAATAACGAGTACACTGAAATAAGAAAAACAATTCATTAAAATCGAGCGAAGGGATGAATGAATATACATAAAACTGTAATTTAAAGTCAATGTTTGTATTTGTTTTTAAGCTCCTGAGTTGCTAATTTGAGTGAATTGTGAGTACCGTACCATTTAACTAGGAAGCAGAGTTCAACTGATTGCATTAAAGCTAAAAGTCATGTACACCAGGGCAGGCTACAAACTATGAACAGAGTTGTTTATTGTACTTCTTGTAGCATTAAGCGTGTACGCTGGTGGAGGAGGTGTAAACGTTCAGTGAAAAACATACTTTTTGTCATTCTTAGTAGCCTAATAATCATTAAATATTAAGAATATCAAAGCAAAAAAACTCTTCAAATATTTTGAAAAACAACTTTATAGAACTCTATACAACTTCAATTATTCACTCATCACATCACAATTAAACATATTTTCAGAGTTTTCTTACTCTTTTTTTTAGCATATTTCTTCAGGAAAGAGAAAAGCTGTTATAAAACTCTTGACTCGTGTATTTTAGGTTAAGCGTCCAGAATTACAAATTTTCCACTGACCACTTCTCTTCACGTAAAATTGGGTTTTTGTTTTTTCTGGTTGAAATTTGTAATTTTTTAAACACAAATCAAAGAACATCGTGAATTTGCCCATTTCGGGCTGTCCCACATTTTTCGGGATGTCTGGTGACCCTAGGTAAAAGGCACTCTGAAGATGTGCAGATAGGAAATATGAATGTTAAAGGGTTTGTCAGGTGAAAAACTAAAAAACTATCATTAGTATATGCCCACCCTAAAATATGGAAAACATGACTAAAAGATACTATGGATACTTTAAAAGCAAGGGGTTAAAAAATTAAAGAAAACGCGATTTTTTGGCTTGTTACTTCCAAGTAGCACCGAGCAACCTTTGTTAAATGGTAACTTAATTCCCATCTACAAAAAATGTTGCCTCAAGATGGTAAAACCACCGCTAAAATAGGGGACTAATCAAAAATCGATGAGGGGTTTTAATGTGCATCGTTTCTCTACCGATAACATGCTTCTTAGTACGAACGTGTACTTCTACAAAATGCCCTGCAATTAATTTTCTTGTGACTTGATGTGTAGAAAAGTTGCAATCTGTTTTGAGCGGCACTGTCTGCAGTCGCCGAGTGTTGTGGCTGGTCTCGTATAACACAATGAGTGCCCTGTCTATCGGGAAGGTCTATCTCAGAACCGATACGGCTGTACTACGCTTTAGAAGAAAAATACAGCAGAGCTGACGAAGTGAATCTTGTAGAATAGCTAAATGTTCACTATTTTTTTTTCTTGCATTGAAGCAACCTATATCAATTTTATTTTACACATAACTGAATTTCATGCACTTATGACTCATAGGTGTTTTTTTAGTTTTTCACCTGACTATCCCTTTAAGAGGGGACACATACATTGGTCAGAATGCAGGGCATTGAAAGAAACTAAGCTACAGCTTGCAGTAATATATTATATATGTATCAGACGAAAATTTCATGCACAGAGTAAAAAAGAATAGACAAAACAACATAAAGTAATACTCCCCACACAGGTAACTTGCTATATGAAAGATAAAAACCTTACCAGTTGTGTAGGCCTACTAAACAAACTTTGAAAAGTTTGAGAAGTATAAGTTAAAAAAATTATCTTCATTTTTAGTAAATAGTCTATTAATGATGAGAAAAGGAGATAGAGAAAACATCAACTCATGCAAAGTTTTGCACTTTCTTAACATGTTAATAGGTTTATTGGATTATCCTATTTCATGTAGTGTAAGATGAGTGTAACCGCCGCATTACTTGACTGAAACTCGCACAAGCTTCTGGCTACGAGTAGTGCACTTGATAACATGGAATTCGCCAGCAGCCCGATACTACATGGTTGAAAGAGCTCGCGCGAGCTCGAAAAATGTACAACTTGTTCAACTTCCTAGCGAGTCAAGTTAGCAAGCTAAAATTAAAACTCGTTATTTTAACACTTGGTGACCTTTAACACATGAGAATCTATCCTATATCGCATATATTATTACATTATTATTATTATGTTTTAAATACATAATAGTAAGAAAGTTATTATGTAAGTGCCATGGTTTTACTATCAATAAAATGTGTTTTTCATGATTAATGATCTCCTTGTCTTGAACTAACACAAGTTTGGCACCCTTTCATTCATTACACACTACACTCTACATGACCTCCAGAGCAGTTGTAAAAAGTGCTACACTTTACACTAACACTGAGAAGATAAAACGCAGCAACTTACACTAACTACACTGCGAGATATAACGGCTTTTTGTAAATTCAAGCCTACACTAAGTGTAATTTAGTATAGGAAAATTAAATGAACCTATCAATTCCACATTAAATAATCTTTTGTACATCTACGGCTGGATTCTGGAAGCTAGTCTTTATAAACAAAATTTACAGAACGAACATTCATCAGTCACTCCTCTCTCGGTCGGTAACCAAGGCCATGGTCACCGACACCATGGTAGGCCGAAACGTTTGACATTTTTCTGTTATAATGTATATATATATATGCAATATGTATTATGAACTTCACGCAGCTATCCACCACGTTCAGGTAAGCTGTTGGTCACCCGACAGGGTATATCTTACTATCTTTGCTGTTGGTCTTCTTTCTCCTTTCCTCAACCACAACCACAAAAACACAACATTCATTTAGTGACAAAGCAAGTATACCAAATACATGCTTAGGCTGAATAAAATGAAGTATTGTTACCGCCTGGTTCACAATATGAGTTGTGTCTGATGAAGAAGTATCCTGCCAGAGCAAAAGAGCCAACATTGATAGCTAATAGTTGACATTTCACTCGAAACGATTTGCCCTCAACGTTGCTTGGCGGATTGCGTCGCATACTTTTTAGAAGATAACAAGTCAGCATCATGTATAATTCAGATGTTATCATGAACATCACAAAGCACTTCTCATGAGCATTATAATTATCAGCAGATGAAATGAAAGTTAGACCAATAAGAGCTAAATTTTCTACTACATTAAGTAAACAAGCTAAAGCTGCCATGAAATGAATCCATGGAAAAAGTACTTCTTGGTAATATTTGTAGTACATTCTAGCAACGAACAATCTAGGTCCAGCATGGATCGCAATTGCTGTTCGCCATACATGCCGCTGTGGTGAATACAACCCAATTGCTGCAGAGATGGACGGAAGGAAATTTGGCACTTCACAGTGAGTATATGTAGATCTTTCGAAATGAAATAAAATTGACCAAATGACACAGAATATGAAACTACATAGAGGGAGAGAAACGGTGGTCCACGCAAGTTTACCAAAGGGAATACGTAAAGTAAACCCTTTAGTTCTGTGAAAGAGAGGTAAAGATTCTATATTGTTAAACGACACCCCAGACATTATAGGCTAGCCTAAAGCTTATTTATCAACAAATACAAATAAGACCTAGTGGATTTCGTTGTTTAGGCTCAGGCCTAGCCTTGTTACGGGTAAGGTTATGCTGAGACAATGTTATTGAAAATATGAGACTATTCCATCCAGCCTTCTCAAAGTCACCCACACTTTCACTACTTCCTATGCCTAAACATTGCCCTATTTATAACGAAAACATAAGCAAAATCAACACTAGGCCTAAATGCACCCATGTTAGAAAAGGTGGGCGTACAATCAACTAGACTAGATGTCATCCAAGAGAGAGACAGAGAGAGAGAGAGAGAGAGTTCAAAACATTGTAATCAGTGTTACTAACTCACACATAATGAAAGAGTATAACAAAGAGCTGAATTACTAATTTATAGAGTTGGCAGTGCGCTCTCGCAATGATTTGTGGGTATGACTGGTGGAAAAAGAAAAATGTCGCTGTAGAAACGTTCGTGGGGAGGTTGAGATTCCTTTTATAAGGATTTCTGGCTGTGAGGGACTGTCGCGCTATCAAAAGAAGCATGTAAGTCGGTAGGCAATTATTTGTGTTACAAAACTGGTATTTACTTGATAACTTATGAAACTCCTACGTAATATAAAGGAAAGATATTTGAAACGTGTTCAGGTTGTCAAGCCACAAACCATAGGCCTAGTCCTAATCCTAGGCCTATTCAAAGCCCCAGGGCTTTCCTTCACAGCATTGAACTAAGAATAGTTATGTCAACAAACAAGCTGGCGAGGCTAGGACTAGAATCCCAGCCAGACCATGTGTTGGTACGGTAATCGAAGTGTGTAAGGAGGCTAATGCTTAGGCCTAGGCCAGCCTAGGGTAGGCTTGCCTCAAATGTCAAATGGTCGTCCAAAAATATGGCAGTAAAATTGCATCGTAGGCCTAAGCTGTGCTTTTAGGAGTCCTGTCTAGGGACTCCAGTTAGCCTAGTAGGCTACATAAATTTGAAAACTTTCCTTCTTTATTTCACATGGTTCCTAGGCCTAGGCTACCTAGGCCTAGGCCTACATGGTACAAATATCCCTTCTCCAAAGAAAGAGTGTGAGATAACTAGGCTTATCATCTAGGCTAGGCTAATATTGAATGAAATAAATACATGTTTAATAAACAGCGAGGCCTAAATAATAGGCTAATAACAACAATAATAATTACCATGGTAATAATAATAATAATAATAATAATAATAATAATAATAATAACAATAATAGGCCTAGGGCCTAATATCAAAATTAATAAAGGTAAACCTTCCGATTGGGTCCGCGGTCAAAAATCGCTGTAAAATAAACATTAATGAAATTTCTTCATATTTACTGTAATAAATATATTAAATCTAGTGTACAAAGTATTTTTTAAGTAGTTTTAATGTTTAAATTTAAATTATAAGTAAAGAAAATGTGATCTAAGTGTTCGAGATGACAGACGGAAGAAAATTAATCAGCCATTACTGATCGCCATCTTTGACGTTCCGGCAGTGTTGCCAACCATTTTATTTGAGTGATACAATTTGAACAAGGCGTAAATTTATTTGAGTTGTAAACGAAAGTAGGCCTACGTTTCAAGATGTTTCATAACCTGACCCCCCTAACCTTCTTCCTTTCGTGGGATGTCAGGTACTTGGGCAGTCACTTTCAGTGTATGTCACTTTGGTAGGCATACGTTGGTATACTACAGAACTTCGGGCGGCAGAAAAAGTATCATGGCGACAATGGGAAAATCCGCCGTCTAAACGCTGTTTTAGATCATCGAAAAGGGTAATTTTGAATGTTTTAGCGGACACCAAAACTTGTTTGGGTTTATTTTAAACATAAATTTGTCTTTTAGTAAGTGTTTCAAGTACTTTCCATGACTGCATTTGTGCAAATGAGCCGCGGACCCAATCGGAAGAATTACCTTAATAAAAATTAAAAATAGAAAACGGGCAGTGGCGAAGCGTCGGGGTAAACATTGAGACAGTGTCTACCCTTACCAAAAAAAATTAAGGAAACATGTAATGTAGCCTAGGGTCAACCAGTCAATAGCCGAACGCCTTAAGCACTTTCACATGTTCGCACAGCTGCTGTCAAAAGTGTAAAATGGCGTCTGTGAGCTCAAGGTTATGTTTTTCTAGTAGGTAGCACGCTATTGGTCAGTTGTAGCAAGTTTCAGCCAATCACGCACCTCCTTTCATATTCATAAGTGAATTTCAGTCGAAAAATAAAAGCCTCCGAGTAACCGGACACCTCTTCCAATAGCCGGAACGGAAACTTATATTTCATTAACCGAACATGCTTATTTTAATGTCAAAACGACGTTTTAAATATTAAAAAGCTATTTAATGGCAAGCTAATGCAATTTGGGTTACAATAAAATGAAAGGAAATACATTTTTCTTTACAGTTACACCACAAGTTTGTGTCTGGAAGCCTAAATTTTCGACGAGGTGTTCGGTTATTGGAGGGTGTTCGGCTATTGACTGGTTGACCCTACATAAAAATACAGTATTTGTGGCGCGTTGCTGATTCGCGTTTCGTAGGTACTCACTTTTTTCATTGAAAAACTCCAAAGTTTTGTTTGAAGTGTTATTTTTATTGTTCAATGTTGAATTGCCTTTCTTTTGAAGTATATTAGGCTATAATATTGTAGTCACTTTTAAAGAGTATTAAATGATTGTTGAAGTTTTTATATTAAAAATGTAGCCTACGCCTTTTGTTCTCCGCTTCGTGTCCGGTGCAGTGCTGCCAATCTAGAAGGTGAAGATCGAAAAAAGTGCGCAATGATGAACCACAAATCAACCAGACCCAATAACCTTCCCAACTTTCGTGGGATGTCAGGCAGCTAGGCCAAGATCGACCAGATACAATAACCCCCCCTAACCTTGTTAGATCACAGTTCCTGTGTGCTCCGAACAGCTGCGCCCTCGCACGTACGCCATATTGCCATATTTAACGTGATTGTGTTGTCAAATCGATACCACTTCAAAATAGGGATGACGAAACCCGACTTTTTTACGACCCGGGTACCCGTTCACTTTACCCGCGGGTTACCCGGGTAGACCTAGGCCTAATAAAACAAAAAAAAATCGTGTGGGGTGTCAAATCAACCGCTAAATATAGCTCTCGTCGAAAATAACACCACAAATAGTGTACTGTAGTAGCAGGGATTAGGAAAGTTGAACACCCATGACAAGAGAAAGTTACAACACCGCGGGGGGTCGAAGATCGGAGCGGGATGAAACATAATGCGTCACAGCTGCCACTCAAGCTCAAGGCCACGGGCACGGGCGAGTGGAAAGTGGACAGTGTTTTTATAGACGCGATTCTATTTCTTAGGGAAATACCGCCTAGCACAAAAATAAAATACGTAATGACAGATGAATCAGTTCAAATTCAAAACATTTAGCTAATTCGCGGTTCTCAATTTCAGGAACCGGGTTTTGTCGGGTAAACGGGTAGAGAAAACACAAACCCGTGCCCGACTTCGTCGGGCGGGTATCGGGTACCCGGGTACCCGTCGTCTTCCCTACTTCAAAATGATAATTTAATATGAAAGAAGATACTATTTGTATTGAAAATCACTGGAGCTTACAGATAAATCATGAAATAACAATAATGTACTACGTACATGATCAATATTGCAAAGGAATACAGAAAGAAAAAAGTACAAAACGCGAATCAGCAACGCTCAACAATTACCAGAAATACTATAAATATTTTTTAAAAAATACTACATTTAAATGAATAAGATTTATAAGTTTAATACTATTTTCCTTGTGAGATAGCCTATATATACAACGTATATGTTCACGGGCAAAACTTTGAATGAGCACGGTACAACGTGGAAGTCTTATCGTGCGCTCTGAGACCTGTAAAAACTGTCTCTCGCGGAAAGCCAGCCAATACCATTCTACGTCATTGTGCATGAGCTAGCCCCCTCCCTCTACGCTTGAAACAAGCTGCTACTCTGCATGCCAACCTAAGAAGCACCCCGCTAATCACTATACACAAAGGGCGACTTAGCCATCGCCTCCTTTGCTGACAGTTGTAAATGTCAATCTTGTCTAAAATCTCAAGTGGCAGTCAACAGGGTGGACACACAGTTACAAAAAGGGTACCTTCCCCTATATACAGGGAGTGATACCCGTCCGTAGTCGAGTCGAGGCGACATTCTTCTTCACATTCAGCTGTCGGTACCGGCTGAGAAGGTGATTGCTTTGCTAAATAATGGGGATGACCGGATGATTGACATTTATGATCTCCACAATACCATTGCCTCCCTTTGAGGTTAGTAATTGGCAGGGTGCTTCTTAGGTTGGCACGCAGAGTAGTGAGACAAGTCTCAGCGTGCAGTAAATGTGTGTTTACGGTTGCCTCTTTCAAGTGTATTAGCTGCAATTTTTTCCACGGCTTGTTACAGTTCAATTGTGTGTATATACATTTTGTATCCCCTATAAAATATTCACCCTTCAGCCTTCACCACTCAAAACGAGTAGGCCTAATACTTGAAACTGATTGTTGTTTTTACTTCCTTCTTCAAGACCAAATATGCATTCTTAATCAAAGTTTTAATGTAAAGTATTCATTTCCTAATAATTTTAATAATGTTTCAATATTGTTATTCATTGTAAAGACCATTCAATGCTTGTGGAAGTATTCTTGAAGAAGGAAGTAAAAACAAGAATCAGTTAGTAATGAAAGGCAGTGGCACACATTATGTCTACTGAAAGGGCTACAAGAAGGGACATAAATGTTGATTTAATCAATTTTGAATTGAGGAAATCATCTAATTCTAAGGAATGAAATGAATTAGGCATAAGAAATGATTTTACTTTGACTGTACATGCTGTGGGAGTAGTTTTTGGTGAATTGTGGAAGTTCGTTGTAAATTTGGATGCAAAGATAACTGCGACTGTTTTTAAAGAATGTGATTGACCAAGGGGTAATATGTTTGAATTGGACTGTGTTTCATGGGAGTGGATTATTGTGTTTGTGATAAGATAATCAATTCAGGATTACAGTGAGCAGAAGTGGCAGCTGATAGAATTAGTTTGGATATATTGGCAAAATGTGTCGTACACATATATACACACATAGCCCTACATACCTACATACATAGATACATACATAACATACATACATACATACATACATACATACATACATTACATACATACATACATACATACATACATACATACATACATATATACATAGGCCTACATACATACATAGGCCTACATACATACATACATACATACATACATACATGCATACCAGTGGTGGCTCGTGGTATAAAGTAATAGGGAGACCAGGACAATTCAAGAAAGATCGAATATGGAAGCAATGGAAATTAGCGGCAGTTCAGGGGGGTTTGGGGGGCGAGCCCCCCAGTTTGCCCCGCAGGACGTTTTTTTTTAAACTGCATTTTTCTACGATGTTTCAGTTGTTATAAAGTAGTTGTGGATGTGGATTTAATTCGACGACACGTGTCGTTAACCATAACAATGTCCATACCATAACGAACAAAACTCGCGCTGTTTCTCTCCATCACTTTGCAGTAATGGCAAAGCTGGTTTGTCTTCCGTCTTGTTTTAAATCTTTATTTACTCTTTCCTAGAGCATGTCTTGTTAATGGTTGCACTAATAACTCGTCCACTTTACTTGACTTCATTGAATCAAGCAACAACACAGGAAGAACACAAGCAGAAAAACAACCGACAATCCCCTGCCAACTACAAACTGCTGAGTATGAGATATTATGGAAAGCGGGCGACTCGGTTATTTGAAAAATCCGAAAAGAAACGAAGTGGCCGGCCTCCTCTGGCATCTCGTTACACAAGCAGCAACTTAGGCGGGGAGGGCGAGAGTATGCATATCGCATTCCCCGCACACCGCTCAGGTACCAGTACCATAGAGCTGAACGACCGGAGGCCCGGACTCACAAAGTTCCTCGCGTTTCTACTGGCTCAACGCGGCTAGCAGCCACATTCTGAAGAGGCGCGAAATTTTGAAACGTTGAACATTTTTTGTTTGACAACTTTTCCGATAAATATGTATATTATGTAAGATGTACATTAAAATACATAGAACCATTTTAAACAAGATCACAGACAAGATCCTCCCTCCGGAAATGTTTGAGGAGGCCCCCTTGCCTCCCCCCACCAGCCGCCACTGATACATACATACGTACATACATACATACATGTATGTATTGTATATTATGTATACATAACATACATATATGCCTAAATTTAGGCTAGTTATTTATGTATTATGTTTGACTTGACTTGATTGTTATTAAGTGCTCAAAGTAGGGCAGGTTGTCATTCTGCCACTTTATAACAAAACCTGTTTCCGGTGCTTATTATTTTTATAACTACAACTAGAATAAAATTGGAAAATATAGTCCAAAATTAGCTAAGTCCTTTTCATCTGTAGCAAAGTATTACATATTTAAGATTGCTGTAGGTCAGAATTCCTTAGTTTGTCGCCCACCCCTCGTCACGCGGCCACCGCCCAGCATAACAAATTCAAGACGAAACAAAAAATACTAGCTTTAGCATTCTGCTCCACGCAGCCTGACGGCGAACTGGGCACAAGGAAGGGCTTTTTGAAATTTCTCCTGACACCTCTCTTCCTATACTTAAGGAAAGGTTTATTTTGCAAATCAGCTATCATATATAAATTTGTTGGTCTTGGTTGAACCCCAACAACTATTTATCACTATATTTTTCTAGCAGATTCTGCAAGGATGGTATGGTCGCGATCTCTGATTGGTCATTCAAGTTTGTTTAGTGTTACCAACTGTGATGTGCTAGAATTGGATTTTTTATAAATACAGTATTGTCATATTTAATTGAACATCTAAAGACTGTAGAATTATTATTTCCAAGTGGACCTACCAGTATAGTAAGTAGGCTATAGTATATAGGTAGCCATCTAACTCTTTTAGGCCTAGTGTAGGAGAAAAAAGAAAAAAAAAGAAACTAACCAAGACAGCTAATAGTGTTAAATAGATTCCGAGGGAGGGTGCAAGGATGAGCACAGATAATCACCTGTATCGCTCTAACTCTTGAAAGAAGACAATAACAAGGCAGCTAATAGTTCCAGACGGATTCCGACAAAGGATCTCTAGGTGACCACAGATAATGACCCGTTTTGCTGAAATGCTTTTAGTTTATGAGAAAAATGCACAAAAAGAAACTAACCAAGGCAGCCCATGGTTCCATATGGGTTCCTAGACATGGCCTGTATGTGAACACAGATAATGGTGCATTTTGCTCTAATAGGGAATAGCACTCTAGCTGTTAACTATCTCAACAACATTTGAGGTGGTTCTTGGCTCTTGTTCTTCATTGTTGTGCACTCATCCAGTTGCCGTTGATAATTCGAGTGAAGAAAGTACCCTTAATATTAGTGGTAACCCATGTCTTATGGTATCTTCATGATTTCTGTGCAGTGAACAACTCCAAGCCACCATTTACCATTGTCATAAGTGCATGCCATGTAGACTTTACTTTTCATCTTTAATCTAAATAGTATGTTACTATGTTGTTTAACAGGTTGAAAACTCATCCCTCCAGTTCTTTTACATCCATGCTAGAAATCTGGGAATCTTTTGGCATGTTGCGGGAAATGGTTGGTCTGGTGGTATACTAATGAATCTCACAAGTGGCCTTGGCTCCGATGTCCGCCATTTGCTTGGAGCAGAAAGAGGCGGCACGGCGGCGTTGGAAGATTCTCGCTCGAGCTCTTCACAAGAACACTTCGGACGCAGCCAGGGACCACAACGTATCCGTCCGACGTTTTACCACCTTCCGCCTGGTTACCTCTCAGCCCCTAGAAGACCTGACCAACGCACCGGCCACTCTGTTTCGATATACCGCACTCGTCGGAACGGAAAGCTACTGGGCGCTCATTCAACATCCCACGAGGAGCTTCACCGCAGCAGAACTGATGGGCTTCAACAACACGGGGAACGTGTGCGTCTGGCCGTCCGAAGAAGTTCTGGCCTATTACGCCCTCTCTAATCTCCGTGCGTTCGACGGGAAACACGTCCTAGAGCTGGGAGGTGGAATGACGTGCCTTGCCGGGCTGATGATAGCCAAATATTCCACGGCCACAAAGATTCATCTGACGGACGGAAACGTGTCCGCCATGGAGAACGTCCGAGCCATAGTTCGGCGTAACAGGTTGGGCAGCGACGTCACTTGCTCGGTGTTGCAGTGGGGCGACGTGGGGCGCGTGGAGGCCGTTTCCTACGACGTCATCTTGTCCGCAGATTGCCTCTTCTTCGACGACGCTCGGAAGGATCTCGTCGAAACGATGTGGACGTCCCTCACCAACGACGGAGTAGTTATAGTGATGGCACCCAGGAGGGGGGACACATTTGACAAATTTGCTGCACAAGCTCAAGCACGTGGATTTCATTGTAATATTCGAGATTACTACAATGAGCATGTCTGGAGCCAACATCTAGCCCTGAAACAAACACGAGACTATGACGAAGATATCCACTACCCCATGCTGATACAACTTGCAAAATACCAAAGACCAAAATTAGGAATTGAATCGTCAATAGGATGATTAGTGATAATCATGCTATTATTGACACAATGTGCCATAAAAAAATTGCCAAACCAATTATAGCTAGTAGGCTTATCTCCTACTATCGTTCTAGTCAAACAATTTCACATTCGTTAAAACATGAATAGTTGAAAATTATGTGCCATTGCCAAAGACTGAAAAAGAGGAATATTTCTATTATGCTGATGCCAGCTATTTTAACAAGAGATCAAATATCTTTAAGAGTCATATCTAAGGGAGTCGTGCCGTACCATATCTACCGTGCAGGTAACTTGTTCTAAAGAGAATTGTTTTATGTTCCACTGTTTCATTCCTTCCCTTTGATCTTAGATTTTAATGTAATTACCATTTGTTAGTCATAAGAACTCAATACCTATTGGTACCTTTTTGTACCTCTTGTTAATGGTGCAGTAATGAGAATTTCAGTGTTGAAAACAGTTTTACGATGCTTATAAAATAAGATAGTGTTGGTTAGTAAAAAAAATCTTAGTTGCAGATGAAAACAGTTTCCTACCCCTGCATATTATGTAGAAAGTAGAAACCGAATAGTGATAGTCTTAATACCTGTTGAGCAAGTTAAAGAAGCATAAATTGATTGTCAAGTAGGCTTATAAACACTACCTGAAAATGCAAACTGTTAGTGCCTTACATCTAATGTGTGTAGTAGGCAAGAGATGATAAGACCACAACCACTTAGAGTCTATGTCCCTCACATTGTTGTCATGCTAATGTGTGTAGTAGGCAAGAGATGATAAGACCACAACCACTTGGAGTCTATGTCCCTCACATTGTTGTCATGCTAATGTGTGTAGTAGGCAAGATATGATAAGACCACAACCACTTGGAGTCTATGTCCCTCACATTGTTGTCATGCTAATGTGTGTAGTAGGCAAGAGATGATAAGACCACAACCACTTGGAGTCTATGTCCCTCACATTGTTGTCATGCTAATGTGTGTAGTAGGCAAGAGATGATAAGACCACAACCACTTGGAGTCTATGTCCCTCACATTGTTGTCATGCTAATGTGTGTAGTAGGCAAGAGATGATAAGACCACAACCACTTGGAGTCTATGTCCCTCACATTGTTGTCATGCTAATGTGTGTAGTAGGCAAGAGATGATATGACCACAACCACTTGGAGTCTATGTCCCTCACATTGTTGTCATGCTAATGTGTGTAGTAGGCAAGAGATGATAAGACCACAACCACTTGGAGTCTATGTCCCTCACATTGTTGTCATGCTGACCTCATGTTTGAATGTAAACACAAAATGTGCCTGTTTCATACACGCTATTTGAATGTAAATCAATAGATTAGTGGTGTTCTTTCATTATGCTAAGTGGAGTGAACTGGCCTCATTAGTAGAGGAGTTTGTTTTTAACAGACCGTGAAATCGCGAAAAGCGCTTATAGTGAAGAAGGATGTAAACAAAGTGTATTCTTGTCAATTGGCACAACAAAAACACAAAAAGTTCACGAAATGCACCATTTTCCAGTAAACTGTACAACATCAAAATTTGTAATAATTAGAGATATGATTGTGAAATCATCTTTTTTTCTTCAACTTTTAGTCATATCCTATGTTAATGAATGCTTTTTTAATTTAAAAAGATAGATTTTTTGTAATTACGGAGGCACGAATATTACACTATGTTCTGTATATGTGATGTGATCACTGATTAATCATGCTTAGGCCTACATCACTGTATACATGTTGCATAGTGGTTCCATACATTTGAATATCTTTCTGGTGCAATTTACAATCAAAATCACAAAAAAAAACTAATGCCGCCATAACTGAACATTAAATGAAATTCATGAACGATATTTAAGATGTCATAACAGTAACACCATTACTTTTCCTATACGTATACCATTACAAGCATTCACAAACATGTCTACTCATTAATCGTGTGTTTGGGTTTTCCCAATACTAATCAATGGGTAAATAGTATTTAACTACTAGGCTTGTTTCTAGTAGATGTTAGGAACTAGATTGTTAGATTGACATTATTTGATTCTAATGTTTTGTCAGCATGACAATAGTTTACATGGAACATCTTTACTCAAAAATTTGGTTATTGTTGTTTTTGTGTACATATTAGCCTTTGTCAAATACTGTAATTTTCTTTAGTCGTATTCTCGTAGGGCAATAATTTGGTTGTTTTATAAAATTTAAATGTTTCTATTTAGTTTCAAGTATATTCTTTTTGTTTTGTTTACAATTTATAGTAGGCCTATAGCAATTAACAATATACATCAAGTTATGGCCACGTAATGATGGTACAGTCAACATATATATATATATGGATATTGCCATGCTTATGGTTTTGCCTTGATATTTACTTCATAACTAACTGGACTTTTAGCTAAAGTTTGATAAAGACATAAATTCATACAAGATTTACATTTGATATAATAATTATCATGAAGTGATTCATTGTTTTAAATCAATGAAATTACTAACAAATAAGTAATAACACAAGAAGACTTGACGGGAACAAATCCAACCTGAATACGTTTCTAGAAGTGTGATGACATTGGGTACATAGTGATTTAAGCTACATTTTGCAATGTATTAACAATAACTTATGTCTACCCACCAAAATTCAAGCTTTCCCTACCTTTAAATATGCTACCTGGGGTATTAGCAGGAAGATGAAGAAAAATATGAGTGTAGGTAGGCATTACCACAATTTTCATGTCCGCGCAACCTGAAGTATATAAAGAGTCTTACTTCAGATGGGGCATGTTACCTAGATCCTGCTGATAATCGCAGTACCCACCATATATTATTATATTTCGTAAAGGGGTCCAAATATCCTGTAATTTCATAAATTTCAGAACGGACATACAATTTTCATGATACCTTATTCTATGACACAAAATGTATTTTCATTGATGGCATCAAACTTTACTATCTTGCACAAACAAGGCTCAATGATAGCAAGTTCTGGTTTTCTTCAATTTCATATATGACGCATAATGTTCTTCTTTCTAGCAAAGTAAGTAAACACTCAGTAATGTTGGACATTATTACAAGCATCGTAAACTGTGACCTGAAACCCTCATGTCAATGTCAATTTATTTGTTCCAAGATTTGCATCAAATATTTAAAGTTTCCTCTCAATAATTACCTAACATTCCTTGTGCGTCAAGTTGCGTTACCTAATAGTTATCGAAAACTACTTAATTATAATACAAATGCCATCCAAACACTGTGCAGGGAAATCCTGTACAGTGACAATGATTGTGTGTTCCTACTGCCTCCACTTATTAAGTGGGCCATGTTAACATGTCAGTATTAGTGCTGCCTGCCCTAGTCAAATGTTTATCCATGTAGAAATATTGATTGAAATCCAATGTACCATACCTATATTTATGTAATGATATTATATCTTGTTTAAAACCAGAATGTACTCTGTATAGTCAAGTTCAGTGGTTTCCTACTGTTGTTTGTACACTGCCTATGCTTATTGCAATGTTGCTGTAACTGCTTGCTGTCACAGTTCTAAAGTTAACGTTTAGGTTAATTTTGCAATAATAAGTGTCACATTTTATGCAAGTTCCCCTTTGCCACTACAAAAGTCCTGCCTAGGTTTCTGGTAGGTAAGGAAAGGAAAATCCTATGGCTTACCTTTACTAGTAGCAACCTGGAGTTTATGCCTATATGTAGAAACACAAAACATACACAGATAGATGTACCTTTGTACTGGTAATCTGTGTGTTTTTACATATCCATTAAACCCTGACTGCTAATTTAGCCAATGGGCCTTTCAACTTATAAAAAGTCCTGCCTACTAAGATTATCTATTTTATGCAGCAGTGTTGGTCATTGGTTGAAAACTACTGAACTATTCTATCCAAAATATTGTCGAAACTTGATAATACTCTGTGAAGAATTTAAAAATGTTTTCAAATTGAAATGTATTTATTGATGAATTATCTTGTTGGTGCTAACATTGATATTATCAATTGTCAATGGTTAAAGGAAAGAATTGCTGTGACTACTGCCCCAATATATTCCTCCCTGTTGTACTTATACAGTATTGGAATGAATGTTGGTTAAACTTACCGAGTTTCTTTTTTTACCTTGATCTCTCCCTCCCTAAAATATAAAACAACACTTTCACATACTTCATAGCTTTCTCTCTATTACTTGGCTGTAATATTTCTTGCTAAGTTATTAATAACAGTAGTCTACGTTTAATTCAAATATCAAGGGTCCGTAAAAACCATTTGAATTATAAGAACATTAGCACAAAGCATTTATACCCCAACTTTCTACAGGAGCTTCATCATTAGTTTGAATTAACAAGGTACTGAACTCTTTGTGACTTGCTTCAAAATAATTATGTAATAATAATATATATTAGGGATGAGATCAGGTACCCGGCTCCAAATATTACCCGGAGCCGTTTTTCGGGTCCGGATAATTGTTTAGTCCGTTTCTAGGCTAAATTAGCAGACTTGCATTCGTTACTGTTTGTTCTTTGTTTAACATTCTGGTGAACATTCTGGCTAATACTTGTGCTAGGTATTACTATTTATTTTTCTTAAAATATATTTTATGTACACGTGCTTCAGTTGTGTATTGATAAATGTTTTTTTACTCGACGTGATTACTGCAGGCGTATTCTGAGATACTAACCGAGCGGGTGGCGTGCATATCTATCGTCCCTCGTCTTCGCTCCTCGCGCACTTCACAAGGCCTCATGACGACCTTCAAATCAAGCCTACGCATCGAAAAATAAGTTTTTAGGATCCGGGTAATATGAGAACTGGAACCGGTTCCGAATTTTGTTACCCGATGTCATCCCTGATATATATATTATATTATATTGTAAACACATCTTCATTCCAAAACATTTTTAGTTTTTACCTAGTGCAAAGATTACATTTATATTCTGCAGTATGAAAATTGAAAAGTACATACAGTAGTATGTTTTAAGATTCTGTAATCAATATAACAAGACAACAATGTTATATACTTGCAAGAAATATATTTTAAAAGTCAAACAAAAACATTGAAAAATGAAGAAGTTGTCAAATTATACGTTGAACACTACTGTGAACAATGTAAATCCAAATCTTGGAATTGTTTGGTGTTGGAGAAACAACCAGCTGTGAGTGAGTCCACCGTCTCAACAGGTGTTCCATGCATTGCCATACACGAGACAAGAGGTCTGTGAAGAGAAGCTTCCTCTGTTGTCTTTGGCTCGATCAAGTTATCTTAAAAAATAGTAACAATACACCAATCATTACAAAATTTTCATGTTAGGGAAATTACTTGGATATAAATAAAAAAGTGCATGCATCCTTGGCCTTTTCATGCATTTCCCCCTGCAACACCCTGCTAACGGGGATCATCTACCCCCCCCCCCCCCCCAATGCTTGAAACGATTGGCAGCTGTAGTTTATAGTTGAGATAAACAGTCTTGTTTTTTTTTTGTAATGTATGGTAACATAGACTGTTGTGGTTTATTCTTGTTTCTCCTGGCAGCCATTAGATTCAGTCTGTTTACTTGGTGATCCACAACTGAACACTCTGTTTACGTCTTTGTATTGTATTGTATTATCTTTATTTAATAGCTTACATAGCCAGTTGCAGTTACACAATCATATACTTCCCCAACGGGCCAGAACACACAGAAGTAACACTAACAAACAGTTAGGCTTAGAAGTCATGCCCACATGTTCTTGTACCTTATATAGTGTATCCTACACAAAATAACAAAAAATTAACATTAGAAACATCTTTCATTAGGAACATCTTTGTTAGTAAAACTATTATTGTTCACCAGTGCTTTAGTAAGTGATTGAAGGTTAATATCTAAATGCCCCAAGAACTGTAATTTAAATGTTTGGAGCTGTGCTTTTTTCTGCTAACCCCCTTTATGAATTGAAATAAGTATGAAATAACTATGAACTGATACGACTTTCAGCCGTTCACTTTTGTGGGCTAACTTGGAGGGACAAGCTGAGAGTGGCCTGTAAATATTTATAGCTTTTTCCCGATTATAGCAAAGGCAATGGTGGAAATAGAAATTTGTAGCTTTTACATACTTTCTCAAGCCAAAGAAAGGTCAATTTATAGGCTACAAGGTCAGAATTGACTGGTAAGGATGAGAGAGGTAACTGAGAATTCAGAAAGAGCATTGTGGAAATGTATATATGTATGTGTTTGAGGTTGTGTTTTTACTGGGAGGGCTGTTGGTAAGCCTCAATCCCAGCATGCATCTGTTGGCTGAGGAAATCCTCAGAAATACCCTTCATTGCCTGTAGCAGGTTTACAACCGGTGACCTCCCGAATTAGAGCCTCGTTTGCTAGCACTGAGCCATTTCTATCAGTAGGTCCTAAGAACCTGTAGGAATTTTCACCTGGAAGAGTTCTACCTTCAGATCCTGCTAGAGCACGTCTATAGTAGGGTGCCCAGATTTACAATCCAAAAAAATGGGAGAATTGCAAATATTTCAGACATCAGTGTTCTAGCAGGTTCGAACTTGCTGGGAAGGGGGGAGGGACAACATTAAAGGATGTTACAGTTTTGGAATATTTTTATATTGTAACGGTAAAATAAGTACATGTAAGTCTTCTACTATTACTATTTATTATATTGAGTTTTGACAGTCATGGATGGCCCAAAATCATCAGCATCTCGCAAATAATAATATTCCGTTTTCAATAATATTATTTAATCTGTTGATATGGTGGAATAGGTTGACATTCTTCAGCACGTCATGAAATTCATTACCTCATCGAAGTGATTTTTGAGAATCATAGATTTTATTGACAATTTTTATGGTTACCCCACATAGTGTTCACAACTGAAAACACACACACTCGACGGCCACATTCGTTCCAGGCAAAACGAGTGAACATTCAACAAGTTGTTTTATATTTGCACACAAAGTAATATGCCATATTATGGTCACTTTTATCATGTTTTCAGTCCATTTATTAATAAAAGAAAGGGATGCAAGGTAGCTAAGCACGAAGTTTACAAAATTTAAAATATAAGATTTTGCTTTTTCGAAAAAGCAAGACAAAAGTGTCACGCCAGGAAGTGTGGCAATTAGACACGGGACACACAGCTGAAAATCAGTAGTGTCCCGCTGGTCGCTGCAGGATGTCTGGGCGCCCTAGTATTTTAAAGGAAGGGAAACATCTATAGGCCTAGACATGGGGGGATATTCCTGAAAGCTGTCACGGTGACAACACTCCCTTTAAGTGATATTTACGTAGCTATCACTTGCCATTGAATTGGCTGATTGAATAGCAATCGGCCAATAGCAAGTATAACTACGTAGATATCACTTTAAGTGAGTTATGTCACCGTGACAACTTTCAGGAATAGCCCACATAGCATCGCATGTGTACCTTTTTTTTAATCACCATGTTGTTGCTGTTAAATTGTACACTACAACTACAAGGAAGCATGTTTTGCATTGTATTGTATTTACTAGCATCCATCGGTCTATGCAATACATTGATACACCAACACTGAATGGTTCTTTTCAAAGAGATAATGTTTGTTATGTTTCCAGTGACTTTCTGTGTGTTTGTGTTTGTGTGACAGTGACTTTCTTTTCGAATTTTATTGGCAAAATCTGGATGGTTTTAATATTAAATTAGAAATTTTCTAACCGCCAGCTTTGTTTGATTATCACAGCCTTTTTAACTATTGGTAGATCCACGGGTAGATCCGAAGAATTTTCACGAAAAGACGAGTCTGTATGGCTGTGGGCCGTCTCGTGATTTTACAATGTTGCCAGAGAGGAAGTACTATGGCGCGGCAGTCTTTTCTGTTCAAAAATGGAGTGTGAAAATAAACATCGTCAGAAGTACTTTCAGTAACACAGATGTAGAGACTTGTTTTGTTGGAGAAAGGCCATTTTGAAGCATTGGATGAAAAAAAATCTCGCATCAATCTGGCAACGCCGCGAACCTATGCCGTCACTCAAAGTGACTTTTCTTCTAGCTTGCATTCACGTATGGCTGAATGGCTGTACTTGTTTGCCTTCGGGGCTAATTTTGATTGGATTTCTGTGGACATCACGGTTTTTCTTAGAATTGTCAAGCTTGCTCCTACTTTAACTAGCTTATTCATACACGGTATTTGTTGCACTCTACTTCAACTATTACCCTGATATCATGGTGCGAGCGTGGTACATGAACACGATTTCTGGAGATCAAAGATTGGAACATCACATGGACCCACCATGTTTTATCTGCGAGAAAAAATTGTTCGCTGAAACTCGCGTGGAATGTTACCAGGTACTTTGCTTACGCAGAGCTAGGCCTTAGTCTGGGTCTGCTCATTATTACCCATATGCTGGGCTTAGATCGGCTATGAGCAATGCAATACTTACTTAACTGTGTGTAGGGCCTAGCCTCCCTTCGCCTAGGCCTAGGCCTAGACCTCCAAACGTCAAATCTGCCTGACTTGGTCTTAGACCTAGGCCTAGGCATATCATATCATTCCTTTAACCATACCTCAGTCTCGTACCCAAACACTTTTTTTTTAGTAAGGGAATTTAGAAATAGAATGAGGGATATGAAGTGATGAGAATGGGTGGGTGGGGGGGAGGTTGGGACAGGTTGCCACCGGGCAGTTATGGCCCATTTGCAGCCTTAAAGTATTTAACATAACATAACACTCTCAATGGGGGAGGGTTGGGCATTTGAAATATGTAGGGGTCTGGTTGCCCCAGCCATGAAAGGTGATTTTTGTGTGTGTGGTAGGCCCTAAATTGGAAACGCTTTAAAGGCCGATTCACACACTTTGCTAAGGATTATGGCTGGTAGGCCCCTAGTTGAAGATACGGAAATGCGTGTTGTTGTTGTTAACTCGCTATTGGCTGTAAACCGGTGGCAAGATCTTCATCCATCCTTCCTTTCTTTCCTATTTGCTTCCTCCCTCACTCAATCCACCTCTTTCCTCCTGTCATTCCTCCCTGAGTTTCTTTCTTCCTTCTCCTCCATCACCCTCCTTCCAGCCATCCTCCTCCCTTCCTCCGGACCATCACCTTTCACCTCCTCCATCGACCTGGGTTTTGGTTTCAGCCTGTCAGCAAATCCCCTGACCTTCTTTTGGCCTACACTTCCCCATCCAGCCCATTCCACTCGACAGTCGTCGCACTTACCCACAACCCACATCCGTCCTCCATACCCTTCTTTCTAACTTCCTCCTCCTTCTGTCCTCTGGTGACTCCCATCTGAGCTCCCTGACCATTTCCGTAACACTCTCATACTCTCATCATCCTGCTATCCCCCCTCTATCTCCACCCATTTCTTTACCCTAAGCACCCTTCTCACCGCTCTCTTTTGTACCCCCCCCCCCCCCCCCCCCCCCCCAAAGAATCTTTCCCTTTAGCATCGTGTGGGTCCCAGACTGCCGCCACATATTCTAAGCCTGGCCTCACCAGTGCCCTGTATGCTTGCTCCCTGATCACCCTGCCTGTGAGGCGTTCACATGACACAACATCGCTAACGACTAGGCCTAGTGTATGGATACGCAAACTTAAAAGTAACTTTTAACTTCCAGCCATATCATTATCCAGATTCTGGTCCATCCAATCAGAAACTAGGATAGTCTTTTTGCGAAAACCGATCCGATAAAACTTACTGGTGTTATATGAGCTAAACTTATTATTAGGCCAAATTAATTTATTAATACTATTTAAAGATTATTAAAAAGATAAGCCTTCCCGTAGGCCTATCTTTTTCTTGAAGATCTTAGACATTCGTTATTCTAGTTCCTGCATGTGAACCGGAACGGCTAGGTGCTAGTAGCTCGTAGTCACTATTCCTTATTGTTAGGTACCGGTACCTAGCTAACTAATGTGTGTGAACTCCACTTAAACAGCATTGCTTGACATAGCCACATAGCCTACAATCATAAATTTAATTTCTTATTAATTGGGCCACTGGGAAGCAACATCATAAATATAATCAAGTAAAGAAGCTAGGCCTAGTTTCCTCCCTCCTTTCCTTACGGTAGGGTGACCATATTTCAAAACAGAAAAACTGGGACAGAATAAAAGATGCATGTTGGGGGGGGGGGGGGGGGGGGGGGGATAATTTTCTTGCTTTCAATTTGAGGCAAAGGTCACTTCTTTGTGCTGTTTCAAGTTGATTTCGGTCCTGCCACCGTGATCTATTGCAATTATCACTCTTGTACAACTTGACACACACTGCGCTAAATAACTGTCAATCCCTACCGTAACAGATATCAGTGCACTCAATCCGATAAACTGCCTGTGCTGACTCAGGTGAGCAAGTAGAACGCGACTATGCATAGGCCTAGGCCTACATGGGGAATGAGTAATGACTCAAAGCAATTGGCCAAGCTGCTGCAAAAGAAAGTGGGTTGTGTTTGCCCTGGAATAACGGCGCGCGCGCGCGAGAATGGCGACAGTGACAGGTTTTAGGAATAAGCAGAAGCAATGGTGTTCGAAATTTCAGTTGTGACGTATTACATGCATATTTACAAATATATTAAGATGGTATTTGGTAGGTCTTTACATTGGATTAATGAATATTAAATTAATAAAAACGTCATAGAATGGAAAACCGGAACAGTCAGACGTCCTGGTGGTATCTCTCGGTACACCGAGACGTCTGATCACTATATTTTTCCTTCCTGCTCAGTGGCACGCTTATTTAGGAGAAATGAGGGGGATTGTTGATTCACTTCACCCACGGTCTGTCTCCTTAGGCCGGTGGCAGGTATTTCCTCCTCTCTCTCTTCTCCTTCCTGTGTTCCTTCTCCTTTCCCATCCTCCTTTGGCTTGGGTTTAAGCTTATATCTCCAAAACCCTTCATCTGTTCCTGCCCCACCCACCAGATCCTCATCCAATCCATTCCACTCCACAGTCGTCCTACCCAAGAAGGAGAACTTTCCCACATCCATCCTCCAGCACTTCCTTCAAACTTCCACGGATGATCTCCCCTTCCCCGTAAGTTGCTGCCCTAACCGTCCTATTCAATTCCCCCCACCGTCATGATTTCTCACTACCCTGTACATTTTTCCTAGTCTATCCCTCCTCCTTCTGTCCTCCAGTTTGTCCCATCCCAGCTTGTGAACCATTTCCCTTATGCTCTCATATATTCCCTAACCATCCAGCCTTCTCCCTCCTCCATCTCCTTCCTACTTTTTCCCTTTCTCAATACCCTTCTTGCGCTCTTTACTGAATAACCTCCATTTCCTCTAATTATCTTTTACCCGATACAGATGCCAGACTGCCGTGGCATACTTCATCCCTGGTCTCACCATAGCCTTGTGGGCCTGCTCCCTTAACTCCCTTCGTGCCCATACTTCATCCCTGGTCTCACCATAGCCTTGTAGGCCTGCTCCCTTAACTCCCTTCAATCCCATACTTCATTGCTGGTCCCACCATAGCCTTGTGGGCCTGCTCCCTTAACTCCCTTCGTGCCCATACTTCATCGCTGGTCTCACCATAGCCTTGTAGGCCTGCTCCCTTAACTCCCTTCAATCCCATACTTCATTGCTGGTCTCACCATAGCCTTGTGGGCCTGCTCCCTTAACTCCCTTTGTGCCCATACTTCATCGCTGGTCTCACCATAGCCTTGTTGGCCTACTCCCTTAACTCCCTTCAATCCCATACTTCATCGCTGGTCCCACCATAGCCTTGTTGGCCTGCTCCCTTAACTCCCTTCGTGCCCATACTTCATCGCTGGTCTCACCATAGCCTTGTAGGCCTGTTCCCTTAACTCCCTTCGTGCCCATACTTCATTGCTGGTCTCACCATAGCCTTGTGGGCCTGCTCCCTTAACTCCCTTTGTGCCCATACTTCATCGCTGGTCTCACCATAGTCTTGTAGGCTTGCTCCCTTAACTCCCTTTGTGCCCATACTTCATCGCTGGTCTCACCATAGCCTTGTAGACCTGCTCCCTTAACTCCCTTTGTGCCCATACTTCATCGCTGGTCTCACCATAGCCTTGTAGGCTTGCTTCCTTAACTTCCTTCGTGTCCATACTTCATCGCTGGTCTCACCATAGCCTTGTAGGCTTGCTCCCTTAACTCCCTTTGTGCCCATACTTCATTGCTGGTCTCACCATAGCCTTGTAGGCCTGTTCCTTTAACTCCCTTCGTGCCCATACTTCATCGCTGGTCTCACCATAGCCTTGTAGGCCTGTTCCCTTAACTCCCTTCGTGCCCATACTTCATCGCTGGTCTCACCATAGCCTTGTAGGCCTGCTCCCTTAACTCCCTTCGTGCCCATACTTCATCGCTGGTCTCACCATAGCCTTGTAGGCCTGCTCCCTTAACTCCCTTCGTGTCCCATGCTTCATCGCTGGTCCCACCATAGCCTTGTTGGCCTGCTCCCTTAACTCCCTTCGTGTCCCATGCTTCATCGCTGGTCCCACCATAGCCTTGTTGGCCTGCTCCCTTAACTCCCTTCGTGTCCATACTTCATCGCTGGTCCCACCATAGCCTTGTAGGCCTGCTCCCTTAACTCCCTTTGTGCCCATACTTCATCGCTGGTCTCACCATAGCCTTGTAGGCTTGCTCCCTTAACTCCCTTCAATCCCATACTTCATCGCTGGTCTCACCATAGCCTTGTTGGCTTGCTCCCTTAACTCCCTTTGTGCCCCCTGCATAGGCGTGCGCACGGCCCAGGCCTATTCGGCTCAGGCCGGACCTAGTGTCAACTTGGCGGTCGGGCCGCGCTGGATTCCAATTCCTTTAGATCCGGCCTGTGTCGAGAGCAGTTTAACTTTAAACTTAACTTTAAATCCTAGTTTTTAAATTACAATGCACTGTCAGTAGCGCGTTTTTACGCAAAGGCACACTTCACCCGGGGCTGCGCGAATAATTTTTAATTTATATTTACTTAAATGAAACGAAACATAGCTCTATATAGGGGCCACAAGATCCTATGGCAGCGGAAAGCGTCGCGTCTTAAAATCGCGTTTTAGGCCATAAAAGTTAGTGCATCAACCGAAAAAAATTTCGTCTACGGCGAAATTACCTCCGGCGGCTGGGGCTTTGCCCCAGACCCCAGCTGTACCACGTCACCTTGTGCCGGGTCTAATGTTAGACGCTGCGCACGCCTGTGGCCCCCTGAGGATGCGCATCACAAAGTTTAGATTTCTTGTCCCCCTTCTAACCAACCTATCCACCTGTTCCTTCCACTCCAATAAGCTCTCCACCCATAGGCCTACCCCAATTGATTGATTCAACACCACAATGCCCCCCACTCCCCCAAAATTGGATATGGTACTGCCACACCAAATGTCATCTCTATAGCCTGCGTAGCTATACATTATATTTCCTTCAGGTTGGTGTGGGAGCAGATCTGAAAGAAGCTTTCTTGAATAAGCTGAAATCGGAACGCAACTACAATTTTGAGGACGAAATTAAATGTTCAAAGGAGTGCCTTGAGAACTATGAAGAAAAGGTTTGTATGTGGTTTGAAACATTGTATGCAGACTATAGATAATGACTTCAATTAACCCAGGGATGACAGTAGGCTAGTTATATATAGAAGAGCCTCCACAGGAAAGAAAGCATTAAATTTAATATAAAAACTTTAATTGAATTAATTATTTATTTTAGTTTTTAATAATTAATGTAAATTGTAATGCATTAAGAATTAACAATATTAAATAACCTTACTTTGAGTCAATGTTCTTGGTGTATAATGCATAAGCCCGGATAATAACCATTGAGTCGATGGTTAGTATCCCGCTCGGCAATATCCAAAGAAAAGTGGTTGTTTGCGGACAGAAAGTATAACTTAGTTCCATTTTGAAAGGAACTTGGAACTGGAAAGAGTTCCTTTTTCCTTGCGTGGAACTGGAACTGGAACTTGGTCCATTTTTTAAGGGACTTACCCAACATTGGCTAGTATCTTCTAAGAAGGTTCATGTTGGCTATTTTTTTGTAATTGTGTTAAATAATTTCAAATTTCAATATTAAAAATGTCTTCACTATTAGTAAAGGAAGTAACCTACTTTTGGATGGGTTTAAAGCTAGTTATGGGTGATACGGTGATACCCATCGACTGAAAGGCCGTGCGCTCACATAGAAATGTTTCATCACTCTTCTCGTCTGTTTAATATTTCCTACCTTTGTGACCAACTGTCCACAGTCATTTTGAATCCACACACTAAGCTATGCGTTTTCGGCTCGTCAAAGAGCTGTGACATCGGAAAAATCTGTGAATTGTGTTTTGGGTGGGGACGCCGGGGGAGGGGATTGGTCAGCCGAGGGGTATAAGTCACGGATAAACGTGCATGAATATTTGTACACGTGTATTTTCGCACGGGCGTTTACACGTTTAAACGACTCGGCCCGCGAAGACTTATATTATCCTGTAGGCCTAGGCTTTTAAAAGAAAAAAATCTGGATCAACTGAGTTTTTGGTAAAGCATATGTGATATGTTGTCTGTCCCAATTGACTCGGATAGTCGGGGCTCCGCTGTATCACAAGACTTGGCACATCTATCCGTCCCTTTTGTCTTTGATATATTAGTACGGTACCTATGCTACTATTATGTGTACGAAAGTGAGCTGATGTAGATGTTTTCATATTTTTGTACAAAATGATCTTGTTCATGCTGCTTTAATTAAAAAAAAAACTGCTTACCGATTCTTTGTGTGGATTTCAAAACCAGATACAAAACTGGATCTTTCATAGACTAATAACGTTGTCAATGTGCAATTGACAAAATATTACCCAAACTTTGTAAAAACAGCCTTGTTGTGGACTTGTTACAGCTCCGCACCTTCTTCGTGGAGCACCTGCACACAGACGAGGAAGTTCGTCTGGTCCTCGACGGTTCGGGCTACTTTGATGTACGCAACGTAGAAGAGAATTGGATTCGCATTGAAGTCACTCCTGGAGATTTGATCATCATTCCCGCGGGGATGTATCATCGCTTCACACTGGATACCAATGTAAGTTTCATTTTTATCTAAGGTGAACCCATCCAGATAGCATGCATAATATTTCCAAGCTGTTCTGTCTAAAAACCGTGTTAATTTCTGACATGTCACAGGTATAGCAACACATTAGTAAAGTAAAAAGGCATAGGCTTAAGGTTCACACAGCCATAAACTCACTACAGTAAACCCTCGTTAATACGAACATCAAGGGACCCAAAAATCGTCAGTTCGTAATATAAAAATTCGCAATATCGCAAAAACGTCGAAATTCAATAGTACCAGCCAAAATAAACGTATCTACAAACAATCAATGTTTTCCAATGGATAGTAGCGCACGGGTATGATGTTTTGTGCGCGCATAGTAGGCGGACTAAGCAGGCACGTTGCAGTGAGCAAGCCACGCCCCTCAACAGCTGTAAGGGCTTGCGCGCGCATCCGATCACGCCTGCGGGCGGTCGAGGGGGAAGGGAAAACCAAGCAGCAACAAAACAAGTAGCTGCCTGCGACGACGTACGCTCGGCGGACAAAAATCTTGATACCTGCGCCTACTCTGCGAGTTGAACTCTCGGACACATTATTTTGTTTGTGCGGTTTCAAAATTATTAGTTCGTATTAAACAACGAACATTATGCATTAGTACCACCCAGGGGATAAATAATTAGTTTGTATTACGTATTATGCGAAATTCGTTATATCCGTTTTATTTAACATTGAGTGTCCTATTTACGCGGGCTGGGTCTTGCTTACTATTCGTATTATCTGAGAATTCGCACTAACCGAGTTCATTTTATCGAGGGTTTACTGTATTTAACCAAACAGGTGTTGATAAAGGAGCTATCTTGACTACCCTTCAGTTATGTGTCAACAAATTAACGTACCGGTAATAGCCTACTATTCCTACTTAAACTAACTTAGGCCTAGATTAAAATCAATACAATGACTATAGGCCTGTTGAAGGTACTCGTAGCGGTAATTTGTTGCTAACGTCAGCTGACAATAGGTATGCTAACGGGATCTTTTGTTGACATGAATAAAATTCTTTAGAAATTATTTTAATTTTAATTTCACATGTATAAATTGGATAGTCTACATAGGTAATAGGGACCCTGAGAAATGGCAAGTAAAATACCCCCATTTTTTTATTAAAAAATCTTTCATTTCATTATATAAAATCAAAATAAATGGTTGTTTGAAATGCTTCATAAAAATAGCATTTTCATCACCACTCGTCAGCGAAATAAACAACTGCAGCATCAACAGCTTTTTTTTTTTTTTGCTGCCAGCCGTGTTCGATAATATTTTCAACTGTCACGGTCAGAAATACATAAATTTAGAATTGTTGATTTAAATGCCCAGTTATCATATATTTTTGTGTTAAAATATTGGAAATGGTAGAAAAAGTTCCTGATTAGGGCTAGATCATCAAGTTTAGTAGTTAAAACAAGGTATTTGCCTATATTTTGCTATTAAATGTAAAAACAGACATTTAGCTTTATTTAGTGAAAAAAATCATTCACGAAATGTCGGGGTCTTTATCACAACAGACTACCACCCACCATTTATCACATCTAAATCATTCATAAAGAATTGGTACAATTCTACAGTCAAATCGCAGTCAAATCAGAACACTATTGCAAGACTTATTTGAGCTCTTTCTATCTGCAGCAACTACAATCTCAGTATCAACTCGAGTTAATCCGTTACAAGCTCAACACTCTTAGGCAAGATATTCACAACCTTTGAACGTCTTAATTTAAAAACTGTGACTATTGACCCAGCTCTTGATCAGATCACTTTGCACTTCTACTTTTTACTAATAACTTCCTACATATACTCACTGTAGGCCTAGGCCTATGCATGCACAAAGAGCCCGGTGAAAGTGTGTTTTTTTTTTTTAATTTCGTTTTAAAAATCTACGATTTCGGTGTTTAGCGATATTATTATTTATTATTTTTTGCTGTGTAGAGTGATTCAATGTACGGTACAATCTACGAACTACACGCGCTAGGCGGAGGCCTACTACACATGTTCGTGCAAAGTATAACGTGTTGGCAACATGAATATTCTTATCCCCGCTATGGAAAAATGATCCAGAATTTATTTCATTTCATACAAAATTTATTAATTTTAAGAGAACAAGACTTCTTGGGCAAGTTTTGCAAAAATGTTCACTGTTACATGGGAATTCAGGCGGCAGTTTTGCGAGATTTCGTGGTTATTTTGCGTAAAACAAGATTTGGCTATTTGCATTGTTATAATGCCAATTTCGCGTTTTAATTTTATATTTTTGGAGTCGTCTTGCTATTAAACACTGACATGTTATCAAATAATTAGCAATTTTCACAATAATCGTATGATTTTGCGTCCGCAAATTTTACGGGGCTCTAACAATACTAGATTCTGAAGAAACTGTCATACACTTTTGTTCGTTACTTCATTATAAAACATGGCCCTTAACCATGGGAGCCGAGACATGTACAAATGTTTGAAGGTTAAAGCGTCAAGAGTCTTATGAAAGTTTATAATTTGAAGCTAAACCTGCAATGTAATTGGCTATCTATCTAGGTAGGTAGGTATGTCCTTACTATCATGTATTGCAAACACTGTAATGTTGTATTTCTCAACAATAATAATCTTATGTACTGTAATTTTTATTTAATATTTATTGCAACAGGAGACTAAAAACTAGAGAAAAAAAACTGGAGTTACTCCCTAAAGACAAAAATATAAATTTCTGAACCCCCGTTCCCCTCCACGCTCTCACCCTCACACCCACACACACACAGACACACACACACACACACACAAACAAACAACTAAATGTTTAAACATGATATTTGATGGTTACTAAATGTTTAGGTAGCTGATTGCTTTTGCCAACCCGTAATAACCATTGCAGAAAACTGTTTGCTGGGGGGCTATTCCTGAAAATTGCCACGGTGACATAAGTCACTTTAACTGATATCTGCATATCACTTAGTTTTGCAGAAAACTGTTTGCTGGGGGGCTATTCCTGAAAATTGCCACGGTGACATAAGTCACTTTAACTGATATCTGCATATCACCTAGTTATGTTACCGTGACAACTTTTAGGAATAACCAGGCCCCTGGTGTTCCATCACAATACTCATCACTCTTATTGAATTAAAATAAAATAATGTAGCCTATACTAAAACCTGAAGAATGGATATCACCCGAAATTTGTTCTTGTATGATATTGATAGATCTCCATTACATGCATCCCTGTAAAAAATAAACCTACACTAAACTCAAAGGAGCTTATAGGTAGTATGAAGAAAACAGCTCTTACACGACTTGCGAAATATGAAGGAGGCATGTAAACTACATCTAGGCCTAGTGCCAAACCCATAGCAACTTTAACAAATGGATTGAAAACCATGGGACATGATGTGCTCCCGGCACAGCCACAAATAATAGGAAACAATCTAGCTTTTCACCACCTCCTACATCTCAACTCACTCAACTACTGCGTACCATGACCATGACAACACTCGTGTAGGCCTAGGCTAGATGATATTCCAAGAACAATTTTAGTCAAGTTGGCTATACCAATTTCTGTACCAATGTACCGGTATGCATAAATGTTTTTTTGAATTGAACATAGTCACATTTTTAAACAGGCAGTATAATTAATAATTAGGAACGTCAAACGATATTAAATTCCATATCGATAATTGCTACAACAATAAAAAATGATCGCGATAATATCGGCGCAAAAAAATATCGCGATAATATTGCATTTTCAATTTTTATCGCGATATATCGCCGCTATATTATGAAATAAGCTCTAATACTACTTTTTAACATTGCGTCATATGTAGGCCTATGAGGAGGGGGGAGTGTAAGTCGCAAATAGTTTTCCCACAGATAACTAATTAGTGGTTTTCCTGTGGCTACATCGAAGGACGGCACTCGGCGGCTGGTCGGTGGTCGCTCGGCTAACGTTTAGCAGGCGCCAAATTCAAATATGAAATCAAGTCGCCGCGATTATCGGGATATCGCACATAATTTAATATCGTACGATTATCGCGATATGGCTAGCCATATCGCGATAATATCGATATACGATATTATCGATATTTATCGATATGCGATTATCGTTGACATTCCTATTAATAATTGATCTATTTCACAAGAGAGGGAAGTAAAATATACTAGCTAACAACTAGCATTAAATTTCTGTGTTATTCTCATTCTCAATGTCTGTAAACTCGTCATGTATGATCACATTTTCTCTTATCTTGCCAAGTATAATATTCTGGATAATTGCCATCATGACTTGCATGAAGAGAGATAAACTCCTGTACTGCAGTTTTTGCCATTGTTATCTCCACTATTTTTTAGTGAAATGCAGCGATATTTTTCCAGTAGGCCTATAGCTACTGAACTATTTTAACGACTATAAAATCGCAATATTGATTTGTAAAAAATTGATATTGATATCGAATTTTTCGCGGCACAGATAAAATGATAAAACCCACAGGAAGGCAGGAAAAATCATGTTTACAATCTATATAAGACAGTTAAGCCTATCAATTAGAAATTCTGGCAGTTTGCAATCAAACGTTTGACCATTTAGTACTAGCAAAAAATGACAATAACTGGTTGAAGATAATAATCAGTCTTATTCCACTTTTCTTTGGATGACCTGCTGCTCACTATAGAAAGCATAGGCCAAAGCTGACACCTATTGCAGCCACTCATATTTCTACCATAAGATTCCAGCCCCCCTACCTCTTCCCCAATTTTCCCTACAACGGAAACAAATTTAATTAACTGTGATTAAACTTATTAAACAAATATCTCCCCCCCCCCCCCCTCCCCCCCCCATCCTTTGTTGATCGACTGAGGTCAAAGTAACAATACGCACGCATTGAGTGACGTGGGAACAACATGATGTTGCAAATGATTTGTATTTAGCGTCACTTTTTTAACCAGAGCAAACGCAACTAAATTGGTATTGAACAATTTTTACCACTAAAAAATGTTCGACTCGTTGACACTTTTCTTACAAGGTTACAACGCTTAGGGCAGGGGGAGCTTTTTTGGGGGGGGGGGGGGGGGGGTTCACTTCAGGCCAATGGATGGGAATTTATTATTCAAAAGAAAGTTGTTAAGAGTAATTGTTGGCATGATTTGTCAACAGTCTTCCTGACCCCACACTGCCTCTAGCTTCAACCATTATACAAGTCACTGCAACTTTTCTTTGCTAAAGTTATTACCGGTTTCCTCTGAACTATTCTGTTCTGAGTGATTCTCACTGTACCCGATCAAACATAGACATTCGCAGAATATTTCGCCACGCCCAAGATACAAAAGTAGAGGTTAGATCACAAATGTGCTACATTTTAAAATAGAGATGGATAGGATGGAAATGAGGACTACTATTAACTACCAGCATTTTCGATGGGTCGCTCCTGTGCGAGCGAGTTTTAGATTCAACTGGTAGTTTGAGTGCGCACCCCTGCCAGAAATACGCGTTCCACTAGACTATTGCTTGCTCTGGGTGCCGCACCGAGCTGCTCTCACTTTCTAGCCGGAGCGATATTTTCAGAGCAAATATGGCCGCATTAAACGCGGGTGAAATGAATATCTGTTATAGTGAATATCTCCATCTAGTAATATGCCTTAATGGAGAGATTTAGGGGTTTAACCTTACTTCGAATAACTTCCTGAGGACATTAAACAGATCTAGACTCTAGAGGTCAGATATAACCTTAGGCCTACTTGTACAGCAGTTCCTACAGGCAGCCAGTTCTACCTATATTACCAGAAGTAGTTGTTATTACATGCGTTTTGCATATAACACATTATATTACATATCATATTACATCATTCACCCTCAGTTGTTCGATTTCCACTGAAAAGGAAAAATACCAATGACTGGAATTTAGCTACTTTTGGACGTCTACTGTGGATTCCCGCGGTTTTAGGTGCTCCCATTTTAAGGTCGTGTTCCACTGACAATTGCACTGCGCCGGAGTTATGACGTCACTGTGACGTGACGGAGTGGTCCATAATAGCACCCGGTGTGTACCAGTGGAAAACGCCATAAGGCGATATGAGAAACCTGGGCACCAGGTCGCTACGTCAACTAGAATTTAGACTCTGGCAACCAACTAAATGTCCAACAAAAGACAAAAATTAATTTTATTTTTTTTAATTTTTTAATTTTTACAAATGATATTGTAAAAATACCTGTACATATGGTCTTATTAATTAAATTGTTTAGTAATAATTGTAATGTGTTTGACACAGTTTTTTTTTTTTTAATTAACTAGAACACACATTGTAGCTTTTCTCATAAAGTGCAACAAAACCAGCTAGTTTACTGTAACAAATGTAGTTTTTTTACACATCCTTAGTGAGACCTTCCGTGGCCAGACATAACTAACCTTCCAAAGACAGCCTTGTGACATTTTGATATGTACCCCTTGCTATGTTAATTTGTATTGTACCAGTGTACCTTTCTGGGTCGGCAATACGCTAGGTACCCGGGTACTTAGGATGCCTACCCTTGTATTTATGTAAAATTAATATGACTAGTTGATGTATTTATGTAAATACACAACGGGATAAAAATCCGATTAAAACGCCATTCATCCCACATGATACAGTAATCCCCCTTT
Organism: Isoperla grammatica; assembly: GCA_945910005.1. Classification (NCBI taxonomy): domain Eukaryota; kingdom Metazoa; phylum Arthropoda; class Insecta; order Plecoptera; family Perlodidae; genus Isoperla; species Isoperla grammatica. The sequence continues at coordinate 36,425,523 of OX246746.1, read as the reverse complement.
AATTCAAATTTCAAGGGACCCTAAAAACTCCAATTTGAATTACAAAATTTTGAATTAAAAGAACTTGCACACTATGCACCATACCTAAATCTTCTACAGGGACTCCATCAGTAGTTTGAATTAGACATAATTTTGAATTAACGGAGTTTGAATTAACGAGGGACTACTGTAATGCCTGAATCTGTATATTCATGGAGAATGAAAAATAAATCTCCAAACCCATTTTCCGGACACTTACAGTAATTGCGTATGCATAAGAAATTTCGCCTACGGCAAATTTGCATTTCATCCATTTGCAAATGGCAAATTTGCAAATTTGTCTTGCCTCCAAGTCCCTGGCTCATAGATTTCAAAATATTTTTCAGCCCCTGGATATGACCCCAACAGAGGTTTTTGAAGTGATGAGTACAGAGTAGTTTATGTAGTATGAGGATGATTATGAGTAGGAGTTGTACTGGAGAATTAAATCAGGAGAAGAGGGAAATGTAACTTACCCAAAAGAAGTCAAATATAAATAATCAATTATTGGAATATCAATCTCTATTTTAAATTATTATCATTGGGTCTATATAAAACATGAACTAGCTTGAAAATGGTTATCAATTATTTGATGTAGGCTAATCCCTGCTTTTGACACATAAGTCGACACACTTCTATGTATTTATAACTATATTTTATGTGTGTCTTTGGTGGCAGGTTTATAATTCTATAACCTTACTTATATGCAAATTATTTCTCCCATAAGGACTTGATCTTCCATAGTTCAACAGACTCAAAATAATTGAATGTGTTATATTTCCAGAACTACATTCATGCAAGGCGCTACTTTGCTGGTAAGCCAGTTTGGACTCCTCATAACAGACCGGCAGATGATATGTCGTGCCGCAAAGATTACCTGAGCCAATTCCTTCCGTTGCGGCGCAACTCCTTTGAGGAATAAAACTAGTTGACTCACCTTTAGTCAGAGGTGGTATCATACTACATGTAGGGTCTGTAAAATTAGTTTTATAATTAGAAGTCCTAAATTGGGTTGATGTTGTTTTTATATAGAAAACTTTGGGTAAATTTGATATGCATCTCATCTTTTTCATTTTTGTTGATTTTCACTATAAACTAGCAATTTAGCTAGTTGACTTGGTAAAAATTTACATGTTTAATAGTTTTAAGACAAAATTAGTTTTATAATGATTTTTAAACAATTTGTCAATCAGTTAATCATAAAGTTATGATTCCAAGTTTCTATTAAAATAAATTGGTCCAACCATCTTTCTCTATAAATGCAAATTAATGCTTGAAAACATGAAAATGATTCAGATTATTATCTTACGAGGCCCTAAACGTTATTGAATGAAATGTGTCATGTAATGATAATAAAAAGTGATGTAATTTTTAAATTTGGTAGGTTTTGTAAAAATGTAAACTTTTTAAAAGTAATGTATGTATATTGATGGAATGAGCTTGTTGTGACTTGTTGGACTTAGATCCAAATTGTTAAAAAATTCTCTGTAAATCGTGCTTTGTACCTAACATAACAGTTAATAAAATGTTCATTACTTAACATTTGTTTTTATTTCCTTAATTTAAATACTAATGGAGATGTAAACTAGGCCTACATATTTTAATGTCAATAACAAAACACAAATACAAATACAGTACATTGATACAGATTGATTATCTTCATCATCCAATAATCCTGTGTTATTCCTGAAGATTATAAAGACCTCTTCTTTTCTCTAAGACAGTAACAATACGTTTTATGTTATATGGGCTACATAGATTATATCTTGCAAGCTTGTTTTTCCATTAGAAACAATGACACAAACTAAGCTTGCCGCCCGCATGTCCGTAGGATCCACTGCTCCGTTCTCGGAGTGAATACGACTTTAGCTTTGTATCGAGGATCTTTGTTTTAAATTCCAATTATGTGTATGTTAAATGTACTTTTGTACACGCGCTGACATAGGTAAGTCAAGGGTCGGACCTAATGACTTTTAGCAAATTATTTGTAGTCCTATTGGTTTTTGGCTGACTGTCAGTATTTGTTAATAAATGACTGCAGAAGAGTTGTTAAAGAGTAAATACGTACATGTTATCACCTACCCTTGATTTACTTACGTTGTACTGTACATGGTATCAAATGGTCTATAGCTTAAAGCCCTAACCACAGTAGTTGGGATCGGGATCACAATAATACATATTCCCATTACGAGTTAACGAGTTAGTTGTAAACAGCACCAAAAGAACTATGTGAGTTAACTCTTTCACAATTTCCGGATTGAGATCCTGATACCGACCGTTGTGGTTAGGGTAGCATAGCTACATGCATACATACTGTGACAATCTCTCCACTACTATGTGCCTTACCAGAGAACTGACAACCCACCTCCCCAAGGTGTCGTGGTGGGAGGCTCCGGCTAGGGAATTTCAGCGAGAGTTTCGTGGGTAAGGGGGTGGTGAAGTCGGCGATCCACGTCGCGTTGAGGAGACAGTCTTGTTAAGTTGTTGGGCGCCACCTGCTTGGGATTTAGGAGCAAGCAGGAACCTCCTATGTGGTACTGCAATTGTGGGTAGTTTTGTTGTTTGAAGACATAACAATTAACATTTGAATGCTTGGATATAAATATAATATATAATACAATTACAAAGAGGCAAGCACAGGCTATACAATACGAACAATTACCAGGTAATTATGTATATACCGGTCCCCTGAGGCAATACAGGGATTACTTATACAATGATTATAAACTAAAAGGTGATGCTGTACTGTGTGATACAGTGAAAGAAATGATACAATCTATCTCGTACTATAACCATACTTTTAGACATTGAACATACCTGGTAGGAATACAAAGTATGAGTCGTGGGCCTGACTGCTACAATTAGCCCAGCACCGGGGCTCTAAGGAAACGTGTCCGGGATGTTCAATCTCCAAGAATGTATATATAAGTAATTACAATGATTAAATTTAAGTAATTGTGTACCATGAGGCTAACTAAACTAATCCCCAGTACAATCCCGTGTACCAACCTACCATATGAGACAGCGTAAGTCTAACGCTTCAACCATATTGGCTATTATGAATTAGCCCACAGTATTCAATCACCAACCTTTTATTAAAGTATATATATTAACAATCAATAACACATTCATGAACCCCTGTCAAATCCAAAATCGGTGTTGGGTTGTCGGCCGTAGTTGAATTGCGGCGTAGACAAATTATCAAAAATTTCCCGCCGGGGTGTATGGAGCGTAGTACACCCTCTTAACGAGTTAAGTTAAAAAAATCTTTGATTCTAAAGTTCGTGGGTACTCATCTGACACCTATGGGTTCCACTTGTCGATCACGGCTCCGGCTTTAGGCCCCACCACGCTGCTCCAGGATCGGGACGATAGTGCCTGGGTTGCACGCCACTGGCATGCACGGATGACGATCTCGTAGTCAGCTGACGCTGCTCCGGCCGTGACGTGGGACGCCGCCCAGTATGTAGTATTCTCGCGACGATTATTGAACTGACGTGCCCTGTCTCACTGAATGTTCAAGAAGTTGTAGACAATGTAGGAAGTATATATCGGCACGGTACTCTATCCAAACTGCGTCCCACTTGACGATTTTCACGGAGGCGTCACACACGGTTGATGAGTCGCTGACTGGGGCTGGGTAGATACATGTGGCGTTCCTGTGCACTGTAACGTCCTTGGCACGTTACTTGTGCATTTGTGCTCAGTTGTCATACACACCCATTGGTAGAAAGTAGAAACAGTAGTTTTTCGTAATAGTAATTATGTGACAGGTCTCAGTCTCTGCAAAATTGTCATTTTCATTTTTTTTACAAATTATGTCAATCAAGTTGAACTAATAATTAAACGGTTAGCTAATGTGAATTTTTGTGTAAATCGACCATTTGAGTGATACATTGGTTTTATAGCGAAATCAAGGTTTAAATAAGAATTTGAAGCAAAATTTGCTAATAATGTCGATTTAATGTAGGTTACTTGTGTGGGCCACGTTGTACAAGTAAAAAGCCGGAACATTGGTGATTCGATTCGATTGATGGCACCTGCCCTCGGCACTGTACTACTTACTGTAGTAGCGAGGGATCTTGTCGCCTTTACCGCCAAAGGTACCGCGCCTACTGTACCGAGGTTGACAGTGGGTCAGTTTTGCCGTGGACGAGTTTTTCGTGGGCAAGTGTACACGGTCCCGAATGCAGAGACCGCGGTTTACTAGACCAACGCCTAATAGAACTCGGCCAACTGCGCCGGCATATTATGGGTACATTCCGAAACTAGCTGAATATGCCATTTCTGTGCTGAGGCCCAGGGCCGTCTTAGTATATTTGGGGGCCTGAGGCCAAATTGTGTTTAGGGGGTCCCTCGAGGGCCCCCCCCCCCCCAAACACATTTTACTGTCACTGTTAATTGATTGATATTTGGGCTTAACGTCTCATATTTTTGCAACGAGGCTAATCGAGACAATGAGTGGGTGATATATGAAGATGAAATAGGGGGCTGTTTGGAGGAAAGGGGCAAGTAGGAAGGGGGAGGAAAAGGGAGTGGGGAGGTTGTAGACTGCATTTCGTCTGACTTCTCCTCCTCTGTCACTGTTAAAAAAAAAACTCAGTTGGATGTGTTTTTTTTTTGTTTTGTTTTTTGTTTTTTCTGTCACTGTTAAAAACACATCCAACTGAGTTTCAAAATTTTCTGAAGTTACATTTTTATATCGTCATTGCCTGCATAACTGTAAAACTGCACAAGACCACCCCTTCAACCTGCCTCGTGTACAATCCATTCACAGGGGCTGAGTGAGAGAACTGACCCTAATGGCACTTGCCACAAAACTTTTCAGACAAGTTCATACTTTTTAAAAAATACCGTGAAATTAGGGGGCCCCTTCTGATCGGTAGCACGAGGCATTGGCCTCGTTGGCCCAATGGGTAAGATGGGCCTGCTGAGGCCGTTCCGTAACCTCCTGAATATCATAAGCTGAGCGTTCCGTAACCTCCTGAATATCATAAGCTGAGCGTTCCGTAACCTCCTGAATATCATAAGCTGAGCGTTCCGTAACCTCCTGAATATCATAAGCTGAGCGTTCCGTAACCTCCTGAATATCATAAGCTGAGCGTTCCGTAACCTCCTGAATATCATAAGCTGAGCGTTCCGTAACCTCCTGAATATCATAAGCTGAGCGTTCCGTAACCTCCTGAATATCATAAGCTGAGCGTTCCGTAACCTCCTGAATATCATAAGCTGAGCGTTCCGTAACCTCCTGAATATCATAAGCTGAGCGTTCCGTAACCTCCTGAATATCATAAGCTGAGCGTTCCGTAACCTCCTGCGCCAGCATAATTCAGCGAATTCAGCATCATGAAAACGCCAGCCGGTTCGAGCGAGGGCATCTGCCAGCATTCACAAATCATGGCGGCGTTTTCAAAATTCAATAATTTAAAAGCTCATCAAATTGTCAGGAATTATATAATTTAACCGTTATTTATACCACGCGTTGCAGGATTTTATTATCTTTCATGTCGTTTTTGTTATTATTGGGAAACGATTGGATTATTGTTTTTTAATTTCATTACAAATTTTTAGCGCGCAAATTTCCTCCATCTTTTCGCTTGTAGGCGTTCCGAAACACTTGACAAAATGTGACGCTGGGACGTGCCAGCTGATGCTGGAACCCTATCATTTACAGGAGGTTTCAGAATGTACCCATGTAGTACGGTTGATTGTTGAAGCATGCAAATAGCGGCAGCTTTGAAAACGTTTCGGCAGAATGTTCGTTTTCGTTCCTCATGGACATTAGACATGCTCGCTTATCAATGAGTCACACAGAGCGTTTTCCTAGTGAAGTAAAAAAAATTCGCTTTGGCCAAAAAGCCCGCGCTGGCGGCTGAGGCTTTCGCCCCAGACCCCTGCATGTTTGGTATCAAGATAAAAGTGTGAAAGTGTGAAAACTCGAATCTTTTGCACACAACCTTTATGATAAGGCTACGTTTATAAAAAAAACACAAAAAACAATAGTTTTTGTAAACGATTTTTTTTGTCGTACGCCGTTATAAAACAACAATTTGTACAGTTTCACGAAAACATTCATAAACACAAATTTGTTGAAGATATTTTTATTTCCAAACTTGAAAATAAAACAAAGATATGGTAAAGCACTGCAAGAAAAGTGAACCCTCACAGTTCACGCATTCACCATGCTCCCTAATAATAATAATCCGTTATCTGTGATAATAGTTTTCCGTAACGTGACTGTAAAATGTAATATTGAGTATGCATTGTCCAAAATGTGTATTTTTTTCGTATATTTGTTACATTGTATTATACTTTATATTTTGAGATTCACTCATTTACTCTTCAGACAACTTATAAATACGTGGCCACAGCATCCCTTATCTGTGACATGGCCATTTAACATGTAAATTTGCCTACGTTTAGAAACATTTATTTCCGAGACTATCCAACAGTATGACCTGAAATTGTTAGAGGTTAAAGTAGATAATACCTTTGTTACAAATTGTAGCTCAACCATACCTGTAATCAAATCCAGGTTTTTTTAAATAATTTTTCAATATTATTTAATTTAAATTAAATTAAATCATGGCCACTTAGATTACTAACAATATTATATAGTAATTTTTATTTTATTTTTTTATATTTCCGTGTTATAAAAAATTAATTGGTCAATTGTTATGAACACCACCCTGCTCTCTGAGGCACAATTTGTTCATTATACCAGTGTGCACCTAGGTAAACTATTTCCTGTAAACAGCGTTCATTGCCTAAAAGTTGTATGTTCCAATCTGTAGAAAAACAATATTCCAAGGAAATTTTGTTTAAAGATTTTAAGTTTAAGGATTTGTCAGAAAAACGCCGACAAAACTAAGAATGAGCTGTATTACGAGATCCGATAGTCAAAAATCATGGCCACTTACATTACTAACACATGAATATTACAATGCGCTAAGTGCTGATAAAGAAAACTGCAAAATATTTATTAGTTAAACACTATAGGATTAAGTCAAATTTTTGGTAACTATAAGGAAGGGCCTGATAAATAAAAACCTTCTATTTGAACAAAATAATTATTTTACGACTTTTTGATGAACAATTTACAAAATGGTTACATAAAATTAAGCAGAAATTTACACCGACAAATAAAATAAAAAAAATAAAATTGTCCTTAATTTGTTTCTTCACGCCTTCCCACGTTCCTTTGTATGGTATGTTTTAAATTAAAAAAATAACTGGAACAGCCTTAAACAGCTCAGCTAAAATTCTGCTCGAGGTTCGAAATGCTTGTGATGTCATAACACACCTATTTCCTTCAGTAAATGTACCAGAGTAGAGCAAAGAAGGAATGTAGCTTTGTCTTACGCGCCCTTCCAGCCCATGTGTTAAAACTGGGTTGCATCCAACAAATCGACTCGCACTGCACCGTAAGATCAATACAAGCCACTCGCACTCAGGAACAGTAGAATGTCAGCCGGGACGACGAATCTTTCGTTTCCAATATAAACACAACCCACTGTAAGAAATTGCTCCCTTTTAAATTGCTTAGTTGGTTACCTTCACATTTATTGCAATAATTGAGTGAATACATCTCGTTTTACATAGGTACAAAAAGGATCTTAATGTGATAGTGTGTTGAATGGTAATAGTGCAAATAGATTAATACACCTGTTATCGCTATTGTTAAATTTATTTACCTGTTCATAATCATATCTGTTATTATATTGATAAAAGTGTCGAGATAATGAGTCTATTTGATTAACATTCTCTTAACGGGTAGAATTAATGTAACCGCAACCGGTGGGTGCTTTTGATTAGTTCAGTGTACAATTTTGTGAAAGAAAGCTATTTTCAGACGAGTGAGTAACCTAGCTCTAAAATAACTGCAAGTGCGACAACCAGAACAGACTCTAGTGCTTGTTTTGTGTCGGCAAATTATTACATAACATAACCTCAAAATGTACGCTCTGTGGTATGGTGTAATCTCTCTGAAAGAATACATGTAAGTTAATATTATATGAGTTGTTATTAATTAGTGCATGGCAGTCATAATGTTTCATTCTTGTCAATGGTATCTGTAGGTGTGTCCCATCAAATATCGTAGAGGGCATGACAATATGTGTGTAGGGCCTAGGTATTGTACGAAGAACTGTTTTTGACTTGTAGCCAATACGACTTGAGTATAAGAATGTGAGCTGTGTCAACTAATCAACTTCACAAGCAATTATGTATGTATGAATATGATGGACAGGCAAAAAGTCGACACGAATCTTGTTTATTATGTCAGTTCAAGTAAGTTTCTGCGTTTTAAAACAAGTGGAAAGCTTCCCTCCCATGCAGAGGTTATTGTCCGGTGGGACAGTACAGTGGGTTTTGTGAGCTGGGATTGGTCCCCCAAGCTGCTCGTCAATTCATAAAAAGAACTATCTTCATCAATCTGCATGGTATCTAGTACCTACCCTAATCAAAATCATGATGCAGCCTTGCAGTATTCACCCAATCCCTCACACATTTGATAAAAAAATAATTGTATATTCCCTTATTGTACCAGTAATATTCTCCAAAGCTGTCAGAAGATTGCATGTTGAAAATGAGTGCCACACACACAACGTTAGCCACAATTTTCGCCTTCCTTTCCACTGGATAAGCCCGGCCTTTGTGTGCTGGGCCAGCGAACGGTTAGGAGCTACGCCCTAAAAGTTGCACAAAACAGGGTTTATTTTCGTATCAAGACAGAGAAACGTGTAAAAAATTGATTTGTCACGTGTTCTTCTAGCATGCCTGGAATATCATATTAAAAGCTTGAAGCTAAGGGACTACGTTTCTCAGAATTAATTTGGTTGAAAGAGCTGTTCAAGCATCTTAAGTTTATAAAACGTGACTTCCCTATTATCATCCCTTGTTGAACACAGCTGATGGGCCATTACGTGACGTTAATATAGAGAACGAACGGCGCCGTGCGCAATACAAATCGATAGTCATGACGCAATGTATTTTAACTCTGGCCGTTTGCCATGTTAGCCACCGTATCATTGTCTTGTGACCCCACAAGAGCGAAGCACCAGATAGTTTCGGTGTCGCTAGTTTCTACAAGTCTCCGCATCGTGGCACCACTATCTACACAGCGCCGAGACTCTTTGGGAAAAAAAAAATCAAAAACAAAACGTGACATTCTAATAATTGTTTCATTAGGTTTCAATTCTGTAGAATGTGAAGACCTACATCAGAAATGGGTGTAATAACTTCGAAAGTATGCCTACTTACAAAACTACGCTTCTATGTCGCAAGGTAACCAAATGGTATCATGTATCTATGCAAACAGATGGCAAATATACGCAAATTGTGGAGTGTTTAATAAATGTCGTGAGAGCACCAATTATTATTAGTACCACATACCAACAATATTGTCACCTTACCTTATTCTCAAACTGGTTTGTGCATGCATCACACTTAGTTCGCAACCTACATGTAAGGGCACACGGAATCAATGGAAAAATAAATTTACATTTATTGACACTAGAACGGCGAATCCGTAATACTTCTTTACGTAATTATAGTACCAGCATTTAAACCACTTGAAATTAGATTTTTCTCAAGAATTTTACACGTTCTACTAAATTCTGCTATATTCTTAGAGATGTGACTGACAAACAGCAACTTCGCACGGTTTCAATACTGGGACTGACCCTCTGCTACGAGATTCAGTAATCTGTGCTAAGACCGCGTGTTGTAACATCTTGAGAACGCGACACAATATTAAGAAGTTATTACTACGCACTATGTGGTTTCATAAAAATTATTAACTATAGGCCTACATTAAAAAAAAGTTTAAAATATGTTACTCGTTGAAATAACTATATTTCGAATTAATTAAATAATTAATGTGTGTTATTTTGCGAATTAATTAGCCTAAATAATCAATGATACGAAAAACAACAACCATTAAGGTTAAAATATGTGTAACTTTTGAAATCCAGTTTTTGTTCAACATTACGAAACCACATATTTGATAAAATAAATAAAATAAATAAATTCGCATTTAGAGTCTACCCACTCAGTAACTAAACTGATTTGCAGTGGGGGACTTTAATTTAAAAAAGTGACTAAACCAACCCTGCAGGCTTCGAACACCATCGACGAGTGAGCGATAACCAATCAAAGATCGATATTTCAAATACGAAACATATGAATCAGTGATTGGACAGTGCGAACACCTGCGGACAAATGCCAGAATCAACAAGGCCGATTCAGAACAACTTTGAATTTATTGAGTGCTTCGTTGCTAGGACGGCTCCAAAGTCACCGTTTACTTATTCCTAAGACAAGAAGTGATAGAATTGAATCCATATTAGAAGTTAAAAAACTTCTGCCTGAAGCGGGATTTGAGCCCGGGACCATCTGCATTGGAAGCAGGGATGCTAACCACTGGACCAACGAGCCACCTGAAATTAATAACTTTTTCAATATTGTGTAGCGTTCTCACGAGTCAAGACTCAAGCAAGATATTACTTAACCCGAGTCAGCACTTTGTGCGCATATTTGTGTAGAATAATCGAATATTAGTGAATCGTAGTTTTCTGTCAGCTTACGTTTCACGTAGGCCTATCACGTGTTTGTCGTATGACAGGTAAATCGATATTAATCAAATCAAGGGATGGACACATGTAGTTAAATTTGAGGAGTGGAATAGACTTCAATTTGCTGTGATGTAACTTGAAACATACTAGGAAATTGTCAAAAAGGCACATCTTACGTTCCCAAAGAGTATCTGAAGCCGACATAATGTAGTATGACAAGCGTAAAGTAATCGTTCACAATGCTGGAAACGCATCGCGACTGACACATATCGGTATCAATAGTGCGCACTACAGACACATGTCTGTTACGACACTTTCTCAATAAAAAAGAATTTATTTGACACGTTTTATTTTCAATGAGACGGCAAAGTCTAGGAAACCAGATCTATTTGCATGTAGATCCTAGAACCTACAGCAGCAACTTAAAGTATTGTTAATTAAAACGGAAACATAGTAGCTAGAACATGTAAAAAAAATAATAATAATAATAATAATAATAATAATAAAAATAATAATAATATAATTAAAGTGTTGTGTGTATACAAATCTATATATTATTATTATTATTATTATTATTATTATTATTATTATTATTATTATTATTATTATTATTATTAATATTATTTTTACTATTATTATTATCTTTATTTATCACATCACCAGATGGCAGGTACATTATTAGTCTACAGCACCAAAGGTGATCCTCACCTCTTAGGTGCTGCAACCACACATTACAAAATATGACATTACAAAGATTTTACACATTACAAAGATAATTACATTTTAAAAAGATTTTACATATCACAAAGATTATTATATTACACATAAATCAAATATAGTTGAATTCATGACACCGCGTGGCCCTGCGGTGCGACGCGGTACGAACCCGGGCCAACCCAAAACACCCGCACCGCATCGCAGGACCACGCAATGTCATAAATTCTACATAAAACAATTATATAAACATAACATAAAGACTTCAATATAAAAACTGATATCAAAATATTATAGAACCTTTCTCAAAATGCGAGCAGTACCCAGAATGGCTGTCTTCTGTAGTTCCCTTGTGTTATGTTGTCCTGGTATATCTTCTAAATAATTTTGAAATGTTTTGCTGATGGCACCTGTCGCTCCAATTATGATCGGGATTACCTTTGTCCGCATCCCCCACATTCTCTGGGTTTCAATTTGTAAGTCTTTGTATTTGGTTTTCTTTTGCGTCTCCTTAGTTGTGATGTTATTGTCAGAGGGCACCGCTACATCCACCATAATACATTGTCTATTCTCATGATCTTTAATAATTATGTCTGGCTTATTATGCTGAATATATCGATCTGTGTAGACTTGACTATCCCAGAGTAATGTTATTGAGCCTTGATGTATTGTACTTATTGGATGATGCTCGTACCAATTAGTACAAACATCTATATTATAGAAACGACATATATCCCAGTGCAGACGTGCACAAACCCGGTTATGTCGCTCTATATACTCATGTTTGGCCAAAATTATAATTATTATTATTATTATTATTATTATTATTATTATTATTATTATTATTACAGACAAGCTACGTGTGTAGCTTTGTGGGATTGTATCGAATGTAAATTAACTAAGTTCTTATAATAAAGGGAAAAAAAGAAAAAAAAAAAAAATTATTATTATTATTTGTATTATTATTATGCATGTGGCATAATCAGCTAGGTCATCAGTGTCTAGTGGAACAGCAAACAAGTAAAATCTATACAAATAATTTCGTCAACATGAAAAATTAAAACAGTTTATTACAATAAAATTTGAATAAGCCTATAATTAAAATTGGTGTTTGTGGCTCTTGTGGGTTTCCACTGCTTCCAATGCAATAAGGTCCAGGGTTCGATATGCGGTTCGAGCTAAGGTTTTTTACCTTTAGAGATTGACTTATCAATGTAGGCTATGTTAAAACTAACTAAAAAAAAACTAAAAAAAAAATACTGGCATATTATTTGAAAACGGTGCCTTTGGAACCGTCATATCAACGAAGAAGATAATAAATGGTAACCTGTAACTGAGTGGGTAGATAGTAGGCCAAAGTACACAATGTATTTTATATTGTAATTTATATATTTATTATTTATTTATTAATTATGTGTTGATTTTATTATTTTTAATTTATTTATTTATTTATTTGTTTATGTGTTTATTTTATTATTTATTTTTTTTTTTTTATTTTTTTTATGTATTTATTTATTAATTAATTAATTAATTTATTTATTTATTTATTTATTTATTTATTTATTTATTTATTTATTTATTTATTTATTTATTTATTTATTTATTTATTTATTTATTTATTTATTTATTTATTTATTTATTTATTTATTTATTTATTTATTTATTTATTTATTTATTTATTTATTTATTTATTTATTTATTTATTTATTTTTTTATTTATTTATTTATTTATTTATTTATTTATTTATTTATTTATTTATCAGATATTTTGATATGTATAAAAATGACAGCTATACAAACAATATCCTTGGATTTTATAATTTTGTTGCGAAGATGGAAAGAAAGAAGAGAACATATCTGGTATGCCACAGAAAATACCGCTACAGCTATATGTGTGGTTTCATATGGTGGCTCAATGTCAACTTGGCAACTAAATGCCATTAACATTACTCCGTACTTATAAATCACCACTGACATCGATTGTCGCTCTTTTCTTATCGTTTTATCTATCGTGGATTTACTCGTTTTCTTCTGCATGTTCAGAGCTCTGACTGCGCCGAGGGTGACTGTCCAGCGTCCACCAGTAGGCCTATACTAAGACTAATCGTTACCTGGCGCGAGACATTCTGTAATCAACGAACTTGGCCGCTATTCGGACTGAAAAATGTTCCCTAAGGTTTCCTCTGTCGTAACAAAAACTTAGATTGTGGTCTATTGGTTTTGGTGGAAGTTAACATTTCAAATGTTTAAAAAATATATGTGTTGTTGGTTTCTTAATCCATGAATTGGTTTGAAACTTCACTTTATTATTTAATCTTGTACCTTTTGCTGGCTATATATCAAAATGTATGGCCGCTTGTATTCATGCAATTAGGATTGTCTATCAAGGCAACAATGTTCTTCAGAACTGTTTGTTCAAATTCATTTTGCTATATAAGAATCTCGATAAATCTAAGACTTTCTAATACATTTTTTGGGGAATGGGGATAAATGAAAATATCTCTGGTTTGAATGGGTTTAAATAATTTATTCTAGGCCTCTGTATTATTTACATCAACTATTCACGTAGTTAATGTACTCAAAGTCAAGTTTATGAAAGCGTTCGCTGAGACTATTGATCTAGAAGGAGAAAAACAAACTTAATGATTCTATCAAACGTGTAGATTGTGCTCAAAATAGCTGTTAATTTTCGAGCTATCAAATCGGGACTATTATAACATGGAGAGTTAGAACCTTGATTCTTCACTGATGTCAATAAACACTGTTGCATTCTGGAGAAATTGGGGGCAGGTGTAGTTTAAGCAACTGACATGACGAATTCATCTTCGGATATTTTTCGTATCTGAAAGTTAACTCTAACAATAATGAAAATAAATATATAATAATAATAATAATAATAATAATACTAATAATAATAATAATAGTAATAATAATAATAATAATAATGATAATAATAATAATAATAATAATAATAATAATAATAATAATAATAATAATAATAATAATAATAATAATAATAATAAAAATTAAAAAAATGGGAAAAAACCTGTGTGAACCGGGTCTAAGAGTCACGTAAAAATTTGCTCCTTATTAAAAATGTAATTTCCATGATAGAAGGAAGAATCGGTCCCAGTTTTTGACATAGGGGTGTTCCATAAGACGTCTACTACGAGGGAAATTGAAGGGAAGTACTAGTTTGCATTTATATTCACATAAATAATAGTTTAATTAAGTTTTAAATGGTTGTTCCGAGATAGTCGGGACTCCGTTTTGTTTAAAATAGGAACAAATAAAGGTAGATAATTTTTGCAGACAAATTAGGTCAATATACGCGTAGATTTAGTTCATATTATTCATTACTCATAATTTACCAAGATTATATGAATAAAGTTAGATGTATTAGCAGATGTACGTAAGCACTTTTTAATCTTTTCAGAATTGAGAGGACTTTTCGTCTTTGAAATCTGAGAAGTAATTGGAAATTTATGAGAGGCAGTCCACAAAATTGCCGCTAACAGCGCGCGCGGTTCTAGAGTTCGACGATACCTCATTAGGGGAATCGCAAGAGGACTCGTATCAAGGACGTTGAAAGGAAATACTAGTGGACTTTCGATCAAACTGGGAAGTGTATCGACTCGACTGAGTGCATTGACTTTTCGAAACAACAAAACGAACTCTGACAGCTGTTATAGAAAATAATTTTGACAGAACATGACGTGAACATTAACATACCGAAGAACATTTAGAAATAGTTTAAACTTATGAGAGTGAATCCTTCGAGACAACATCCATCCTGACATGGTTTTCGTAGTTTTCCATTGTCCATAGAGTAGAATTACTAGGATGGCTTCGAGAAATCGGCCACGACCGTACACACAGTAACACGACGCAAAGAAGACACACACGAAGACAACGCAAATAAGATCATATTATCATTATGCAGTGTATACTATGAACAAGTACTAATAAGACAGTAATGACTGAAGCTGAACAAGGTACCTCATGGAAATACTTGACATTCAGTGGCGTAACTAAGAGGGGGTTTAAGGGGTTTTAAACCCCCCCCCCCCCCCCCGAAACTACATCGAGAATAATTTTACTTAATACTATATATATTATTTTCATTCGTAAATTCGTTCTTACCGATCGGTCTCTGAAACGATTTTAGAACCAAAGATATGTTTGAAAAGCCCTTAAATAGCTACGGTTAGGGATCTAATCTAAATTTTATTATTAGGCCTTAATTTGCAACAGAATACTAATTCCACTAGTGCAAATTGAATATAGACATACACAAATAACGGGGAAAAGTCTATCTTTAGCATTTTTTTTTATGGGGCCATCGGGTAAGCTAATTTGAAACTGAGTTATCCCCATAATACCATGGCCCGAAAACATAAGCTCCTTAAACCACTTCAGTGTATAACAATCGCTACAAAAAATATTTTTATTATATTTATAATACCACTTCACTTAGATAAGATATAGAATTTGTTTCAATAATTCAATTATATTTATGTGTTCATCTACAACTAATATACCTTTCGCTCGAACCAGTAAAAGTGAGGGTGCCTATAAATAAAAATGCATAAATCTAATATTACAATATCACGATCTGTGAATTAAAATTTAAATGTATGTGACTTGTGACCACAATGTTTCACTTCATGTTGAGATTATATTGAACAACCATAAAACAGTAAACACACAATTTCTATGCAATTCTTATTTAGAACTATAATTAATACCTACTGTAACACTGTAACTTCAATATAATACAAACAAACGAGTAGTGGTTCGAGTAGTATTCTTTGAGTCTAAAAAGCACGAAATAATTATAAAAGTTAAAAAAAATTTCGCCTTCGGCGAAATGGCCTCCGGCGGCTGGGGCTTTGCCCCAGACCCCTTTCGGTCCCCTCATCTCACTTTTCCCTAATTAACCCCCCCCCCCCCCCCGAAATAATTCCTAGTTACGCCACTGTTGACATTACATCTGTATTGTCCGTATAACATGTAAACACCGGTTTTGACCGAGATTCTATGATTGTGATAGATTCAATAAAATAATAATAATAATAATAATAATAATAATAATAATAATAATAATAAAAATAATAATAATAATAATAATAATAATAATAATAATAATAATAATAATAATAATAATAATAATAATAATAATAAAATAATAATAATAATAATAATAATAATAATAATAATAATAATAATAATAATAATAATAATAATAATAATAATTTAAAGCAATAATTTTTAACACATGTAGAATAGTGCGAAATTTTTTTAACTAATTAAGAAGAATGAAGACTTCAAGAAGTTCTTCATCCTGATGGTGGTTTTCGTGGTTTTCCACCGTACGAAGAGCGAATGCTGGGATGAGTACAAATCGGCCACGACCGTACATAGCATCCACAGTTTGGTTTGGAAAAAATAATATGGACCATGATATAATTGCTTAGTTCTAAGTAGATTTTAATAAGGTAAACACATGGAAATACTTGCCATTTATGTCCGTACAACATGTTTATGCCGGTTTTGACCGAGTTTGTATGTATTGCAACAATAAAATAATAATAATAATAATGATAATAATAATAATAATAATAATAATAATAATAATAATAATAATAATAATAATAATAATAATAATAATAAAAATAATAATAATAATAATAATAATAATAATAATAATAATAATAATAATAATAATAATAATAATAATAATAATAATAATAATAATAATAATAATAATAATAATAATAATAATAATAATAATAATAAAATAATAATAATGATGATGATGATAATGTTAATGATATTGATAATGGTAATGATAATGATAATGATAATGATAATGATAATGATAATGATAATGATAATGATAATGATAATTCAAACTCAAGATTTGTCTGGACACATTTATTTGTGCTTGTGTGTGTGGCAAGTAGAAGTGCACCCAAGCTCTCAATAGTAAGTAGTAACATGCTGCACGTTTTCGTACAAAACATTAGAAAAATGCCCATAAAACACATCGCATCGATGGACTAAGGGCTGGTTTCACCAAACTTTAATCCGGCGAATTTCTGTTAATCGGAGATCAAAAATGGCGCCCGCTAGAAACCACCATGCATTTTTGTATATAATGTTTGTTGAAACCATGGTAACCAATCGGCCGATTAAAAAGTTAGGTGAATATGGACCTAAGGATATTACCTTCAATGAGGACTATGCGCTTCTGACTTTACGTCAACTATTGATTTATTTCTGTAAAACCCTGACACCTATTCCGAATTTGCTTGAGTCCATCACAGGTTGCTAGAAAGTTGGATGGATTTGTGTGCCCCGTCACTCATAAATGTGATACGAAGAGATCCTTGTATTTCGCAATGCGCGATAGCGCGAAATATGTTGGCATGACAGTCTGTTGTGAGTCCAAAAATAGTCTTTTTGAATCGCGAAATAAAACGAAACCCCGTGTATACGCGAAATAGCATAAGTTTACTGTTATAAAAACGAAAAAGACTGAAGCTGTTGAATTGACGCGAAATCGCCGAATTTCTGTCAAAAACGTAATTTTCAACATTTTCTGCAGTGACTGCAGTGACCCTTCCACCCCTGCGAAACCGGCTCGCAACAGATTTTTCTCGTAGCTTGTGCGTCGACTGCATTCACTAGGTACAAATTAGATTTGGTAAATTAAAATTGAAACACCGCCAAAAAGCTGAAATTACTGCTCAACAACGAAATTTGGATTTAATAAAACGAAATATGCTAAAAAATAAAACCATTTACAAGGATCTCTAGTGATACGTAGTCAATATGTGTATATATTTTAATATCTTTTCGTAGGAATACCCGTTATAGGGTGCACACCAGCTTCACCTGATAAAAATTGTAATTTTTAGTTTTGCAGAGCCATTTTTAGGAGTATCTTGCAACCAGATTAACATGTAAGTTGCGCATCATATAAACAGCAACTTCAGAGGTTATTAGGGAGTTTGGATAGCTGGGGAGGAATGTCCGAGGGCTATTAGTAGAACTCAATCCCAGCATTTGCCTTCACGACTGAGGAAAACCTCGGAAAAACCTCCAGTCAGGACTGCCGGTGGCCGGGATCGAACCTACGACCTCCCGAATTAGAGTCTCGCGTCTTACCGCTGAGCCGCCTCTATCGGTTGTGTATATATCAGTAAACGTTTCTAACGGTTGCTCACGGGTAACGCAAACAAATGTTCTTGGCAAGTTACAATAATGCGTTTGGATAAAGTTGACAAGTCCTAGATAATGTTGCTGAAACTGTCTGGATTCATAGGGTGCGAGTTGTCTGTTTGTCACGAGGGGGTATGGTATGTAGTATGTACCAAAACATGCACCCCCAGCCACCGGAAGCTGAAATTTGTCAGGGTTTTTCTTTATCCCCAAGATGGCCTTTTAAGCGATCTTAGGTATATTATTTTGAAAGTAAAGATGAATTAAAATATTTGATTCTCGTCGTCTATCTATTCAACTTTTAACCAATTATATGTAAATAAGTTTTGTAATTGTCCATTACCCAGTTATTCTTAGAATCACAAATGAAAATCCAAACCCGCATGGAAATATTTCTCGTAGTAGCGGGCAGCCCCTACACAAATATTTACATATTTTAGTAGACAATCTCCTGGATAGGAATGTATGTGTAAATTGACACAATATTTATAACATTGTACGAGAAATTCAATTGATATGAGAGGGATATCGAGAGATGGGGATTTAGCCATCCCCAGCGGGGATTCCTCAGCCCGTCAATTCGCACCCTGCATAGTGCATACACAATATAAGTACAGTCTGTCGGCTGAGTGCGCGCCAAGTTAGCGGTTTCATCTTCAATCATTGAAAAATGAGAACACAACAAACACGCTGTGATTTCATATACAGACTATTCTAGATATTATTTCAAAAATAGTAATTGGTAAGTTTTTATTTTTTATTAAATAGATAATTAATAATTATTTATCAAAATACCAACGCTACTAATTATAATATTTAAAAGATTTAGCAGAGCATCGCACTGCTGTCTTACATAAATGAAAATTGGCTCATTAGAATATGATTCGTTCCTCATGATGCCGTAATGCCCTGTTTTCCCGCCATCATGATGTGTGGATTGTGGAATGCCTACTACCCAGGTAATTTTTCATGAAATCTTTATTAGGTACCAAAATTTGAAATTTAAATATAATAATCTAATTTAGTAGAATATATATCTATAACTATAAGAGCGTTCCCCAATTGCTTTATTTTGGAATTAGGGCTATATGTAGTTATCTGTAATCACAATGACAAAACTTAAAAAATCAATGCCTTAATACCATTAATCTCCAGGGACTATAATGTTTAGATGTAATTGAATCGATGCTAAGTGAATTGTACTGAGAAAGAGAAACAATCAATCTAATATTCATCGACAAGGGAGCTGAGTGGAAGTACACGGAACTTCGACTCAGAAGGTTGTGGGCTCGGATCCCACCAATGCATGCCCAGACGATTTCCAGGGATTCCCTCAGTTTCAAGGACACGACCCTCGTCCTTGTTAGTCCCCGTGAAATGTGCGAATGTTCAAAAACATTTCGTAGCAACGTATGTCTGTCACTCATAATATTTAAATCTACAATACAGTATTAAAATTATGAGCACACTGGCCCACATGAAGTTATATTTTGACTAATAAATAATTATTAATATTGATAATAATAATAATAATAATAATAATAATAATAATAATAATAATAATAATAATAATAATAATAATAATAATAATAATAATAATAATAATAATAATAATAATAATAATAATAATAATGATAATGATAGTAAAAAAATAAAATGAAAAAATAATAAAAATAAAAATTAATAAATAAATAACTACATTTTTAATAATTTTTCATTCATTTTAAAGCTATAAATGTATTTTCATTTTCTA
Source organism: Isoperla grammatica (assembly GCA_945910005.1). Taxonomy (NCBI): domain Eukaryota; kingdom Metazoa; phylum Arthropoda; class Insecta; order Plecoptera; family Perlodidae; genus Isoperla; species Isoperla grammatica. The sequence continues at coordinate 36,405,237 of OX246746.1, read as the reverse complement.
GGGGGTGCAAGTGCAAGTTCACCCTCTTTCACTCTCCTGCGAACGCCCATGAAGACTGTCATAAAGCTTAGGACCTTATTGATGATAATTGTTTCATAACAATGATGCAACTTGCCTTTCTTCAAGTTACTAACTTGGAAGTGGCGACAGTTTGTAGAATGTCCAAGGGCTATTTTAGGCCTATTATAGACTCAATCCCAGCGTTCGTCTTTTGACTGAGGATGATTTTGTCGAAATCTTTCAATCAGGGCAGTATCGAAGACCCCGTGTTACCGCTGAGCCGCCTCGCTGAACGATCTTAGTATGGTATGCATGCGTGATGTGGTTTTGTAACAACTAAAAACTGGATTATAATGTTTCAAATATCATTTTAAATATTACGTTTGTTATTGGTAATGTAAATTAATTGCATTTTATTACTTGTTTTCCCGTATCGATAACAATATTTATAACTATTTTTATACAGTTTTTAGTTCTTACCGCACCACGTATATCATGTTTCCAATATTGTGTAGCGTTCTGAAGATATTACTGAAATATCGATCATTTGGCGTGGATCAAATATTGAGGCGACCAGGTTGTAGAATGTAGAGGAAGAGGAAGCACAAGTGTAACACTAGTGTACTAAGTGAAAGAACGTATTCCTGGTAATGATGTGGCTTTGATTATAATGTTGTGTAATTGTTGTTGTTGATGATGTTGATGTTGTTGTTGATGTTGATGTTGTTGAACCGTTTGTATGTTTTATATTACCTTCCTTTTGGACATCCTTTTGTTATTCTCTGACATAACTGGTCGCTCCACTAGACTCTTATGACACTTCGTTCTGTTATTTTTTGTTTTTTTTTATGTCTGTTGATGCGGTCGAACGGAAAGTCTGATCAGCTTGAAATTTAGACCATCCACAAGCCTCGATGTGGATGGAAGGTGTATAGTTTTGAGGCAAAATCGTTCGAAAAGTTACAAAGTTACACCATAGTTACTGCAAAAAAATTTCTGAAACAAAATGGCGGCAAAATTTGAGATAGCCATATTTTTTTAAAGCTTTTTTCGGTTACGAATATGTTCATTTAATGGCGATCTGATAAATATTGGCAAAGTTACACAAAAGTTACTCGAAAATATATTTCTGAAACACAGTAACAGCAAAATGTGAGGTGGCTATCTTAGAGAAATTTTTGTCCGGTCACGAATATACTAATGTAAACGTAATCTGATACGTATTTGAGGCAGAAATTACATTTCAAATGCTGTCAATAACTGTTAGTAACGGTGGCGGACCGCGGCGAAACATTAGACAGAATGACAACGAAAATTCTTAGCAACGCATATTGTACTGCATTCAACAATATCGGGAAGTATAATAGCTATGAAAATTAGAAAAATGTTTGTAATGCGCATTCTTGAATTGTTGTTAATTGTTGTTTTTATTAGCTTTGAGATCTTTTCGCCAGAACGTTCGTAGATATGGACGCGCTCGCTTATCAACTTGTCAAACAGAGCGTTTTCCTAGTATTATGTAATCTTGCGCGCAAAGCTAATATGTTGCATTCCACGGGTAGGCCAAAACAACTGCCTGGTATTCTCACTCCCTCACTAGAGATCCCGCTGGCTAACCCAGACCTTGGTGCTCCAGACTAAAATAAACCCTCCGGGAGCCCAGCTCACCGGCTTCGCTTATTTTCAGACGCTTTTCTTTTTGGCCGCAAAAAATGAGGCTCCCTTTTCAAATTGCTGTCCGTGAACGTAACCGCTACTTGTACGATTTGTACAGACAAACTTGGACAATACATAAAAGATTTAAAAAGGAAATTAGCGTTTTCTTCACTCAAGAACCATCTAGACCAGCGGTCGAATCGGATTTTCTCTTAGTTGGGAGGAAGATCTGAGTGTAGCCACGATAAACGAAGTCAAACTATACAATGAGGGGATTTTTCAGAGGGGATCGAGAAGGGGGTCCCAAAACCGACGAATGAAGGAAAAGATGGTCATAAAATTAAGTTTTAGAGTACAGGCAAGTAAAAAAAAAAAAAAATTATAGAAAATAATTTGACAGCTGTGAAGAGGCAAGTTTTAAAAATATTAATACCAACGATACAACGAAAAAACCTATGGGAAGTCCTTGCAGAACCAGCTAAAATAGTTTTTTTTATTTCTTCTCACGTCACTTGTTTAGGTTAAATACTAATTATTTTCCTCGAAAAATACATTTATAATACAAAGCTTACCAAACTCGTTTTACCAGACCTGGGGTCAGCTATAACCCCCCCCCCCCCCCCCCCCCCCGGTGCGGAAGGTCTGAAAGTGGTGTTGAGTACTTTGACATATTGCCTTTTGATTTTCACTTGTTAGCTAACATGGGTTTGGTGGGGGTGTCCAAATGTGGTACTGTGAAAACCATAAACATATTAATTGAGATGTTGCCAGTTCAAATAGTTAACTATTTTTTGAAGGATGTACTCTTTGATAAGTGAGCTACCAAATTATATGATTTTATTATTTTCAGGGTTATACAAACCAGTTATCTATACATGGTTTGTTTTTATTTCGAGCATAAAACGTATATAGTTTGGCCGCTCTGTAACCCCTCATCCCTCAAATAATGGAAGGTCTGAAAGGGGTTTCGATTACTATTATGTATGTACTTTCGATTTTCACTTGTTAGCCAACATGGTTTTGGCGGGTGCATCTACCAGGGTTGTCCAAATGTGCCACCATACAAATCGATATTAATATTATATGCAATTCTTGAGAATAAATTAAAATGGTTGTAAGTATATAACCTCAAGCACCTAAAATGCTTGATAACATGAATTTTTTATTTTTAAGGTGTGAGAAAAACATTCTATATACATTTTATGTGAATGTTTTAGGTTAAAATGTATCGTGTTTGCCCCATCTGTAACCCCCCACCCCTCCAATAGTGGCAGGTCTGAAAGTGTTTTTGTATAGGTACTTTGAATTTGATACATGACCTTTTGATTTTTGCTTGTTAGCCCCGATGGTTTTTGTGAGTGCACTTACCAGGGCTATACAAAATGTCAAAATAATGAGTAATATTAATGATCATTGTGATTTTGTCAATAAAATTAACATTTTTGGAAGTAAGTAACCTTTAACACATTGAAATTGTTAATTATACATTTGACCATTTAAAAGGTTGCACAATACAATAATGTATGTAATTTAATAATGCATACACTTTATGTGTTTACTTTGAGCATAACATGTATGCTCATGTATGGAGTTTACCCCATTTGTAACCCCCCGTTCCACATATGCCGGAAAGTTTGGATCTGTTTTTGGGTACTTTGGTACACTGTATTTCGATTAAAGCTTGTTAACCACCATATTTTTGGTGGATGCACCTACCAGGGGTATCCAAACATGGCGAAATAAGGAGCAATGTTGATATTACTTGCGATTTTGGACAATAAATTACCATTTTTGGACGTATATAATCTTTAACATTCAAAATACTTAATTAAATACATTTTTCCATTAAAGGAGTGCACAAAACTTTCCATCTACATTTTTGGGTTTACTTAGAGTAAATAATATATAGTTTGGCCAGTCTATGAAATCACATATTACTCACATTGTGGAAGATGATGGAAGCGGGTTTGAGTACTTGAATACATTTGTCTTTGCATTTTTACTCAATAGACAACATGTTTTTAGCGGATGCACCCACCAGGGGTGTCAAAATGTGGCATCTCAAATGTATATATATAAATATTAATTGAACATTTTATTTTATTTTTATTTTTTAATTGTAAATATTTGTAAAGATTCGTAATTGATGTTTTCAACTTACAAATAGTCTATTTCGTTACTAAACAAAACTTGTAAATAATGAGATATATAAGTCCGCTTTATTTTTAACAAGGAAGCGAAAATGACCGTCGAGACTCACGCGGCTTCAAACTTTCACAATCAGATTCACAAATATGGGAAACACTTATTATACATCACTAATTACATCGATGCGTAGAATTACATAGTCCGTTACTCTACCATGGTTACAAAATGGTATACATATAGGCCTACACATATACTACATTTTTTGGTCCCTTATACTTTCAGACTTTTAAAATTTTATATTTTCCACTCAGTCACCCACTATATTTGATATTAAATGTAACTGGACATAATTGAATGGGTTGAATTCGCATATTTTTCTGTAAAATGAATCGATCCACTGCTCCATAACCTCATTGTAGAGAACCTCATTTGTTCGATACCAGGAAAACCCAGGTTTTGCAGTAGTGAGCGGTAAAAAGCGCGAGCGAAGCTAGCTATTGGATAATAAATACGTTTTGAGACCAAGTGATCATCCTATCTCAAAAACATTCGAGACTGTTCCCCCTTATAGTGTTGCGTGCTTATGTGCATGTAGCATGGGCTCACCACAATGTGAGGGTAAACAAGTAAACAAGCCAGGCTCTCGGTTTTACGTCCACTTTACATGATAGTTTATCAACTGTGAAAGAAAGAACAATGCTTCACAGTTCAGTGTTTTCGTCGTTGTAATAAATCTTTGTATTAACACGTACGGCTTTTGTGCCAATATAGTTAGATTTACTCGGGAACTAATTCAAAATAGTCTTCAAATATCCAGGAGTTAATAGAAATGCAACGTTCTTTTTTATGTCTTTGAAGATTTGACGAACACTCTTAACAATCACCTGAATTGTTTTGTACATTCACGAGACATTGGCGGAATACCGGCAACAACTGCAGGCAGATAGTTCACCTACCGTTGGGGTGTAGGTTGAAGGTGGGGTAGGCCTATGCAACTATGCCAGGTATTGCACACTGAGTGCTAATAGATGCTTATTTAATTAGTACCTCTAATTCAAGGTCACGCTTACAAAATGCTGCCTCTTCTAGATTTACATAGCTTTACTCTTGGCCAGTCTTTTGAATGCCTGGGTTTTATATTTTTATTTTTAACTACTGAGCTGCTGGGTAAACTTCTGACCTGCAAACATTGACTTGTGGATCTGATTCTCAAGCTTTTCGTTCGTTGCAAGAGATTCAAATCGGAACGTAAATGGTAAATGTTATTATGTCCTACTCATGTAAACAACTCGACCATCACGACCACCACTACCAGTACAACAATTATAACTACGTCCACGGAGCGGTATAAGCCGGTATGCATACCATGATACCGTTACTAAAAATACCGACGGTATGTCATACCAGCACTAATTATTATCGATTTTAATTTTGTTTGTATTTACGATTTATGTTGAACGTTTTGTTGTACTTAGTATTTGCTCACACAATATATTTATTTATAAAGTAAATGTTTCAACTTATGGTTTTCCACCACCGAAGTATTATTTTAGCACGGGTCCTCAACCCCCCGACCCCTCTCCAAAGATGTGTTGAAACAACAACATGAAAAAACAACCTTAATAAATTCCCTGTGGGGCAAAGCTGGGGGGGGGGGCCGAGCCCCCCCCCCCCCCCACCCGCAAAAAAAACCACAGGTTCCCCGCTTTTTCTATACTTTACACTTCGTATACGGCCTACGGGTATAAGAACTAGATAGACACAATACAATATTTACATCTAATCTCAGGAAGCAAAACTATAGTTGAGTTCGCACAAGAGATAATAATTACCAATTTTTCGTATGAATACCCGTTATAGGGTGCACACCAGCTTTACCTAATGTGCCCCTCTTCAGGTGACTAACTTTTTTTTTTTTTTTTTTTTTTTTTTTTTTAGGGTGTTTGGATTGGATAGTTGTGGGGAGGAATATCCGAGGGCTATTTGTAGGACTCAATCGTAGCATTCACCTTTACGACTGAGGAAAACCTCGCACAAAAACCTTCAGTCAGAACTGCCGGTGGCCGGAATCGAACCGGCGACCTCCCGAATTAGTCTCGCGTCTTACCGCTGAGCCACCTCTATCAGTACAGGAGATAGAATATGCAGATGAGAGTAAATCAAACTCAGGTGGGAATCCATAGGAAATGTAATTACTATAATTAGTTATATTATGTAACAATATAATTACCATCTGTTAATTGGCTAATCGCTGATATTTTCTACTGTGATTCATGTCCTTGGAATAATCTACCATTGCCATAATTATAATAAACACTAATTACAATGGCGTCTTGAATTGTATCTACCAATGTTAAAGGACCTATCGATGACATGACACGAAACCCCCTTGCCTGGTATTTTACAACTATATTATATACATACAAATGGCAAAACACACGGCAGTGTCACCTCTTGAAACATGTTTGCAAGGGATTGAGCTATCTTTCAATCTTATATGTTTTGACCTTGGAGATATTTACATTATCAATGATCATTTGAGTAATTGTCCCTGAAAAGTTCCCGGTTTTATAACACTGAAACGGTGCATTTTATCGTCGATCAAGTGAAGTATACTTTTCCATCTCTGTGATCTCCATATGTTTGATTATTAATTGTTATCAATTATTCACTGTACTGTGGACTAGAAAAATATATAAAACGCTCTGTGTGACGCGTTGATAAGCGAGCACGTGCTACTTCCAATTGAATCGTGTGGCTGTTCAGAATTTCAACCCGATCGGAAGATCTGTGCGAGAGAGGTGTACGAAAATCAAATCGTGTCAAAAGATGTAAAAAAATCCCACAAAAGAGTGTATTGGCTGAAAACTGATCACAAGTACAAGTACACTGCAACGTCCAACATTTCAAATTTCAAATTCATTGAACAAACGATCTTCTTTGTATTGGAATGCCTGCTTGATGAGATTTTGGTACGTCTAGAATCTTTTAGAGGGCAGTGGTCGGATAGCTTGCAGCGCTAGCTTCGACCGACTTTTCGCAGTTCCGTTACTTGTTTATTTAAATGTAATTTCCGACTAAAGTACTTATCGGGTCGATTTAAAATTATCATAGTTGGGATGGGACAAACATTTACTACAAAATAGTTATAAATAGTTAATTCGAGTAACTAAGTAACTTCTCGGCCGATTTTTCCACATAACTAAAGGCGTTCATCCGTTCTACCACATCGATGATTGTGGTAAAGCTAAGGCCTTCAAGGTCTTACATAAGTCCACACAACAGTGCCACTTTGAAATATAACACTCTTACAATGATGATGACGGTGACATTTGGGCTTTACGTCTCCCATTTAAAACTTATTGTACAGACTTGTTTTGTACTGTCAGCTATTATGTTGCTTTGTACTGTCATGTCAGTAAGACACACAAGAGCGTGCACAAGACCAATAACGTAGTTATAATGTTAGTATCTTTGCACAAGACCACTACAGAAGGAAAGAACGAGCATGTACCAGTTGTACCTATAGTCCATACAAACCCCAGTTGACAACACAGAGACCTTCGAGATCTGAAAGTTGGATCGTTTGGCCAAACCCTGACATTTCCTCTACTCAAGCATCGACCGTTATCATGATTAATAGCGATTGTGAGATAATGCAAGGCTCGCCGACCGAAGGTAGTTACGTATCGAGGCGAGAGTGGGGATACTCGTACTTTGGTCAGAGGTTGGTGCAAACACTACCCGAGCTTATGCCCTTTGGCCTACCAACAGCGAAGTTAATGAACTATAGTATAGTTTGTTCTACAGCTGATTTTTAATATTATGCGACTAAACACCTTTGATTTTGGGCGGTTTTTATAGTTTAGACTTTCGCACCTTGAGATAATTAAACGTATCTAGGAGAAACAATGCTGATGAAAAGAATAAAATAGAAAATTGTGTCGTGTCTCTTTTCAATCAATTATTTTATGTTTACAGGCATTTTGCACTCTCATAATATACGTTATTTCCTAAGTCGTAAATCCTTAGATCTCTAATACGATATTATACTAAAATTATTTGTATTTATAAAAGAATAACATAATATAATATATTAACAATTTAATAAAGTGAATGTGTAATGAAACACCCAAGACTGGCCTACATATTTTGTACACGCCTGATATCGTGCCTTGTCGCGTACCACCCAACCAATGCTGACTTTCGTGTCAACTAATACTAGTGGGACTGGCGATGTTCCACGAACGAAAGCCAGAAAGGATCAATACATATACATAACTTACAAATATAGGTTGTGAATACAAGGGAGGGAATGGGTTTCCCGGAACTTTCAATTTTTACTGGTTGTATATATGGAAGCATGCAATGTATAATACTATTGAACTTCGATGCGATATAGAAAGTGAAATAATTGTTTGTCGATACTGAATTTCTGAAACGAATGCAACCATGCAGAAGGTCTTCTTGCTTGTCGCATGTCGGTCTAGAGCCAGCCTTGTTCCTGCCTTTGTGGGTCCTTTGCCAAAACATGATTTAAAAGCGGGAGGTACTCTGACTCAATACTATAATATTGATTTCCTTTCCCTGTCAGGACAATCGGGAACCACGAATTCCCTATCGATTTTATGGTTTATAAATGCTATTCCGTAAGTGATGTATCGCTCTTGATGGGAACTGCACTCGGCAGCTAAAATAAAGTGCACTACTGTATTGTCCTCAGTTTGTTCATTAGTAGTGAGTACCACATTGTATATAGCCACTAGCCAGCCTTCTGCTGAAATGATAGTAACAGTGTGAGACTTTACGGTCCATCCATTCAGCTCATGACCCGGTACGAGTTGTTCAACTTCTGTATTCATTGCGAAAGCAGTACGCGGTAGCTCACAACTAGGTTCCAATCGTAAGGGGACCTAGGTTCGAATACCGCATAAAGCAGAGGTTTGAAATATCTTCATCAACCATCCACTCATCGCATATCGCAATTCATAATCTAATATTGAATAGCATAACTAGAGAAGGTGGGATGAGACTTTCATTAGGAAGTTCACGGGTTCGATTCTGTTATTGGCAATCTAGTCAGGTCATACCGTACGGACATGGTGAAT
>OX246746.1:36376325-36391325 GCA_945910005.1 Isoperla grammatica | reverse complement strand
CTGGTATAGCACTGAAGTATCAGCATTCACTTTATTAATAAGCTTCTTTAGGTGACGTGTACATGTATTGTCCAAGGGCTGGTAGCACTGAAGTATCAGCATTCACTTTATTAATAAGCTTCTTTAGGTGACGTGTACATGTATTGTCCAAGGGCTGGTATAGCACTGAAGTATCAGCATTCACTTTATTAATAAGCTTCTTTAGGTGACGTGTACATGTATTGTCCAAGGGCTGGTATAGCACTGAAGTATCAGCATTCACGTTATTAATAAGCTTCTTTAGGTGACGTGTACATGTATTGTCCAAGGGCTGGTAGCACTGAAGTATCAGCATTCACTTTATTAATAAGCTTCTTTAGGTGACGTGTACATGTATTGTCCAAGAGCTGGTATAGCACTGAAGTATCAGCATTCACTTGTTTAATAAGCTTCTTTAGGTGACGTGTACATGTATTGTCCAAGGGCTGGTATAGCACTGAAGTATCAGCATTCACTTTATTAATAAGCTTCTTTAGGTGACGTGTACATGTATTGTCCAAGGGCTGGTATAGCACTGAAGTATCAGCATTCACTTTATTAATAAGCTTCTTTAGGTGACGTGTACATGTATTGTCCAAGGGCTGGTATAGCACTGAAGTATCAGCATTCACTTTATTAATAAGCTTCTTTAGGTGACGTGTACATGTATTGTCCAAGGGCTGGTATAGCACTGAAGTATCAGCATTCACTTTATTAATAAGCTTCTTTAGGTGACGTGTACATGTATTGTCCAAGGTATTGGTATAGCACTGAAGTATCAGCATTCACTTGTTTAATAAGCTTCTTTAGGTGACGTGTACATGTATTGTCCAAGGGCTGGTATAGCACTGAAGTATCAGCATTCACTTTATTAATAAGCTTCTTTAGGTGACGTGTACATGTATTGTCCAAGGGCTGGTATAGCACTGAAGTATCAGCATTCACTTTATTAATAAGCTTCTTTAGGTGACGTGTACATGTATTGTCCAAGGGCTGGTATAGCACTGAAGTATCAGCATTCACTTTATTAATAAGCTTCTTTAGGTGACGTGTACATGTATTGTCCAAGGGCTGGTATAGCACTGAAGTATCAGCATTCACTTTATTAATAAGCTTCTTTAGGTGACGTGTACATGTATTGTCCAAGGGCTGGTAGCACTGAAGTATCAGCATTCACTTTATTAATAAGCTTCTTTAGGTGACGTGTACATGTATTGTCCAAGGGCTGGTATAGCACTGAAGTATCAGCATTCACTTTATTAATAAGCTTCTTTAGGTGACGTGTACATGTATTGTCCAAGGGCTGGTATAGCACTGAAGTATCAGCATTCACTTTATTAATAAGCTTCTTTAGGTGACGTGTACATGTATTGTCCAAGGGCTGGTAGCACTGAAGTATCAGCATTCACTTTATTAATAAGCTTCTTTAGGTGACGTGTACATGTATTGTCCAAGGGCTGGTAGCACTGAAGTATCAGCATTCACTTTATTAATAAGCTTCTTTAGGTGACGTGTACATGTATTGTCCAAGGGCTGGTATAGCACTGAAGTATCAGCATTCACTTTATTAATAAGCTTCTTTAGGTGACGTGTACATGTATTGTCCAAGGGCTGGTATAGCACTGAAGTATCAGCATTCACTTTATTAATAAGCTTCTTTAGGTGACGTGTACATGTATTGTCCAAGGGCTGGTATGGCACTGAAGTATCAGCATTCACTTTATTAATAAGCTTCTTAAGGTGACGTGTACATGTATTGTCCAAGGGCTGGTATAGCACTGAAGTATCAGCATTCACTTTATTAATAAGCTTCTTTAGGTGACGTGTACATGTATTGTCCAAGGGCTGGTATAGCACTGAAGTATCAGCATTCACTTTATTAATAAGCTTCTTTAGGTGACGTGTACATGTATTGTCCAAAGGCTGGTATAGCAATGAAGTATCAGCATTCACTTTATTAATAAGCTTCTTTAGGTGACGTGTACATGTATTGTCCAAGGGCTGGTAGCACTGAAGTATCAGCATTCACTTTATTAATAAGCTTCTTTAGGTGACGTGTACATGTATTGTCCAAGGGCTGGTATAGCACTGAAGTATCAGCATTCACTTTATTAATAAGCTTCTTTAGGTGACGTGTACATGTATTGTCCAAAGGCTGGTATAGCAATGAAGTATCAGCATTCACTTTATTAATAAGCTTCTTTAGGTGACGTGTACATGTATTGTCCAAGGGCTGGTATAGCACTGAAGTATCAGCATTCACTTTATTAATACGCTTCTTTAGGTGACTGTACATGTATTGTCCAAGGGCTGGTAGCACTGAAGTATCAGCATTCACTTTATTAATAAGCTTCTTTAGGTGACGTGAACATGTATTGTCCAAGGGCTGGTATAGCACTGAAGTATAAGGGTAAAAAATCTCGCGACCCCGTCTTATATCGGTACTGTATAATATACTGAAATAGATGGTCTCTTGTTAGCCGATACTTGCATTGATTCGCTTCGCTGTGTTGACATTTTAATAACCAGATGCAAGAATAAGGAAGTTTTCCGCTGAGTCTCTTTTTTTAACTTTTCTATATACATCTTTTTATACATTTTCTTTATAAAGTTCGATTCTAATACATCTTAGTGTCTATGTTTCATAAGATCGCGATCCCATTTTGATTCCTCGTGACCCCGCTGGGGTCGCGATCTATAGTTTGAGAAGCCCTGCCTTACGACAAGGAAAACGTTGAAAACCCAGGGTTACTCCCTCTGCTTGAACTAAGTATATTTTGAAAACTACAAAGTAACACCTTTATGACATTTTGTATGTTTTTAGAAGGTTTTTCACTGCAACATACTCCCACGTAGTAGCACAAAAGATTAACCTCACTCAAATAGTGAATCATCGTCGTGTTAGCATTGCGATAAGGATGGTAGACGACCTTGAGATTATGAACTATTTATTGAGTGTGTGCGTGACTGTGGTGATATTTGCATGGTAACTACTTACTTGCATTATCTACGAGGACGAGCACCGTAAGCCAGGTAGCGATAGCCTTGTATCTATGTGTGTCAAAAGTCAGCTGATGCATTAGCACTATAGCTACATCCAGGCGGCTCAGAATGCGACCAAAATATAGGCCTACGCCCGCCGATCATAATCGTAAACCTAAATCATTATTCTTGCAAGCTCGAAGGGGTCTTCGCTTCTTTAGAAGGAAGGTAACCGATAGCGGTGGCTCAGCGATAAGACGCGAGACTAATTCGGGAGGTCGCCGGTTCGATTCCGGCCACCGGCAGTCCTGACTGAAGGTTTTTCCGAGGTTTTCCTCAGTCGTAAAAGCGAATGCTGGGATTGAGTCCTACTAACAGCCCTCGGACATTCCTTACCATCTGTCCAAACACCCTAATAACCTAGTTAGTCACCTGAAGAGGGGCACATCAGGTTAAGCTGGTGTGCACCCTATAACAGGGATTCCTACAAAAATTAAATTAGAAGGTACCCGAGCCTAGAATACATTAATTTTAGTCTTATTATTGCACAGTTCATTTGGCAACCTTACCTCGGATAGTGTAGAGTGCATGAAGTGGAAGCAACGAGCTAAACGTAACGGTGTTTTGCACTGTTCGTTCGAATCCTGGTTTTGGCATGAATATCCTCTTGCTCGATTCATCCCCTCAAAGCAAATCATGTATCTACAATATATAATAAATTTACAATGAATAACATATAAAATACAATGCAATACAATACAATAAAAACAATACAGTTGGTCATTATCCGAATTAGGCCCGAATGCATAGTTCACACTCAAGCCTCCTCAACTCAGCCTCTCCTCAGCCTCACCTAACCACCAATCACAGAGCCGTCCACATGGCAATGCCGTTCCGTGATTGGTGGTTGGGCGAGGCTGAGGATAAGCTGAGTTGAGGAAGGCTTGAGTCTGATGCATATGGACCTTAGTGACATACACATATCCTTAGTCCCGCCCCCCGCCCCCCACCAATAAGAAGGATGGAATAAATGGAGGGGCCGTTTATTAAGATTCTGATTGGGATAAAATCTACAAGACATGGATCTACATTTTTTTTTTATTCTAAACTGTTAATTTCAAATTCATCGAATAATAAACAAACGTATGTACGGATAGAATAGAGGAAATCGGTAAATTGAATTAAATATTTGCTAAAATATAAATTATATACAGGATAAAGTCTAAATATCGTAATCAAGTGAAACCAGGCAGAGGCTACGTCCCAATTGTTGTCGGTAACGTAATAACAGTAGAAGTGTGAAGACGGCCAAGTATAGAATGGCCCAGTGGGCCAGTTGGCATGAACAACTTTAGTGCCCATATACAGATACAACAACATGTTATATATGCACAGAAGAAAACAAAAACAGCAGTATAGTTTGATATGGTATTCACCCACTTTCTTACACAATAGGGTACTGCCATCATCTACACTATACTGTCAATTGTCATGTCAGCATTTAGAGTGACTTTTATTTGTTATTGTTTATTAGACTCTTTAGATGGATATTTAAGACCCATACTTTCTAAGGGCAACAACCCTGCTTAGTACACAATAAATTTAACAAGGCATTATTGTCTAGTATAACATAAATAATTTTTCGTAGGAATACCCGTTCCCGTTATAGGGTGCACACCAGCTTTACCTGATGTGCCCCTCTTTAGGTGACTAACTAGGTTATTAGGGGGTTTGGACGTTATAGGTTGCACACCATGCTTTACCTGATGTGCCCCTCTTCAGGTGACTAACTAGGTTTAAGGGTCTTTGGATAGTTGGGAGGGAATGTCCGAGGGCTGTTAGTAGGACTCAATCCCAGCATTCGCCTTTACGACTGAGGAAAACCTCGGAAAAACCTTCAGTCAGGACTGCTGGTGGCCGGGATCGAACCGGCGACCTCCCGAATGTCTAGTATAGAAAATACCACGTAAAACGCGCTTCAGATTGGTTTAGTCAAACGGTCCAAACCGGTTTGAAGTGTTTAGTAGTGTAGTATACGTGGTCCGTGACTGATAAGTGTGTAATATGATATCATTCCTGTGTAGCTATGGGGGGTGGGGGGTGTTATTGTTTACTTCCAATTTAGAAAGTACGGGGTTCGATTCCCGGTTTGGTCTAGAGTTCTTTAACTTCTGGCATTGGTTTAAATATTTCCACATGACACAGGCATAGGCTACATGAAAACGATGACTTTGGAGCCGTCATAGCAACGAGGTACATAATGAATGGCATAATGTTTCCTATGAAAAATAATTTCTTATAACCGATTACTGAGTGATTAGGTATTCAATAAATGCATTTTCGTTTTTTTCTATTTAACTTGAATACAGTTTAATTTAAGATCGTGGCAAATGAACCATTATCCAATAGTTTCTAACAGTTTTTACTTGACTGTATTTTATTAGCTCTTCGTTATACGTATTGAAGCTAACCGTGCTTTTAAAAAGCGCACTAAATGAGGCCTAACCGGTAGCAAATTGGTTGGGAGTTGTCTGTTTCGATCTGGCTGTTGGAGTTGGTCACGGCTGACTACACATCAATTACATAATGAAGATAATTTACATAATTCTATCTAGTAGGGAAACCAATAGTTCTTTGTATACAGTTCCAGTATTTGATCCGTTGATTGTTCTATTTTTAGACCTCTCCTCCCACCAACTCCCAACGTTCCTTGTCTTAATCTAGATAACTGGGTAGGCCAGAAATCCAAATTTGTTGGCTCTGAATAAAAATAGACAAGATTTACTAGAGAGCGCCAAAAAGTATTTTTAAATCTTTGATGTTTATTGTCCGATGGCTCTGTCTTGTTCACACTGAAGAAAATAGCGTAATTATTTTAATTGCAAGGTAGATTAGCTAACAAGTAAAGCATAGCAGCTCTAATTCCTAGTGAGTCGCCTTAGAGGCTGTGGAAGTGTGATTTATCTTCAGACAGATAGAGGTGGCACTGGTCACTGGTCAGACCTGAGACCCTGATTTGGTAGATCATCGGTTGGTCATCCGGCAATACTGACTAAAGGTTTTTCAAGGTGAATTTCCTGAGTCAAAATGAGAATGCAGAGATTTGCTTTTCCAAAATAGACGTAGTTCACATCCTCCCAACTGTCATCACGGCATATACGGCAAGTTTCCTACGAAAAATTAATCTTCAGTCCCATTTTGTAAAACTCGTATACCTCGTACATGCAGCTATCATTTGACTAGACAGACGCTCCGTATCCGAAAGTGTTGAACCGGCCTAGTTATGGTATTGATTAGCGAGCCCCGCCTGGCGTCCCAGGTTCGATTCCTGCGTGAATGTCCTATGCGCCTATCCTTATTTTATCACCCACAACTAATCTTCTTCCAGAACCTTTAGACTGTAATGTTTGCATTTTAAGTATTGCTAATTCGTACCACTGTTAACAATTTGATGAATTAAATTGTGTACCTCCTACTTGTTCCATCAAACACATAAGAAAACAAGAGTGTTTCTCATCTTTGTAGATATAAACACGTATGAAGACATAAAATACTACTATCTTTCACATATAAACACGTATGAAGAATAAAATACTACTATCTTTCACATATAAACACGTATGAAGACATAAAATACTACTATCTTTCACATATAAACACGTATGAAGACATAAAATACTACTATCTTTCACATATAAACACGTATGAAGACATAAAATACTACTATCTTTCACATATAAACACGTATGAAGACATAAAATACTACTATCTATCACACATATAAACGTACGTAATGAAGACATAAAATACTACTATCTTTCACATATAAACACGTATGAAGAATAAAATACTACTATCTTTCACATATAAACACGTATGAAGACATAAAATACTACTATCTATCACACATATAAACGTACGTAATGAAGACATAAAATACTACTATCTTTCACATATAAACACGTATGAAGAATAAAATACTACTATCTTTCACATATAAACACGTATGAAGAATAAAATACTACTATCTTTCACATATAAACACGTATGAAGACATAAAATACTATTATCTTTCACATATAAACACGTATGAAGACATAAAATACTACTATCTTTCACATATAAACACGTATGAAGACATAAAATACTACTATCTTTCACATATAAACACGTATGAAGACATAAAATACTACTATCTTTCACATATAAACACGTATGAAGACATAAAATACTACTATCTATCACATATAAACACGTATGAAGACATAAAATACTACTATCTTTCACATATAAACACGTATGAAGACATAAAATACTACTATCTATCACACATATAAACGTACGTAATGAAGACATAAAATACTACTATCTTTCACATATAAACACGTATGAAGAATAAAATACTACTATCTTTCACATATAAACACGTATGAAGAATAAAATACTACTATCTTTCACATATAAACACGTATGAAGACATAAAATACTATTATCTTTCACATATAAACACGTATGAAGACATAAAATACTACTATCTTTCACATATAAACACGTATGAAGACATAAAATACTACTATCTTTCACATATAAACACGTATGAAGACATAAAATACTACTATCTTTCACATATAAACACGTATGAAGACATAAAATACTACTATCTATCACACATATAAACACGTAATGAAGACATAAAATACTACTATCTTTCACATATAAACACGTATGAAGACATAAAATACTATTATCTTTCACAATTTAAATTACCAATTCGTCCTGTTCTAACCATGATCAACTCCTACAATTGTTCAGATTTACATTATTACAGAACTTATCGTTCGATAATTATCAAATCTAACAGTAACTTGCATGCCTATAAGTGTTCACTATATAATGTAGTCATGACTAATGAGGTATTCATATAACTCTCAAATATGCCAGTTGGTATGTTTTAAGTGACAACACAAATACTCTTAAAATGTTTACCCATTTGTACGTTTCATTATAATGTAGTCCCCATTAGTGTTACCGATAATCTTCAGTTTACTGCCAGATGTATGGTATGTTATAAATATTCAATAATCCTGTTGGTCATAATTTATGGGCCGATAACCTTCAAATCTATATACTAATTATTGACAAATATTCACTATTTCTTGAAGAAGTATCAATATAATCTTCAAATCTATACCAGTTCGTTTGTCATATTTCTTGAAGAGTGGTCAATTGAGTTGTATTGAATTGCCAATTCAATACAATCTTCAAAACCAGTCGGTTCACATATTACTTCTTCTCTAATCTGGCATGCTGTGATGCCCGATACACTGAGTTCAGTATCAGCCGAGATCTAGCCACGATGTCGGATATAGACAACGCTTTAGAGTCTTGACGACGCTAACGAACATGAAATCATATGCTAATCAAATAGAATGTTGATAAAATTAATATGAAGCTCCGGTCTAGAATAGTGAATACATATTATGCTTTCGTCACAGGAGAGGTATTCGTAGCCAATCAGCGAACCGCGCAAGCCAAGCGGGCGTAGGTAACGATCGCTGATTGGCTACGAATACCTCATCTGTGACGAAAGCATGTGTAAGGTTGTCTTGGGTTGCCTATACGAGGTATTAGTGGGACAGATTCCGACGTGTAATCATTTCACTGTACGAAGTACCAACGATGTAAATCAAATCATTCCGGGAAACTTTTGATGCCAATGGTGCGCTTTCCTTGGCTCTGTTACCCAACCTAAAAGAACACGCTGCAAAGAAGCTGAATTGCCTATATCAAATACCATGTATTTATTATTTTCGATAGTGGTATATTATATTGCATTTTTATTAACAAAATATTAATGCAAATATGGAAGTAAATATTACATTTGGGTATTGTGAATTGTTGTAAGGGAGGCTTACCTTGCCTACACTTGTTATTTGAATTAAAAACACGTATTCCATTTCAGGGGCATTCCACCAATATCGCCTTGAAAACGATGCAAGTGATTTAGGGTGAAGTCTCAGCCACTGCGCTGCGCTGGACGCAACAGTATTTCCCGAATGCTATTTATTATTCGTAATATTAGTTAAATTACTGTTTACCACTTAAAAAATTTGATATTAAAAGAGTTTTCACTTTATTTTTTAGAGCTATCCAGGCAGAATTTCTATACACTGAATTTGAATATTTACTAAACAATTTTAATATTTTCCTAAATTGCATGATAATAAATACTGTCAAATTGCTTGTATGGCTTTTATACCACCGCCACGATTTCGACTTGAAGGGTTCAACTGTTACTTTACGCGAGTATACTTGGCAATGACATTCGTCCGTCTGTTATATAATACAACTATCTCAGGCAGCGAGCCTTATGCTACCGTGAGTAGTACCGGCTACAGTACAGCAGGCTCACTTGTACAGCACTGCCACTGCATTAGACAACTATTTTTGGCTCGCATTACATTACATACTGGTAATAATAAGGTACAGTTTAGAGTGTGAAGCTATTTTCTGCCATTACGACTGCGTGTTGTCTTCTCTTCCATCACATAATGCTTCACTCGATTAGCGTAATATAAACCATTATATCCTTAACCACCTAATTTATTCACGCTGTCATTAAACAACATTTAACACAATTAATTATGTTGGGAATATATGTTTTTATTTACCTTTTTGTATTTGTTTCCTTCGAAATACATTACTATTAAATTATTATCATTACAAATGATTCAAGACTTTCAAAATAACTGACACTGAAAGCCTTCAATACGATAGAAACATTTTACCTCGCATTTTACAAACTAAAAATAACTTTTTATTTTAACAATTTGCAATTACCTAAGAACTTTGAAAACTTTACGATCGACACAGCTCAATACCTGAAGTACTCTTCAGAATTAGAAAGATGGTTCATAAATAATTTCCATAATTTTAGTAGCAATTGTCAGTTTCTTTTAACTGTTTCATGTTCAATATTAATTTTATTTCCTCTTCTCAACTATGTGTATTGTTGTACCACTTACCCCCGTTGTTTTATTAAGTGTAGTATTTTAAATTCAAAATGCAAGTTGTTGTAACGTTTAATTGGATTAAATGAGGTTAAATTGGTTGCTGGTTGCTACTATGAGTTGCGCGTATGATACCATGGCCCATGGCTCGATGGATAGGCCTACTACATTCAGCGTGTGAGAGCAACAGTGGCATAAGTCGTTTTCTTCACTATAACGTGCAATGGCTTTACTTTCTAAGTTTCTCACTGGCTCTTATGCACAGACATATTATACTAACGAGATGATAAGCCATATAAGTGGGGTACTATCACGTAGCATGCATACTAGTACTAAAAGTAGGACCTTATTTGTCGAAACTCTAAAGTACCATCGGTACATATTACAAGATAATTACCAGCATGTATATTATTATTATTATTATTATTATTATTATTATTATTATTATTATTATTATTATTATTATTATTATTATTTATTATTACATATATCTACTCCTCTGAATATCAATCATAACTCGATAGCTGTTAAAGTTATATCACACTCAGTCCAGTGCTTGCATAATACTTCTAACCAAAATGCCACGGACATAACTTGCAGTTCCGATCAAGAAATTGAGTCGGTGTACAGCCATGAGTACTTGGGTATTGTGATTGATAAATGCTTTTCTTGGGATAAACAGATTGCTAGGGTATGCAACCGGATTAGACCGTGTGCTGTGCAACTTTATCGTTTGAAGGATATTCTTCCATACAGTTTACTTCGCACAGTGTACATCGCCTTGGTGGAGTCTTTAATCTCGTACGCGGTGTTAGCCTGGGGAAATGCTTCTCATATGTATCTTAAACAAATTATTAGCTTACAGATCAGGATGATTAAACACATACTCCCAAATCACATAACTGACCATTGTTCCTCAAATCAGCTTTTTAAATTATTAGACTTGCTTCCTGTAAATTTTTTGTACATCTATAAGTTAATTATCAAATTCTATTTCACTAACGAATTCAAAATTGAAATTGACCATAGCATTTGTACAAGAGCAAAAGCCTCCAAAGTGTACAGAGTTCCCAATTTTGTAAATAAATATGGTGAAAGATCATTGCATGTAAAAGTGCCTCATTGTTTTAATATGTTGCCAATGGAATTGAAAGATTCGGATAGAATGAATCAAGTAAAAGTATCAGTAAAAGAGTTTCTTTTGTTACATTCGCTTTAATTTATTATATTTTCATTATTAGTATCGTCGGTGTTTTTGTCCTTGCCATGTATAGGCCTTCGTTAATTGCAGTGTGTAGTAATATGTAGGTGTTAAAGATAAGTTAGTGATTGTTTGTTTGTTTTGAATTGTAAGGTATTCTGTATATTGTATTTGCATTAGGCCTACGCAGCATGTTCATCTTTGTCCGTAACTTAGTCCATATTATTACTTTCATTGGTATATAACCCACAGACAAGCTATGTACTTAGCTTTGTGGGATATCGAATGTTTATTTAATGATTGTATTGTACAGAACATGGTTATCAATAAAAAAAAAAAAAAAAAAAAATATTATTATTATTATTATTATTATTATTATTATTATTATTATTATTATTATTATTATTATTATTTATTATTATTATTATTATTATTATTATTATTATTATTATTATTATTATTATTATTATTATTATTATTATTATTATTATTATTATTATTATTATTATTATTATTATTATATTCATCAATATTCAATTACGTGGTAGCTCAATCCTAATGGACTTCACGGGCATAAATAAACATCACCCGGCAGCTGATAAAATCCTAAACATACAGCATTTTCACACAATTAAAAAAAATAAGGCAAAATTACGCCTAGTATTGGGTATCATTTAATTTGCTGGCAGTGCTTATTTTCATTTTCCGACTGTTACGAAACTCGAACCTAAATCCGAATCCGAAGCCAGAAAAAACAAAAATTTGTTGAACTAGAACCCAAAAAGAACATTTTTCCAAAACCCAAACAGGAACGCAAACGATTTACTGGACCTGAACCAGAACTCGAGCTCAAAAATAATAATTTACGTAGGATCGACCCCCTGAATAATAATAATAATACAACAAAATTGACCTCGCTATGGACTTATCTGCCCCATTCAAATGCTGACAACTGGTCTGATACCCTCCTCATCTTCAAGGCGTTATATAATGAACACCAACATAGCCTTTATAACCATCCCTTATACCTGTATAACAACGATTTGTCTCTGAATAGTTGTCAATCTTCTTTCAGGATTGCCAATAGCGGGAATCAAATTGATATCCTCCAGACTGTGCTCTAGAATTGGATCATGTTCTAGAATCTATACTGAGCCATCCCTTTCGGTCCAATAAATGTTTCTCTTTTTATGTATTACACAATATTCTCAGCCATCCAATCTATAAAGCTTGGCTTAGAGACACAAGTCGGTGATCTATCGCACGCAGCATTGCAGAAGCGACGGACAATCAGATTTGTTTTGAAAGGAGAGTTATATGAAATACGTTTTTCGTTAGCTACTTATTTCTCAGTTCTTGGCAGCGAGATAGAAGAAAAGGTATTTTAGGAAGTTCTCCAACAGTTATACAACTACTGCGCGTCAAAGAGTAATTGATTTTCAGTTCAGTTGAGTTGAGAGTCGACCATCGTCAACCAAGAACAAAAGATATAACAAATGCCACTACTATTTCACGTTCATTTGAATAATGTACACACTTATTATGTATTATTAAAACGATTCATGTAAAGAGTCCAGTTGGATGGAATTGTTTAGTTATGAAAATGGGCGCCCGCAGAATTTTTGACAAGGGGGGGGGGGGGGGGGTTGGGGGCGTTTGCAGCGAAAATTGCAGATTACCTAAGGTACACACAGAAACACACCTAATCACCTACTCACCCACACTCAAACCCCACTCGAGGGATTCAGAACATCTTGAAATAAATGCAGGAGCATCGCAGCGCAGAGGTCAACCATTGTGCATATTTGTAAGTATAACAAGGCATTCCGCATTACTGTACAGCTGCTGCATCGTTAATAACGTTAATAAAATTACGCCGCGTCGGTCTAGAGACCTTTGGACTACATTGGCAATAAGGGAATTAAAAGCTTTTTTATTATTATGGGCTACATTAAAGCATAGCCAAATACATTTTTACAATCAGAAGAACAAGTATACTTGGCCCAAGATTACCTTACGTATGCTTTCGTTACAGGCGAGGCAACCAGCGAACCGCCCGAGACACACCTGTGCAAATACCGATCGCTGATTGGCTACGAACCCTTCGCCTATGACGAAAGCATGTGCAAGTGCAAGGTAGTCTTGGGACAACTATATAAGGCTGATGTCCTTATATATTCTTAGCTTAGCAGTAAGTGATTTAAGAGTTAGCAGTAAGGGAATTCGAAAATATGTTGACAGTAAGAGAAATAATATGTATTCCCAACTGCCAGCAAATGCATCGTGTAACATTGACCTCTTTAACATGTATAAACGTTGGCATTAGGGGAATAAAAAGGTCGTTGGCACTACATGGGGAAGGGCACCCATGAGATAGCTGGGGTACAGAGACGAATCTGAGCCTTCTCCGGCTACCAACGTTGAGGGAACCATCGAGAACAGTGTACATAGTAAAGTAGAAAAGAAACCGTGAAGTTAGCACACAATGTACAAACATAACTTTCGCTATCTTTACAATGTACGCAACAATGTTATCAGCTCTTTGCTTGTCTAATGAGAATTGTGTAAGACCTCAACTGCTTCAAGTTATATATCGCTTGCATGTAATGTGGCGTAGCGCCGGGTACTTCTTGCAGTCTTTATGCATAATAATAATAATATTATTATTATTTTTCTTCCTTCTCTTCTCTCATTTGCACTATCGGGCTCCTCTTGAGCTAAGACGGTGCAAGAGTGGCGAAGTTGTTATTGAAATAACCTACTTGTACACACATTTTATTTCGCATTATTTGTTTGCAAAATTTCACGAGATCGTGATAATGTTCAGTTCCACATGATTTCAAAATTTTGATATTGAATGTTATTTTAAAGACACGAAAAAATACAGATACACTTTAGCTATTTTTTTTCTGTATCAAAAGCAAACAAATATAAAAATAACCAACACCCAAAACTCTTGCAATACGGTCTCATTAATCTATTTCAATGCATCATCTACGACAAACGGGTATATAAGTAATATTATCTCCCAAACTGTATCCCTCCCACACAGAACAAATGTCACTGTCCGCAAATATTGCCGTACTACGATGGATGCTTCCTTTAGAAGTACTTAAAATTAAAATAAAGTCAGCACGTGTGTATTTTGGGAACGAAATGTGGGAGATATTACTTGTTTGTCCCCGGAAACCGGAATACCTCCCATACGGAATAACTCCCAGACTGCATGCGAACAGCTGCGTTTGTGATAACTAGCGAAACGCTCTGTGAGACGCGTTGATAAGCGTCCATATCCAGTCATTCCACTCAGTTTCAAAACTACCGCCATATTTCAAGAATATGCATCGACAAGTGCATAGCCTTCCAAACAACTCACGGAAAGTATGATTGTGCTGGACTTAATTTCCAAAGCGCTTTGATTTACGTTGCCATGGTTACTTGACAACAATACAAATGTAATTTGTACCTGCAATACTTATCAAATCGAGATAATACTAACATATTCGAGACTGGATGAAAATGTACTATAAAATGGCTCTCATATTTTGCCGCCATTTAGTTTTAGAAATAAACCTTTTAGTAACTTTTGTGTAATCGAATTTTCGTAATCAATTTTTCCACAAAATTTATATGGCGTTCAATCCACATCGAATCTTGTGGATGGTCCAAATTTAAACATGATCGGACTCTCCGTTCAACCGCTATCGCGAGACATAAAAAAAACAGGATAACAAACGAACAGAACGAGTGCCGTAAAAGTAGAATGAAACGCTCGCTTCGCTCGCTTAA
>OX246746.1:36350767-36376125 GCA_945910005.1 Isoperla grammatica | reverse complement strand
CCTTTCAATTCCATTTTTAAGTAACCCTTCGTGCCCCAAAATGCACAACTAAATATATATCTCACAGGCAGATTGTATGAAATAGCCTTTATTTGAACCAGAAGTCCAGAACATTTCCCAAGTGATGTTTTTGGGTCAAGATTACGCCCGTATTCCGCTTGGTGCTTCAAAAATCGGTATCATTCCTAGGGTCAAATGATATAACACGTTGTCCACGGAGTCTAAATACAAGTTGTTGCATGATAATGAGGTACCAGGTTGTCAGTCCTATCTCCGGACATGTCCGGTCCGACTCGTGTCTGTTCGGATCGGATGTTCTAATTACTTCGTATTCCCAGGTGTTTGTCCTTGCAATGACGCAATCGCCTCCTGCCCGTTTGTCTCGCTACTCATGACATTGCATGTACGCAGTAGGCCTATGCGACACTGTCAAAAGTGAACCCAGCATAATACATTCATCAGCGGGACGTAACACAATTTTTTAAATTTGTTTTTAATTGTTATTTGTAAGTTGCACATGACAGTCGGTTCTAGCATTTCGCGCCGTCGTCTGGGAACAAACATCCCAAATTTAAATAGTGTCTACTGATGTAAAAATGTAGGCCCCGCCCCCTTCGATAAGTGTACATTTAAGAAAAAATATCACACACCAGCTATAGAAAATAATTACGATTATTAAGTTTTATGAATTGGGTAAAATGCATAAACAAAACGGCATTTGCATTAGTTTTTAAATTATTTTCCACCTATTTAATCAAAATGTACACGTATCAAAACCATTGTTTATATTGCTACTACAACTATGCAAAATTTCAGACGTGTCACATTCTTTCTGAAAGCAGAATACAAG
The DNA here is from genome assembly GCA_945910005.1 of Isoperla grammatica. Classification (NCBI taxonomy): domain Eukaryota; kingdom Metazoa; phylum Arthropoda; class Insecta; order Plecoptera; family Perlodidae; genus Isoperla; species Isoperla grammatica. The sequence goes on along the minus strand of OX246746.1, from coordinate 36,375,275 downwards.
ACTTGCTGTCGTCCACCCCACGCCATCAGCATAGCGTCAATAGTTTGTCATGGATAAAACCTCTATCATCGGGAAGGCTGCAACTGGTAAAACTATAATGTTGATGAATGTTGATGAAGTTTTTACGATGCTCCAAGTCTAGTAGACGCATTGACAGCTGGTGGACAAGGTGCTCAAGCGAATGACGTCTATATCGCTGTCGCAAACAAACCAAACGTTCGAATGACTGACTACACACAAACACTCTTCTTTGAGATACTGGTGTGACTTGGCTTTTGTCTCTTGAAATCTATGGGTGGTAAGGTTACCTCCAGTTTAATTAAATTTTTTACTATTTCACGGTCCATATTTCACTGTTGTATTTAATAGCAGGCGTTTGAACCTGATCTCTATAGGTACATTTTTAATGGGTATGTAGTATGAAGTCGCCAGTTCATACTAGGCCTACGACAGGTGCTCAACGCAGTGCAACCGGATTTCGCGCTCGGCACCATAACCGACTAAAGAACTAAGCTAAAGTTGGGCCAGTGTTGAGATCGAAGGTGTTCTCGACCTCGTCCCAACCCGTTCTGATGCCGCTCGGACAAGGGGCAGAGAATGGCTGGACCGAGTTTTGCTTTTCACCCAGGGGGAAAGAGTTTTCTGCTCCCAGGAAGAATTTGACATAATTTGTTTCTGAAATTTTGCATTGTTGTAATTGAAATATAAACAAAAGTTTCGATACGTGCACATTTTGATTAAATCGTAAAAAAAATTAAGAAAAAATAATTTTCAAAAAATGCTTTTTTGCATTATACATTCGTAAATCGTTCGTAAACATTCGTGATTATTTAAATTCTATTTGGTGCGTGCTATATTTTTTTTGTAGGCCTAGTATACATACACACGTATCGGTGCCTTTATTTGTACATGCGCAATTTTAAATACGTAGGCCTAGGCCTATAGGCTATGTACAATTATACACAGACGATGCAAAATGCCAAAAATAACCGTCATGTGAGTTGATTCCACCTCGCATTTCCTAGTAACGGACTCTATAGTCCAAAAAACACGCAATTACGTTTTTTATTTTTTTACCGTACAAAATATTTGTCGTAACTTTACGGTGTGACTCATCAAGGCCAGTGTTGCGTGTCTGCGAGGTCATTGCCTGCCCTGGTCTGTCTGCGAGTACGAGTGTTGCATTCTTATTTGGCCTCCCACATCTTCGTCATTGACCATGATCGGTGATATCCTGTGTCATGTGGAGCGGAGGCCACTGCATGGAGGAAGTTGGCGCGGTAAATTTTAATCAGGTCCTACACTTGGTTTGACGTGACGATCATTTTAAGACTGCCATGGGTTTAGGCGCTTCACTTTAGTGGGGTTATGTTAACACGAACTTTACCAGCAGTCAACTATTTTTTTAATTCTAGTCTCATGCTCTTTTTGAGCAATTTAGGGCTTTTTTATATACGTATCACGGACTAGGCCTACATAATGTCAGGACTCTAAATGTGAATTTATTTATTTTATTCACAACGGTTGTGGAGCCTGATATAAACACCATTCTTTTTTTAACCAAACCGATTCCGATCAATTCACTTTAGGAAGTGAGTTGGAGTTTTCAATCCGCTTGATTTACGCTTCAAAGTGGTTTCCAGTGCGCTCGTAAACACGGCGCACCTGATTTACGTGGCTGCGCTTTGATCTAAGTGGCTGTGCAAGCAACAGCAAGTTCCCGCTTTTTTAATTATAATAAATATATAATAAATATATAATAAAATTTAAAAATAATAAAATAAAATAAATAATAAAATAAAACAATGGCGGCGTTGGATGGGAGTAGGTAAGTACAAAATGCAGCCCTATTTTACCTTTTCTAGGTTAGGGTAGCCCTTAGGGCCTAGGCCCAGGCCAAAGCGTTTCCATTACATCGGTCTGCTTTTTAATTGATATATTGGCAAGTTTTTCAAACCAATTCCTCCAAAATGCCTTGATCAAACCGCTTTCAACGCCCTGATATACGTAGTCACCGCTGATAGTCCAAGCGGCTCCGCGATCCACGATCTGTGACGTGATTGGCTGAATTCGCAGTCGGCTTAGATGAGGGCGCTTCAGATTGACATGATATACGAAGCGGATTTCACACTCGGCAACCGATTAGAACCAAGGCGCCTTCATCCCGTGCGCAGTAAAATTGCGCTATCCACAAAAACGCGCTAAATCAAACTGAAATGCTCCAAGTTTTCTCAAATTGTGTGTACTTGTACCACATTTTCCCCTTACACATCTATGGCCATATTAGGCTTCATTTTTAATTTTGCCATACATATTTTGCTCTTACATATTTTACTAGTTTACTACATACTTTTAAAAGGGTTTACATTTCTTTCAGCATATTTTCCTTGCGATGTCTTTGGCACTGTAAGTTAGAAGAATGCCTATTCAAATATTTTAGGGTTCACATCATCAATATTTCCTGAGTGAATGGTGTGACAAGTACATTTCATTTCAGCTCTCCAGGTATATTTATGACTGGAATAAACTGCGTATTCCTGACTAATTCATAACTGTGTGGCATGTCAGTGAGTGTACAAGTGGCCAAATGCATAATATGAAGATCATAGGGGGTATTTCAAACTCTTTTCAGTTTTTCAATACCTACGGTACTTGCGATGATATCCCTTCCGAGTTATTCTTTAAGTTCTTGCTGCACAAGGTGCTTCATCAATCGCAAAGAAAAGAAATGTTGACAAAACCTCGGCATATTTCCAGCCCCCCCCTCCCCAGGTAATAACAATAATAATTTTTCGTAGGAATACCCGTTACAGGGTGCACGCCAGCTTTAACTGATGTACCCCTCTTCAGGTGACTAACTAGGTGTTTGGATAGTTAGGAAGGAATGTCCAAGGGCTATTAGTAGGACTCAATCCCAGCATTTGCCTTTAAACTGAGGAAAACCTCAGACAAAGCCGCAGGACTGCCGGTGGCCGGAATCGAACCGGCGGTCTCCCGAATTAGAGTCTTGCGTCTTACCGCCGAGCCACCTCTATCGGTCCCACCTCAGGTAGCTAATCTGCATCCACATTCACTCCTGACCTTACTCGTGGCTGTAGATGTTTTGTTTGACAAATGTGCTATAATTTATGTGATTTTGAATGACAAGTAATGTGCAAATATTATTAGATTGGGATGTTTTCTTTTTCAGGCCTGGAGAACCACGATTCCGGCGTTGGCATCTACGCTCCGGACGCCGAGGCCTACACAGTGTTCGCCGATCTGTTCGACCCCATCATTGAGGACTACCATGGTGGATTCAAGAAGACCGACAAGCACCCCCCCAAGAACTGGGGTGATGTTGACTCCCTGGCCAACCTGGACCCCACTGTAAGAACCAACAGCTCACTACTAAATAGTAAAATACATTAAATGACGGTTTTTACCTACACCTCATCAAAACAGTGAGAATGCAGCACCTCGTTGTTTTATTGTTTTATAAGCACTACAGACTATGTTTAATATCATAATCAGCAGGGTTGTTATTTTTAATTTCTTACCTATTATGTACAGTATATGGCTGTGACATTTTGTGAAAGTGCCTCCTTGGTACCCATTGATTTTTTAATTCATGTAGATAATTGGGGTGAAGGGGGGATTTCTAATTACATTTGTTTCCTTCTCATTTTATTTCAAATTTTTTGTTCCATAATATTCAAGCACAAAATAACTAAGTAAATAAAGAGTTAGTGCATGCAGTTAGCCCATTTGGCCACTTCTGATCACGGTATTGTATGGTGAGACATCAGACAGCCAAAAGAGTACCCGAAGGCTTGGATGATTAGCTGGGTTTTTGTCAACGAGCAGGTAGGCCTACCCGTTGAAAGACCTAATTGTGTATACACAAAATACAAAACTCGGAACAGTACTACAATTATACCTTATGGAATTTCATAGTGCAGTATTCTAATTTTTTCCATTAGTATGCACGGTTTTAAAACTGGCACTATCTTTAACCATAAACATTTTTTTATCAAGACCTAGTTTTACCATTTATCAAATTGAGTCAATCACTATTCTGCAATCTTAAAATGCAGTGCAAGCTGATATTCCTCACTATGACAGATCATTTTCGTTAGTGTTTGCTTTCATACAAATTGTAATGGCTGTAAGTCTCACCATGACTGTTCTCATCTAATGAGTTGTTTATGTTTCAGGGCGATTACATCATCTCCACCCGCGTCCGATGCGGTCGCTCCATGGAGGGCTACCCCTTCAACCCCTGCTTGACCGAGGCCCAGTACAAGGAGATGGAGGACAAGGTTTCGGCCACCCTCTCTGGACTGGAAGGAGAACTCAAGGGACAGTTCCACCCCCTGACCGGAATGTCAAAGGACGTTCAGCAACAGCTGATCGATGACCACTTCCTCTTCAAGGAGGGAGATCGTTTCCTGCAGGTATGTTGCCCTGATCAAATACAGTGAGACTTGTTTATAACAAACTCTTAAGGACCAGAATGCTATTTTGCTATAAAGATATTTTTCTTTATAAAAATGGTAGCCTACATTCCCAATCCTATGTATAAGAACCTTCTGGCCGGGACCTTAAAACAGCTTGCTAATCAGTATATAATTAATTTTGTTGTAAACATGTTTGTCGTAAAGATGTTTTACTGTTTATTATTACAGTTGTAAATATCACTTCATTTTACAGTTTTAGTTGGGACTAATGGTTGTAAAATGTCTAGTACAGTAGTTACATGATCCAACCAGCTAACGCAGGTGTACATTGCATCAATTGTATATCATCTAATAAACAAATAATTGCTCAAATCCTGGTTCATTAGGAAATGTCCATTAGATGCCATTGGTTGTTTCCTTTAAAAAAATCAGGTTTGATTTTTACTTGGTTATGTGTAACTTCTGTAAGTATACTTTCCAGCAACACTATCTGCAAATCACTTATAATTTAAACTTTTCATTTCATGCTTAGTTTTTAATTTGAACACTAATTAAGGTACCAATTTGTTTAACTAGGTAGACTATATTGTTTACAAACATACATAAAATCAAATTGTTTCAAGTAGGCCTAAGATGTTTGTTTCATATTGTCTTGTAAATTATCATGGGTCGGATTGAAACATCACTCCATTCCTTTCCCTTTTGTGTCCCCAATCTTTCTATTTCTACATATCCAGTCCATGCATTGCATAGGGCCTATCCTGGATTATATTTATATCTATTCCAATCTTGGGTCTGCCATGCACTACTATTCAATATTACCCCTTTTCACTCATCCTTCATTCATATTACGGTATGTACATATTTGGGATTGTGTCAAATCTCAGAACGTGTCCCGACTAAACACATTGGTCCTATCGTCAATGCTTCTAACCTCTTCTCTATTTCAGGCTGCCAACGCTTGCCGTTATTGGCCCACTGGCCGTGGTATCTACCACAATGAGAACAAGACCTTCTTGGTCTGGTGCAATGAGGAAGACCACTTGCGTCTCATCTCCATGCAAATGGGAGGAGATCTGGGACAGGTCAGTGCTTTGCCATTCGATTTTATTTACGTGTTAACTTCAAATGTGGCCCATAATTCATAAAGGTAGATTTTAACATGGAAACAAGCGTAAAATTTGTAATAAATATATCATTTTGAAGTTTATATTTCCATTTTCAAAAACTGGAAATTTGGAATTAAAATTTGTTCAATGTTTTTTTATTCACATCACATCCAAAAAGTGGTTGGCTGTATGTATTTATTTTTAGGGTTACAGTAAGGGGTTGAAATTCATTCATCAAATTAAAAAATCTGGTTTTGAAATGTAATTTTTTGAAGGTGACGAATTTATGGGATAAAAATTGGTTGAAAATCTTTCAAGCATGGGCCTATACTTTTTCTATTTTTCACATTTACAATTCAGAAAATGACCAAATTAAAAAAGGATTCCAAATGGACAAAAAATGTGTTTAATTTTTTTATATACAAATAGGCCTATATCAGTTATCCAGTTTTTGTATCGGCCAATATTTATATTTTTGCACCACCCTAATACCTGTATAAAGACTGCTTTAGTGATTGGTTGATAATGCCAAGCTACAATAATGATTGCATTTGTCTGCAGGTGTTCCGTCGTTTGGTAAGCGCTGTGAATGACATTGAGAAGAGGATCCCGTTCTCCCACAATGATCGTCTTGGTTTCCTGACTTTCTGCCCCACCAACCTGGGCACAACTGTCCGTGCGTCGGTGCACATCAAGGTTCCCAAGTTGGCTGCCAACATGGCTAAGCTGGAGGAGGTAGCTGGAAAGTTCAACCTGCAGGTATGTCCACTTCAAAACCAGCTGGGAACCATTTTCACATTCATTGCATATGAATAGAAATATTTAATACAAAAATAAATATTATTGGTAGGTCTATTTTACTCTTTCCCATTTACAACAATTTCCAATATAGTAGCAGTTTCCCTTTAATTTAATTTTTAGGTGACCCTAAAAACCCTAACTTGAATTACAAAATTTTCAATTAAAAGACACTTAATTAGTGACAGTGACAGTGAAAGTGTGGACTACAATTCGTGCGTGCTTCAACATAAGGCTGTAAGGGCTGTAAGTGACAGTGATAGTGATGAGGTGTATGTCAACATTGACAGTGATGTTAAAGACCCGCCTGTTGTGAATGTGCGTAAGGGTAGGCCTAGGGCTAGGGATGTTTTGGGTGGTGGCGATCGTTTGGAATGGAATTGGAAACGGCAACTTGAAGATCCAGAATTTCATCCTTTTACTGGAACAAGTTTGAAGCAGAATTTAAGAAGTTATGACGCGTTTAGTTGAACGCTGTAATAACATGTAGCGCGCCTGAAAAGTCCGCGGTTCCCGGGGGTAGCGCGACGGATTGAGCGTGTTGGTGCAGATGGGTTCATTAATTTTCTTCATGGACTTGGTCTCTAGTACTTTGAATTACACACAAATTTGAATTAATCGAGTTGGAATACGAAAAACATAGTGGACTGAAATTATATCCAAGCAAGGGGGGAGATTGCTGCCCTCAAATTAGGAACCGTATTGAAATACGTATTTTTATTGGGAGAAGCTCCTTTAAAAGGGAGATACACGCATGGTTGCTGGATAAGGAATTTTACTCGTTGGCAGAGTTCTACAGCTGGAAAGACTGAACGCTGGCCTCAGTTTCTAACTATCTGTATTTGTAAATTGGATATGTCTGTGAATTTGTAAATTTGTAATTTATTGACTGTTCTGTAGCACTAGATTTATATTTGCTGATAAATTATTGACAACTTCTGATATGTACTTGTTCACCACAACAGTGTGTGGACACATAAGTGAATTGTACAAAGGCTAATAAATACATATATACATACGTACGTATAGGTGGGAAATGTTACCACATACATCTGTTGTGGCACCCGTGGAGAACACAGGAATATTGTACCTTACAGGTTTAGGCATGAGGAATGTTAACACATATCTTCTGTACAGGTGCGCGGCACCCGTGGAGAGCACACAGAGGCCGAGGGCGGTATCTATGACATCTCCAACAAGCGTCGTATGGGACTCACCGAATACGATGCCGTCAAGGAGATGAACGACGGTATTGCCGAGCTCATCAAGATTGAGAGCTCCATGTAAGCCTCTTACACTGCAACCATTTCAATGCTTCTTATATTAAGTTACAACAACGCATTGAGATAACTTCATTTCCTTACCTCAAGATTAAAGCAAACTATCATACTTTCAGTATTTTCATTTTGTCACGTAAAATATGTTCTCAAATTTGATCTTACTTTGTGCAGCTATGGAATAGGTTCATCAACTTTGGATTGCTAAATTTTGCAATTTTCATTTGACTAAGCAATTGTTGTTTTTTCTCTCTTATCAAGAGAATAGGTGTTTGATGTTTGGAAATGGCAGATAAACTTCGCCTTTGATGTAATGTATAATAAATAACTGAACGCACAATTTTGAAACATGTAATCCTCCTGTGGTACGTACATGAATATGATTATATGTGAATACTTGTGGATGTATTCTTCTGTTTAAAACTACTATAAATAAAAACTTTATCGTACAAAGTGCTTGATCAAAGATTGTGAAGTAAACTCTGGAGACATTTCCTGTGAGAACATACACTAAAAAGTGTGAAACAATAACATTTGTTTAAATTAATACTTCTAGATGAAATTGTTTTAGAATGTTATTAATGATAATAATTTTGATGAGATTGAGAACTAATGCTATACTAGTAAACTAGTCAATGAAAGGAAGTAAAATGGCGCAGCTATTCAAATTGATGTTCTGGATAGTAAAAACAAATCAGTATTGTGCTAATCTAGTTAAATGTGAAGGCGATTTCCTTCGTAGACATTTTATTGTGGTTAACCTTAACAGAAGCCATTAGTTGGCTGTTTAGGTTGAGCATCCTTACGAAGCAAGGTATGTGTCAACTGCTTCACTGGTTCAGAACTGCTGTTGCTGTTTAAGAAGTATTTTTTAGATAATTAAATTATGCTTCATAGATTACCATCTAGTCCTTCAACAAACTTGATTATCGTAATATATTTTTGCTTTGAGTCGAAGGAAAAATTCTACAATGGTTGGAATGACAAAACAATGATTACATACGTAACGTACATAGGCTACCAAACTTGGAAATTGAAAGTACCATTCCCAAAGAAATTACATATATGGCTGGAATAACTCCACTGTTTAAGTAAACAAATAAAACAAGCTACTGATAAATTTCCAAACAATGTCTTCTTTATTTTTAGGCCTTGAATATTTCTACTGCATTCCTTTAACATTATATTCCTGTTTCCTTCTCTTCAAGTTACATTCCCAATAAAAAACCAGTAGCATTTACAACACTGGATATCGGACACCGGTGCACATTGGGGTGTAATGCTATGCTTACACCATACGACATTGAACTTTTTTTGCAACTTTGGAATATGGCAAGAAGGCTCTGTATTAAAGGTATGCAAAGTATGAGAGAAAGTAGTGGTGATGGAAAGGGTGAAGAGCATAGACATATTTGTGGGGGGGCCCTGGAGTTGTAGTTACGCCACTGATGCTTATAGCACTTTTTAGGGTATTGAATGTCTAAATTGTGTGTATGGGGCCAAGGCAGCATGAAAATGTCCACAAATATAAAAAGAAAACATAAAAATGAACTGTTTCACTTGTCGACTGTATAAGGCATGAAGAGTGGGATCGGAAGCCATCTAAAAGAAGCATTTGACATAGCCATTTCTTGTTTGTGATGATTCGTCACCAACTGGCTCCTGACATCGGACACCGGGTATGGGGTGTTATGCTATGCTGACACCTTAGAATATCCAGGCTGGATATTCTAAGCTGACACTGTACGACATTGAATACAACTTTTTTTTTTTAAATTTGGAATATCGCAAGAAGGCTCTGCATTGAAGGTAAGCAAAGCAAAATAATATGACAGAAATCGGTGACGATGGAAAGGGGGAAGAGCATAGAAATTTTTGTGGGGGGGGCCCTGGAGTTGTAGTTATGCCACTGACGGTTTTATAGCACTTTTTAGGGTATTGAATGTCTAAATTGTGTGTATGGGGCCAAGGCAGCATGAAATGTCCACAAATATAAAACGAAAACATAAAAATGAACTGTTTCACTTGTCAGCTGTACTGTGGCTGTAGGCCTAGTGAAGAGTGGGGTCGGAAGCCATAAACAAGAAGCATTTGACATTTTTTTTTTAAATTTTTGTCTGCACTTTTTTTTTTATTAATTAAGGATTACATTAAAGCGTAGCCAATATAAATTTTACATATTGATTAGCGAATCGAATGAGTGGAACAATTTGCAGAAGACAAATGAATAAAATCACAGTATTTGAATCAAAATTAAGAGGAAGGACTTCTCGCCAATATTCAGTGTTGGAAAGTAGCGCGCTACCGGTAGCATGCTACTTTTGTTCAGTTGCGGGATGGTAGCGCGCTACTTTAAAAAACTTGGTAGCGTAGCGAGTAGCATGCTACATTTTTTAAGTAGCGCGAGCGGAAATTTCCGCTACTTTATTTTCCTCTTTTGGTTCATTTTTTATCAATATGTAACTAACCGCCACTAACACTTATGACACACACCCACCCCAACTTGACATGGTCGTAAATATCTTCGAGGGTCAGTGGTTGATTTAATGAGTATTGAGTACTCCGGACGGCCGGCTACGGTCGGGCGGATGGTCCCGGACCGCTTCCTGCCCCAAACTTTCTCTCGCACAAAATCTTACAAGACCCACCCCTCAAAATCGAAATGTCACACTTCCTTTGCTCACTTTTACCCCTGATTTTTATTATGTGATCGGCGATTCAAAAAAATGCTATGACCATTCGTTGCTTGGAGCAGCTCGAGTTCGTAGGTCTACAATGACGTCTACTCATTCATCAGCAGAAAAAAGTGAGTGCGAAAGTGAGAATCTAAAGCTTTCATGGCCTGCTTACGAGCATTTTGAACATAAACTTTGTGGCACACAATTATTTTTAGAATAGTGTGATACTCCCAGAAACTTGAAACCACGATGTTTATTTTGTTTGTAGTTTTGCGTGATATGTCATACTTGCTGTTTTCGAAAAGTAGCGCGAAAAGTAGCGCGCTACTTTTTAAAAAAAGTAGCGTGAACGGTAGCGCGCTACTTTTTAAGTGGAAGTAGCGGTAGCGGTAGCATGCTACTTTGAACAAGTAGCGTTTACAACACTGGCAATATTAAAACCCGCGAAATTAACGTATTTTCGTAATATCTCAATAACGCCACACAATATCGAAAAAGTGACAATTACACTTATTTTGAATTCGTGAGAGCTCAATACTGTAGCAAAAAGATTAATTAGTTTTCAGTAATTATAATCATTATTTCTTATTTAATTAATTCACAAGTTAATTAGAAATAACAACTATAATTACTTCAATCTACGAAAATTTTTTCATACGGTATTGAGCTCTCACGAATCCAAAATAAGCGTAGTTGTCACTTTTTCGATATTGTGTGGCTAAAATACGTTAATTTCGCGGGTTTTAATATTGGCTAGTAGTCCTTCACCTTAACGCACCAAATTTTGTGCATTTTAAACCTCTTGTGAGTCCAGTCCTATGTCTGAGAACAAATTATAAAACAAATTATTGGGTTGTTCATTGCATCCTTGCACCGACCAGGAATAATTAACTTCTTTATGAGACATGGGCCTGGATTCATAAGAGGTTCAAAGTTACGTAACTCTTACGACCGGTAAGAGTTAAGACCAAAAAAAGACTAGGGACCTCTTGTGAATCCGGGCCCTGGTCACTACTCTCAGATCCCGTCCAAAACCAGTGGAAACTACACTCGAGTGTCCGAGGCTTGGATCGAGTTCAAAACCAGTGGATCGCGCAGTGGCTCATCCTCGAATCTACATCAGTCGAGTACAATACACCCATCCAGTTGGCACCGAGCGGTTCAAGATGGATCATACGGGGGTGTTCAAGGTTCTTACAATGAAAGACTGGCCACTGACCAAGCGCTCCAATGGCTTTACCACCGTACCGATCTGCTTGTCATGTTTTTAGGTGAACTCCTTTCTTTGTAATCCCGTTCTGGAGTCGTGTCAATTCATACATTCAATTCTATAACTAAAAAAAATTCTATTATTAAAAAATGTCATTTCCAGCACCACAAGTACCTAAAACGTCCACATCTGTAGTTATAAAACATTTTCTAAGAAAATCGCGTTTATCGTTAATACCATAAACTCCCGCCTCTGGTTATGGGGAATAAGAAGAGGAAAGTGGATAGGCCAAAGATTGTACTGCGAGGCGAAGAACTAGTAGAGACTAAGGATTTTAAGAATCTTGGAAGCCTCATCTCATCTGATGGTAAAATTGACATGGAGATTGGAAAACATATGGGGATTGCTGAAATTTTTTTCAGTTAGTGAGGAAACTGATTTGGAAAAAAGAGATACCAAGGCAATGCAAATTGTTAATATATAAAGCATATTTTGTACCAGTACTCACGTATGGAGTGGTGACAAGGCCAATTGAGGGGAAAGAAGAAAAAGTAATACAAGCGGCAGAAATGAAGTTCCTAAGGAGTGTGGCAGGAGTGACCAAGATTGATAAGGAGCACAAAGATAAGAAAGGAACTTGGGAGTGGAGAGTCTAAACTTTAAGCTGGGAAAAGAAAGATTGGGGTGGTTTGGCCACATGAAAAGAATGCAGGAAGACAAGATCCCGAAAATTGAGCTCGAGAAAGAAGCAGGGAAAAAGAAAAGAAAGAGGGGAAGACCAAGACTGAGGTGGGAAGAAGTGATAGAAATGGATGTGGAAAGAAGAAATGCAACTTGGGAAGAGGTCAATCAGGAACGATGGTGGGAAGATAGAAAAATATGGCCAGAATTTGTAGAAAGAGCAGAGGAAGAAGAAAGTGAAGAGGAGGAGCCGGAGGATGTTAACATGAGGGAAGCGTCAGGCATGGCCAGCCGGCTTCGATGTACTTAGGGGCCAGAATATGATGGGATTAATTTCCTATCCCCTACCCGACTTCATTGTTGGACACAGGGAGCAGATACAAAATAAAAAATGATGCTGCCACAAAACCGTCGTAACTGTGGTCCTAATGCGCGCACTCTTAAACGAATCATCAACGGTGAATGTTCATCTCGGGAAGGTCACAGCATGTGGAGCACATGGCTTCTTATTCAGCTGAGGTTCAGCCGAGCAGAGCGGTTGCCTAGGTGTCTGCACGTTGGCATAAGTAACCAAACCAAACATTCAAACCTGTAACCACTCACACTTTAAACCCAAAAAAGTATGAACATTTAAGAAAATTAAAGAAAAGTGAGGTTTGCACACCCCCAAAATGATTACAGTGAAACTTCTTTATAACGAACTCAATGGCACCACATTATTATTTTGTTATAAAGAACATTCTTTATCAAGATGGTACCTTTACATGCATAAGAACCTTTTAGGACCTCAAAAACAGTTTGTTATATATGTACTAGATCATTTTGTTATAAAGAAGCTTCACTGTAGGCCTACTTAATTTGATAAAGTACTACATAATGCAAAAACAATTTTTATTCACCAATTTTTTATTGTTAAATAAATGCAAAGATAATGAGAAACATCATGAACAAACAGTGGTCAATTTGTATGCCAACAGACTCCATGTGACTTTTTCCTTAACTAGGTATATTGTATCCAATAAACAGTTTAGAATAAATAATAATAACTCATTATTTAGTCAACAAATGGTACTGATTCACATTTAAATATAATGCACGAAGCACATGGCAAATTAAAATACTTTATGTACTAATGAAACCAAGACTCTAAATGCAATAGTAAAAAGTTTCGTTTGAAAAAAGAAGCTTTTAGTGTGAAGTGGTTACATAATCCACAGAAGCCTATACAGTAATTAACAAAAGGTTATAGGCTTACATACATATTAAGTTATTAACGAATGACTTTCATATTCCACCTAGAGCATTTTTAAAAGTATGTACCTAGTATCCTGTTGATGTTAGAGCCGCGCTAAGAGTTAACAATTATTATGGCAGTAGCCTATATAAATTTGAGTGTACTATTTAATTTTGTCCTGAAGTGTCACATGGAGTGTGAAATCACAAATTTTAGGCATGGAACAATTTTGTGTACAATTAAGGAAAGAAACTGAAATTCAATATACCGTATGTATTGATATTTGAACGAGTTACTATACAGGTAGGCATTGAATAAATATTTAAATTCTGTCACTGGATGTTAAAAATAAGTGAGCCAAAACAAGATGACTTGACAGAAATTAAAAACACAACTTTTACACACTACACTACACTACACACGTTCCTGCAAATGTCCTAACAATATTGTACGGTACGTCGTAATCTGTGTTCATTTCATACCTACTTTTGATTTCACTTTGTAAAGGTTGACTTGTACATAAATGTACAGAATGTACCCAGGATCCAACAATATCATGCACTGGTAATTTCACTTAGTACACATTTGAACTACAAATGCAACCTTGCTATAGGTTGAAGCTACTACTAACACCAACAATTGGGAAAATTCAGTCATGCTAGGTCAAAATGCTGATCCTAACCATGTCTGTTTGACAACCAGTAGAGAGGTAAGTTCTTATGATATGGAGCTTTTTCAAGAAGTAGTACAATGTACAAAATAGCGAGCTTTGTTGAAGAAGTAGTACTATGTACAAAATAGTTGCTTTACTAAACCTCCTCTACACAAATTAACCACTTTGAATGAAACCCATTATGCCCAGATTAGTGGGTCTTCATTAATTTTAATTTATGCATATTATGGAACACAATACAATTACTGGAATGGATCAATTGAACATACTTGGCTGTAAAACACTGATGATTGAAAGATGAATAAAGTAAAACAGCCACTCGGTTACTGGTAACAAAACTATTTTCTACTTGATGACATTCCAGTCCCTGCATTTACAGTAATTCTATGATTGGGGGCAACAATATTACCATCTCAATCAGAAGATCACATGAAAGCTTTGAAGTTCGTCAGTCTTGCATATTTGTTATATCCAATAAACATATTTTGAACAAGATAAGATGAACACATCCAACTAATAACCAAGCAATTAACATGCACTAAAAAATGGTTTCACTAATCAGTCATCTAAAATTAAAACTGCAGTCCAATTATTATTGAAACTATTCGCATTTACCAACCTCGGACCTCCATGTCGAATATTACCAAATACACATTAAGAATTTATTTGACAGATAAGAAAAAAAGTTCAGAAACTATGTACATGGTTTTCTAACGAGTTGTTCCATATAATAATCTCCAAAGTGATAAAAAATATGAATGTCAAGGTCACTTTTAAATACCACACTGATGTTGTGACAGCTTGTAGCATACCATGGAACCACATCATGATAGATCTTCCATAACTATTGTCCAGTTGCCAAAACTAGCAAGATTGGAAGTTGAAACTGAATCTACTATATAGTACTAAGGAGAGCATATCCATGATGAATTTGGATGAACTAGGGCTAGTCATTGACAAATTGCAAATATGAATGGAAGAACAAGTGGCCATGCATCAAGCCCAGCAAGATACAATTGATTCATACTTGAAATGCCAAGATTAGTTATATATGAAGTAGGGATGGGACTTTTAAACGTGGGATTGAGTTTAAACGTTTATAAATTTTAATGCGCAGTTAAACGTTCTTGATACAGTGTGCGCCTGGCCGGAAGAAGTCGAGCGCTGACTTTAATTATTTCTCGATATAAGTTGTCCCTTCCTGTCGTCTTAGAGTGCGTACGTTCATGCGCGAGCCAGTCCTTGGCCGGCTACCGTGATTGGCGACTACGAATTACAGATCGTCACCCCCCAACAACTTGTGACTCATGTGACGACTGCTATGGCTCGTATTATATGTCCGAAGCGTAGGTAAGGGTGTAAAACGAGTCGTCACTTAGGGAGAGCGCATTACCCCTGCGTTTTAGTAATTGTCCACCATCGTCGACATCATCTGACACCATTGCATTAATTCAGTGCAGGAACAATCCAGAGTAGACCTATAGGGGCTACGCAATACGCAAGTACGCGTAGTGATAAAAACAAATATTTAACGACGGACCTTACTACTCTACTAACATAAGTTGCTCATCACATATTTTAATTTTACCCTAGCCTAAGTTTCGGAACATTTCGGTGATATTTACTGCATTGGTCGTTCTTGTCTCCTTTGGGGGGAGGGGGGGGGGCAAACGTTTAAACGTGAATTTAAAACAAGGTTTAACGTTTAGGTTACTAAACGTGTTTGCCCATCCTTACTATGAAGTGATGACAGGCTAGCAATCGTAACAAGTCTGTAACACTTTGGCAACAGCAACATGTCTGCAAGTGTATCCTACTCCTACCTATGCTGTTACTGGTAGACCTATATTGGTAGGCCTATGAATGAACCTATACATTTGTACCATTTCCTATTCATTTTGCTTAGACTTAGTTATGGAAAAACTGGTGGTTAGCATGTACATTTTGGACTACATTGTTTCAAGACAGATTGATGACCAGGAAGCCTGGCAAATGCGGGTTATTAGTTGGTAATTTATATAATCAAAAATAACTAATTAAATTTAAGAATTTTAAAGTACGAGAATTTTGGACATCATTTTTTCTTTGAGTACAAACACTTCTATCACTGGAACAATTTCTCAGCCCTAAGCATAAAGGCCACTCTTCGATCTCTGATTCGAGTGATTTGGCTTGCATACCCTCCCAAATTTTTACGATCCAGCCTTTAATACCTCAAACTTAATTGTTTTGAAGTTCCACGACAATTTGTAGA
Organism: Isoperla grammatica; assembly: GCA_945910005.1. NCBI lineage: Eukaryota > Metazoa > Arthropoda > Insecta > Plecoptera > Perlodidae > Isoperla > Isoperla grammatica. The sequence goes on along the minus strand of OX246746.1, from coordinate 36,358,922 downwards.
TTAATCTGCAGATAGATTGTTTTATTTTTGCTATCATATTGTCATTGCAATGCCAAAAATCCTAAAGCAAAATATTTTACCTTTGTCTAGCCATTTTAAGTTCACATTTCAAGACTACACACACTGGCTCTAGAGCTTAGAATGATACATTTTATTCTATGATTACAAAAATAATAATCTAACATTTAGTGCACTTCCCAGTCTCAGTTGTGAGAATGCATATGGAAGATGAAACATATCAAGTGAGATGTACTTAAAGAAGTTACATATTTTATTATACTTTAAATTTTGAATTTGATTTTCTTGGTTTGTGTTCCGTTTAAGCGTTAATGTTGTCCGTGTTTTTAAACGTAACACTCGTTAATTTCGTTAAGCACACGCACAATAGTTTTTATGGAATGACTTGGATAATTGATTACAGCTCGTCTTTGATCTCGTCAAGATCGACATCGGAGAGATCAATGTCGTCTTCAGGTGGCAGTTCACCGTCTTGACCATCCCACGCGTCAATGGTAGAAATGGCAGGAAGAGCGCCACCCTTTACGGGCGATGTCGAGCCACGTCCAAACGACAGGTCCCTAAACAAAAATTACAATCGTGAATTGAACTTAAACACTCTAGAGTTTTAAAAAAAAATGATGATTTTTGGAGATGCTCTTTATTAGCAGCCAAATGGTGGACAAGCACTAAACCCAACGGACAACTTGTGATTTAGCTGCCCCCTGGCATCACGTTCTACTGTTCTCAAGTGTTCTTGATGATACAATATGGTGTTTCAATAAACAGCTAACCCCGCCCGTTCACTTAAAAAAAATCTAATTTGTATTGTAATAATCGAGGAGAGTAATATCTATGCTTTAGTACTAGTTAACTATACACTCCCCGAAATACTTTTATATTGCTACCTTATCGGGTAATCTGCGGGAACAGGCCCAATGAAAAAGTAGGGCTACCCTGGTTGTAAAAATATTAAGTGTTACCATTATAACTAAGGTGACCATACGTCCCGGATTTCCCAAGACAGTCCCGTTTCTTTACACTCTGTCCCGGCATCCTGTTGACTTTTTGAAAAGCACTTAAATGTCCCGGAATTGTGATACACGTTTCTAATGTCCCGGAAATTATCGATGCAGCAAGTATTAGAACAAAATGCGTGATATATTGAGTTACTTGTGATGGCAGCTGTACACGTAGCTTACTGGTACCATATCAGCTGACCGATCTACCCTACCCCTACCTTCTACCGTCTCCCTACCGCCTAGGCTTAGACTCGCCGCCTCCCACAGGTTCTAACTTGTTGTAGGCCTATTTGGCGTGTCATTAGTTGCCGTTGAACTTTGGTACTGTGTGTGTGTGTGTGTTTGTTCGTGCTGCGACAATGCTGCCACCAAAAAGGAAGTGTAAATTTAACAGTGAGTTACAGTAGTTAGTCTGAAGCCCAGAACTCATTCTAAAACGCTTAAAACCACATCAACAACACACTTTTTCAAAAAAATTGCCTGCGGCGCTGTTGTGGGGGGCATTCCCCCCACTGTTGTCGCCGAAAGTTGTTTGTCCCGGAATTTTGATTTGTAAATATGGTCACCTTAATTATAACACACGATGTATGTGTAGTACGCTGTATTGTTCTTTATTGTAAGAACAACAGTTACCTGAGGAATTCATTTATGCCATCGTAGGAGAAAGATCCTCGAAGAATCGAATACTTCATCTTTTTGGTGTTCATGACAGCCAGTGCTGGGTATCCAAATCCACCAATCTCGAGTGTACTTTCAAGCTCTGGCTGAGCTCCAGCTTCCGACCAAACCCATCTGGAATTGAAGAATGAAAAATAAAACACTAGTCAATAGGGAAGACGACACGTAGGCCTACCCAGGTACCCAATACCCGCCCAACGAAGTCAGGTACGGGTTTTGTGTTTCCACTATCCCTTTACCCGAAACAACCCAGTTCCTGAAATCTGCAATTTATTATGATTAGCCAAATGTTCTGAATTGGTTCATCATTAATTATATGTATTCCTTTTTTGGGCTTGGTGGTTTTTCCCTTGGAAATAGAATCGTGTCTATAAATAATATGTCCACTTAGTTAGTTTGCAAAGTTCTTGCCGCCAGACTCTTGGCTTTTGTTCATGTAGGGTTTGCCTCCCCCATACCTCGTGGGCAAACTTTTAGCATGAACAGCCGTTGCCTTGAGGTTGAGTGGCAGCTGTGAGCCTGTGACTCATTCTGCATTTCGGAGATGTTTTCACTTTCATCCCGCTCCGATCCTAGATCCCCGCGCTTTTGTGTCCGACGATGTATAACTATACTCCGCCCAGCCTTGAGAAACACAGTGGATGAATGAAGTCGAACCTTATTGTTTACGCTAGAAGCGCCCATAAAAAGAAGGTTTACAGAAATCATGAAAACATTGGCCTATGGAAGTCGGAAAACACCATCATCATTCTTTTTATGGCTGCTTCTAGCGTGAACAATAGGGACCCTATTGTTTTCATTCATCCACTGTGTTTCTTAAGGCTGGGCGGAGTATAGTGTAGGCCTATCTCTTGTCATGGGTGTTAAACTTTTCATCCCGAAATATAATGAAACATACTGCCTAATCCCTGCTACTACAATACACTACCTATTTGTAGTGTTATATTCAACAAGAGAAATATTTAGCGGTTGGTTAGACACCCCACTTGATTTTTTTGTTTGTTTAGGCCTAGGCCTACCGGGGTAACCCCCGAGTATACTGTGTAATAAGTGACAGTTAATTATTGTGACTACTGTCAGTGTCGACAGCTGTTGAACTAGAGTAGGTCTAAGTTTCGTAGGCAGTGGTCTAGCGCCAGATTGGCGAAGGTGCCGCGGACGTGCGATGAACTCACACACACAAATGGCGGCCTATCGAAGTAAGTCGTCTCTAAGATTGTGTTGTCAGTTATTACAATACTGAATGTATTACTATGCCAATAAACATATATAATAACTAGGGATGACATCGGGTAGTAAAATCTGGATTCGATTCCAGCCCCTCAAGAATTCGGGTAACCCGAACCCTAGAAGTGTAAATCACGTCGCTCAACATGTTATTTGAAGGCCATTGACCGCCCGTGGCAGAAGCTTCCAGCGTGCGTTCTGTCAGCCAGTGATGATGGTCGGGAAGGGGTGGGGGTAGGCCGAGAGCCAGTGGGAGCACAGGCATACCAGAACTCTCCCGCAGCAATTACACCACATAAAATAGGCTTAGTCTATTTTTAATCAAGCCGATAATGGGTACATAACGGGGCGGGAAAGTATTTTATGGAATGGAAACAAGTCATTTTGCTATCACCATTGTTGGCGCATTGTTGAAGCATACAACAATTCAACTAAAAATGTACCAGAACAAGATTCGAATCATTAGAACGGATTCGGGTAATTTTTGGATTCGGGTAACCCGGATACCCAATGTCATCCCTAATAATAACATATAAACATTTACTCTTCACGCCTACTCCTGATGAGAAACATTACATGGTGGCAAGCGGTAAGCAGAAGAAAAAAGAAGAACCAAAAAAAATAAACACGAGGTAGGCTAGGCCTAAGCTACAGACTCTGGAAAAATGGCGCTGAAGTGCAAGGAGCCGGCAGAACTCAGCCTAAACGGGAATGTCCACAAAAATTGGACTCGTTTTCGACAAAAGTTCGACATTTACATGCGGGCGTCGAAGAGATACAACGATACAGAGGAAGATAAAGTGGCCGTGTTTCTCAATTTCATTGGAGATGAGGCTCTGGAACTCTACAACACCTTCGAAATGAGGGATGCCGACAAGAAGGATTCGGTAAAAGTGATGAGAAAATTTGAAGATTACGGCACACCGCGACGTAATCTTGTGTACGAACAAAGTAAGTTTTTTACGTGTGTTCAAGAACAGTCAGAAGTGTTTGACCATTTTCTAACCAGGCTTAAAATCCTAGCCAAGTCGTGTGAATTTGGAACACAACAAAACCAACTGCTAACACTACGTGTAGTGTTGAGCATCACAGATCAAGCATTGTGTGAACGACTTTTACGCATTAGCGATCTCACACTACAGAAAACAGCTGACCTATGCAGAGCGGCGGAAATCAGCAAACAGCAGGCCATGGAACTGAGTGAAAAAGTGGTAGTGGAAGCCGTTTCTACTAGGCCCTACAGGCCTAGGTCATCGAAGGAAGGCAAGCCCAATTCCGATAATGGGGCCAGTTCCTATAAAGGGAGCAACCCATACAAGGAGAGGGACCAAAATCATCCGAACTTCAGCCGTTACAAGACCAACGATGGGAATCAAGATGCTGCAAAGGACTACGATTGCAAGAAATGCGGGTATCGTCATGGCGCACGGAACAGTAGAGCATTCGGCAAGACATGCAGAAACTGTGAACAGTTACATCACTTTGCAAAAATGTGCCCTAAGAAACGTGTGGTAGCTGAATGTGTAGTAGATGCGGAAGGTGATTCGGAGGAAGATGAACATAACAGTGAACGGTACGTAACATCAATCCATAACAAACTGGATGAGTGTGATTCTGAAGATGAGCACAACAGTGAACTGTACATAACCTCAATTCAACAAGGGAACAGCTGACCAAGACAGGGGGTCTTCTAAACTCAATGCAAGCTCAAAGACAGGTAGAGTTTGGTTAGTGAATCTAAAACTGGCAGGTGTAGAAACTGACTTTAAAGTTGACACGGGAGCAGAGGTAAGTGTTGTGCCTAGTGTTGACAATTTTCAGAAAATTTTCATTTGTTGAAAATTTCGTGAAAATTTAAAAAAAAAAAAAAAATATTTAGTGTTATCATACAACTTGATGTTTGTACTTTAAAAAATGGGTTTATATTAAACCTAAACTTACTGGTAATGTGTCTGCATTGAAAAGCAACTCAGACACTTGTCGATTATCGTTACTAAAATAGCCTACTTATTGTAATTAGGCCCGCTATTTCAATGCTGTATTAACTATTTATATTTGTTGAGTAGCTTGTTTTCACCATTGGCAACCTCCCTTCAGTATCTTCTTTGAAATCAACCAAATCGCTTACAACAAATTGCTTTGTTATCATCAACAGATTTTATTGTTATTTGTTGATTGTAATACTGGCCCTTAATATAGAAGGTACTCAAAGACATTTTGTTTGAATATATGTAACTATAATTTTCTGGCAGGCAACAAGATGCATTTTTGCATTGAATGGCCATTTAAATGGGTACAGTATTCACTATTCAGTATCACAATTCCACATGGTTTTCTTTGGCATCTAATACTATCAGATGATGTAAGATGACCAACCTAAATCATATTGGCAATAAAAATTATTTGAAAATTTTCGGAAAAAGTCTCTTGAAAATTTTCTGAAAAATTTTCATTTCACTGAAAATTTTCAATTGAATATTTTCAATTTGCCAACACTAGTTGTGCCCTTTAAAATCATCAAAAGTCTAAACCTAACCCATAAGCTAAAAGACACTCCAGTCGTTCTTGTAGCCTTCGGCAACACAAAAATTAAGCCGATAGGAGTCATAAAAGTTGATTGTAGCCTAAACAGTTATCCAAACATAGGACCAACAGAAATTAATTTCATGGTAGTTGATCAGATGTTCACTCCCCTGTTGGGATTGAAAGACTGTAATAACCTGGGCTTGATAAACTATGTACAAGGAATGGAGACTAGGCCTATCTTAGGCTCTAAAGAATGTGTCATGAATTCTCACAAAAATCTGTTTGAGGGATTGGGATGCATGCCAGGTGACTGCACAATTACCTTGGAAACAGACCATTCTCCGGTAATACATCCACCAAGGAGAATACCAGTCAGTCTGAAAGATAAGTTAAACGATACACTGCTTTCTTTAGAAAATAAAGGGGTAATACAGAGAGTGACTAAACCAACCAATTGGGTAAACAATTTGGTCATTATTGAGAAACCTAATGGGACCTTAAGACTATGCATAGATCCACTGGATTTAAATAGGGCAATTAAAAGGGAGCATTTCCCAATCCCCAATGCACAAGATGTCGTTGACAACTTGTCAGGAATGACCCTTTTCTCAATCCTAGACATGAAAGAAGGATTTTACCAACTACATTTAGATTAGCCTAGCTCAGACCTGTGCACATTCAATAGCCCGATGGGCCGATTTAAATTTCTAAGAATGCCATTCGGTATTAAATCCGCACCTGAAATATTTCAGAGGCGTAATACCGATATCTTTGGGGATATTCCAGGAGTAGAGGTAATTTACGATGACCTTATAATAGCAGGAAAAACGGTAGAGGAACACGATAAAGCAGTGTTAGAAGTATTTAAACGGGCTAACGAATCGAACATCAGATTCAATCCGGACAAGTTCCAATATCGAATCAAGGAAGTTAAATACATGGGACATGTAGTCTCTTCTCAGGGTTTAAAAACAGACACCGACCGAGTCAAAGCAATAGATGCATTTCCCACCCCAACCAACGTAACCGAATTAAAACGTTTCATGGGCATGGTCAACTATGTAGGTCAGTTCATCCCCAACTTATCGTCAGTGACAGAACATCTTTGAGTTCTATTAAAAAAGGATGTACCCTGGCAATGGCTACACGAGCAAGTACGGGCCTTCAATATTCTAAAGGGAAAGTTATGTTCTTCTACTGTGTTAGCATATTATGACCCTTCGAAACCATTAACTTTGCAAACTGATGCATCGCAAAGTGGGCTGGGAGCGTGCCTCATACAGGATGGGAAACCCATTGCCTATGCATCCCGTAGCATGAATGAAACTGAACTTAAGTATAGTCAAATCGAGAAGGAATTACTCGGGATCGCCTATGGTGCGAATAAATACCACAATTACATGTACGGTAGGAAAACAGTCGTACAAACAGACCACAAACCCCTGATATCCATAGTATCTAAAAATGTGCATAAGGTATCTCCGAGGCTTCAGAGATTGCAATTAAAATTGGTAAAGTATGACCTAGATATTCAGTATGTCCCAGGACCGCAAATGTATCTAGCGGACACACTATCGAGGGCATATTTGCCAGATACGGGTGTCGTGGATCAGGAAATGAATGAATTGGTACACAGCGTATCGAAACACTTGCCCATGTCAGATAACAAAAGAAAAGAATTTCAAGTAGCCACTGAGCAATTCCGAGGTGCTCAACTGTTAAAAGAGGTGATTCATAATGGGTGGCCAGAACACAAAAATCAAGTTCCATCAGAGCTTAAGTACTTTTGGGACTTTAAAGATTCAATTACCGAGGAGGATGGCCTAGTATTTGTAGGTGACCGAGTGCTAGTGCCTCCAACGTTGAGGAATAGTATGCTACGTTTACTTCACGAAAGTCACTTGGGCATTGAAAAGACTAAAAGTCGTGCTAGACAAGTTCTATTTTGGCCAGGGATGACAAGAGACATTGAAACTAAAATCCAGAAATGTCAAACATGTCAAAAGTTTCAAAAGAAAAATGCCAAAGAACCACTCAAGCCACACCCTATTCCGCACAGACCATGGGAAAAGTTAGCCGCGGATATTCTTGAATTCAAAAGTCATTCTTATTTGGTTGTCAAAGACTACTACAGTAAGTGGATAGAACTTATACAGTTACAGTACACACAACAAAACGGCAAAAGAAATCATTACCAAATTCAAAGCCATATTATCTAGATTAGGTGTACCTGATTGTCTGATGTCCGATAACATGCCATTCAGTAGCATGGAGTTTCGCAACTTTGCGGAGGAATGGAATTTCAAAACAGTAACATCAAGCCCGAGGTTCCCACAATCGAACGGAATGGCAGAAAATGGGGTCAAAATTGCCAAGTCAATGCTAAAAAAAGCTAATCATGCACAGCTGGATATTTTTATCTTCTTATTAGAATATTGCAATACTCCAATTACTCGGACAGAGTTTTCACCAGCCAAATTGTTAATGAGCCGACAGCTCAAGTCCAAAATTCCTACTGTAAGTTCTTTGTTATTTCCTAAGCTACAAACCAATGTGAGGGATAAGTTGCAGGCGTTGCAAGATAAACAAAAACTGAATTACGATAAAGGTTCTAAGTCTTTGCCAACATTGGAGAAAGGGTTCAAGGAGGGAGGGAGAAAGGGTTCAAGTAAGGGAAGATAAAGTGTGGAACCCAGCCACAGTGA
>OX246746.1:36275224-36350567 GCA_945910005.1 Isoperla grammatica | reverse complement strand
AGACTTCAATGAAGAAGTGTCAACCAGCTGTAAAGAATAAAACAAAACAGGGATACAGTACAACCCTTTTAATACGTTCCCTTCAGAAATGTTTTCCCACCGAAAACGTAGAAATTTATTGGTGTTTTTTAATTTTGTTTTAAGGAGGGGCAAGACTGAAATCCTGAATAAAATCTCGTTTTTTGCATTTTTTTTTTTGAATCAAATATTATGTTGTGTTCTAAACCTAAGATTTAATACACAATACTTAAATTTCATTATTGATATCTGTTTATGAACTTTGTTTGAACTTGATAACTATGATCATTTGGCGTCGGGGAGGGGATATGTTCCCGGGGGGGGGGGGGGGGGGGGTACGGGTTGTCGTTTGGATCACAAAGTTTGGCGAAAAGTAATGATAAAAGTACAAAAAGAATAGGTGATAATCATGGCTGACAACATAATTCCACCAGTTGATAAGCATAGGAAAGACATTTCACAACTTACTAAACTTTGACAGTCATTTCTGGGATAACTTTTTTTTTTTAACATTTTTCAGAAGGTGGGACATTTTAGTGTTTACAATATTTGAGCAATCAAAGTGAAACTTTCTGTGAATATTCTTTAATAATAAAAAAAGGTCCCATTGGATGGAATAATTATTACCTTTGGTAGAATAAAAATAAGAAAGTCCTAAACTTCAATGTTCAATGGAAATCGAAGAATCTAAACAATTGTTATAAGTAAAAAATTATTTGTTCCTGTATTTTAAATCTGAAAAAATAATCCATCCGTGTGTAGGCCTACCTCAAATGGTTATTAACACTTAGCGTGCGGCCGGCGTAATATTACGCCGCGCGATGTCGTGCCAGGTTGGCGGGCGGCGTAGTATTACGTCGGGCATATCAAACGTTCTAGTGACTGCCGACGTTTTTCTACGCCGCTCGGATTTTGCGAGAACATTGGTACTGTTGTTTACCGTTAGATGGCATAGGCAGCCGCTTTTATTTTCTGTTGGCGCCAAAATTTCTAGATGTTTGCGTGAATAGTGCGAATGGCTTCTAGTAGCCGTTTTATTATTTTATTGTTATTATTTTATTATTATTATCTAGGGATGGGAAAAAACAGCTATTTTGCTAAACGTTTAAACGCACCAACTAATCCTGTTTAAACGGTTAACCCCCCCCCCCATTTTTTTTTTTTATTCCGATAAAAATGTAGACATAATTAAAACAAAATAGTAATCTCACACTTTCGTATAATTCGCATTATTCTTAGGAACATTGTTTAATAAAAAAAACTAATCCCGGTCACAGACACACGCAACAATAAAAACAAGCACAAAGACAATAATTAAGCGCTGCGACTGGCCAGCAAGACACCCCGAGCTATTGTGAGCGGTGGGGGGTCGGTACTCAGTAGCGTAATCCAGCGTGACAAAGGCAAAACATCGCGAGGCAGGCAGGCAGGCAGTAAGATTCTACTCCGTGAAGTGAGAGAGAGAGATCGGTTGCCAGTGAGGGCAAGTGAATACGCGAGTCGCCGGCGACGAACGTGCAAGCAACAGCAAGCCATTTCCATTCCACCGGAAGTTCGTTCGTTTGGTGGTGGGCAGGCGGCGCCGAGTGATGAATGAGTCATTTATGATACCTAGGTTTCAAGTTTCAACCACACTCAACTCTCATGCACATTTGGGAAAAAAACATTTATTTTTAATTTAACAAAACTGAAAGGTCACTCAAAACACCATATTTTATGATACAGTAATCACTATTTACTATTTATTTTTAAATTGACTAACCGTTGCTAACCGATGCGTAATCTAATAACCTCTAATTTACCACTACACGTTTAAACGTTTAACCGTCCCATCCCTATTATTATCAGTACAGAGTGAAAATGTTCTAGCTTCAAAATAAGTCAATAACAAAAATAAAAAAACATTTTAAATTTTTTTTTTTTAATTTCTTAACTCCAAAATTGTCACTTTTTTTACAAAATTACGACTTATTCATATGAAAATATATAAAAAAAAAAAATCGTTTTGAAGATCAAGAGTCAAGCTTCTTTTAGATATAACTCCCACATACAGATCTTCGATACTTCCTTCGGTACAATATCGAGAAAAGTGGCTAAAACCCCCAGCACCAGGGGAAGGACCTGCCTACAACGTCCAGCACCCAAAGTGTTAAGTTTCACAAAAAAAAATATATAAATATCAATTATGGTGTTTGGTGCTCATGTGAAAATGTCCCGGCTAATTCATTGTTGAATCAACAATAGGCCTACGAAATTAATAACAATGCTATTTTTAATTTTTTTTAATTTTTTTTGTTGCTATTAATATCTCAGCCATTGATTAATGCACACACACAAAAAAACATATAATTCTGATGAAAACTTTAGAAGTTGGGAATTTCAGTGTTGTCCCTCCTTAACACCTACATAAAATTTCCTGGCTAATACGTTCCTGCAAGATAAGTTTTCCCCGGATAATATGTTCAAAAAAATGGTTTCCAAGTCCATTTTAACCCGTGAAATACGTTTTTGCTAGGGCTGTGCGAGTACTCGAAAAGTCGAGTTCGGTCGAGTAGTTACTACTCGACTCGAGGTGATCGAGTGTTTCACGAAAAACGAGTCGAGTTCGAGTAGTTTTGATTGACTGAGCCGCCGTATTCAACTGGTTAAAAATAACGCCAATAGGTAGCGCCAGTATCAAAAAATAGCTTAAGTATCGATTTTACAATCGACTTTAAAAAAAAAGTGACCTATCAATCATTATCGAGCAGATCGATACACGCAGACCGCGCAGACGACGCTTATTAGGCCTATACTTCTGCAAATTCGCAAAAAGTGTCTGCGGTGTTTGTGAACTAATCGATGAAAGTGTAGATGATGTAGAAGTAGCAGCCAAACAAATGGAAGGGAATCTTTGAGAACCTAGGCCTAAGCTTACGAGATCGCTGACGCATAGGCCTAGGCCTAGACCCTGGTCCTAGGTTAGGCCTAGGCCTAGACCTAAGGGTACCTTATCATCAAAGATATTATATTATTATATTCCCTACTGATCATCATGTATTTGGAATCATTTTTAAAACGTTCCATACAACTTAAGTTCAAAACGTAATCTTTGCATTATTAACCTCAAAATGGGGAAACACTTGCCAACATGGTCGCACAATAACAAAAGTGGCCATCTGACAACCCAAACAGATTACACTGTAGTTCTATTGTTTCTCTTAAAGTCCGTCTCCTGTGCCAGGTCCCCGTGTACAGTGTAGGCCTAGGCCTAGCATTTGGCCATGCTTCGAGCATAGCCTATCCCAAGGCCCAAGACCTAGGCCAAGCCTTAGTACTTTCCTTGTCTAGATCACGTAGGTCTAGGCCCAGTTGGCAGAATTTAGCATCTATTGAGCCTTAGGCCTAGGGAGACAATAATATCAAACAAATTACAGTATATGATTTTAGGCCTGGCCCCAGATAGGCTTAGACCTCAGGGATAGCTTTTAGGCCAAGGCCTAGCCTAGGTGAACTTTGCGGTAGCTTAGATGGGGTCCTAGGTCTAGTCTGCCTAGTCCTCTACCGGTAGTTATTCCATTCCTGTATCTTTTTATTATATTCAGGCACTACTCGAAACTCGACTCGAAAGTCGCGAGTTATTTACTACTCGAACTCGAACTCGACTCGATTTGGAAAAGTGCTACTCGCACACCCCTAGTTTTTGCCCACCGTGAACGTGAAAAAATTCGTTCTTTATCTGTCGCGAACCAGCGCTTGTATAAGCTGCACTCGAATGTTTGTATCAGCCGTACAGCCGGCACATGACGCGGCATTCTTATGCTTGTTCGGGGCCTTGCACTTGCTTGTCTTGTCGCATCCACTGGACAGTGAACACCTGCTAATCAGTCGCCTCTTGTGCTACGTTCGGCCGGTTGTCAATCTCTGCTGTAGCGTGACCCGTGACGTTATTCGTGTGATTTTCAAGTACAGTGCAAGTAAAAACAGTGCCATGCTGCCTGTGTTGTCAAAAGGGATTATGAAAGCCGCTCACTATCGAAGACAAGTCGAACATTATTAAAAAGGTTGACGCAAATCCTAATACACGCCGCATAGCAGAAGCAGGCATCTTTGGATACTTATTTTACTAAGCGCTAAGCAATATAAACATTCAAGTTTTATTTAGGCGTACTAAGTTAAAACATTTTTTTATAATGTGAAATGCTTACTCAGATTGTGAATATTTACTGTCTTGTTCTTCAATATATTGTTGAGAAACATCCCGTAATCTTGCACCTGTTCATCCCCCCCCCCCCCTGCTAGCACCAACATCTGATAAGTGCAGCTGTGTTGTGATGCGCAGTGTAACAATGACATGTGTGAGCTAGAGAGAGACGTGATTGTCCCGAGGCGGAGCGAGATAATGTACTGTAGTGGTCACACGGAACGGCCCCGAAGCTTTTTTATTTTTTTAATACGTTTTCCCGTCAAATACGTTCCGAACTAGGGCCATCTTGGAAAATGTATTAAACGGGTTGTACTCAATCAAAAGGGGTCGAATAATCCAGTACATCTGCTAACCACAGGGTAAGATGGGAAAGAAGTAGGAAACAATGAGCCGATTTACGGTAGATCAAACGGTATTTAAAAACACAACAACTAAGCGAGTCCAATAATCTGCAAAAGGGAGATAAAACTACATAAACTAAAATTCAATGATTGCACAGGCTAAGCATAATAATATATAATAATGAATCAAACAGCTCTTCAATAACATAGTAAATTGTATATGTAGCCTATCAGTTACTAAATCAGGAATTTAAATGAGACACTAGAGAAAGCACACAGCTGAACACTTGTAGCCTGCTCAAAGTACAGTACATATAATCAAGAACTTTCTAAATCCTGCTAACAGGTAGGCTTAATTTTGATCCCAGGGTTATTCAGAGAAAACTGAATTGGGGCCACCCCATGGTTAGCAAGAGCTACAAATCTTGTATAGTCTCAGAAAATCAAATCCATTGCTATATCCAATCCAATCACCACAAAATTCTAACAGTAGGCCCGTATGCGTCTGAACACCACGAATGCACATTCATTAGTGTTTCAAATGTGTAGTGGGCACCACATTACTAAGTAGGCTATTTACTAATGAATAGTAGGCTCCTACTATTAAAACACCTGAAACATGTTTGTACCTGACCTGGATATAAATATTTGAAGGGTTGCCGTTTGATTATAGATAATCGAATAGCTCGTCTTATGCCCATGGGTTTGCGCAGCCTCGACCTTCGAACATTCACTACTCGTCAATTAACCTTTTTCCACCACACATCGCACGACTGACCGACAAAACCTATAAAGCCTAAGAAGCAAATGCATACAAGAAAACTCGTAAAACATTCACTCCGTAGGCTTATGCGGCAAATAGCAATTTTGATTCGATTAAGATAATCGATTTAACTGGTACAATTATCGATACTGAAATCCATATCGAGCGGCAACCCTATAAATATTACATATACTTGACTTACTTGATCAATTGTAGGAGCAGGAATGTTCTCAGCAAGCTTCTCCAATGCCCAGTTGACTATATCGTTAGCAGTCCTTCCTCCATTGTAATCAGAGACGGAGCTTGAGTCCTTTTTGCCAGAGGAGAACACCTTGATTGTCGGATAACCTATAATATTAAAATTACATTAGATGCCTAGTAGGCCTAATTGACAATGTAGCACATCTCTTTAAAGGCTGGCCTAGGCCTATATTTCATAGACATCCGCATACAATAGTAATGCATTTACAATTTTTAAATTTACCGGTCAGTAGGGAACACAAATTAATTGAAGTTGATCTGCATTGTGATGAGGTAACCTGTCAACTGTATTATTAAACTTCGAGCACTCGAGCAGTCATCAATAATGACTTTGGAAATGATTAAGAATTTTCTTTTTCTGAAATTGAATTTTGGAAGAATTAAATGAAGTAGGGGAAAACAAACCTTATCAGCAACATTTTGCACTTGTAACCACATTGTCACAGATATCTTAGCTGAAAACCTTGCCAAGAATGTATATACCATACCGGTATCTATAGTATAGGCAAAAACTTCACAGTACTATCAGCAAAGAATCACAAAGGTACAAACCTTGAACTTGATATTGACCGGCCTTCACTGTGTGCACAGTAGCATCAAGAGCACCAAGTTTAACTTTTCCCTTAAGTTCTGTTGCAGCTTGTGCCCACTGGGGTGCCAAGTTTTTGCAATGTCCACACCATGGAGCAAAGAACTCAACCAACCAAAGATCATCAGAGTTCATAACCAAGGATTCAAAGTTGGAGTCGGTCAACTCTATTACATCTTCTGGGTTACCCTTCAACAAAAGAATAACATTTGAAACAAAATTACCAGTCTTTTAGGTAATAATCACTCACTAACAATTAACGTCAGAAGTCAGAGCAGTCATAAGTTGATTTTGTATTTATTTAGAACATATATCAAATAAAAATTAATGCATTGTAATTACCTAGAAAATAAAACTAGGCTAGTACCAGTATTAAACACCCTGATTGATTTTCAGTATAAGGTTCATTTTGAGATTCTAAATTTTTATAATTAATAATAATTTATATTAGGCTAGTTACTAGTACCTAAATTGCAAATCAAATTATTCTACTAATTAATGACATACCTTCTTTGAGCTACTGTCTGAGCCTCCTGACTTTTTACCACCCATCTGAGCATTAACTTTACTCTTCAGAGCTGCAAATCCACCGTCAACAATACCCTGAGCAGTTCGTTGTCCATTGAACTCTTCAGGCTTATTTTTGTCAGTCCCAAATATTTTTATGGTTGGAAAGCCACGTACGCCATATTGTCCACCCAATGATTTGTGCTCATCAGCATTTACAGCCCCCACTTTAATGACTCCCTTTAAAGCTTTGGCAGCTTTAGTGTATTCTGGCACTAATTGCTGACAGTGACCACACCAAGGAGCATAGAACTCGATAATCCATAAGTTATCACTTTGCAAAACGAGCCTGTCAAAGTTGGATGGATTGAGATCAACTACTTCCGAAGTTGATGGGTACATCGCATTTGCAAGAGCTGCCAAACTTGCTAACACCAAGATTGCTAGAAAATACAATTATTAGTTAGTCACTTAATGGGAATAGTGTAAGTAGGGGCCCTACTTGAAATATATACAGTAGGCCCTATTACTAGAGGTGTTTGTTTTTCGCGGACCGCGAAATCGCGAAAAGTGTTGATAAAGAAGGGAGAGATAAACAAAGTGTATATCTGTTGATAGGCACCTTAAAAACATCAAAATTTCACCGCGAAAATTCGCGAAATCCGTCAATTTCCAGTCATAGCATTGAAATTTGTATTAAAGAGCGAAATAAAACGAAATCTTGATTGTTTTTAATTTATTATAAAAAAATTTAGAAACTTTAAATTTATTATTACGGTCAAACGTCATTACAATTTACAACACAATCGTGGGGACCTAATATTTTTTCATTATAATGATCGATTTATTTTTGCTGAAATTCGGCGTCAAGCAGAGCAAGCGAGTACAATTCTGAGAGATTTTACGTGACGGACAAGAAGATTCTTATGTGTTGTGACTGCCGCCTTTCATTCGACCGTAAAGATACACTAGATAAACACAGGTAATGGTGATGTTAATACACTTCGTATTAACTAGTACTAGGCCTAGTTTGTACATACAATTCAAATAAATTAAATTACATTAAAATTCCTTTTTAATTTAAACATGTTTCTGGTGAAATTTACTGTAGAAAATCTCCCAAAAAGCATAACACCGCCATAACATCGAAATTATTAAATCTATTAACGAAATTTAAGAAAACATAACACCATTTACAAACACCTCTACCTATAACTAAATACAAACTTATTACAAATACAAGCAAACAGGGGCGGACTGCGATTAAAAGGACCAAGATGCCGAGTGTCGGGGGGGGGGGGGGGGGAGGGGGGGCGCATGAGGTGGCTTGGCATGGCTGGGGTCTGGAGCCAAGTCCCAGCCATTGGAGGTAATTATGCCAAAGGCGTTTAACAAATTTTTGGGTTGCATTGAATTTTATGGCCTAAAATGCAATTTTAGAACGTGATTAACAGACGCACCCTACCAGCAACAATGCCGGAATGCGTAATTCAAATTTCAAGAAAACAATATTCGAGGTAGGCCTACGACCTAAACCACAAGTACTAAATTGTCACTCGCATTAATTAGTGTGCTAGCCTGCTAGAGGGCCCCGGGGCCAAGTGTGTGCGTGCAGATGCACTACTGATATTGATGTTAATTTATAGCCCGGGGGCTCAGATTGCAATCGTATTCCAGCATCCCTAGCCAGTCCGCCCCTGCAAGCACACAAGAGGCAAGAAACTTTTAGATGTAGGCTACGGTACACAACTTTTGAGCTATGGTTATATTCTGATTTTGATGGGCTTACGGTGTTTTCATATTTATGGCAGTCTTATTGTTGGGCATGTGACAGCATTGGCCTGGCAGTGCCCAGATTTTAAAAACAACAAAGACTTCCAAACTTAAAAATTTTCTGGGGGAGACACCCAGAAATGTAAGACATAATTTTGTAAGTTCTGAAACGTAAAGTAATACAAAACACGAAACTAATGATAGTTGGTGATTGACACTGTCACACACAAAGCCTCATGGAATTGGGTCACTGGACTTAATCAGGCATCTTACACTAGGGCCTTTAGACACAAGTAAATGCTTTAAAGGTGTATATTAGCCTGATGTAGATGTAGGTCTAGTAGGGAATTTAGATTTAAATATATTCTACTCTCACTGTTAGGTTCTTGTAAAATTGACCAAAAGATCAATTTGTTGAGGCAAAATAATACTGAGTCACTCATTACACTCAATCAAATGGGTGGCTAGATAATATGGTGCTTGAGAGAAATGTAACAGAAAATTCTGCACTTTCAACTTTTAAATCCAATCTTTATTTTCTACCTCAAATACCACAGAGCATGAAGTTAGTATCTTGGGGGGGGGGGTGGGGTGGGGGGGCTGCGGGGACTAATACCATCCTGGATATTAGTTGGCAACAGGTATTCACCATACGAAGGCTCTGGGGGCCTTCGCTTAACTTCCTATTAATATCTAGGCACTGGATAAATCTATTCTAGGTCTAAAATTAAATGGGTTTGCACGTCTTGCAGACTGGAAAATAGAGGTGTCACGTAAACCAACTTTTCCACAAACTCACTATCAGGTTATGTTTGGCAAGCTAACATGCTTACTCATGTAGCCATTTAAAAAAAAGCTGTTTGCACCTCTTGCTTCTTGTCGGGAGATGAAATAATTGGCCCTGTAACTTTTTGTAGTATCAAGTGTCAAGTGTTAAATAAAAGCCAGTAGGCTACTTGACGTTAGCTCTAAAATTACTTTCTTTCTCCCTCCTAGCTTTCTTTCAACTAACTTGGTAGATGATAAAATATTTTCTTTCCTGGCCTGATTGGATTACTGTCTGCTAGCTTCTGTCTTGTTAGGTCTTGTGGTGAAGATTACGTTTCTGTGTAGAGTTGTGCCCGTGTAAATTACTGCTTTCTTTGAAAATAATGGGGATTGCCTGTCGATGACAAAGCCTGCAATTTCTAGTCGTGAAGACAAAGGTACCGTAATACTCGGGCTTTGAACGACTGTCTGCGTGAAGTTGTATTGAACAAATCTACTAGGATTCTAATTGCCTGCAAATCTGCCCAATAGGACTTCATGCAGACAGCTACTTGATGTTTAAAAGTCTTAGCTACTTTCAGCTGCCATTTTGTAAGTCAGGTTAGCTTGCTAGCAGTACTTTCATTTTTTATAAAGGGCCAGGAGTAGGCTACATACTAGGCTTAAAGTGTTTCTGGAACGCATTTAAATAACTTGATAGACTAACACAATTCTCTACAGGTGTGGGTAGGGGGGCCTGGGGGGGTAGGTAGGCTAAAAAAGGAATTAGGCCCTAACTTATTTCTTTGATAATTTAGGACTCTAGACCTATTTAATGGCAATAGATTCTATTATGTGTTTATTAATTTACAGTTGTTATCAGATTAGGTTGTCTTCTTAATTTGTATGAAAATAATGTATCAAACACTGAAAAGTTAGTTTTAAACCACAAATATATAAACTATAAAGTCTATAAGAGGTGTTAGATTTTCTGGGAAGGCAGCCATGGAACTTGGAGTCATTAGGCCTAGAGCAAGAAGGGCAATGCCGGTCATCATCCCGAACCTGTGACGGTGGGAATTGTGGCAGGCGAAACAAATTTGATTTGTTTATTGCAAAAATAGAGTAGCGTCAATTTTTCTTTACAAATACAAATATAGCAGCTTGCTAAAGGGTCGTCAGGGAAAGAAGCAAGGTGTTGTCGTTATGGATTATGATGGTTTATGTAATAAACGATGCCAGGTATCAAGCCATTTCGCCTCCATCTTACCACCTCCACTCGGTACCAGCTGAGCGCTCGCGAGAAAGGAATGCGGGGAGGGTTGTGGTAGGCTGCAGACCCATCAAGCCAGGCGTCATTGTTAAAAATAGCAATCTTTTGATGTAGTTAAATGTTACAATTTCTCAATTCCTTTTCAGACAAGCATATATGGAATAATCACAAACAATTTATATAAAATTAACTTTGAATTTGAAAAATAGCTTGAAAACTGTCAATTTTACAAATTTTAAAAATTTTAAAAATTGGGCCTAGTTGAAACACTGTCAATTTTATAGCAATGGTCTAATCATCATTATAATTTTCAGACTAGGCCTCTATGCCAAAATTGTTAATATTCCAGCTATTTTTTAAATTTAAATGCAATTTTATATCAATTTTTTGTGATTATTCCACACATCTGAAAAGTAATTGAGAAATTATAACATTTAACTACCTACATCAAAAGATTGCTATTTTCTAACAATGACACAGTGGCTTGATGGGTCTGCAGTCAACCGCAACCCTCCCCGCATTCCTTTCTCAGGAGCGCTCAGCTGGTACCGAAAGGAGGTGGTGAGGTGGAGGGGAAATGGCTTGATACCTGGCATCGTTTATTATATAACCGGTGATGACAACACTTTGCTTCTTTCCCCGATGACCCTATACTCGCTCCTTTACTGTATTTTCAAATGAAGTGCGCTACATAACACTGTGTTTAGTACCGAGTAATGTTCAAGAAGTTCGAGTAAGTGTTCAATGCTCGATCATGTAATTTCACACACAGTCTCGGCTCGGCACATTAAGCATTAAACATAGTAAGTCACGTGTAACTCCACCAACCCTCGACAAATCACTGTAAATCTAACTTGCCAAAGTAAATTCCCACTGACTGCCGATTTTTTTTTTTTTTTTTGTGGGGGGGGGGGGGGATATACTTGTGATTTTTAGGTTTGGGGGAATCTAGGCCTAATCTAGATGGTTTGTTACTCAAAGTGCACTATCAGTGTGATAGTACATAGGCCTACATTGCTAAATGCATGAATTATTGCTAGACCAAATTGAAAGTCAACTGTTCAGCGTTCTCAACACAATTATCAGAGGTATGGCCTCGCTAGTTGCTTGTTAGATTTTATCCTCGCACCTACGTACTTCCTGAGCAGCTGTAGAGTAGACTACTTCTAAAACCAAAAAATTTGACATGCCCACGCCCTACAGTTATAGGTTGTCTAATATTCAGTTTGCAACTCGCCATTAACAATTTTGCACTCGCTAATGGCGAGCTGGCGAGTGGAATTATTGTGGGTTGGCGGCCACTTCTACAAGGAAATGTATCATTTGTGCTAGTGCTAAGCATACAAATAAGTAATAACGAAAGTAAAATTGCCATGATTTTTATTTTAAAAGGCACAGGCATAGGCCTAGGGTAGACTTAGCCCTCCTACATCCTGGCAGCTAGGTGCTAGGCATAGGCCTTCACTATCTGGGTAATTATTTCCTTCGTGTCCACCCTTTTTTAAGCGATATTTTCACGAAAAAGACTACTACGGCAGGACTATGGCCTACCTTCAGATACGACCAACATTGTTGGACGTACCCAGGTCTTGAGGTTTTGGGGTCTGAAATATGTAGTAGGCCTAGGCTAACCACGATTTTCACGGAACACTAATTTCTTCACTTTTCTAGGCATTGGAGGTTACAATGGCTTCGTGCAGGGGGACAACCTTTGAAAAGTAATAGGCCTACGCTCTTTCCGCCCTAAAGTGACAGGTTAGCTCATGCAAAGCACTGTATGTGCTCATTTTTTTTATTTATTTTTGGTCACGATCCGTGCTAAGATAGTCACGAGCAGCGGAGCGATACGGAGTTTACGGAGGTTGGCATCACGTCACACACTGAGAAACCGGTATGTAATGGCCGCCATTTTCAATACATTTCTCGCCCGGGTCCCATTTAAATTACGTTTTCCATTACTTTCACGCTTTTCACATTGAAAACAACCAAAATAAATTTTTCTGGGTATTCGCTAATACATTACTTACGTACATTTCATAGGATTTCTTTGTACAAAAATAGCCTATAGGCCACTTTTGCACATGCGGACCCGATAGAAATTTGTATAGTTCGTCCAGCAGCATTTGACGTGTTTCGTTTCCCTCAAAGGGACAATGGACCTTGTTTGTTCACACTTTCAACGCAGATAATCTTATTGTACTCCCAATACCGCCTAGCAGCCTGGCACAATAATTGGCTGCAAGGTTGTCAGTGCAAGTTCCAAAGGGTTCTTTTCACTGGTAACATTGTAAATTATTTTCATTCACAAAGCATTATTCAAGCATTCAAGTATTTATTATTCACAAGATATTATTGCTTGCTATTGGGGGTGAAAGAGATATTACGGAGAGAGCGAGAGAGAGAGAGAGAGATACGCATTCTTCGCCAAATACACATCTTGGCAACGCAGGAAGTAGTCGCAAGTGGTCAATTAGGGTGGCTTTTAAGTTTACAACCTACCGCACAGGCTGATGTCGACAACAAACCGTCTTTTCATACTGGAAGAACTATAACCTATCTGGATTTAGACCTAAAATAGGCTAGGCCTAGCAAGAGTAAAGGATTCTAGGTATAGTAAGCAGCTAGGCCTAGGCTTCTAAGGTCAGTTGAGGCAGGCATGCAGGTTTAGGGTAGGCCTAGGCCTAGGCCTAGCCTAGGCCTATATAGATTTACAAGTTAAGCCTAGGCTAGGCCTAGGCCTAGGATTACCGTTACAAAAATTAAGCAGTCACATAACGGAAATAAAGGTAACCAGGGGTTTAATTTGCCTAGGCCTAGGCCCTAGTCCCGACTGCCGGGATCTGAAACCAAAACTCCTAGGTCTAGGCCTAGAGCCTAGGCTAGGTCCTAGGTCTAGGGGAAACAGAACGTTTTAAACTTAATATTCTAGGCAGCATACTTTTCACGCGCTGCCAATAATATTTCGGAAAACATGGAAACATCAAATGAAATACACAATACTAAGCCTAGGCTAGGCCTAGGACCCGGCAAGACTAATTTACGTCGTGTTCGCGTAGGACCAAGAGTACATTTATTATTAAAACAAAATAATACTTACACAAACTGGCTGCCATGGTTTTCATCTTAACTATTTAGTCTTATTCTTTATTTACCACAATTAGAACAACTTAATACCAGTCTTGCTTCCGCAATACCTAGAACTTTAATAAGCGTTCGCCCTCATACAACTCAACAGATATGATTTCGCATTTAACAAATATCGTGGAAATTTGCGATTGGTTGAAACGAAGTAATGGCGACTGGCTAGTAAACAAAATGTCTACAACATCACAAACCCAAATTATAACATAAATCAAATAGATGCTTTTTTTACTTAACATTCATATCCCAACATAAAATTTTTAATAAATTTATAAATAATTATATTGTACAATCACAGTGAGATATTCATCTTAGGTTATACAGTGTTTTAGATTCAATTATTTTCATTTACACAACTAAGTTGGCACTCATGACTCTTATGTGTCAGAAAAGGCGGTCTTTTTGCATGGACAATTTTCTTGTGGGTTCGAAATTTTCAAATATTTTGTTCTTCAGTCACGTATCACTATCATATTAAACGCCTGCGCATTATTAAAATGGGTACAGTCCAAAACTTGCCGTATAATAACTGAATGCTGGGGAAAATCTATCTATCTATTTATCTATCTATCTATCTATCTATCTATCTATCTATCTATCTATCTATCTATCTATCTATCTATCTATCTATCTATCTATCTATCTATCTATCTATCTATCTATCTATCTATCTATCTATCTATCTATCTATCTATATATCTATCTATCTATCTATCTATCTATCTATCTATCTATCTATCTATCTATCTATCTATCTATCTATCTATCTATCTATCTATCTATCTATGCTGAATTGTACTTGTTAACTGATATGTAATTTTTTGTATTTGTGAACCAACTTGTTCGAATAAATCAATCAATCTATCTATCTATCTATCTATCTATCTATCTATCTATCTATCTATCTATCTATCTATCTATCTATCTATCTATCAATCTATCTATCTATCTATCTATCTATCTATCTATCTATCTATCTATCTATCTATCTATCTATCTATCTATCTATCTATCTATCTATCTATCTATCTATCTATCTATCTATCTATCTATCTATCTATCTATCTATCTATCTATCTATCTATCTATCTATCTATCTATCTATCTATCTATCTATCTATCTATCTATCTATCTATCTATCTATCTATCTATCTATCTATCTATCTATCTATCTATCTATCTATCTATCTATCTATCTATCTATCTATCTATCTATCTATCTATCTATCTATCTATCTATCTATCTATCTATCTATCTATCTATCTATCTATCTATCTATCTATCTATCTATCTATCTATATCTATCTATCTATCTATCTATCTATCTTTGAAAATCCAGTAGAGAACCAGCTTGCAAACTTCTTAATCAATCTAACCAAAACCACGGTTCATCGATTTATGATCAAATCAATGGAAAAGCCCGAAGATCACTGTAATGTAGTCACCATTTTCCGCCATAGGTTTGCATATAGATTACTTTTGGAATTCGCTAATGCCGTGAGTTCGGGTAAGGTTGCACGTTTCAAAGAAACCTGGGCATACAGGAAATGTCTGTGCAAAGTCGAGGATGGTAACCTCATAAATAATGTGTAAAGTATCTATATTAATCTCGGTTAATCTGTATTAAAAGTAGTGAACACTTTGTATATGTACTAATTACGTTTTATAGTTTAGTGTCATTCAATTTGTTTGTTGGAATATCATCATTGTTTTGTTCTATACCTGTACTGCACTGAATGGTAATAGTTGCATTTTGTAAATAACCGTGTATGTAATACCTTAACTGATACAAATAAATCAAATCAAATCAAATCTATCTATCTATCTATCTATCTATCTATCTATCTATCTATCTATCCATCTATCTATCTATCCATCTATCTATCTATCTATCTATCTATCTATCTATCTATCTATCTATCTATCTATCTATCTATCTATCTATCTATCTATCTATCTATCTATCTATCTATCTATCTATCTATCTATCTATCTATCTATCTATCTATCTATCTATCTATCTATCTATCTATCTATCTATCTATCTATCTATCTATCTATCTATCTATCTATCTATCTATCTATCTATCTATCTATCTATCTATCTATCTATCTATCTATCTATCTATCTATCTATCTATCTATCTATCTATCTATCTATCTATCTATCTATCTATCTATCTATCTATCTATCTATCTATCTATCTATCTATCTATCTATCTATCTATCTATCTATCTATCTATCTATCTATCTATCTATCTATCTATCTATCTATCTATCTATCTATCTATCTATCTATCTATCTATCTATCTATCTATCTATCTATCTATCTATCTATCTATCTATCTATCTATCTATCTATCTATCTATCTATCTATCTATCTATCTATCTATCTATCTATCTATCTATCTATCTATCTATCTATCTATCTATCTATCTATCTATCTATCTATCTATCTATCTATCTATCTATCTATCTATCTATCTATCTATCTATCTATCTATCTATCTATCTATCTATCTATCTATCTATCTGTCTACCTGTCGCCTCCTGCGGATACGTCAGGTGACTTTCCGACAACGTTTAACCCTATTTTCGTGTCCCGGTGATACACGGTCTGCGGACCTGAGCAACTACCTGAACGTACTCGCCATTTCAACGATACTCCGGACCCTGCACAATGACGACCATCCACCGTTTCTGGACATTTTTCAACACAGACTAAAATTACAGATTGAATATTGAATATTATTTAAGTGCAGTGCGTACGAACACTTTGGATATGTTCCACGCACTGTGGCAACACAAACACGTGCTTTGTTTTATCCATTTTATTTGTCCTGCTTCATAAAATTTAACACGTTGTTTTCGTACCAAATATTTTAAACCCTTAAAATTTAACACCTTGTTTTCGTACCTAATGTTTTGAAACTAATTTATGTATGCACCTGCTGAATTGTACTTGTTAACTGATATGTAATTTTTTGTATTTGTGAACCAACTTGTTCGAATAAATCAATCAATCAATCTATCCATCTATCTATCTATCTATCTATCTATCTATCTATCTATCTTAAAGGTCCGATATCTCAAGCACGCTTAAAACACTCGAGATTGGAGTTTCGCGACACGTATAATATTTCCAACAAGTGACGGACCAACCCAAGCACGCCAAAAGTGTTTTCAAGATGTCAGCAAGTTTCGGATCGTACCCTATGTTATGCCTAGTTCCCTAGTGTTATGTGACTTATGTATAGGGCTTTGAACAATAGACTGTCCGCATGAAGTCCTATTGGGCAGATTTGCAGGCAATTAGAATCCTAGTAGATTTGTTCAATAAAACTTCACGCAGACAGTCGTTCAAAGCCCGAGTATTACGGTACCTTTGTCTTCACGACTAGAAATTGCAGGCTTTGTCATCGACAGGCAATCCCCATTATTTTCAAAGAAAGCAGTAATTTACACGGGCACGACTCTACACAGAAACGTAATCTTCACCACAAGACCTAACAAGACAAAAGCTAGCAGACAGTAATCCAATCAGGCCAGGAAAGAAAATATTTTATCATCTACCAAGTTAGTTGAAAGAAAGCTAGGAGGGAGAAAGGAAGTAATTTTAGAGCTAACGTCAAGTAGCCTACTGGCTTTTATAATATGTTAATAATATAATATAGGCCTATTATGTTGTTTATATTATTCTCTTTTACAAAACATAACAAATATGATCTGAGAATCTTTTTATCTGCAGCAATAAGCAGGATGCAGATTACACACTCTCTCAGCTAGGCGGTAGCGTTTTTCTATAGATTGCGAAAGGAATTACCACGACAGGGTATATCTTAATATCTTTGGGAATTACACTGTACTGTTGCACAAAATGCTAGCTTACACCGCGGAACATAATGGAGAACTAGCCTAGGCTAGGCACATACCATAAGTAGGCCTAGGGGGCCTAGGCCTAGGCCTAGCCTAAGCTACCATAAATTTTACCTCCAACCTCTTGACATTGTCCTGTACCTGGCTCCAAATTAATTTGAGTTTGCGAATAACATTACCATTCTAACCAAGCGTATGCCACTTTTGTTTAGCTATAGTTGATTATATCCCAAGCCTAGGCTATAGTTGATTATATCCCAAGCCTAGGCCTAAGCCTAGGCCTAAGCCTAGGCCTAGGCGTAGGACTAACGAAAAAATGTCGTAAATCGCCATCACGCAGCTTATTTTCCAACATCGTATTAAAACTAATAAAATAATATATTAATTAAAAACTTAGTCATACCTCTTAGGATTCCCATTTTAATAGTTTGAATTCCGTCCATAGCGATTGATTTAGCTCCTTTCAACTAATTTTCGCAGTTAAAACTTTCAATCCCACCACCGTATGCCTTGCTTACGGAAATTAAACCCCGCAACCAGCGCCTTGTAAATAATGTGCAAACGGGAGCGCCAGACTGAAGCACAAGCAGACCAGCCAATCAGTGGCCTAATCGGCAGATAGCGATTCAACTGGGAAATTCAAAATAAAGTGATAGTATAACAAGCCCTGTGCATTGATAAGATAAGATAAGATATTTATTCATCACAATTGATTGATACATTGTAAAAATATGGTTTTCTTCAGATTTGTGGTTAACATTATTCTATAGGCTAAAGCTACTACTACTTCTACGTACTTGCTATGCATATAATTGTGGGGTGAAAGCACCTGCACACGTTCTCGTACACATCTGAACACAAATATATGAGATCATTCATACAAAATGGGTGATCATGATGATGATTGTGATATCCTCTATACTTATTAAATCTATGCATCTATATGTGTATGCACTAAATACACTTAATGAATAAATACATGTTAGAACTAAATTTTCAAAAACAGGAAAAAATACAAACATTTCTATAGACAGCTCAATATCTGTGAAATCATGGGAGTGGGGATGCATTTATGAGGATATGAATTCTTGGAGTGAGTAGAAACTCTCCCTTGTGGCGAATGATTTTAAATTGTTCTTGAAAATGGACAGGGAGTTGAGTGATTTAATTTGCTGAGGGAGTTTGTTGTAGAGAGAGGTTGCAAGATACTCCGGGCCTTAGCAAAGAGGGAAAGATTATGGGTTGGAATATGGATGTTGTATGTAACGTTCCGCCCCCTATCAGTAGTGTGGGGAACAGGGAAGGTTAGGGTAAATTGGATATCCGGGTAAAAATGTAAGTTATAGAATACCTGTATATTCCGTTTGATGTCCGATGGATCGTCCTCTTGTCGTACGCCACACGTGGTCTTAAAACATATAATACACTATTTAAGTTCGTTGGAAGTGCACTCCGAAGTTAAGCGACTAAATCAACTATGGTCTATACACAAAATAAAACACGTTTAATAGTTGGACGGATGAGTTATGGACAAAGAGGGTTTGATTTGAATGGACGAAGGTGCAGGCTGCTTGTATTAAGGTGCTCGTGAGTGTGGGTATCCCCATGGTTGTGAAGAGGAGGTTTCTACACGACTGTCTTTTGGAGACACCGGCCATTATCCGTATTGCTCTTTTTCGTAGAGTGAATACTCTTTTTGCTCAGTTTGTCATTGTTCAGTTCCGTTCAGGTCTTTATTAATCCTTTGATTTATACAGGGTACAAAATATGGATATCGTTAAGTGTGCCTACACATGCAAGATATATAGTCTATCTGTTATAAACGACATGACTTCTAACTACTTTATACAAACTAGGTACTAAGTTGATGACCACTTTCATTCCAATAACCCATTGATTCATAACACATTCGTAAACCAATTCCCTTAAATCAGCCAAAATTATTTGGAGGCGTGTGTTTAATTCATTCAAACTGAGAGTCAAATCAAACTGGCATTCATTCATACTAGTGTTGATGAATATTATTAATTTCTTGCAATGAAGATTAGCAGAGGCAGGAGTTTGTGGTATTAACGATATTATACGCGACTTTCTTAGATAACGTTTTTGAAAAACAAATGTGGACGTTTTAGCCACTTGTGGTGTTGAAAAATGAAAATTGTTTTTCCGCGAATTTTCGCGATTCACAATCAACGAATAACGAGGCAGGAGTTTGTGGTATTAACGATATTATACGCGACTTTCTTAGATAACGTTTTTGAAAAACAAATGTGGACGTTTTAGCCACTTGTGATGTTGAAAAATGAAAATTGTTTTCCCGCAAATCTTCGCGATTCACAATCAACGAATAACGATGACATACAATGAAAAATTCGCGACTCACTGTACAACTTCTAACTATTTAATGTGTTACTCCACATAAAATTCCCCCTCTCCCCCCCTACACCCCCACAAAAGCAATAATAATAATAATAATAATGATAATAATAATAATAATAATAATAATAATAATAATAATAATAATAATAATAATAATAATAATAATAATAATAATATCGTGCGGAAGGTCCGCACTCCGCAGCCTATGATCTACATTGTCACCACCATCTTTCGGCCGCCACGCTAGGGTGCACTCTCGCATCATCTTGGCTCAAGCGGAGCCCGATGGTGCAAATGAGAGAAGAGAAGAAAGGAAATAACAATAATAATAATAATAATAATAATAATAATAATAATAATAATAATAATAATAATAATAATAATAATAATAATAATAATAATAATAATAATAATAATAATTCACATTTTAAACTTTCGCGGCCCGGTAATAATGAAATATTGATTGATTGATTGGTAGTGTTTAATGACGTACTCGATAGCTTAGGTCATATGACGTCTTCCGAATCAGGTCCGTCTATATCGCGGAAGTCGTCATAAGGGGAGTCCAGCAAGGGAGGGCAGGGCCAAGTGGGAGGAGAAATCTTCAGTATAGGACAGTGGGGGGGAAAGGGACAGGGTCTCCTTTCGTCGCCTCTTACGACTAGCAGAGTCACCCTGGGCCTATTCTTTCCCGGGCCCAGGCGGGTTTAATAATGAAATAAAATTTTGTAACTTGAACGGGATGTTTCGCCGCGTCGTGGGTGATAAGGTGGCATACCTCGACGTTTCGTCCCTTCTGTGAGGGACATCTTCAGGACTGCATAGCGCGTTCCCTAAGTCGACCAGTGGTCGACTCCCAGGGGTTAGCACCCGTCCCGGAATGACCGGGACAGTCCCGTTTTTGAAGGGAATGTCCCGTGTCCCGACTTCATGCTCCCGGGACGACAAAAATCCCGGTTTTGAGGAAAATTTTATTAAACTCTATAAAAATTTTATAAAAATTAACAAACTACAAATATAATAAAACACCTAAAAATTATAAGAACGACGAACTCAACAAAACGTGTAGAAACAAAAGAAACGACGAATTTGGGGGGAAATGTTTTTGAGGTAAAGCAGCCGCACTCATCGTGTCAACCCAGGGTAGTTTGAACAAGGGAAGAATTGGATAGTTTGAAGGTAACAAGGCTCTAAAACGATTTACAGGGAAATTTTTAACAATGAGCCTGCAATGGACCTCAAGAACATCCTGTTGTCATTCTTCTGCGCTCTAACTTTAAAAACAGAAGTATGCGCACTGCATTGTCTAGAATCACCGGGTAGGCAACGTGGATCCCGTCGGGGGCTGGGTCGGGTGGGGCTATTATCGAAATATGTCAGTTTCTATAAATACAACCAATAAATAAAACCTCCACTCATTCCCCCATTTATCCTTTATCAGGGGGTGCCCAACATACGGCCCGCGGGCCGCATGCGGCCCGCCAAGCCATTTCTTCTGGCCCACACCTCCCATTTACATTCTAGTCTCACGACTAAACCCACGAAAAAAAATCAGTTTTATCTGAGAGCACATCGTTTTGAAATTTATTCGCTGGATATGTGTATTACTATATTTTAGACTTCGCAGCGAACAATTATCAGAAATTTATTCGCTGGATATGTGTATTACTATATTTTAGACTTCGCAGCGAACAATTATCAGAATTCTTTTGTATCTACTTCTTGTTTTGTTCTCGGTCAAGCCTAGTTTCTTGGAAGCCGAGGAAAGGGGTGGTATTATTGTTTTCTGTGGCGGCGTCCGATTTACTAATTGGCGAGGACTCTGGCACAGACAACAAAATTAATGCTACTGGTTTACCAAATGTCCCCGCAAATATGTTTCACCCTTTTAGTTGTGATTTTGCAAAGGTATCATGACTCAAAGCACAAAAACGAGTGTGATAAATACATAAATAAAGATTAATTCGAATTTAAAAGGTAAACAAACTTATGAAAAATCTTGTATCGCAGGACAATATGTTTAAAAAGAAGGTAAATGAGAATCAAGCGTCAGTCCGTGCTATTTTTCGTGTTGCACACAATTACTAGCAGTGGGGGAAGACCATTTTCTGACGGGGTATTCGATAAAGATATAGAATAACCAGACTATATACGTGTATATATGTAGCCCGACAACATTGAATAATTATGCCATGTGGCCCAGTTCTAAATTAAGTTGGGCACCCCTGCAGTTTATACTATTATGTTACTAGCGGGGTTTGGCAGGCCAACTGGATTGAGGTGGGTGGGTGACGGGACAGGGTGATTGACCACTGACCTGACCCCCCCCCCACTGGTTTAGTCTGACCTTTCCTCAGTTCAGTCATAGTTTCAATGCAAACACACTCTCAAGACAAAGTGGCAAAGTGTACAGTGTTGTGTTATCCTCCCGTTCGTGCAGGATGAATTCTGAGTCTGACACCGAAACAAGGGATTTGCCAACAACCCCGCCAAGGAAGAAAAAAAGGTACTGTAGTTTTAAGAAAGAGTGGCTAGAAATTGAAGATTTTAAAACATGGATGATTTTACTGCGAAATGTATCGTTTGTAGCTGCTTGTTTACCGTCAAATTCGAAGGCCAACTTCCCATTCAAAATCATAAAAAATCGCGCGACTCTAAATACATATGGAAAAAACGAAGCACTGAGGCACCTACTCCCACAGCCAGCACTTCCGCATAGGCTCTCTAGAAAGTGGTAGGTAAGAATATATTTATGATTTTGTGTGCAAACAATTCCTGAACAAAATCAAAGTGTAACGTTGACGTAAATAAATACTGGTGTCCTATTCTTCTACGTGTACATACAGTGTTGTCGTCGCCTAAGCGCAGTCAAGGAAAAGCTGTCGAAGCCGTCTGCCTAAGCCTGCCTAGTGCCAGGTTACGCAATTGTAGGCTTCACTTCAAAGTCGTTGATAAAATATTATGAACACATTTTGTTTCATTACTAGGCTATGTATTAGTTCGTCTTTTTTGCAATTATTTTAGTTTCATGTGTTTTGTAATATCATATCTCTTACTATACATTACATATTTACATTTCGTTATTAATTTTTGAAATTAATTTCACTGTTTTTAATTTTACATTAAGTTTTTAAAGGGCCTTCTATAAAATGCAGTAAACAATCAACAAATAATCTAATTTAATCCATAACTAAGCTGTATATTTCACCGTTATTTAGAATACAAATTCGCCTTAAAACTCGTTTTAGACCTCTAAAATTAAGTCTTCGGAAAAAAATTCGCCGTAAATGGCCTCCGGCGGCAAGGGCTTGGCCCCAGATCCCAGCTCGTCCGCGCCGCCTCATTTTTGGGGAATATTGTCCCGGATTACCATAAGATAAAGGTGGCAACCCTATCGACCACTCCGGTAGGGTCTCGCCGGACTCTGAGGGGGTAACTGTCAGCTTGGGTACAGGTGGGTGTGGCGCTGGTGGTGGCGCCCCATTCGCTCGTTGTGTGCTGCGTTCGTTGTCGCTGTTGAAGTAGTTCTTGCTGTCGTTGCTGTTGCTGCTGTTGTTGCTGTTGATGTTGTAGTTGTTGTTGATGTTGGAGTTGTTGTCAGTGCTGTTTGGTTGCTATGTTAACAGCTGGAGACCAGGTTGAACTCAGTCTATAGCCGCCCACGTCACCATTCATGTTGTTGCGATGTTTGGCTATTTCTATGGACTCCCTGATAAGCCTAGGCCACATGGAGGACTCATGACAGATTATTTTCGTTTGATGGAAAAGTATCTCATGATCGGGGTTAGCGACGTTGTCAATTGCATGTTTGGCAACAATGGTGTCTGTGTTCTTTAACTCTGGTAGCTACAGTTCTACATGTTTGTCCAATGTAACACTGGCCGCACTTACACGGTATTTTGTATACGGTATGCCACTCCCACTCAAAATACTCTGATCTTTAGGGGACCGCAGCATGTCAGCAATCTTTTTCCGAGGCTTGAAAACGGTTTTAATGTGTAGAGTCTTTAAGTACCGACTAATGCGATCTGTGGTGTATTTTACGTAGGGTAGTACTGCAAATTTAGTAGGCTCTAGGCAATTCAACATAATTAAATTGATTTAAAACGTAACAGGTAACATAAAAAAGTGATTTTTGTTAAATTTCGTTGAAAAAAACAAAGTCACATTCATTCCCCAAATACCATATTATTGTATCATCGGATGTAATCCAAACACAAATAAATTCTGCGTTATGTAGCAGCTGTGGTCACCTGGCTGCGGTCAAAGATTGCACTTGTGTGAAATATAGTCGGTAATGTAGTGGTGATGGTTACCGATCTATGGTTATTTACATGATCGGTAAGGTTACTACTACTTTACCGATCGTGAAATTTGCTCGTGACGCCCCACGTACCGTGGAACCAGACACTGACACTCCATTCTTTTGAACTTCCCGGCTTCAAGGCCTCGAACAACATTAGTGGCAAGTAAACACCCTATACTCTTTTAGATTATGTTTTCAATAATTTCTTAACTTTTGGACAGCTGTTTCATTAATTGGTCATAGAACCAGCCTCTAGCCTAGGTCAAATTTGTTCCTGTTAACATGGGCCGAATTCTTTTGTTGCAGCCTTGCCCCGGGCAGCGCTGCATTCCTCCTTCGATTTGTTATGGTCCAGAGTTGACTTCTTCATTTTCATTTATCGCTAGATTTGCCGTTCTTGACACACCAACGTAAAGATCGCAATAGAAGAATGGGACGTGTAGCCCTAGCCTGTTTTTTATTATTTGCTTTATTGGGTAAGTAATACAGACATGCTGTAGGCCTAGAGGCCTAAATTACCTAGCCTAGCTAGGGCCTAGGCCTAGCCATTGGGTTTGAATCTAGCCTAGGCCTAGGGGCTTAAGCCCAGTGCACACAAAGTCATAAGGTTTAGTTAAGCCGGATTCATACAAAGTCATAAGGTTTTGAAATAGTCATATGGTAGGCCTAGGCTATTCGCCTTTAAATCGAGATGTAGGCGCCCCACCGTCGCGACCATCATGGCCGTCCGAGCCGGGATAAACAACGCAGGCTAACCTGTGTTCCATATGTTTCTGGCAGTAGGTTAGTGAGTGACAGGGTGATGGTGTCTGTGATACACGTTTATCACATAAACGCGTTTGTTGGGAACATACAGCGACCATTTGTCAAAGCAAATAAGATTTTAAACGGTTATCGTTTAATTTTACAGTAGTAATATTAAGTAAACGGGTACTATGTAGGCAAGCATCCCTTCATACATCATAATTACATGCAAAACCACATCTGATACACGTGAATATTAACTGCACTGCACAGATGAGAACAACGAAGTTAACGCTACTTGCTCATATAAAGCAGGTTCGAGGAAGTGTAGGGAAAGAGGGCTCCCGTTCATATTTCGGATCACAATTCCTCTTTTATCTCTTCTTCAAATTTCTTTTCATTCATTCCGGCCCTCTTTTCTACCAAACGCCCACCGAACTTCCACGCCTCTCCCCCCCCCCCCCCCCCCAGTACCTCCCAAGCCCCCAAAACCAGAAATGAGTGTTCTCTACGACATAGGCCTATACTTGCTAAAGCTAAAGGTAATTGCAACGCAGCTGAATCTGATAGGCATATGCGTAGGCGCATGCTAAATGTTGGATTCTAAAAATAGGTTTTAAGTTGATCATTTTGTATCAGTATAGCCTGTTATGATTATTGATAACGGTAGTTGAGGTGTTTTATGTCTCCCACCCCCTTACACCCACATCCCACACCCACGCAATCTACACTTTGAGGTTAATTTTCCTGTATAATGCTGAATTTCAGTATTGGAGGTTTAAAATAACATTAAGAATTATATTGTGACAAATACATTGTCACAATCCTGTTGAACCATCAAGTAAACATAATCTACCGTACGCATATTTAGTATTTTTTTATGAAATATATAAATTAAAAAAAAAAAACTCCAATATGTGAGTAGCCTAGACCTAAATGTCAATTTATGTTAGGACTACCTATGCACTTTTTTTTACACAGCATCTACTAAATATATTTTTAAAAATGATTTATTTAACGGCACAAAAAAAAAACATTGTGTATTTTTTTAGACTGAATACCATACCAGCATGCCTTTTGACACCTACGCAACTGCGTAAGCGCCAAACTCATTCGGATTTTAAAACACTTCGTATTGAGAGAATATTTGTTTCGCTCGCCGGTTGCTACATTGTGGCATAGACCAACAAGGTATTGATTGTCAATTTTAACATGTTTACTGCCCGACAATAATGTTGATCATGTAATTCACTCATACTCTCTATCGCCGTCTATATAACACACAGCGAACACCGGCCATCATTCCGTAACCTATCCCGGCTGTACTGGTTCTCGATTTGTCCGCCAGAGTTCAGCCACTTTGGATTTAAACGCGAATTGCAATAAGCTTTCAGCTCTGTTGCATTGATTCATGGTCGATGGCATCTCATTGGCTTGTTATAAGCGAAGAAGTGACGTTTCAACGCCTGATTGGTCCGTCACATGGATTATGGTTTAGCAATAAGAGAGTTGAACATTTTTCAACTCGCTTGTGACTATGACTTTTGCAATTGCAATGACGAGTTTGTGTGAACCATTGTAGGCCTACGTACTCCGTATCTCCCAACTCAGCTTATAACTAAACCATAATCCTTGCGACGTTGTGTGAACCCGGCATTACAAGCCAATACCTGCCGTAACTTTAACCATCCATCAATTGAGTATACTGTATGTGAACCTTCGTATTCTCATACGAATTTAATTAGAAACAAGAATAGGCTAGTGCCTCTTATTCACAATGAAGAACTGAAAAGGTATTGGCATTTGCCACCATTTCTTTAAGTACCAAAGTTTGTCACTCATTGCAACTCTTTTGTCACTGGTAAAAGAGTAAGTGAAAGTGCTCCCCCCCTTGAAGAAAATATTATGACCTGGCTCGACCTGGAACGATAGCAATCTTAAAGTGCCCGTTCCCCTCTTTAGCAAGTTGTTCTCTATCTAAAGTTTAACCATAAATACCAATGTTTGGGTGTATATCACGCGGCCTGTACCATCAGGTGTCCTTTGTTTATTCGCGCAACTTGCTGTTCGAGGTGGTTTTCCTACGTCATGTAACCCATGTTGCCAACTCTGCGCTGCTTCTCCAGCAGGCATTGGAAAGAGGGGTGGTACTGAAGATGCGTGGTTGGCTGAAGCCATCAATAGAGGGAGAGCACGTTGTCTGACGAGATACTTTGTTCAAATGAAAGTGCTGCAGAAGGCGCGTGGTCAAGCGGATAGATACAACATTTGTAACAACTCACTGGAAATGTGTTTATATTTCTCTTCAATTTGTGAAATGACAATAGTATTTGTCAAGATAAGGAATATAATTATAATAGTTTTGTCAAATTAAGAAATAAAGTTAGGCTACTTGCGCCGAACAGGTTTTCACAAAGACCTCAAGTAAAATTTCACAAACTTACGTTTGTTTAATACATCTCGGTGAAAATTCTTCTTGTTACAAGTATGTCGTTACATAAGACTACGACGTAAAACGTACTTTTTGACGTATTTGTGTTAATTTCTATTTGACCTGCCATATTATGTAGGCTATTGTTATAATGTGAAGAATAAACTGTTTCATTTGTAGTGGACGGAAAATTTGAAACGACTATACACATGCGCTTGGCCGGATACTTTTCGCCCAACCCTCCAGATGCGTGAATAGGGTTACCATATTTTCAAATACAAAATCCGGGACAAATAATTAATAACAATTCAGATGCTAGAGAAAAAAACTGCGCTGCTATCAGCTCTAATCTATAACCGACAAGAATGCTGCAGCATTGAGTTCCGCCATAATCAAAGACAGTGCATGCGGGGCCAAAACGTTCACGACAATCGCCTCTGTTTTCGTTCGCACACAAGAAAATTTGTTTTCAAACAACTTTTTAACAATGCTTGAGGTACAGTTCATTGAATTAAGCCTCTGGTTATGCATAACTGTGTGATACAAAAACGTTCCCTCTTTAGCCGAAAGCTCAAGTTCATCATTTCCAGCAGCGACTATCGTGAAACAATCGCTAATTTTTCGACTTGTACACTTCGCTTCTAAGCCCGATTTGTGTTTCTTCGATTTTAAATGATCCAGAATATCTGAACGTCCCCTGTGCTCTATTCCAAACACACTTCGGCAAACAGAACAATCAACGTTACCTTCAATTTGTGTATTTCGAGATAGGAACAGATATTCCTCCTTCAGATTGTCTATAAATCGACACTGCATTTGGCCATTTTCACGTCTGTAGCAACGCTACGGAATGAAGACACCGTCACCGTCCACTAAAACAACCCTGCCCTGAATGACTCGCCGACAAGACTATTCACAAGATGAGAATTGCTGTCACTTGCAATTTGGTTGCTGGTTAGCTAGCTGCCTTTGGCCTTGGCCTTGACAGTACTGTCAAGGACACATGCGCACCCTCTCTGCTGGCAGAAGTCCAAATCTAGATGCCCCCAGCCATTCGGTAATACATGAACCCGCGACGCGCGAAGTATTTGAAAGCAACAACTAGAACGTGACCTGATTTGTTTTATTTTAACATAACTTGTGTTTCCGGGACATTTTGGTGTCCCGAAAATTATTTTCGGGACACCGGGACAGTATCATGAAAACCGGTACTGTCCCGGAAAATTCGGGACGTATGGCAACTCTATGCGTGAAGCAAGGTCACACCACACTCGGGGGTACGATGTTGCCAAACGTACAACGTTGAGTACAATTCACAAAACATTTAACTACTAATTACGTGGAACTCGAATCATTTTCGGTGAAACTGTTATTGAATATGTGTTCTATATACCAACTTGAGTGCCTAGGTACACATTGCAGCAAGAGGTGAACGAACACTTTAAGGCTGTATGTTCACCTACCTTACGGAACACCCGATTTTGATTTTTTTTGAATTGCTTTACAATTGTTTTTAACTGTCCCAAAAGAAAATTAAAATATGTCATCCTATAGAGAATTTAATGCTCGTTCTTATAAATTGTTTTTTATTCCAATAAATATTTCCGTTTTGAAGATGTTCTTAATTAGATGTGAAAGGTGTCCAGTAACATCACATTACAAAAGGTAATTAAGAACAACTGAATAACGGAAATATTGATAGGAACAAAGAAGCATTCTTAAGAAAGAGCACTAAATTCTCTGCAGGATGCCATATTTTGATTTACATTTGGGACAATTTAAACACATTTTAAAGCAATTTTAACGGACCAAAATCGGGAGTTCTGCTGGCTGGGTGGACATACAGCCTTCAAGTTTCTGGGCCTTTCTAAACTCTAGTTGGGAAGGCCTGGTCTAGGGTTTTAAATGCCGATGGTCGGGCTTAGGGATGTCAAGGGGTACCCGTTACCCGCCCGGTACACACGCGTACGGTTCCAACTTTTCAATACCCGTTACCCAGTACTACCTGTTCCCTTCTTCTGTTCAAAACAAAATCAATTCAACATTGCGATATTTCCCTACTGGCGTCTTTGTGCTAGCAAGCCGCTCTTTTCAATTTGCCAGCATTTAACTTGACACTCACAGCTCCCCCCCCTCGTCTCGATTAGCCATCGCTGCAAAAAAATGAGACGTAAAGCCCAATTAGTATCATCTTCTGTAGGCCTATGGAAGAATGCTGCGGAACGGTTGCGAGTCCGAGGGAGCGCACCCGCCCGTTGTAGTTTTACCGCAATCATGTTCTCGTGTTCGAGCTCGGACTATGACGTCATCGCTTTGACGCGGCCGACCACCGGATTCATTGTACATGCCTACCGTAGCGAAGACGCAAGCTTTGAAGCTTTTGTTGAATACTTCCGCGATCGTTTTGCATCAAAGACAATGCAACCTGATACCGTTTAACAATATAATGTCTCTTCCCACAACTTTGCGAATCATTGACACCCATGACGATAAAACGCGTATTTATATTATTTACTACCCGGGTAGTCCGGGTACGGCGCGAGGGTACCCGGGTACAACTATTCCCGGGTATTGACAACCCTAGTCGGGATGCACCAAAGATAAAAGTTGTCCTTACCATTTAGTATTTACTATTATTTAAATTTGAATGTAGGCGTACATCAAATCGATGTTGACATTGAGTCAAAAAAACATTGATGTCAAACAGCAGCTAGTGATGACATCGGGTCCAACAAGTTTAAACCAGTTCCTCAACTTCAGAGCTGGTTCGGAACCAGTTTTTAAGGCCTATTTATTGTTAAATCTATAGTAGTCACATTTAGCAAGTTAAAATGTAGGCTACCTAGAAAACATTTTGTGAATTATGACTCGAACTGTTGTTGTTTAAAGTCTTCATATTCTGGATGTTAGACAAAACAATGGCTGAAAAATACATCTTGGCATAAGAAGAAAAAAAATCTGTATAGAGGTAGGCCTATATCATGAAGTAATTAGCTAAAATTAATCCAAGATACTTTATTTTCCATGCCTGCCTTGTGTAAGCTTATGCCAACTGTGTCAAGTGTCACCTGTGTCGGCAGTCTCGGGCAACAAGTCTGGTATAAGCGCTCACCTGATAATGTATCTCTGTTTCTCATTTCAGTAGTTCAGCGTTTTACAGACATCTCGAAAAAAATGAAACCGGTTTTGAAAAGTCGGAACCAGTTTCCGGGTACCCGGTCATCACTAACATCACCCCTAATAAAATGTATTTTCTCAATTTGATCAGTTGAACATGGTAGTTTGACTTTGTTTTTAGCAACAGCATTTGGCGGCGGGTCAGCTTTTGGTGGGGGGTCGTCTAAAGGTGGAATTGGGCGACAAAGAGAGCAAACCTTTCGGAATCAGGGTTACTATGGTCAACCAGATGGCAACAAAACCCTGAAACCAGAGCAAACTAGTGATCCAGGTAAAATCACAAACTTCTTTATCTTATCTATTTAGACATATTGTTCATACCTTTAATTGATTTTTAATGATGTTAATAAAGTAATAATTAGGGATGTGCGGGTAGTGATTTTTGAACTCGGGTCGGGCACTTCAAGTACCCGCGGGCTCGGGTTCGGGTCGGGTCGGGTAGTGTAAAAAACTAATAATTAATAAAAATGTATCAATTAATAGAAAATACGTTACATGAAATGTATAGTGGTGTACGAATCTACGAAATTTGAATCCGAATCTACTTCAACACATTCGAATTTTCTAATTATTTGAAAATTTGAATTTCCCGTCGTATTTCACGCTATTTCCGCCAAGAAGGCGGTGGGGAGTTCTGACTTCTAGCATATGGTCGCCATCTTTGTTTAGATCATAGTCAGATGTCAAATACATCGTGAAATCATGGTGAAATATTGTTATTCACCTAGGCTACACTATATTCATGAAATAATAATAAAGTAAGATAGAAGGTAAGGCATCCTCATATAAATATCAGTTCCTCCCAAGCTTCCCCGTCTTGCAGCTTCATATTGAAATTCACAATGTTGACCAATCATAACCTCGAAATTATGTTGTACTAGGCCTAGGCTACCCGACCCGATTTTTTCGGGCATAATTTACGGCCCGACCCGACCTCGGGTAAATTTTGTTACCCGAAAAATACCTGTTTTTTGGGTACCCGCACATCCCTAGTAATAATGTCCAAGAATACTGTAATTGACTAATTGACTATTGTTGATAGATTTTCATGTATTAAAAGGCAGGTCAGGGTGGCTATTCCAAATATTAATTAATTAAGAATATACTGTAATTTGACTAATTAGATTGATTTTTTTAGATGGTATTCATATGTTAGAAGCCAGGGTGGTTACTCCTGAATTCTGTCACAAGTGTGAGTGATTCACTTTTCCCACTTACCTGCCGGGGGGGGGTCCAGAAGCCAGTTGTCGAGATAGTCTTGTTTTATAAATATATTGCTTATTCATTACAATTCGTTACATTACATTACAATTGCCATTGGCCTTACTAGAACAAAACATTCAATCAATGCACTTTCAATCCTCTGCTAACTCAATCCACTGCCAGTTTTATACATTATTATTTGGCTAGGCCACAACAACTCTCCCCTTACAAAGTATTATTAATAATTAAAATAATATACAGATTGAGATTGTTAATATTCCAAGAATCTCTGAGCCTGGTGTTCATGTAGTGGCAGAAGGCAAACCATCCAGAGGCAAGAAAAATACAGACCAGTCGGGTTATGTACCTGGTTTTCATTTCTCACTCTTCAAATTGTTCCCCACAATAGTGTTTCTCAATACAGGATTTTTTCTTTCTACGTTATATTGTATTGGCAAAAGAGATCTGTAGTTCGTCACCTTATGTTCTGATTCACAATTGAAATAAGGGTTGGTTTAGTGAAATAACAATAAGGTTAAAACGAATTGGAAAATGCAAATGTAGGTCCCATCCATCACAGTGTTTTGAAATAGTCATAAGAAATGAATCGATTACATTTCTTATTTCAACTTCCCATGATGCGCCTTGTGACGAACCAGTGTGACTGCAGAAGAGCCAAAAGATTAGGCCTATGATGGAAATCAAAACAAAAACAATGGCACCAGATGTTGTTGCTGATATCGTCAATTTTCATTGTAAGAGCATTATTAAAGGATTAGTCAGGTGATAAACTAAAAAATCACCAATGAGTCATTAGGCCTAGTGTATGAAATTCAGTTATGTGTAAAATAAAGTTGATATAGGTTGCTTCAATGCAAGAAAAAAAATAGTGAACGTTTAGCTATTCTTAGAGATGCAAGAAAATGGTTTTATTTTTCTTCACTTTTCGTTTGAGAAATTGAGAATTACGGTGTTTTGTGGTGTTATTGTTTTTTTAATCGAAAATCATGTTTTTACATAAAATCATTGATAAAACTAAAAAAAGGTTATATTTTCTAAACTATTATATGTGTATGGCCCTAGATGTATATACATAGTGATGGGCGTCAAAGATTAGATTCGACTGCAGAGAAGTAAGTGGTGATGATGCGGACTGCTTATTTTCGCTTTTTATCTCGTAATTCTTGTGAAGATTTGAACGGAAGGGAATACAAAATTACGAATTACTGTTTATAATGGTGTTGTTTTGCTAGAAAGTGACAATTATGGTGTTATATCGCAAATAGACTCATAATTCGTTTTATAAGCATTTTATGGTGTTATTTCGCGATTTGAATCTGAATCCCAGTGACGCATAACGTAAAGAAATGTTGAAACCAGCACTCTAGAGTGTTTTGTTACACTTTTCGTTTTATCGCGCATTGCGAAAAACTTGCATCTCTAGCTATTCTATAAGATTCACTTCGAAAGCTATGCTGCGTTTTTCTTCTAAAGCGTAGTACAGCTGTATTGGTTCTGAGGTCGCTAACGCCTGCCTGATAGACAGAGCACTCACTGTGTAATACGAGTCCAGCCAGCGCTCCGCGAAACACTCGGCAACTGCGGACAGTACCGCTCAAAACAGGTTGCAACTTTTCTTCACATCGAGTCAAAAAAAAATTAATTGCAGGGCATTTTGTAGAAGTACACGTTCGTACTAAGAAACATGTTATCGGTAGGGAAACGATGCACATTAAACCTCCTGATCGATTTTTTATAAGTGCCCTATTTTAGCGGTGGTTTTACTATCTCGAGGCAACATTTTATGTAAATGGGAATTACCATGAGAAAAGTTGCTCGGTGCTACTTGGTAGCAACAAGCCAAAAAATCGCGTTTTCTTTAATTTTTTAACCTCCTGCTTTTAATGTATGGTATCTTTTAGTCATGTTTTCCATATTTGAGGGTGGACATATACAGATGATAGTTTTTTAGTTTTTCATCTGACTTACCCTTTAAAGCACTGGTTTGATTACTGTAATAAGCAACTAGTCGACTGTTGTGAACCAGTTGGTTCTTATTGCGTTCTTCCACAATTTCTTATTTCAATAGTGAATCAGTATTAACTTGCAAAAGTAGGTAGTATTTTTTTGTTACTATCAAAAATGCTTCAAGATATTGTAAGGCGAAGGCGAAGGCGATTCGTATTCCAGAATTTGATTTTGTATCAGCTACACAATGAATTTGAACAGTTAAAAAACTTTTATCAATCTGTACTTTTTTTATTTTATTTATGATCATATTTTAAATAATAACTGAAATAACAATTGAAACGATTACAATATTTTCAAGTTTTTAAACCCATTGTTTAGCTGATTCCAAACCAAATCCCGAGATGGATCTCTTTTTCAGTATCTTGAAGTGTTCCTTTCTCAAGAACGTATCAATAAAGCACTGTTTGATATTACTACATACTACGCATTGCCGTTTAGGCCTATACCTACAACTTTGTTTTCACTTTGCTTTCAGAGCCAGTAGTACGACGTAAAAGTTCTGGATTGTCTGCTTGGGGAATTGTCACTCTTGTCGTATCAATAATCATGTTGTCAATTCTTGCATATTATTGTACAATATTTTACCCAATGTTATGTAAGAAAGAAAGAAAATATGATATTATCGAACTGGAAAAAGTGTAGTATGGTTAGTATGGTACACTCACTGACATAAGTAGATCAAGGGTCGGATGGAACATGTCTTTTCTCCTGCACTCACTCTATTAGTTCTCAGTCAGCTCAATCTAATTTAAGAATCAACAGGCACCATACATTCATGAGCAATACTGATCACTGACTACTTTACTATAAAAGTGAAAAGTGAAAAATATAATTTTATTACGAAAGTTCTCGAACTTTGGTAGGGTTATGGCCATAATTCAAGCATTTCTTTTCTTGCGAATTCAAGCGAAAAACTCTACTTCATGCGGTAAGCGTGAAATATACGAATTCACGCTAGTTAGGCGAATTTTCTCGAGTTCAAGCAACAATCGTAAAAATGCGAAAATAATACATTTTTTCGATTTCCTGAACATTCCATTCCACTATTTTAGTTGGTTACTAGGACTAGGCCTATTGTAGTTTTTATTGTATCCATAGTGTCAATGAACAATCTCAATCAATAAAGAATAATTTTTTGTTCCCTGATTTCAGATAAAAACTAATTATCACTAAAATTTTGCCTTGTTAAAACTAGTAATTAATGCTAATTTTTTTTTAAATAAACGCTAAAACAAAAAAAATAATGTTAATTTCACGGGCCTCTACTGATCAGTAACCATATCAGATACAAAATAATTGCAGAGTTGTTAGAGTAAATATATTTTCTGTCCTGTGCTCGATTTACTTATGTCACATACCATACATCTTTTTATGGAGTCAAAGAATATTATGAACTTGAATTTAGAGCTCAGGTTGGTTTTATTTAAGCAAATCAAAAGTGTCTGGAAATGTAAAGTAAGCAAACTTAGTCGTGCAGTCTCGGAGTAAATAGTTTTTTTCATCCCGTTCATTGAATTACCGTAATAGTCTTGCATTCCAATTGTGCATCAGCTTTTGTCATAACAGCAATAGGCCCTACTACTACACATGCAGCTCTCTTGTTATGTGCAACACTTCAAATTCGTGTATGCATTCAGCATTGTGAAACACTGGGTGTGGTTTTGCATTCAGATTGGAAATAGCAGAGTTGATGTGTCTCCCTGTGCATGAGTTGACCTCAGCACTTTAAAATATGCAGCAGATGATTTAGTGCTGCTGCTATCACTTCAGATCATTTCATAGATGCTCTGGTTTAACAGAAGGGACAAGACCCAGTTCAAGAAAATGTTCAACGAAAATATGGGCTGATAAGATTAGACAAGGTAGTTACTATATATAGTTATATTTAAAAGCTGGAAATAATAGATATATTTTATCTATATATGACAAGATACTATTTTATGTATAAAGTGCAAAATGTTAACCCGTGTGAGATCACTTCAGCCTTTAAGTTTAGTGTATCTGTTCTAGCATTATCAATCTTTGTGCTCTGCAAACCATATACTCATGCGAGCATTGGGTGACACTATTGTGTCTAGTATTTTTAGAATTAATAACGACGTAGTACATATACATACTATTTTATAACATTAAGCGTAATACAGTAATGCTATTGTATTGTGCACCAGAGATGTGCACACATGGGTAGTCTAAGTACCGCATACTCAAACCAGTACTTTAGGTTTTAGACCTCCAAATAAATATGTCAAAAGAAATCCATCCCTTGCAGTTAGGTCTTTTCCACTGACTTAAAGTTCGTCTCAAACTAACATCCACGCTGGTAAAGTGGACTCCTCAAAGGGAGGCTTATTTCACGGTCATTGTGCAAGGTTGTAAACAAGCTTGTCGTCGGAAAGAATCCACAGCTTTTTAAAAAGTGGCCATC
Organism: Isoperla grammatica; assembly: GCA_945910005.1. Classification (NCBI taxonomy): domain Eukaryota; kingdom Metazoa; phylum Arthropoda; class Insecta; order Plecoptera; family Perlodidae; genus Isoperla; species Isoperla grammatica. The sequence continues at coordinate 36,314,389 of OX246746.1, read as the reverse complement.
GGGCAACGGATGTCCAAGGGTTCAAGCCACCCGTTTGATAATAGCGAAGAGGTTCACTATTACCCGAGACGATTCTCTAGTAGTCCTCGGAAGCGTGGAAGGTCCATGTGTTTTGGAACTGTCTTGACTATGCTAGATGGTAAGTGATTTGCAAAATAAAGGGGATGATTGACACCCTTGGTCTCCAACAATATGAACCAATTCATTTTAGTTCACATTTTGCCGGCGTGGATGTTGGTTTGAGACCAACTTTAGTTTGCTGCCCCTAGAAGCTTAATATGAAATGTTAAGCCCAAATATCAATCATCACTAGAAGCTTACCCATTGCAGAAAGTCTCTGCACACCCCTGCTGTGCACATAGCTTTAATTTAATTTAGTATTTGTAATTCAGGAGCCCATTAAGAACTCTGTGGCTTCTAGTCTTACTAATCTCATCTGTTACGTGCCAGATAAGAAACTTGTTTGGTGTAATAATATGTGAACAGCACATCGCCCACCTATAGGCCTACTGTGCCACTATCTACTTTTATATACGGTATTATGTTTTATGTGTTTGTTGTGGCCAGAACAAGATCTGGTTACTGTTTTCTGTTAAATTTAAATTGTGTAATGTAATTTAGAGAAAGGTTTTAGCATTAATTTTTATCAGATTATAGATAATAATAAACTAGGCCTATTGAATTGGGCATGCCACTATTACCCTGTTATGTCTATACTTTTACCATGTCACTTGTTACAAACGCATATTTTCGTACGCACGCATCACGACTGTTCCGCAGCAGTTTCTGAAAACTGCTCCACCTACCTCTTCATCTCTAAGTGCCTTACATTCTACACTGCTTTAATAAGACTGAGAAACTTCATACCATGTGATGTATATCTCTGTAGCCACAACAACACACCCATGTTGATTTTCTACATGATATTATGTTTTTTGTAGATGCTTTTGTCATAACACTTTTATACTGTAGTCAAAGTTTACTAAGGAAAGGGATGTTAAAGAAGATTAAGCTTTTTAGCTTTAAGGTAACCATTAGGGATGCACAACGATATAATAAAAATTATCTATTTAATCGAACAGATGACTGTATTATCAATCGATAATATCGAATGATAGTAAATTTACAAACATGAAGCAATCTTTTACAGATTCCATGACATTACATTGTCTTTTTGAGCACATAATGATAGCAACATTTCTTGGACACATCTGATGTGACACTGTTGAGAGTAATCACATATGAGACCCAAGTCCCCAATATTTTGTGATATCGATTATCGAAATTATATCCAACATCGAACGATAATATCATCGTGTGCATCCCTAGTAACAATAGATTTTAGCTTAAGCCACGTTTTAGGTATTAATATTCACTTGTCTTACTATTTGTCTTATCTTATCTTATTAAGATGTAGTTGTATTTGTAATTTGTAAATTTAGTTTGGTAGTCATTATGTTCCATGTTGACTCCAATCCAGTATTATGATGGAATGACAAACAAGTTGTAAAAGTGAACATTAACTCACTTCCACTCGCCACTTTAATAGTTGATAATTTGTTAATAGTAGTGTTGCCTACAATGTTATGCTTTTTGTGATAGTGTTACAATATAATAATGTTAACATAGTGAAGTGAAGTGCCAAGTGGCTGATATATATTGAAAAAGTCTCACATAGTTTTACTAAAGTATTATTTAATATTTGTATGTGTGCTAAACAGTTGGATTGTAAATTAACGTGAAATAATTATTTTAATGTACAACATCCGACGTATTGCTTACGTTTTAAAATAGGCATCTGTACTTAAATCCGTGGCATAAAAACTCTTCAGCACATCTCATAGCATAGTAGCCTTGTGGGCATTTTGAGACGAGTTAAAATTATTAGAACGACAAAAAGTATAACCTCATCCACCCAAAACATATTTTCCTATGACAGCTACATAAATGGTGGCCATAGCCCACTGTCCTTTAATGGAAATTACGTGGAGAACTACAGTACTAGACAATCTTGGTGTACCAGTAGTGTAACTTCATATTAAAAGTTGTAGGCCTACACTAATTGAGTGGCTGCATGAATAAATCATGTTACTGTTGTTAGACGGTTTATACACCCAACCAGCCACGAGTCCGCACTTCCAGACTAGTTCTTAATATACCAAGTTAGCATATTTTCACACAGATGACAGCACTAGTATCGTTGAGTGAGAAATATAGGGTTCTCACTCAACGCTAGTATAGTTTGAATTGATGCAAGTGGGCTAGACTGGCGGACGGCCGCAAACTACGTTGCCTTTGCCTGCAACTTCCCGGTTTATGCACGCGGCCACTCGATTGGTAAGGCCGACAAATATAGACAGTTGGTAATTCCAAACCAACTTTAATCACAGTAGAAGTGAAAATCTCTCAATAGATATTCGACAACGAGCCAAAATGTGATATTTTTCAACACAATCTAACCAAGGCCATGAACTAAGCCAGTATTATTTAGATTGATGGATGGTCAATGCTGCAAAAATATTCATATTATTGTGTAAACATTCCTGCCAATTAAAACGTTTGTATTTTTGATACATCTATATTACCTTAGTATACTGTATAGTTTTGTAAAACATATTAATGTTTGAATTTTAATAAAAATGTATTTTGTGCCTTAAGGTCGTGTTTTCAATTTGTGTAACCAAACTAGAAGTGTGCAAAGTCTGGCCAAGCCCTGTATCGACTATGGAGGATAGTTTGACATGTTTGTTTAGTCATACCAGAGTCATACTTTTTGACAACTGAACAAATGTCTGTGAGAAAAGAAATCGAGCCCTATCCTTAAATCAAAGATAATATGTTGGCCACGAAAATTATACTATAAAAAACCTGCCAATCGTGTGTCCTGTCATTCTATTTGTGTTACTGTGAGGATTAGTATGGTATATGGATATTAACTAGGAAAACGCTCTGTTTGACGCGTTGATAAGCGAGCGCGTCAATATCTTCGAACTTTCTGGCGAAAAGATTTCAATACTAATACAAACAACCATTAACAACAATTCAAGAATGCGCATTGCAAAAATTTTTCTAATTTCCATAGCTATTATACTTCCCGACATTGTTGGATGCAGTGCAATGTGCGTTGCTAAGAATTTTCGCTGTCATGTTTTCTCCGCGGTCCGCCACCATTACTAACAGTTATTGACAGCAATAGAAATGTAATTTCTGCCTCTTATACGTATCGGATCGCGTTTACATTAGTATATTCGTAACCGGACAAAAATTTACTATCAGATAGCCACCTCACATTTTGCCGTAACTGTGTTTCAAAAATATATTTTCGAGTAACTTTTGTGTAACTTTGCCAATATTTATCAGATCGCCATTACATTAACATATTCGTGACCGGAAAAATCTGGCTATCTCACATTTTGCCGCCATTTTGTTTCAGAAAAATATTTTGCAGTAACTATGGTGTAACTTTGTAACTTTTCAAACGATTTTGCCTCAAAACTATACACCTTCCATCCACATCGAGGCTTGTGGATGGTCCAAATTTCAAGTTGATCTGACTTTCCGTTCGACCGCTATCGACGGACATAAAAACAAAAAAAAACAAAAAACAAATAAACAAAAAAACAGAACGAAGTGCCATAAGAGTCAAGTGGAAACGCTCGCTTCGCTCGCTTAATTAACCCATAATCTTAATATATTATAAAACAATATTTATTCTTGCTTCATGCAGATTAACAGTTTAAACTTTAAACTGCTATATAGTAGCACTTCTTGAATGAAGACGTACATAAAACTGTATTACTGGAACATGCTCTCCAGTTAAACATGCCTCAAAAATCAAAATATGTCCAAATGAACAGTCGCTTCGTTCCATAAACTTTGTCTTACCTTTCTTGATTGTATATTTCTATTTTTCCATTTTTCATACCTACTATCCAAAGGATCTTCAACATCCTACACTAACATCACATCTTATATGCAACCAATGTGTTGTCTTAAATGCAATTCTAGTTCCCTGAAATTAGTAACTTGTTTTTAAATGTAGATAGAATCTAAAGAATCTAGAATCTGTTGGTAGAAATCTAGATAGAGACTTGAATTCGATTGCTTTTTTTTTTAATAAAGCTATTTAAAACTATTACATGAAGTACTTTTTCAATTAAGACACTTCCATAAAAGTTATAAGCTAAACATTCTGAAACAAAAAAACATGGAGTAGGAGAATGTTTTTTAACTGTTTAATATAATATCAAAGTTTGCAAGTTTCCTATACATATATTGTAATTGAAATTTCTAATATAAAAGCACTAAAGTTTTTTTTTTAAATTTGTCAAGCGCTTACCATTTGATACCCATTAGATCCCTTATCTGTGCCATTAGTGTTAATTATATAAAATCCAAGTGGTTGCCCCCTTTGCCAGCTAAGCACCTCATGAAATCCGTTAATCCGTGCGTAATGTTGTTTTATCATAGTCCAAAGTCAAATTGCTCGACCTTTTCTGTAAGCAAAACGGCCTAGCTAAAGGACTTCACCTCCCCGGCTCAATTACATCATGCTTCATGCTCTACATATCTGCCACGACGTTCCCTCATCGTACAGGCTGGTCTGCACTCTGTGTTCGAGTACAGTACTAAAGTAGCTGATGCACTTACCGACTAATTTGTTTATATCTTTCGCCAATAGATGGCATGCAAGTCGTATCGTAATTGTATTTGCGCGTGTATTTCGTTTATGTAGTTCTTTGAGGCGCAATTATTAGTGAGTTGTTAATTTTGCCGATTACTTGCCTGGTGATCATTCACTCACTGAAAATTTGTATATTTATTATTTATATATTAAATATTATTGTATATAGTCTTGTAGAAATATGTTCGCATGATATTTAGTGGGTAGGGTGATTGATAGTGGTGATTACGACGTACATTTTGTGCCCCCCCCATTAGAAAGAGTATCATTGTTCTAAGCTTTTCTCAGTCTGACTTCTATATAATAGCGCTTGGACATACCTTTTCACAACTGTCTCCCAGGGTCTATGTATTAGTGGGATATTCTGGCTTGTTAAGGTTGCTCTCAAACTTTGAAGTGGCAATTTTTTTGGAATTTAGTGAATTCGGTGTTTGTGCGGCTAATTTGTCATTATCTCCCACATTACCGTCTAAGATTGGTTAAGAAGCAAGGAGGCAGCGGTGAACGGTGGCTTGTTTGGGTCTTGGACAAAGGTCTTTGTTAAAATGTGTCATGGATTTCTTGCCGGTTCCTTTAAAAACGTTGACCCCCCCCCTGCCCCCCGATCTAAACGGCAAGTTTTGATATTCCATCTGCCTGCCTATCAGCCAGCCACCCCCCACCCCTTCCAACATAGGGGGTTTGGTCACTTGTGCATTTACACCGGTCAATGTTATAACGTAATGTTCCTAATACTTAATCGATGGGTTGTTCTGAAAATGTCTTAATATAGGCGCTGCTGTCTCCACACTCTATTTTAGATTAGTCGCTTAAATTATTTTTATTATTGTATATATTTATTTAAAAAAATGAAGGGTGCGTTTTACATCCTGGTACAAGAACAAACATAAAGCGGGGCTAGAGCCAAGCCTATCAAACACAATCACACGTACAGTTAAAACAATATTGAAATAAAACTTACACAATACAACTCAACATAAATGGCATAATAAAAAAATAACAATGTGTAACAAAATATAATCGGTAATAAAATAAAAATTAATATAAAATATAAATTAAGTAGAAAAAGGTTAGTGATAAATTATAACTATAGCTATGAATTGATTATGAATTTTAAAATTCACTGACAATGTCGCATGCTTGAAGAATGACCGCCTTCTAAAGTATGATAGTAATTGATAAAGATTTTTGGTTTAAGGTTTAACAGAGGCGTTCACACACATGATTATGATAATACTCAATTCACTCCAGTATTCACAACACCATTGGCTAGAATGCTTTTGACGTCAAAAACTGTATTGAGAATTGATTGGTTGGTCTAAGGTTTGTCTTAGGGGGATTCTAAGAAATGAAATTTGGTCATTTCGTTAAACCTGTGCAAGTCTTAGCCCCGTGTGTGACCGCTAGCGTTGTTTTCCTATTGTTCAATACAAGAACTTACGCCGTGCTTAAGAGCGAAGGATACCCCTTCGTCAAAAACCGCAGAAAATTTTCATTTTTTAATTATATCTCAAGATTGAAACACAAAATCGAAAATCTGAGAAAGCAAAGCGCTGTGGTTTCTCAGATTTTCGATTTTGTGTTTCAATCTTGAGATATAATTAAAAAATGAAAATGTTCTGCGGTTTTTGACGTAGAGGTATTCGTCGCTCTTAACAGGGAAGGATACCTCTACGGCAAAAACCGCACACAATTTTCATTTTAAAATTATATCTCAAGATTGAAAAACAAAACCAAAAATCTGAGAAACCATAGCGCTGTGGTTTGGTAAGCCCTACACACTGAATGATAAATGTATTTAACGTTATAATCAGTATGGCTCAGTGTGAAGCTCGAAGGATGGACACGGCTCCAAATAAAAATGAATCTTTCTCATTGACATTTATCATATCGTAATGTATTTATCGTAATGTCTGTCACAAAAAGGCGGCGTGAGCTCGGACAGTCGTGAGCCGCATCTACTGACTGCCCATGGAGTTTTTTGACACAAAACTGCATGGTTGTCGACACAGTTTCGCCTTCGAACCGTACTTCTGATGATACCAGCACATTCCATTTGCTGGAGCACCTTGCGTCGCGTATCGTGGGTTCGATGAAGAAAAGTCGCGACGACGATCCCTCGAACGTTCTCGAGATGACACCGCTCGACGATTGCTAGATAGTGTTTCGACATGTTGTGACAACTCTTCTAACTGTGTTTGAAAATGGTTGACTACTGCTAAACGAGAAGGAATAGGTGTCATCTCGTGTATCCGGTCAGCGATCACTGCAAGTGCGTCGAGGTCGTCAGGCGGTGATGATGCGAGTATGTCGCGCATCCTTATCGGTAAACGTTCAAGCCACAACGATCGTAATACCTTGTCTGTGACTTCAGACCATAGGCATATTATGCTTCAGACGCAGCCAACATGCGCAGTTGAAAAAATAATTCGGAGGGTTTGCGATCCCCCAACTATTCATGTTGTAAAAGTCGTTTAAAACGCGCCTCTTGTGAGGGTGAAAAACGTCGAATAAGCTCTGCTTTCAAATGCTCATATTTACCAACGATCGGGGGATTGACGATAATGTCACGCACTGCAGTCGCGTATCGTTGTTCGAAGGCGCTTGTTGCATGATTAAATTTATTGGAATCATGCGTAATTCCTGCTAAATCGAACTGATTTTCGATTTGTGCGAACCACAATACCGGATCATCCGCCCAAAACGGTGGCACCTTAACGCTAACCCTATCAACCGAGACGAGGGCTACGTTTTCAGGTAATGACATCTTCCTGAATTCGTCGTTATACAAAAACAAACGTTAGAAACAATCAAAATCTACTCGAAAACTCGACACTTCCACAATAAATAATTTGTACTGTGCATTGTCCTACTCCTACATCGTTGGTAGCTCACGTCGGGGTCACCACTGTGGAAGAACTAACTAGGTGGCTTAATGCCAATGATAAATGTCAATGAGAAAGAGTCATTATTATTTGGAACCCTGTCCATCCCTCGAGCTTGACACCAAGCAATTGTTTATTATTCAATCCATAGCGACGGGTTTCTTTTGTCTTGCCCAATTGCCACCGCCTTCTGACAAGTAGCGCACCACAACCCTACTGGACGGGCCATTGGACAGAAACATTATGTGTAGTGGCCCTACTAGACGGGTCATTGGACAGAGACATTATGTGTAGTGGCCCTACTAGACGGCCTGTTGGACAGAAACATTATGTGTAGTGGCACTACTAGACGGGCCATTGGACAGAAACATTATGTGTAGTGGCACTACTAGACGGGTCATTGGACAGAAACATTATGTGTAGTGGCCCTACTAGACGGCCTGTTGGACAGAAACATTATGTGTAGTGGCACTACTAGACGGCCTGTTGGACAGAAACATTATGTGTAGTGGCCCTACTAGACGGCCTGTTGGACAGAAACATTATGTGTAGTGGCCCTACTAGACGGCCTGTTGGACAGAAACATTATGTGTAGTGGCCCTACTAGACGGCCTGTTGGACAGAAACATTATGTGTAGTGGCACTACTAGACGGCCTGTTGGACAGAAACATTATGTGTAGTGGCACTACTAGACGGGTCATTGGACAGACACATTATGTGTAGTGGCCCTACTAGACGGCCTGTTGGACAGAAACATTATGTGTAGTGGCACTACTAGACGGGTCATTGGACAGAAACATTATGTGTAGTGGCCCTACTAGACGGCCTGTTGGACAGAAACATTATGTGTAGTGGCCCTACTAGACGGCCTGTTGGACAGAAACATTATGTGTAGTGGCCCTACTAGACGGCCTGTTGAACAGAAACATTATGTGTAGTGGCCCTACTAGACGGCCTGTTGGACAGAAACATTATGTGTAGTGGCCCTACTAGACGGCCTGTTGGACAGAAACATTATGTGTAGTGGCCCTACTAGACGGGTCATTGGACAGAAACATTATGTGTAGTGGCCCTTTTAGACGGCCTGTTGGACAGAAACATTATGTGTAGTGGCCCTACTAGACGGCCTGTTGGACAGAAACATTATGTGTAGTGGCCCTACTAGACGGCCTGTTGGACAGAAACATTATGTGTAGTGGCCCTACTAGACGGCCTGTTGGACAGAACATTATGTGTAGTGGCACTACTAGACGGCCTGTTGGACAGAAACATTATGTGTAGTGGCCCTACTAGACGGGCCATTGAACAGAAACATTATGTGTAGTGGCACTACTAGACGGCCTGTTGGACAGAAACATTATGTGTAGCGGCACTACTAGACGGGTCATTGGACAGAAACATTATGTGTAGTGGCACTACTAGACGGGCCATTGGACAGAAACATTATGTGTAGTGGCACTACTAGACGGCCTGTTGGACAGAAACATTATGTGTAGTGGCACTACTAGACGGCCTGTTGGACAGACACATTATGTGTAGTGGCCCTACTAGACGGCCTGTTGGACAGAAACATTATGTGTAGTGGCACTACTAGACGGCCTGTTGGACAGACACATTATGTGTAGTGGCACAACTAGACGGGTCATTGGACAGAAACATTATGTGTAGTGGCCCTACTAGACGGCCTGTTGGACAGACACATTATGTGTAGTGGCACTACTAGACGGGTCATTGGACAGAAACATTATGTGTAGTGGCACTACTAGACGGCCTGTTGGACAGAAACATTATGTGTAGTGGCCCTACTAGACGGCCTGTTGGACAGAAACATTATGTGTAGTGGCCCTACTAGACGGCCTGTTGGACAGAAACATTATGTGTAGTGGCCCTACTAGACGGCCTGTTGGACAGAAACATTATGTGTAGTGGCCCTACTAGACGGCCTGTTGGACAGAAACATTATGTGTAGTGGCCCTACTAGACGGCCTGTTGGACAGAAACATTATGTGTAGTGGCCCTACTAGACGGCCTGTTGGACAGAAACATTATGTGTAGTGGCCCTACTAGACGGCCTGTGGGACAGAAACATTATGTGTAGTGGCACTACTAGACGGCCTGTTGGACAGAAACATTATGTGTAGTGGCACTACTAGACGGCCTGTTGGACAGAAACATTATGTGTAGTGGCCCTACTAGACGGCCTGTTGGACAGACACATTATGTGTAGTGGCACTACTAGACGGGCCATTGGACAGACACATTATGTGTAGTGGCACTACTAGACGGGTCATTGGACAGAAACATTATGTGTAGTGGCCCTACTAGACGGCCTGTTGGACAGAAACATTATGTGTAGTGGCCCTACTAGACGGCCTGTTGGACAGAAACATTATGTGTAGTGGCACTACTAGACGGCCTGTTGGACAGAAACATTATGTGTAGTGGCCCTACTAGACGGCCTGTTGGACAGAAACATTATGTGTAGTGGCCCTACTAGACGGCCTGTTGGACAGAAACATTATGTGTAGTGGCACTACTAGACGGCCTGTTGGACAGAAACATTATGTGTAGTGGCCCTACTAGACGGCCTGTTGGACAGAAACATTATGTGTAGTGGCACTACTAGACGGCCTGTTGGACAGAAACATTATGTGTAGTGGCACTACTAGACGGCCTGTTGGACAGAAACATTATGTGTAGTGGCCCTACTAGACGGCCTGTTGGACAGAAACATTATGTGTAGTGGCCCTACTAGACGGCCTGTTGGACAGAAACATTATGTGTAGTGGCCCTACTAGACGGCCTGTTGGACAGAAACATTATGTGTAGTGGCACTACTAGACGGCCTGTTGGACAGAAACATTATGTGTAGTGGCCCTACTAGACGGCCTGTTGGACAGAAACATTATGTGTAGTGGCCCTACTAGACGGCCTGTTGGACAGAAACATTATGTGTAGTGGCACTACTAGACGGGCCATTGGACAGACACATTATGTGTAGTGGCCCTACTAGACGGCCTGTTGGACAGAAACATTATGTGTAGTGGCACTACTAGACGGCCTGTTGGACAGAAACATTATGTGTAGTGGCACTACTAGACGGCCTGTTGGACAGAAACATTATGTGTAGTGGCACTACTAGACGGCCTGTTGGACAGAAACATTATGTGTAGTGGCCCTACTAGACGGGCCATTGGACAGAAACATTATGTGTAGTGGCCCTACTAGACGGCCTGTTGGACAGACACATTATGTGTAGTGGCCCTACTAGACGGCCTGTTGAACAGAAACATTATGTGTAGTGGCCCTACTAGACGGCCTGTTGGACAGAAACATTATGTGTAGTGGCACTACTAGACGGCCTGTTGGACAGAAACATTATGTGTAGTGGCACTACTAGACGGCCTGTTGGACAGACACATTATGTGTAGTGGCCCTACTAGACGGCCTGTTGGACAGAAACGTTATGTGTAGTGGCTCTACTAGACGGCCTGTTGGACAGAAACATTATGTGTAGTGGCACTACTAGACGGCCTGTTGGACAGACACATTATGTGTAGTGGCACTACTAGACGGCCTGTTGGACAGAAACATTATGTGTAGTGGCACTACTAGACGGCCTGTTGGACAGAAACATTATGTGTAGTGGGACTACTAGACGGGTCATTGGACAGAAATATTATGTGTAGTGGCACTACTAGACGGCCTGTTGGACAGAAACATTATGTGTAGTGGCACTACTAGACGGGCCATTGGACAGAAACATTATGTGTAGTGGCACTACTAGACGACCTGTTGGACAGAAACATTATGTGTAGTGGCCCTACTAGACGGGCCATTGGACAGAAACATTATGTGTAGTGGCACTACTAGACGGCCTGTTGGACAGAAACATTATGTGTAGTGGCCCTACTAGACGGGCCATTGGACAGAAACATTATGTGTAGTGGCACTACTAGACGGCCTGTTGGACAGAAACATTATGTGTAGTGGCACTACTAGACGGCCTGTTGGACAGAAACATTATGTGTAGTGGCCCTACTAGACGGCCTGTTGGACAGAAACATTATGTGTAGTGGCCCTACTAGACGGGTCATTGGACAGAAACATTATGTGTAGTGGCACTACTAGACGGCCTGTTGGACAGACACATTATGTGTAGTGGCCCTACTAGACGGGTCATTGGACAGAAACATTATGTGTAGTGGCACTACTAGACGGCCTGTTGGACAGAAACATTATGTGTAGTGGCACTACTAGACGGCCTGTTGGACAGAAACATTATGTGTAGTGGCCCTACTAGACGGGCCATTGGACAGAAACATTATGTGTAGTGGCACTACTAGACGGCCTGTTGGACAGAAACATTATGTGTAGTGGCACTACTAGACGGCCTGTTGGACAGAAACATTATGTGTAGTGGCTCTACTAGACGGCCTGTTGGACAGAAACATTATGTGTAGTGGCCCTACTAGACGGCCTGTTGGACAGAAACATTATGTGTAGTGGCCCTACTAGACGGGTCATTGGACAGAAACATTATGTGTAGTGGCACTACTAGACGGCCTGTTGGACAGACACATTATGTGTAGTGGCCCTACTAGACGGGTCATTGGACAGAAACATTATGTGTAGTGGCACTACTAGACGGCCTGTTGGACAGAAACATTATGTGTAGTGGCACTACTAGACGGCCTGTTGGACAGAAACATTATGTGTAGTGGCTCTACTAGACGGCCTGTTGGACAGAAACATTATGTGTAGTGGCCCTACTAGACGGCCTGTTGGACAGAAACATTATGTGTAGTGGCACTACTAGACGGCCTGTTGGACAGAAACATTATGTGTAGTGGCCCTACTAGACGGCCTGTTGGACAGAAACATTATGTGTAGTGGCCCTACTAGACGGCCTGTTGGACAGAAACATTATGTGTAGTGGCCCTACTAGACGGCCTGTTGGACAGAAACATTATGTGTAGTGGCACTACTAGACGGCCTGTTGGACAGAAACATTATGTGTAGTGGCCCTACTAGACGGCCTGTTGGACAGAAACATTATGTGTAGTGGCACTACTAGACGGCCTGTTGGACAGAAACATTATGTGTAGTGGCCCTTCTAGACGGCCTGTTGGACAGAAACATTATGTGTAGTGGCACTACTAGACGGCCTGTTGGACAGAAACATTATGTGTAGTGGCCCTACTAGACGGCCTGTTGGACAGAAACATTATGTGTAGTGGCACTACTAGACGGCCTGTTGGACAGAAACATTATGTGTGGTGGCCCTACTAGACGGCCTGTTGGACAGAAACATTATGTGTAGTGGCCCTACTAGACGGCCTGTTGGACAGAAACATTATGTGTAGTGGCCCTACTAGACGGGTCATTGGACAGAAACATTATGTGTAGTGGCACTACTAGACGGCCTGTTGGACAGAAACATTATGTGTAGTGGCCCTACTAGACGGCCTGTTGGACAGACACATTATGTGTAGTGGCCCTACTAGACGGCCTGTTGGACAGAAACATTATGTGTAGTGGCACTACTAGACGGCCTGTTGGACAGAAACATTATGTGTAGTGGCCCTACTAGACGGGCCATTGGACAGAAACATTATGTGTAGTGGCACTACTAGACGGCCTGTTGGACAGAAACATTATGTGTAGTGGCCCTACTAGACGGCCTGTTGGACAGAAACATTATGTGTAGTGGCCCTACTAGACGGCCTGTTGGACAGAAACATTATGTGTAGTGGCCCTACTAGACGGCCTGTTGGACAGAAACATTATGTGTAGTGGCACTACTAGACGGCCTGTTGGACAGAAACATTATGTGTAGTGGCACTACTAGACGGCCTGTTGGACAGACACATTATGTGTAGTGGCCCTACTAGACGGCCTGTTGGACAGAAACGTTATGTGTAGTGGCTCTTCTAGACGGCCTGTTGGACAGAAACATTATGTGTAGTGGCACTACTAGACGGCCTGTTGGACAGACACATTATGTGTAGTGGCACTACTAGACGGCCTGTTGGACAGAAACATTATGTGTAGTGGCACTACTAGACGGCCTGTTGGACAGAAACATTATGTGTAGTGGGACTACTAGACGGCCTGTTGGACAGAAACATTATGTGTAGTGGCACTACTAGACGGCCTGTTGGACAGAAACATTATGTGTAGTGGCCCTACTAGACGGCCTGTTGGACAGAAACATTATGTGTAGTGGCACTACTAGACGGCCTGTTGGACAGAAACATTATGTGAAGTGGCCCTACTAGACGGCCTGTTGGACAGAAACATTATGTGTTGTGGCACTACTAGACGGCCTGTTGGACAGAAACATTATGTGTCGTGGCACTACTAGACGGCCTGTTGGACAGAAACATTATGTGTAGTGGCACTACTAGACGGCCTGTTGGACAGAAACATTATGTGTAGTGGCCCTACTAGACGGCCTGTTAGACAGAAACATTATGTGTAGTGGCACTACTAGACGGCCTGTTGGACAGACACATTATGTGTAGTGGCACTACTAGACGGCCTGTTGGACAGAAACATTATGTGTAGTGGCACTACTAGACGGCCTGTTGGACAGACACATTATGTGTAGTGGCACTACTAGACGGCCTGTTGGACAGAAACATTATGTGTAGTGGCACTACTAGACGGCCTGTTGGACAGAAACATTATGTGTAGTGGCCCTACTAGACGGCCTGTTAGACAGAAACATTATGTGTAGTGGCACTACTAGACGGCCTGTTGGACAGACACATTATGTGTAGTGGCACTACTAGACGGCCTGTTGGACAGAAACATTATGTGTAGTGGCCCTACTAGACGGCCTGTTGGACAGAAACATTATGTGTAGTGGCCCTACTAGACGGCCTGTTGGACAGAAACATTATGTGTAGTGGCCCTACTAGACGGCCTGTTGGACAGAAACATTATGTGTAGTGGCCCTACTAGACGGCCTGTTGGACAGAAACATTATGTGTAGTGGCCCTACTAGACGGCCTGTTGGACAGAAACATTATGTGTAGTGGCCCTACTAGACGGCCTGTTGGACAGAAACATTATGTGTAGTGGCCCTACTAGACGGCCTGTTGGACAGACACATTATGTGTAGTGGCCCTACTAGACGGCCTGTTGGACAGAAACATTATGTGTAGTGGCACTACTAGACGGCCTGTTGGACAGAAATATTATGTGTAGTGGCCCTACTAGACGGCCTGTTGGACAGAAACATTATGTGTAGTGGCCCTACTAGACGGCCTGTTGGACAGAAACATTATGTGTAGTGGCCCTACTAGACGGCCTGTTGGACAGAAACATTATGTGTAGTGGCCCTACTAGACGGCCTGTTGGACAGAAACATTATGTGTAGTGGCCCTACTAGACGGCCTGTTGGACAGAAACATTATGTGTAGTGGCCCTACTAGACGGGCCATTGGACAGAAACATTATGTGTAGTGGCCCTACTAGACGGGCCATTGGACAGAAACATTATGTGTAGTGGCACTACTAGACGGGCCATTGGACAGAAACATTATGTGTAGTGGCCCTACTAGACGGCCTGTTGGACAGAAACATTATGTGTAGTGGCCCTACTAGACGGCCTGTTGGACAGAAACATTATGTGTAGTGGCACTACTAGACGGGTCATTGGACAGAAACATTATGTGTAGTGGCCCTACTAGACGGCCTGTTGGACAGAAACATTATGTGTAGTGGCCCTACTAGACGGCCTGTTGGACAGAAACCTTATGTGTAGTGGCCCTACTAGACGGCCTGTTGGACAGAAACATTATGTGTAGTGGCACTACTAGACGGCCTGTTGGACAGACACATTATGTGTAGTGGCCCTACTAGACGGGCCATTGGACAGAACCATTATGTGTAGTGGCACTACTAGACGGCCTGTTGGACAGAAACATTATGTGTAGTGGCACTACTAGACGGCCTGTTGGACAGAAACATTATGTGTAGTGGCACTACTAGACGGCCTGTTGGACAGAAACATTATGTGTAGTGGCACTACTAGACGGCCTGTTGGACAGAAACATTATGTGTAGTGGCACTACTAGACGGCCTGTTGGACAGAAACATTATGTGTAGTGGCCCTACTAGACGGCCTGTTGGACAGAAACATTATGTGTAGTGGCCCTACTAGACGGGCCATTGGACAGAAACATTATGTGTAGTGGCTCTACTAGACGGGCCATTGGACAGAAACATTATGTGTAGTGGCACTACTAGACGGCCTGTTGGACAGAAACATTATGTGTAGTGGCCCTACTAGACGGGCCATTGGACAGAAACATTATGTGTAGTGGCCCTACTAGACGGGCCATTGGACAGAAACATTATGTGTAGTGGCACTACTAGACGGGCCATTGGACAGAAACATTATGTGTAGTGGCCCTACTAGACGGCCTGTTGGACAGAAACATTATGTGTAGTGGCCCTACTAGACGGCCTGTTGGACAGAAACATTATGTGTAGTGGCACTACTAGACGGGTCATTGGACAGAAACATTATGTGTAGTGGCCCTACTAGACGGCCTGTTGGACAGAAACATTATGTGTAGTGGCCCTACTAGACGGCCTGTTGGACAGAAACCTTATGTGTAGTGGCCCTACTAGACGGCCTGTTGGACAGAAACATTATGTGTAGTGGCACTACTAGACGGCCTGTTGGACAGACACATTATGTGTAGTGGCCCTACTAGACGGCCTGTTGGACAGAAACATTATGTGTAGTGGCCCTACTAGACGGCCTGTTGGACAGAAACATTATGTGTAGTGGCCCTACTAGACGGGCCATTGGACAGAAACATTATGTGTAGTGGCACTACTAGACGGGCCATTGGACAGAAACATTATGTGTAGTGGCCCTACTAGACGGCCTGTTGGACAGAAACATTATGTGTAGTGGCACTACTAGACGGCCTGTTGGACAGAAACATTATGTGTAGTGGCCCTACTAGACGGCCTGTTGGACAGAAACATTATGTGTAGTGGCACTACTAGACGGCCTGTTGGACAGAAACATTATGTGTAGTGGCCCTACTAGACGGCCTGTTGGACAGAAACATTATGTGTAGTGGCACTACTAGACGGCCTGTTGGACAGAAACATTATGTGTAGTGGCACTACTAGACGGGCCATTGGACAGAAACATTATGTGTAGTGGCACTACTAGACGGCCTGTTGGACAGACACATTATGTGTAGTGGCCCTACTAGACGGCCTGTTGGACAGAAACATTATGTGTAGTGGCTCTACTAGACGGCCTGTTGGACAGAAACATTATGTGTAGTGGCACTACTAGACGGCCTGTTGGACAGAAACATTATGTGTAGTGGCACTACTAGACGGCCTGTTGGACAGAAACATTATGTGTAGTGGCTGTACTAGACGGCCTGTTGGACAGAAACATTATGTGTAGTGGCACTACTAGACGGCCTGTTGGACAGAAACATTATGTGTAGTGGCACTACTAGACGGCCTGTTGGACAGAAACATTATGTGTAGTGGCCCTACTAGACGGCCTGTTGGACAGAAACATTATGTGTAGTGGCACTACTAGACGGCCTGTTGGACAGAAACATTATGTGTAGTGGCTCTACTAGACGGCCTGTTGGACAGAAACATTATGTGTAGTGGCCCTACTAGACGGCCTGTTGGACAGAAACATTATGTGTAGTGGCACTACTAGACGGCCTGTTGGACAGAAACATTATGTGTAGTGGCCCTACTAGACGGCCTGTTGGACAGACACATTATGTGTAGTGGCCCTACTAGACGGGCCATTGGACAGAAACATTATGTGTAGTGGCCCTACTAGACGGCCTGTTGGACAGAAACATTATGTGTAGTGGCCCTACTAGACGGCCTGTTGGACAGAAACATTATGTGTAGTGGCCCTACTAGACGGGCCATTGGACAGAAACATTATGTGTAGTGGCCCTTCTAGACGGCCTGTTGGACAGAAACATTATGTGTAGTGGCACTACTAGACGGCCTGTTGGACAGAAACATTATGTGTAGTGGCTCTACTAGACGTACTGTTGGACAGAAACATTATGTGTAGTGGCCCTACTAGACGGCCTGTTGGACAGAAACATTATGTGTAGTGGCACTACTAGACGGCCTGTTGGACAGAAACATTATGTGTAGTGGCCCTACTAGACGGCCTGTTGGACAGACACATTATGTGTAGTGGCCCTACTAGACGGGCCATTGGACAGAAACATTATGTGTAGTGGCCCTACTAGACGGCCTGTTGGACAGAAACATTATGTGTAGTGGCACTACTAGACGGCCTGTTGGACAGAAACATTATGTGTAGTGGCTCTACTAGACGGCCTGTTGGACAGAAACATTATGTGTAGTGGCACTACTAGACGGGTCATTGGACAGAAACATTATGTGTAGTGGCCCTACTAGACGGCCTGTTGGACAGAAACATTATGTGTAGTGGCACTACTAGACGGCCTGTTGGACAGAAACATTATGTGTAGTGGCTCTACTAGACGGCCTGTTGGACAGAAACATTATGTGTAGTGGCACTACTAGACGGGCCATTGGACAGAAACATTATGTGTAGTGGCCCTACTAGACGGCCTGTTGGACAGAAACATTATGTGTAGTGGCCCTACTAGACGGCCTGTTGGACAGAAACATTATGTGTAGTGGCACTACTAGACGGCCTGTTGGACAGAAACATTATGTGTAGTGGCTCTACTAGACGGCCTGTTGGACAGAAACATTATGTGTAGTGGCCCTACTAGACGGCCTGTTGGACAGAAACATTATGTGTAGTGGCACTACTAGACGGCCTGTTGGACAAAAACATTATGTGTAGTGGCCCTACTAGACGGCCTGTTGGACAGACACATTATGTGTAGTGGCCCTACTAGACGGGCCATTGGACAGAAACATTATGTGTAGTGGCCCTACTAGACGGCCTGTTGGACAGAAACATTATGTGTAGTGGCCCTACTAGACGGCCTGTTGGACAGAAACATTATGTGTAGTGGCCCTACTAGACGGGCCATTGGACAGAAACATTATGTGTAGTTGCCCTACTAGACGGCCTGTTGGACAGAAACATTATGTGTAGTGGCCCTACTAGACGGCCTGTTGGACAGAAACATTATGTGTAGTGGCACTACTAGACGGCCTGTTGGACAGAAACATTATGTGTAGTGGCTCTACTAGACGGCCTGTTGGACAGAAACATTATGTGTAGTGGCACTACTAGACGGCCTGTTGGACAGAAACATTATGTGTAGTGGCACTACTAGACGGCCTGTTGGACAGAAACATTATGTGTAGTGGCACTACTAGACGGCCTGTTGGACAGAAACATTATGTGTAGTGGCCCTACTAGACGGCCTGTTGGACAGACACATTATGTGTAGTGGCACTACTAGACGGGCCATTGGACAGACACATTATGTGTAGTGGCACTACTAGACGGGTCATTGGACAGAAACATTATGTGTAGTGGCCCTACTAGACGGCCTGTTGGACAGAAACATTATGTGTAGTGGCCCTACTAGACGGCCTGTTGGACAGAAACATTATGTGTAGTGGCACTACTAGACGGCCTGTTGGACAGAAACATTATGTGTAGTGGCCCTACTAGACGGCCTGTTGGACAGAAACATTATGTGTAGTGGCCCTACTAGACGGCCTGTTGGACAGAAACATTATGTGTAGTGGCACTACTAGACGGCCTGTTGGACAGAAACATTATGTGTAGTGGCCCTACTAGACGGCCTGTTGGACAGAAACATTATGTGTAGTGGCCCTACTAGACGGCCTGTTGGACAGAAACATTATGTGTAGTGGCCCTACTAGACGGCCTGTTGGACAGAAACATTATGTGTAGTGGCACTACTAGACGGGCCATTGGACAGACACATTATGTGTAGTGGCCCTACTAGACGGCCTGTTGGACAGAAACATTATGTGTAGTGGCACTACTAGACGGCCTGTTGGACAGAAACATTATGTGTAGTGGCACTACTAGACGGCCTGTTGGACAGAAACATTATGTGTAGTGGCCCTACTAGACGGGCCATTGGACAGAAACATTATGTGTAGTGGCACTACTAGACGGCCTGTTGGACAGAAACATTATGTGTAGTGGCACTACTAGACGGCCTGTTGGACAGAAACATTATGTGTAGTGGCACTACTAGACGGCCTGTTGGACAGACACATTATGTGTAGTGGCCCTACTAGACGGCCTGTTGGACAGAAACGTTATGTGTAGTGGCTCTACTAGACGGCCTGTTGGACAGAAACATTATGTGTAGTGGCACTACTAGACGGCCTGTTGGACAGACACATTATGTGTAGTGGCACTACTAGACGGCCTGTTGGACAGACACATTATGTGTAGTGGCACTACTAGACGGCCTGTTGGACAGACACATTATGTGTAGTGGCACTACTAGACGGCCTGTTGGACAGAAACATTATGTGTAGTGGCACTACTAGACGGCCTGTTGGACAGAAACATTATGTGTAGTGGGACTACTAGACGGGTCATTGGACAGAAACATTATGTGTAGTGGCACTACTAGACGGCCTGTTGGACAGAAACATTATGTGTAGTGGCACTACTAGACGGGCCATTGGACAGAAACATTATGTGTAGTGGCACTACTAGACGACCTGTTGGACAGAAACATTATGTGTAGTGGCCCTACTAGACGGGCCATTGGACAGAAACATTATGTGTAGTGGCACTACTAGACGGCCTGTTGGACAGAAACATTATGTGTAGTGGCCCTACTAGACGGGCCATTGGACAGAAACATTATGTGTAGTGGCACTACTAGACGGCCTGTTGGACAGAAACATTATGTGTAGTGGCACTACTAGACGGCCTGTTGGACAGAAACATTATGTGTAGTGGCCCTACTAGACGGCCTGTTGGACAGACACATTATGTGTAGTGGCCCTACTAGACGGCCTGTTGGACAGACACATTATGTGTAGTGGCCCTACTAGACGGGTCATTGGACAGAAACATTATGTGTAGTGGCACTACTAGACGGGCCATTGGACAGAAACATTATGTGTAGTGGCACTACTAGACGGCCTGTTGGACAGAAACATTATGTGTAGTGGCACTACTAGACGGCCTGTTGGACAGAAACATTATGTGTAGTGGCACTACTAGACGGCCTGTTGGACAGAAACATTATGTGTAGTGGCTCTACTAGACGGCCTGTTGGACAGAAACATTATGTGTAGTGGCCCTACTAGACGGCCTGTTGGACAGAAACATTATGTT
The DNA here is from genome assembly GCA_945910005.1 of Isoperla grammatica. Taxonomy (NCBI): domain Eukaryota; kingdom Metazoa; phylum Arthropoda; class Insecta; order Plecoptera; family Perlodidae; genus Isoperla; species Isoperla grammatica. The sequence goes on along the minus strand of OX246746.1, from coordinate 36,293,501 downwards.
TAGTGGCACTACTAGACGGCATGTTGGACAGAAACATTATGTGTAGTGGCACTACTAGACGGCCTGTTGGACAGACACATTATGTGTAGTGGCACTACTAGACGGCCTGTTGGACAGACACATTATGTGTAGTGGCACTACTAGACGGCCTGTTGGACAGAAACATTATGTGTAGTGGCACTACTAGACGGCCTGTTGGACAGACACATTATGTGTAGTGGCACTACTAGACGGCCTGTTGGACAGACACATTATGTGTAGTGGCACTACTAGACGGCCTGTTGGACAGAAACATTATGTGTAGTGGCACTACTAGACGGCCTGTTGGACAGACACATTATGTGTAGTGGCCCTACTAGACGGGCCATTGGACAGAAACATTATGTGTAGTGGCCCTACTAGACGGCCTGTTGGACAGAAACATTATGTGTAGTGGCCCTACTAGACGGCCTGTTGGACAGAAACATTATGTGTAGTGGCACTACTAGACGGCCTGTTGGACAGAAACATTATGTGTAGTGGCTCTACTAGACGGCCTGTTGGACAGAAACATTATGTGTAGTGGCACTACTAGACGGGTCATTGGACAGAAACATTATGTGTAGTGGCCCTACTAGACGGCCTGTTGGACAGAAACATTATGTGTAGTGGCACTACTAGACGGCCTGTTGGACAGAAACATTATGTGTAGTGGCTCTACTAGACGGCCTGTTGGACAGAAACATTATGTGTAGTGGCACTACTAGACGGGCCATTGGACAGAAACATTATGTGTAGTGGCCCTACTAGACGGCCTGTTGGACAGAAACATTATGTGTAGTGGCCCTACTAGACGGCCTGTTGGACAGAAACATTATGTGTAGTGGCACTACTAGACGGCCTGTTGGACAGAAACATTATGTGTAGTGGCTCTACTAGACGGCCTGTTGGACAGAAACATTATGTGTAGTGGCCCTACTAGACGGCCTGTTGGACAGAAACATTATGTGTAGTGGCACTACTAGACGGCCTGTTGGACAGAAACATTATGTGTAGTGGCCCTACTAGACGGCCTGTTGGACAGACACATTATGTGTAGTGGCCCTACTAGACGGGCCATTGGACAGAAACATTATGTGTAGTGGCCCTACTAGACGGCCTGTTGGACAGAAACATTATGTGTAGTGGCCCTACTAGACGGCCTGTTGGACAGAAACATTATGTGTAGTGGCCCTACTAGACGGGCCATTGGACAGAAACATTATGTGTAGTGGCCCTACTAGACGGCCTGTTGGACAGAAACATTATGTGTAGTGGCCCTACTAGACGGCCTGTTGGACAGAAACATTATGTGTAGTGGCACTACTAGACGGCCTGTTGGACAGAAACATTATGTGTAGTGGCTCTACTAGACGGCCTGTTGGACAGAAACATTATGTGTAGTGGCACTACTAGACGGCCTGTTGGACAGAAACATTATGTGTAGTGGCACTACTAGACGGCCTGTTGGACAGAAACATTATGTGTAGTGGCACTACTAGACGGCCTGTTGGACAGAAACATTATGTGTAGTGGCCCTACTAGACGGCCTGTTGGACAGACACATTATGTGTAGTGGCACTACTAGACGGGCCATTGGACAGACACATTATGTGTAGTGGCACTACTAGACGGGTCATTGGACAGAAACATTATGTGTAGTGGCCCTACTAGACGGCCTGTTGGACAGAAACATTATGTGTAGTGGCCCTACTAGACGGCCTGTTGGACAGAAACATTATGTGTAGTGGCACTACTAGACGGCCTGTTGGACAGAAACATTATGTGTAGTGGCCCTACTAGACGGCCTGTTGGACAGAAACATTATGTGTAGTGGCCCTACTAGACGGCCTGTTGGACAGAAACATTATGTGTAGTGGCACTACTAGACGGCCTGTTGGACAGAAACATTATGTGTAGTGGCCCTACTAGACGGCCTGTTGGACAGAAACATTATGTGTAGTGGCCCTACTAGACGGCCTGTTGGACAGAAACATTATGTGTAGTGGCCCTACTAGACGGCCTGTTGGACAGAAACATTATGTGTAGTGGCACTACTAGACGGGCCATTGGACAGACACATTATGTGTAGTGGCCCTACTAGACGGCCTGTTGGACAGAAACATTATGTGTAGTGGCACTACTAGACGGCCTGTTGGACAGAAACATTATGTGTAGTGGCACTACTAGACGGCCTGTTGGACAGAAACATTATGTGTAGTGGCCCTACTAGACGGGCCATTGGACAGAAACATTATGTGTAGTGGCACTACTAGACGGCCTGTTGGACAGAAACATTATGTGTAGTGGCACTACTAGACGGCCTGTTGGACAGAAACATTATGTGTAGTGGGACTACTAGACGGGTCATTGGACAGAAACATTATGTGTAGTGGCACTACTAGACGGCCTGTTGGACAGAAACATTATGTGTAGTGGCACTACTAGACGGGCCATTGGACAGACACATTATGTGTAGTGGCCCTACTAGACGGCCTGTTGGACAGAAACATTATGTGTAGTGGCACTACTAGACGGCCTGTTGGACAGAAACATTATGTGTAGTGGCACTACTAGACGGCCTGTTGGACAGAAACATTATGTGTAGTGGCCCTACTAGACGGGCCATTGGACAGAAACATTATGTGTAGTGGCCCTACTAGACGGCCTGTTGGACAGAAACATTATGTGTAGTGGCACTACTAGACGGCCTGTTGGACAGAAACATTATGTGTAGTGGCACTACTAGACGGCCTGTTGGACAGACACATTATGTGTAGTGGCCCTACTAGACGGCCTGTTGGACAGAAACGTTATGTGTAGTGGCTCTACTAGACGGCCTGTTGGACAGAAACATTATGTGTAGTGGCACTACTAGACGGCCTGTTGGACAGACACATTATGTGTAGTGGCACTACTAGACGGCCTGTTGGACAGACACATTATGTGTAGTGGCACTACTAGACGGCCTGTTGGACAGAAACATTATGTGTAGTGGCACTACTAGACGGCCTGTTGGACAGAAACATTATGTGTAGTGGGACTACTAGACGGGTCATTGGACAGAAACATTATGTGTAGTGGCACTACTAGACGGCCTGTTGGACAGAAACATTATGTGTAGTGGCACTACTAGACGGGCCATTGGACAGAAACATTATGTGTAGTGGCACTACTAGACGACCTGTTGGACAGAAACATTATGTGTAGTGGCCCTACTAGACGGGCCATTGGACAGAAACATTATGTGTAGTGGCACTACTAGACGGCCTGTTGGACAGAAACATTATGTGTAGTGGCCCTACTAGACGGGCCATTGGACAGAAACATTATGTGTAGTGGCACTACTAGACGGCCTGTTGGACAGAAACATTATGTGTAGTGGCACTACTAGACGGCCTGTTGGACAGAAACATTATGTGTAGTGGCCCTACTAGACGGCCTGTTGGACAGACACATTATGTGTAGTGGCCCTACTAGACGGCCTGTTGGACAGACACATTATGTGTAGTGGCCCTACTAGACGGGTCATTGGACAGAAACATTATGTGTAGTGGCACTACTAGACGGGCCATTGGACAGAAACATTATGTGTAGTGGCACTACTAGACGGCCTGTTGGACAGAAACATTATGTGTAGTGGCACTACTAGACGGCCTGTTGGACAGAAACATTATGTGTAGTGGCACTACTAGACGGCCTGTTGGACAGAAACATTATGTGTAGTGGCTCTACTAGACGGCCTGTTGGACAGAAACATTATGTGTAGTGGCCCTACTAGACGGCCTGTTGGACAGAAACATTATGTGTAGTGGCACTACTAGACGGCCTGTTGGACAGAAACATTATGTGTAGTGGCACTACTAGACGGCCTGTTGGACAGAAACATTATGTGTAGTGGCACTACTAGACGGCCTGTTGGACAGAAACATTATGTGTAGTGGCCCTACTAGACGGCCTGTTGGACAGAAACATTATGTGTAGTGGCCCTACTAGACGGCCTGTTGGACAGAAACATTATGTGTAGTGGCACTACTAGACGGCCTGTTGGACAGAAACATTATGTGTAGTGGCCCTACTAGACGGGCCATTGGACAGAAACATTATGTGTAGTGGCACTACTAGACGGCCTGTTGGACAGAAACATTATGTGTAGTGGCCCTACTAGACGGCCTGTTGGACAGAAACGTTATGTGTAGTGGCACTACTAGACGGCCTGTTGGACAGACACATTATGTGTAGTGGCCCTACTAGACGGCCTGTTGGACAGAAACGTTATGTGTAGTGGCTCTACTAGACGGCCTGTTGGACAGAAACATTATGTGTAGTGGCACTACTAGACGGCCTGTTGGACAGACACATTATGTGTAGTGGCACTACTAGACGGCCTGTTGGACAGAAACATTATGTGTAGTGGCACTACTAGACGGCCTGTTGGACAGAAACATTATGTGTAGTGGGACTACTAGACGGCCTGTTGGACAGAAACATTATGTGTTGTGGCACTACTAGACGGCCTGTTGGACAGAAACATTATGTGTAGTGGCCCTACTAGACGGCCTGTTGGACAGAAACATTATGTGTAGTGGCACTACTAGACGGCCTGTTGGACAGAAACATTATGTGTAGTGGCCCTACTAGACGGCCTGTTGGACAGAAACATTATGTGTTGTGGCACTACTAGACGGCCTGTTGGACAGAAACATTATGTGTTGTGGCACTACTAGACGGCCTGTTGGACAGAAACATTATGTGTAGTGGCACTACTAGACGGGCCATTGGACAGAAACATTATGTGTAGTGGCACTACTAGACGGCCTGTTGGACAGAAACATTATGTGTAGTGGCACTACTAGACGGGCCATTGGACAGAAACATTATGTGTAGTGGCACTACTAGACGGCCTGTTGGACAGAAACATTATGTGTAGTGGCACTACTAGACGGGCCATTGGACAGAAACATTATGTGTAGTGGCACTACTAGACGGCCTGTTGGACAGAAACATTATGTGTAGTGGCACTACTAGACGGCCTGTTGGACAGAAACATTATGTGTAGTGGCACTACTAGACGGCCTGTTGGACAGAAACATTATGTGTAGTGGCACTACTAGACGGGTCATTGGACAGAAACATTATGTGTAGTGGCCCTACTAGACGGGCCATTGGACAGAAACATTATGTGTAGTGGCACTACTAGACGGCCTGTTGGACAGAAACATTATGTGTAGTGGCACTACTAGACGGGCCATTGGACAGAAACATTATGTGTAGTGGCACTACTAGACGGCCTGTTGGACAGAAACATTATGTGTAGTGGCACTACTAGACGGCCTGTTGGACAGAAACATTATGTGTAGTGGCCCTACTAGACGGCCTGTTGGACAGAAACATTATGTGTAGTGGCCCTACTAGACGGGCCATTGGACAGAAACATTATGTGTAGTGGCTCTACTAGACGGGCCATTGGACAGAAACATTATGTGTAGTGGCACTACTAGACGGCCTGTTGGACAGAAACATTATGTGTAGTGGCCCTACTAGACGGGCCATTGGACAGAAACATTATGTGTAGTGGCCCTACTAGACGGGCCATTGGACAGAAACATTATGTGTAGTGGCACTACTAGACGGGCCATTGGACAGAAACATTATGTGTAGTGGCCCTACTAGACGGCCTGTTGGACAGAAACATTATGTGTAGTGGCCCTACTAGACGGCCTGTTGGACAGAAACATTATGTGTAGTGGCACTACTAGACGGGTCATTGGACAGAAACATTATGTGTAGTGGCCCTACTAGACGGCCTGTTGGACAGAAACATTATGTGTAGTGGCCCTACTAGACGGCCTGTTGGACAGAAACATTATGTGTAGTGGCCCTACTAGACGGCCTGTTGGACAGAAACATTATGTGTAGTGGCACTACTAGACGGCCTGTTGGACAGACACATTATGTGTAGTGGCCCTACTAGACGGCCTGTTGGACAGAAACATTATGTGTAGTGGCCCTACTAGACGGCCTGTTGGACAGAAACATTATGTGTAGTGGCACTACTAGACGGGCCATTGGACAGAAACATTATGTGTAGTGGCACTACTAGACGGGCCATTGGACAGAAACATTATGTGTAGTGGCCCTACTAGACGGCCTGTTGGACAGAAACATTATGTGTAGTGGCCCTACTAGACGGCCTGTTGGACAGAAACATTATGTGTAGTGGCACTACTAGACGGCCTGGTGGACAGAAACATTATGTGTAGTGGCTCTACTAGACGGCCTGTTGGACAGAAACATTATGTGTAGTGGCCCTACTAGACGGCCTGTTGGACAGAAACATTATGTGTAGTGGCCCTACTAGACGGCCTGTTGGACAGACACATTATGTGTAGTGGCCCTACTAGACGGCCTGTTGGACAGAAACATTATGTGTAGTGGCCCTACTAGACGGGCCATTGGACAGAAACATTATGTGTAGTGGCCCTACTAGACGGCCTGTTTGACAGAAACATTATGTGTAGTGGCCCTACTAGACGGCCTGTTGGACAGAAACATTATGTGTAGTGGCACTACTAGACGGCCTGTTGGACAGAAACATTATGTGTAGTGGCTCTACTAGACGGCCTGTTGGACAGAAACATTATGTGTAGTGGCACTACTAGACGGCCTGTTGGACAGAAACATTATGTGTAGTGGGACTACTAGACGGCCTGTTGGACAGAAACATTATGTGTAGTGGCACTACTAGACGGCCTGTTGGACAGAAACATTATGTGTAGTGGCCCTACTAGACGGGCCATTGGACAGAAACATTATGTGTAGTGGCTCTACTAGACGGCCTGTTGGACAGAAACATTATGTGTAGTGGCCCTACTAGACGGCCTGTTGGACAGAAACATTATGTGTAGTGGCACTACTAGACGGCCTGTTGGACAGAAACATTATGTGTAGTGGCTCTACTAGACGGCCTGTTGGACAGAAACATTATGTGTAGTGGCCCTACTAGACGGCCTGTTGGACAGAAACATTATGTGTAGTGGCACTACTAGACGGCCTGTTGGACAGAAACATTATGTGTAGTGGCCCTACTAGACGGCCTGTTGGACAGACACATTATGTGTAGTGGCCCTACTAGACGGGCCATTAGACAGAAACATTATGTGTAGTGGCCCTACTAGACGGCCTGTTGGACAGAAACATTATGTGTAGTGGCCCTACTAGACGGCCTGTTGGACAGAAACATTATGTGTAGTGGCCCTACTAGACGGGCCATTGGACAGAAACATTATGTGTAGTGGCCCTACTAGACGGCCTGTTGGACAGAAACATTATGTGTAGTGGCACTACTAGACGGCCTGTTGGACAGAAACATTATGTGTAATGGCTCTACTAGACGGCCTGTTGGACAGAAACATTATGTGTAGTGGCCCTACTAGACGGCCTGTTGGACAGAAACATTATGTGTAGTGGCACTACTAGACGGCCTGTTGGACAGAAACATTATGTGTAGTGGCTCTACTAGACGGCCTGTTGGACAGAAACATTATGTGTAGTGGCCCTACTAGACGGCCTGTTGGACAGAAACATTATGTGTAGTGGCCCTACTAGACGGGCCATTGGACAGAAACATTATGTGTAGTGGCCCTACTAGACGGCCTGTTGGACAGAAACATTATGTGTAGTGGCACTACTAGACGGCCTGTTGGACAGAAACATTATGTGTAGTGGCTCTACTAGACGGCCTGTTGGACAGAAACATTATGTGTAGTGGCCCTACTAGACGGCCTGTTGGACAGAAACATTATGTGTAGTGGCACTACTAGACGGCCTGTTGGACAGAAACATTATGTGTAGTGGCCCTACTAGACGGCCTGTTGGACAGAAACATTATGTGTAGTGGCCCTACTAGACGGCCTGTTGGACAGAAACATTATGTGTAGTGGCCCTACTAGACGGCCTGTTGGACAGACACATTATGTGTAGTGGCCCTACTAGACGGGCCATTGGACAGAAACATTATGTGTAGTGGCCCTACTAGACGGCCTGTTGGACAGAAACATTATGTGTAGTGGCCCTACTAGACGGCCTGTTGGACAGACACATTATGTGTAGTGGCCCTACTAGACGGGCCATTGGACAGAAACATTATGTGTAGTGGCCCTACTAGACGGCCTGTTGGACAGAAACATTATGTGTAGTGGCCCTACTAGACGGCCTGTTGGACAGAAACATTATGTGTAGTGGCCCTACTAGACGGGCCATTGGACAGAAACATTATGTGTAGTGGCCCTACTAGACGGCCTGTTGGACAGAAACATTATGTGTAGTGGCACTACTAGACGGCCTGTTGGACAGAAACATTATGTGTAGTGGCTCTACTAGACGGCCTGTTGGACAGAAACATTATGTGTAGTGGCCCTACTAGACGGCCTGTTGGACAGAAACATTATGTGTAGTGGCACTACTAGACGGCCTGTTGGACAGAAACATTATGTGTAGTGGCTCTACTAGACGGCCTGTTGGACAGAAACATTATGTGTAGTGGCCCTACTAGACGGCCTGTTGGACAGAAACATTATGTGTAGTGGCCCTACTAGACGGGCCATTGGACAGAAACATTATGTGTAGTGGCCCTACTAGACGGCCTGTTGGACAGAAACATTATGTGTAGTGGCACTACTAGACGGCTTGTTGGACAGAAACATTATGTGTAGTGGCTCTACTAGACGGCCTGTTGGACAGAAACATTATGTGTAGTGGCCCTACTAGACGGCCTGTTGGACAGAAACATTATGTGTAGTGGCACTACTAGACGGCCTGTTGGACAGAAACATTATGTGTAGTGGCCCTACTAGACGGCCTGTTGGACAGAAACATTATGTGTAGTGGCCCTACTAGACGGCCTGTTGGACAGAAACATTATGTGTAGTGGCCCTACTAGACGGCCTGTTGGACAGACACATTATGTGTAGTGGCCCTACTAGACGGGCCATTGGACAGAAACATTATGTGTAGTGGCCCTACTAGACGGCCTGTTGGACAGAAACATTATGTGTAGTGGCCCTACTAGACGGCCTGTTGGACAGACACATTATGTGTAGTGGCCCTACTAGACGGGCCATTGGACAGAAACATTATGTGTAGTGGCCCTACTAGACGGCCTGTTGGACAGAAACATTATGTGTAGTGGCTCTACTAGACGGCCTGTTGGACAGAAACATTATGTGTAGTGGCACTACTAGACGGGTCATTGGACAGAAACATTATGTGTAGTGGCCCTACTAGACGGCCTGTTGGACAGAAACATTATGTGTAGTGGCACTACTAGACGGCCTGTTGGACAGAAACATTATGTGTAGTGGCTCTACTAGACGGCCTGTTGGACAGAAACATTATGTGTAGTGGCACTACTAGACGGGCCATTGGACAGAAACATTATGTGTAGTGGCCCTACTAGACGGCCTGTTGGACAGAAACATTATGTGTAGTGGCCCTACTAGACGGCCTGTTGGACAGAAACATTATGTGTAGTGGCACTACTAGACGGCCTGTTGGACAGAAACATTATGTGTAGTGGCTCTACTAGACGGCCTGTTGGACAGAAACATTATGTGTAGTGGCCCTACTAGACGGCCTGTTGGACAGAAACATTATGTGTAGTGGCACTACTAGACGGCCTGTTGGACAGAAACATTATGTGTAGTGGCCCTACTAGACGGCCTGTTGGACAGACACATTTTGTGTAGTGGCCCTACTAGACGGGCCATTGGACAGAAACATTATGTGTAGTGGCCCTACTAGACGGCCTGTTGGACAGAAACATTATGTGTAGTGGCCCTACTAGACGGCCTGTTGGACAGAAACATTATGTGTAGTGGCCCTACTAGACGGGCCATTGGACAGAAACATTATGTGTAGTGGCCCTACTAGACGGCCTGTTGGACAGAAACATTATGTGTAGTGGCCCTACTAGACGGCCTGTTGGACAGAAACATTATGTGTAGTGGCACTACTAGACGGCCTGTTGGACAGAAACATTATGTGTAGTGGCTCTACTAGACGGCCTGTTGGACAGAAACATTATGTGTAGTGGCACTACTAGACGGCCTGTTGGACAGAAACATTATGTGTAGTGGCACTACTAGACGGCCTGTTGGACAGAAACATTATGTGTAGTGGCACTACTAGACGGCCTGTTGGACAGAAACATTATGTGTAGTGGCACTACTAGACGGCCTGTTGGACAGAAACATTATGTGTAGTGGCACTACTAGACGGCCATTGGACAGAAACATTATGTGTAGTGGCCCTACTAGACGGCCTGTTGGACAGAAACATTATGTGTAGTGGCACTACTAGACGGCCATTGGACAGAAACATTATGTGTAGTGGCCCTACTAGACGGCCTGTTGGACAGAAACATTATGTGTAGTGGCACTACTAGACGGGCCATTGGACAGAATCATTATGTGTAGTGGCCCTACTAGACGGGCCATTGGACAGAATATATTCTGTGTAATGACCCTACTGGAGACAGAAATAGACAGAAATATTTGTTAGAAAAATCGGAAGCAGATTTGTGTTGAAAATCATTTCTGTGCAAAAGCACTTCTGTGCAAAGGCACTTCTTGACAGGCAGATGATATTTGTAAAAATTTTGTCTAGCGAGCCGTCCAGGTACCGTCGTTGCACAGAATTTAACACAGAAAACAAATTCTGTCTATTGTGCTATTCAGAGTCTTTCGAAATTCTGTCGAACGGGGATTCTGTGCAATGGCGATTCTGTGTAAAGGCCCATATGGTTTTGGACTCTAATAAAAATCATAATTCTTTTGAAAGACTCGTCCAGAAACACTTGTAAATAATATTCTGTTGAATGGACGTTCTGTGTAAAGGCAATTCTGTGATGTGGCCCCGACCCGTCTTTAACATGTGAGTAGACCGACCATAAGCGGTAGATGAAGGATGTTGTCATATAACCTGCATATGTCGAAGATGACACCGGGCCTACAGTATGAGACCCGCATGGGATTGCCGCCATTGCTGTACATAAAGTGCGCACATCAAAACACGGGATTAGTTCTTTTCAATCACTCAGGAAACTAACACAATGTACCAACTAAATTTATCGTTCGCGTCTCTGCTATTTTTTCATTTGTGTTCAAGTGCTAAAGGTAAGTCTAATATTGAATAATATGGAACGGTAATGTTATCTACTACTTTTGTTACCAGTTCTGGATAAAATATGATTTAATTTCGACATTTTATAGAAACAGCACACACAACTGATTTGGTAACAGTGTCCGAATAAGCTGCAAAATCCAAATATCGTTCTGGCAGCAAAAACACGATATTATGACATAGTAACTGAGAGAATCAATCGATATCAGAGAGATAAAATGCAAATAACCTTTTCGCCGATTTTTTCCACTCTCACATTATTAAAAGTTAAAACCTAATTGTTTCTTATTGGTGTATATAATATTAATTAATAATAATTATTAGTTTTGGCTCAACGTAGATTGTTCGTGGGTCAATAAGTAGGCTTCATAGATAAAAAAAATCTTAAAGAGATCGGCAATAATGAATACGAAGTGTTCTCAAGGTAAACAACACCCCCTCGACGTCAACGTCTCAAACCGCTTCACAACGAAAGAGCGGAAAAGAATGTTTCAAAATTTGAAATTAAAAAATTAAACCGTAATTTAACCGTAAAAAAGTTATGTGCTTCGAAGAATGTAGATCTGTCTATAAATTAAGATCTGTTTATATATATCTGTCAATATTTATCATACAAACCCGTGCTATAAGATGCACATGCACACCAGCTTTACCTGATGTGCCCCTTTTCAGGTGACTAACATCGGTATTATATATATAGTAGGTGGTGTGGATAGTTGGGAAGGAATGTCCGAGGCCGAGGGGTATAACTCAAACCAGTGTTCGAGAAAAACCTATGAAACAGATCAGGATTGCCGGCGACTGGGATCAAACCGGCAACTTCCTGTGTAGTACGGTAGTAGGCCTGGGCCGAATGCATAGTCCACACTCAAGCCCTCCTCAACTCAGCCTCTCCTCAGGCTCGCCCAACCACCAATCACGGAACGGCATTGCCATGTGGACGGCTCTGTGATTGGTGGTCAGGCGAGGCTGAGGAGAGGCTGAGTTTAGTAGAACTTGAGTGTGAACTATTCATTTTAGTCCCGCGTCTTCAGAGGCGCGTTCAGATTATTTGGGGCCAAAGGCGTTGAGAAATTTGGGGCCCCTGCTATGAAAATTCAATTCTGCAAACAAACATATTTTTACTGCAATACCTCACAATCACTTCTTCCTATACACTTTGCATTGGTAAAGCTGTCAATTTGACTGTTAAAGTTAAGTCTCTGACACTCAATGCACAGACAGCACAGTTTTGCACGATTCTCAAGTCGTTCTTGCCCCAAAGTTTCTTAAATAGCTCTTAACTCTTTACAGTGTTGAGAACTAGCGTTTTCAACTAACAACTATTACTGAGATATCAATATCATCAATCACGTTATCAGAAATCTTCGTTTCCTTACCAGTTTTCTTGCGTTAGTTCATTTATACGGGGGCCCCCCGAGAGCGAGGGGCCCTAGGCGCGCGCCTATTGCGCCTAGGCCTAAAATCGCCACTGCGCGTCTTACAGCTTGCAACAGACAAGTGCTTAGATACATCGCCATTGCTGTCTGCAGGCGTTATCTTCACTTGAATTTTAATGCTTTTGTACTTTTATCTCTTATCAATCAAACTTGGTCAACCGCTTAGCTTCTCAGTCATCCATTCTCCTTTCTAGCTTCTCCTCAGTCATTTGAGCGGTAAGACCCGTGTGCCTCTAATTCGGAAGGTCACCGGTTCGATTCCGGCTTCCGCCACTCCTGACTGAAGTTTTTCCGAAGGTTTTCCTTGGTTGTAAAGGTGAATGCTGGGATTGAGTCCTACTAACAGCCCTCGGACATTCCTTCCCAACTATCCAAACACCCTAATAACCTAGTAAGTCACCTGAAGAGGGGCACATCAGATAAAGTTGGAGTGCAGGTGCACCCTTTATAACGGGTATTCCTGCGAAAAATCATCATTATTATTATTATTATTAGATATAGTTAAATGCGGAGGGGGATAAAACAGTTGCGCTTATTTCTTGTACTGTTGTTTCTCATTAGCAATAAATGCATTTTCTAACGTAGCAAATATTGCAAGTCGGAAATTAATTTAGGTTCATCGAATAATGTTTAAAAAAGGGGGAAGAACCTTAGAGCATGTATATCTATGCTCTAAGGGAAGAACTAAGGAATAAGGATTAACGAGACGAGCCACGTCGCTCAATCACCCACAATGGCGCGTTATGTTGAATGATGCCACATGTGGCAGTGGCACCGGTATGATGTTTGCTTCTGTTAGTCCTATAGTTCTCTGTTGAATGATGTCACATGTGGCAGTGGCACCGGTATGATGTTTGCTTCTGTTAGTCCTATAGTTCTCTGTTGAATGATGCCACATGTGGCAGTGGCACCGGTATGATGTTTGCTTCTGTTAGTCCTATAGTTCTCTGTTGAATGATGCCACATGTGGCAGTGGCACCGGTATGATGTTTGCTTCTGTTAGTCCTATAGTTCTCTGTTGAATGATGCCACATGTGGCAGTGGCACCGGTATGATGTTTGCTTCTGTTAGTCCTATAGTTCTCTGTTGAATGATGCCACATGTGGCAGTGGCACCGGTATGATGTTTGCTTCTGTTAGTCCTATAGTTCTCTGTTGAATGATGCCACATGTGGCAGTGGCACCGGTATGATGTTTGCTTCTGTAGTCTTGAGCTTCTAGTGCTCTGTCGTAATTTGCCCGTTGACCATTGACACGTCATATTCACGAGACCAAGGAAGTGAGGAGGGATTATTATGTTTTCTGTTTTATATACCCCATAGGATCTCAACTATGAAATAATTATGACTTCCTTTAGCATCACTGTCTGTGTCATCACTCGTTTGCGAGCTAGCACTGCGTTGCGTAAATAATTATTTCAGTAATCAGTGTTCTTGATTTAAATATAAATAACACAGTATGCTTTTCTGAATTATTTCTAAATTTTGACCTTTTTTCAATGCATTTTAATCGCGCGTCAACTAGACGGCACACCTTTACTTTAGTGTACCGGGTATGTATAGTTAAAAACGAATTTAAATGGAAACACAAAACAATACTACTAAATTTAAAAAAATCTACATTGGATGATATTCCTGAAAGATGAGGAGAAAGCACTTGTAAACGCAGTGGCGTATCCAAGGGGGGCGGAAACCTAGGGGGGACAACCCTCCTCTTTCGCAAAGGAAAATTAAAAAATGATCGCGTTTAGCTTTAAATGACATTAAATACCAAAGACATAAGTTTTTGTTAAAAATACACTCAGAAACTTGGTAATTTTGTTTCAGTTGACCGCTGATTTGCATCAAAATTACCTTGACGAGAATTTTTTCCGGGGGGACCCCCACTTATGTTCGATTTCGCTATCTATAATATGGGTTCAGCTCCCCCCCCTCCCTTTTTCCCAATTCCTGGATACGCCACTGTGTAAACGTTTTGGTGATGGATCAAAGTTCACTTTAATACTATAATGCTGGTTTCCCACAGGGGCAGACCCGGCGAAGAATGACTCTCAACGTCTCGAGCCAATGGGCCCTCTCAACTCTCAGACAACGGACACACTCACAGACAATATTCTGTCTCGAATACAACATTTGGTTGACGCAGAAGTAAAACAGGGCAACTCCCCGACCTTGAGCCCCGACCGCAAACCAACAGAAGAACTTAATAACATCGCACAGCATGGTGATCTACTAAGCACAACTATTTTGTGCCCCAATATCTCAAAATGCAAAACATTAAGTTTACGGGAATCGCGTACATTAAAAACTTTGGCGTTCCTTGCTGGTCTTAAGTTTGGAAAACATTTCTTGCATGGAGCTCAAGTTGGGGCAGCCGGGTTTCAGAACAGTGGGAGTTTCGCTGCATCAAACAGCCTGAATCTGTTCGGAAAGGTCCTCAACACTGCCCTCTCTGTGTCCTACGGTTCGCCACTGGAAGGTGACACTGTTGCCGATGAGCCGGCACATCCAGGAGGTTACATGTCAGCGGTACAGGTCCATACTGGAGTGAAAACCCCGCTTGCAGATCCGTCACCGCTCACCACCGCTGTAGCGACGTCGGCCGCAAGTGTGCAGCCCTCGATGACAACAGTTGTGCCGGTATCGACGGAGCCGCAGTCCATAACAACCACTACAACTGATTCACCACCAGCTTTCAAAGCTATTCGCGAGAAGTCAGATGAAGATGCATCTCAAGGGGAAGGGGCAGAACTACCCAGCGTACTTGACCTTGGCCCGGATTCTGCGTTAGGACAACCCTCGCCATTGCCACTAAAGGTCGTTGACTTAAAACAAGACAGTGGCGGTGCAGTTTCGTCTCATCCGAACCCTCAATCTATTGGTGTGAGGCAATCTCAACCGAAAACAAAGGATCAATTGATATACAACTCAAGGAAAAGGTTTTTGGAGGAGCACAACGAAAGATTTCGTAAACTGTTTGGGAATTCTGCTAAACGCAACGCTATACCACAAATTGGTGTTATGTTGTACTAAAGCTGAAGAATTATGACGACTTTTTCGCACAGTTCATCATCTCTAGTCAATTTTACTAACTATTTATAGTCACCTAGTATATTGCCAACTTGTACCGATACAGGTGACATGTCGTGCAACTAATTCGCGAGGTCACCGGTTCGATTCCGGCCACCGGCTATCCTAACTGAAGGTTTTCTCCTAGATGTTATTCATTCATAAGACAAAATTAATGCTGCGCTTGATTTAATAACACCATTTGACATTTCTCCATAACTATCCAAATATACCTAAGAGAGGTATATCAGCTAAAGATAAAATGCACTCTACAGGAGGGATTCATATAACAGAACATTATTATTATTTGACAACTTTACCAACACATGGACAGTATACAGAGACAGATACAGAATACTGTCAAAATGCCAACCTCTGTCTCAAAACTGTCATGTTGTGTGTGGATTAACAATATGAATGCTAAACGCTATGTGTGAAGCGTTGATAAGCGATACGTCCACGAAAATTCTGGCAAGTTTTACCGCCATTGTGCATAGCTAAGATTCTTTGTTGTCATAGTTACCCCACTTATTGACATCAACAGAAATGTAATTTCTACCTCCAAACAAAGATTACTGCTCCAATACTTATCTGACTGAGTTTAAATTAACAAAGTCGTGACGTGACGGAAATTTACTATAATATTGATATGGCTGTCTCACATTTGCTCCCATTTTGGAAATGCGTATTCTGTGGTAACGATGTTGCCACAAAACTGACGGCTTTCAATCCACATCAAAGTTTGTGGATGTTCCAAACTTCAACTTGATCCATGGGAATCTAAACGCCCGACCACAATCACGAGTTATAGAAACAAAAAACTACTGACAAATTTATGAGAATTGAACGTGTTTTAGATATACCACCCTCTAGAGAAAGTCTTCAAAAAGGGATGCACAATTTATTTTGTAAAGATCAAATGAAACAATTTCAAATGTCCAAACTCTTGAGCCAAGTATAAATTTTGTGTAAGTAGGCCTACCCGCTTGCCATATTTTCATAGTATTTGTTTTTTATGCGTTTATATCAATCTGGAACCGCAGTCTGTTCGATTTCTAAAGCTCCGTTTATCTTTTATATATTTTTATTCGGGCCAAGTCAATAATCGTTTTCAGAGAGTAACTTATATAACGGTATAATTACTAATTTCGAGCACTGGCACTGACATCATTAGATGAGAAATTGTTATGAAGGCGAGCACAAGTTTTTACCTAACTGAATTAATTGGCATGCGGGTGTAATGAGATATTGATTCACTTAAATGCTTAATTGCACATTGCCGTAGTATAGAGAAAGGAAGAATTGCATTCATGCATGGATTCAATCGATCAATTGCTCGATTATTAGTATACTTTACATTCTATGCTTGCACTGTAACGTTGACGAAATGCATAAAGCACCATCATATTATTGTATAATCGCACAACAGCACTTGTATTACTTTAACATGGGTATAAATCATATTGCAGAGATAAAATGTCATAACCATGTATTATGTCCACATTTTCTTACACATATTTCCATGTTTGGATGTACCAAACAGGAGAGTTCCTACTCAACGATTGGAACTATGAATTAAAACTCTAGTAACATATATTGTAATTATTGTTTGTACAACCAAGTCACAACTAAACCATAAGGTATGTCGCGAATAAGTTCTATATTCTCCTGTGACCCAAAGAAACATTTTTCTAATAATCTAAACTTTTTATCAGCTTTGTAAAATGTGATTGTTTAGTTTGTTATATTTTGGGGAAAAGTTTTACTTCCCATGATCACCACAATTGTAAGTTTCCACGATATGAATAGCTTTCTTAAAATAGCAATCGCCTTCTATATTTCAACCATAAAAGGTGATTTCCACAATAGGCAACACGCGTACGACTTTTTTGTTAAACCAAGCACTTAGTTTAATAGTATCAGATACAAAAAGTATATTAATGCAAGTCCTAAGTAAAAATAAATTTTTAAATAGGTTAAATGTAGTCGCAATTTATTGAAGTTTCAACTCGGGGATCTGAAACACGTACAGGTGGCTGTGACGTCATGATTCAGTAGACGTGGCGTAACAGACCAATCGCTGAGGAGGCAGTGAGCGTAGCGTACACAGACACAAACCATGACGTCAAATCCCATCAACATGGCGGCGGCTCGTTTTTCGCGCCCTTTTATTTATCGTTACTAAACCAATTATTTTGAGGTATAGACTGATCCGTTTTTCAAAATTCAAAGACACAACATTATTGAATGAGAGACAATGTATTTAAAAATAGATTAAAATTTTTATACGCGTGTACCCTATTATTGTAAGTTTCCACGATATGAATAGCTTTTTTAAAATGGCAACCGCCTTTTATATTTCAACCATAAAAGGCGATTTCCACAATTATTGTAAGTTTCCACGATATGAATAGCTTTTTTAAAATGGCAACCGCCTTTTATATTTCAACCATAAAAGGCGATTTCCACAAATTTTGTAAGTTTCCACGATATGAATAGGTTTCTTAAAATAGCAACCGCCTTTTATATTTCAACCATAAAAGGCGATTTCCACAATTATTGTAAGTTTCCA